>CM051241.1:155947742-156547742 GCA_027917425.1 Gastrophryne carolinensis
GCGCCGAGTACACCAGTGGCCGCATCCTCGCTAACCTCTAACAGAGAGCGCCTGCATCGGCCAATCACAAATGCCTGGCGGGCGGGCACGCACCCTGCTAAAGGGACAGTGTGGATGCAGCAGCAGCTGCTCGCACATCTTCTGTTGGACTGGGGGAGAAGGTGAGTTTCTGGGTGACCTGGGGGGTTTCACACAGCAAGGCATCCCAATTCTGGATGCCCCAGGGGGAAGGAATCTAGCAGCCCTGGAATCTTATAGATTGCTGTGGGGTTTTGGTCCACTTTATAGAGGGGGCCTATTATTTTTGAGTAAAACAAAGACACTGCTTTTAGGCAGTAGCCCTTTGCGTGGGGTTTTGGTCCACTTTAAAGAGGGGGCCCATTATTTGTGGCTATAACAAGGACACTGCTTTTAGGCAGTAGCCCTTTGCATGGAGTGCGGCTGAGCCAGAGCCTAATCAGTGCTAAATGTATTGTGGCAGGTGCCCAAAAGGGTAAATTGATGCTCAGTTAACCCATTTAGGTTCTAGATGGTGCTAAGTGTATTGACGAAATGCCTGCCAAGTGGCCTCTCCTGAACAACTGGCATACCTCTCAAATATCCCTGATTTGGAGGGACTGTCCCTCTTTTAAGTCCATGTCCCCCTGTCCCTCGTTGCTCTTCTCAGTCCCTCTTTGAGGTGTAACATGCAGATCTGCAGCAATAAATGATTAATTTACCTATTCAAAGTGTTTCTGTTGTTGTAACTGTCACACACTATCTCCTATCCATCCCTCAATGAGGGGGCGTGGCTTCATTCATCCCTCAATGAGGGGGCGTGGCTTAATTTACATAGAGGCTGATTCACTACTAGCACCAGGTATCGGCAGATGAGCGTCTGTATAGCGGCACTTAGGCCCTTATTTAACAAACGGATAGCGACAGGTAGCGACGGGTGAGCGGCCGGTAATGACGGGTCCCGCCACGAGAACGCCGGCTCCCCACCACAATCACACATTTATCAAGCCAATCCTGCTTAGCGTCTGAGATAGCGCCATATAGCGACTCATTCATCATTATTCCAGCCTCAGCCCACAGCGCCAGCGTCCGACCTTGAACAGCCTCAGGTATGACCTCTCGCTACCTGGCGCTCTCCAATGCATTTCAATGGAACAATCTTTAAATATTCATAATTTATTGTTATTTTTTTTTTTAAATGTGAAAAATTCTGGGACCACTTATGGCATTTTAAATACTTTTTTTAAGGTAAAAAAAAAAAAAAATTGTACAGAATTGATATTACAGGTTTGATATTAATGTATTCATATTACAAAATTATTTTAAAAACTTGTTTTTTTTGGTTTCCAAAAATATGGTTGTTTGGGGGTTAAAAAACTACTTTTAAGCCATCGCCGCCAGCGGTCTAATGAATATGGTGGGAGCCGGTCGCTATGGCCAGTCGCTATCATGCGCTCCCATATAGCACGGAACATGACAAATAGCGACTCCTCACCCAATATTCAACATTACGGCAAACCGACTGAGTCGCTATCAACTACCGAACAACGGCCAAACACAGCGACTACTAGCGGGCGCTCTGAAAATGCCGCTACAGTCGTTCAACTGTCGCTACCTGCCGCTGTTAATGAATCGGCCTCTTAGAGTGACCGCTAGTAGGCAATGTAAGCAAGTATCGGGCGCCTCAGTCGCTGTAGTAACCTGGCCCGCATTGTTGAATTTGATGTATGTTGGGCTCTCTAACACCAGTACAGCGCTGTAGGGAGCGAGAAGTAGCGCCAGCTCAGTGCGACCGACTCTCAGCGACTCACACCATACTTATCAAAAAAGGACACACACACAGCGTCGGCGCTCTGGATCTGGACGCTGTATCATAAAGTGCCAGATGCTATACACTGAACCGCCTGTTCCCATACAGCACCCAGCGTTCACCAGGCGCTGCCTGCTGCTATCCCTTCTTAAATAACCCCCATATTGTCCCTCTTTGAGGTGTAACATGCAGATCTGCAGCAATAAATGATTCATTTGCCTATTCAATGTGTTTCTATTGTTGTAACTGTTACATCCTATCTCCTATCCATCCATCAATGAGGGGGTGTGGCTTCATCATCCCTCAATGAGGGTGTGTGGCCTAATTAAACAGTTGTCCCTCTTTCCTACCCTGAAAATTTGAAAGGTATGTTACTGGCTTATCCCAATCCGACCATGTTAGTAAATTAGGTCCTGTCCTTAGGCCATGTTTGTCATTCACATTCAGAGGAGGAAGCGTCTTTAAATGACAATTACACTTTATATAGGGATCTCCACCACTTGCCCTGCAAGAGGGGCCTCCACCAACCTTTGGGTTATGGTCTGGTCCAGGAGGCTTTTCAGTCTTTGGTCTGACGGGCCAGCAACAAAGCTATTGGCAGCAGTGGGGATGCGCCTTGGCAGGCCTTTTTTTTTTTTTTTTTGCAAACCTGCAGCGGTGGCTCTATATGCATTTCTTGCAAGGAAAGTCGCCTAAATCAATGATGTTGCCCTGGATCTTTTGTTTTTCTATTAGCAATAACTGGCTACACTTTGCCTTGGGTGTTTTTGTTGTTTTTGCCTTCTTATGGACAATAATGTATGATTTACAACAGTGGGATTGTGTTTCCTTCCTAGATCTATATTACTGTATTATTCAACTATGTACTGATAGTAGGTAGTGGAGAGAACTGACTTGTTGTAGCACTGCCGTCCTATGACAGTACTACGCTGGAATTCACTGAAATTTACATGAATACAGTAATCGTGCTGGACAATCCCACTTTGACACCCTTGTCCCGTGCCGCTGTCATCAGTCCTGTGTATTCGTTTGTGCGGGGGGACTTGCATGTTTGTGCAGGGGAGCTTGCATGTATGTGTGTGTGGGAGGGCTTGCATGTTTGCATTTGTGCAGGTGGGGCTTGCATGTATGTGTGTGTGTGGAAGGGCTTGCATGTTTGTGCAGGGGAGTTTGCATGTATGTATGTGTGTGGGAGGGCTTGCATGTTTGTGTTTGTGCAGGTGGGGCTTGCATGTATGTGTGTGTGTGTGGGAGGGCTTGCATGTTTGTGTGTGTGTGTGTGTGTGTGTGTGAGGGTTTGCATGTTTGTGCAGGGGAGTTTGCATGTATGTGTGTGTGTGGGAGGGCTTGCATGTTTGCGTTTGTGCAGGTGGGGCTTGCATGTATGTGTGTGTGCGGGGGGACTTGCATGTTTGTGCAGGGGAGCTTGCATGTATGTGTGTGTGTGGGAGGGCTTGCATGTTTGTGCAGGGGAGCTTGCATGTATGTGTGTGTGTGGGAGGGTTTGCATGTTTGTGCAGGGGAGTTTGCATGTATGTGTGTGTGTGGGAGGGCTTGCATGTTTGTGTTTGTGCAGGTGGGACTTGCATGTATGTGTGTGTGCAGAGGGGGCTTTGTCTGCCTGTGTGCGTGTGCACGGGGGTGGGTGCCTGCCTGTATGCGTAGAGGGGCCTTGCCTGTATTATTAGTGACTAAATCTTGGTGGTGTCCTTATTCTCATGGGACAATCCCGCTTTGTGGACCTTGTCCCGCGCCGCTGTCATCTGCCCCGTGTATGCGTTTGTGCCAGGGGGCTTGCATGTTTGTGCAGTGGAGCATGCATGTATGTGTGTGTGTATGTGTGTGTGTGTGTGTGTGTGTGGGGGGGGCTTGCTTGTTTGTGTTTGTGCAGGTGGGGCTTGCAGGTATGCGTGTGTGTGCAGAGGGGGCTTTGTCTGCCTGTATGCGTGTGCATGGGGGAGCTTGCCTGCCTATATGCGTAGGGGGCTTGCCTGTATTATTATGTAAAGCTTGGTGGTGTTTCCCTGGGGGCGTGGTTTAATGCCATAAAAAATACGCAGTGCGTGTCCCTCTTTCCTGTTTTCTAAAGTTGGGAGTTATGCGGTGTATATGTTATTCTTTATACACCTCTAGCAATGGGTGAGAATGAGATTCAAAGATTAAGATGTACGTGCCAATACCTAAAGTTTATACATTCACACGCCAGTGATACACAGCTTGTTCTGAGTGGCTGGCTGACTACTTGATGCGTCAGTTTAGGGCCTAGCAGGGGCCTGGACTGGCTGCAAGCAACAAGCAAAGCAAATCAAATGTTCTAAACAAACATTGACATCCAGCCTAGTGGGAATATACAACATCAGTGTAATAAATATAGAATTCCCATAACATATAAAATATTACAGATATACGTTTAAAATATCTAAACTAGGGCCCTTATTCATCAAGCGATAGCGCCAGGTAGTGTCTGACGAGCGCCAGGTAGCGGCAGCTAACGGCGCCTACCGACTCAAGTACGCCCGGCGGCGGTCACAATGACGCATTTATCAAGCTAAATGAGGCTAGCGCCGGCGAGAGCGACGGCTAGCGCGGCATTCATCATGAAGCCGGCTGGACCGAACAGCGCCGCTGCAAATTCCTTCACAGCGACACGTATTACCTGGCGCTACCTGCCGCTCTCCCATACATTTCTATGGCAGACGCTGCAATGATTGTTCTTAGTGGTTTTGGGGTTTTTTGCTTTTGCACAAAATTCAACACATGTTTATATTGATATGTTTTATTAATCTAGCTGGTTATTTATCTTTTTTTTTTTTTTTTCACAATGTAATGTTGTGAGTGACATGGGAATTGCATCTCCTCCACCCAAACTCATTGGCCTCAAAAGCGCTGGTTTTCCACACAAACGGGGCTTGTAAAGCTATTTTGTAGCCTGTCAGGTTGGGCGGTCACGTTCGCTCTTCGAAATTGTCAGCGCCCAAGCTATTCGGCAGCCCTGTCCTTGATGAATCTGTGTTGGTCAGTGTTTCTGCAGTCGCTGTTTTAATTCGCTATGTGGCGGCGCCAGCGTCGCTGTGCCTCGCTGCGCTGCGTTGTGCGGCGCTGTGCTGTTCATACATGTGCCCTTCTGCCATTTGCAAGGAATTCACTTCCCGCGACCCCAGTCGTTGTTAATGAATACACTGTAGTTGTGAGCGTGCCTGGCCACATTTTGCAGGATTAACATTCAGTCGTACCAGCTCATAACAACCCGTTATGCATTCTCATGTGTGCCACATTTTCAGGTAGTTGTCTAGTTTGATTGTGTGATGACTTTGTGAAGGAATAAGATTTGTATATTTAAGCACAACGGTGTATGCTTTAGAAGGACCTATGCATTCCAGTATGTAGAACCCCCTGCTAAATCAAGCTAATAATTTGTGGCGCCGTGGGCCCTAGCTTGTTTTTCAGCGTCATTTTAATGTTTTTCCGCCACTTAGCTTGCACATAGCTGATATTAGCTTGTCCCTGCTGCGCGCCTTTTTTTTTTTTTATTTTGGAAGCACAGTTGCTTGCGTCATATCCGGTTCCGGGATCCTCCTTTGCGTTTCAACGCCACCTTAAGGTAAAACTGTCTTGCGCTTATGCCAATAGCTTGTTTTTCTGCGTCATTTTAATGTTTTTCCGCCACTTAGCTTGCACATAGCTGATATTAGCTTGTCCCTGCTGCGCGCATTTTTTTTTTTTTATTTTTGAAGCACAGTTGCTTGCGTCATATCCGGTTCCGGGATCCTCCTTTGCGTTTCAACGCCACCTTAAGGTAAAACTGTCTTGCGCTTATGCCAATCGCTTGTTTTTCAGCGTCATTTTAATGTTTTTCCGCCACTTAGCTTGCACATAGCTGATATTAGCTTGTTGCTGGGGCGCGGTGCGTATTTTTGTTTTGTTTTGTTTTTTATGTCTCATGTCGCTAGCGTCATTTCCGGTTCCTGTTTCCTCCTTAGCGTTTCCAATATGGCTCCCAAACGGCGAGTAATGCGCCTCCCCAGCTCCTCCTCAGATTCCGGCCCCACCACCCCTCCCCCACATCCCCCACCTACCTCACCTTCCCCAAATACCACCCCTCCCACCCATTCCCCTCCTGTGCCCCAAAAACAAAGGCGCACCCGGGTGGATAGCCGGGTCAATGGCCAGGTTGTTAAAGTGAGTATTTTAGTTTTGTATTTTTAGTTTAAAAATGTATAAACACACAGGGTGGATAGGGGCTGATATTTTTTTGTTTTTAGTCCAAAATTGTACACTCCACATGGGGCATCCCCATTGTGGATGTCCTGCTTGGATGCCCCCCCCCCCCCTGGAGGGCCACAAAAATTAACTCTGGCCCGTCCCATCTGTGCATGCGTGAGTTGCGTATGCCTATTGCGCTTACCTCTAGCATGGTGTACCCCTGCGCCATACATATTTTCAATTGGTGTGCAGGCGCACTCCCTGTTAGAGTCAAACGCCACATGCGTACTTTGCCGTGCAGATGCAGCTGAGCTGGTATGCACCTCCCAAGGCCCTTGGTTGCGCATACCACACCGGCGTGGACCGCTGTGTTTGGCTTGCGGAGTGACGTGGGAGTGTCCTCAGCTGTGTATTTGGGCCCTTCAAAGGGGGTTGCAGACAGTGGGCCACCCACAATAGTTGTGGCCCAAAAAAGTGCACACAAACCCAGACTAATGTAAATCCTGGGTGTGGTTCCACTTTGATCTTGTCTCTGTATAACTGTTTATGACATTGTTCTGAGGTCATGTTTTGATTATTTTTTGTTTTTTTTTTTTTCCTTTTTTCATAGGACTTCTGCCTGGCCGAATACGACTATGCCCGAGGAGCAAAAAAACGCCTTGCCATGGAGGTGAAGGCCACTGTGTCCCGGCGCTTCAAGACCGACCTGACCATCCGGGCGATACAACAGAAATGGTCAGATTTTAAGCGCCGGGACCCAGAAGGCGTGTACCGCCTATATGATGCCTACGCATCAGGTAAGTTAAAGCTTATGTTCTTTTTGGCCTTTGTGCAGAATCATCTGCTAAGCTGTGTCCTTTTTTGCTCTTTATATTAATTATTTGCTTTCACCCCCTCCACACAGATAAGCGTCCTCCCCTGGGGAAACGTGGGAAGGGATTCCTCCCCCGAACCAGGCAGGCGGACTCGGGGGAGTCATCGGGGGAGGGTCCCTCCCGCGGGTCCTATTTAGAGGACCCAGGGGAGGAAGGGGATGACGCCCCAGAGGAGTGTGCTGCTGGGGGGCAGGCTGGATCAAGCCTCAGCTCCTCACACTCTGAGGCTGAGGACTCTCACCAGGCAAGGGGCCACTCTCAAGCAGGGAGTGAGAGGGAGGAGGGTGGCCCTTTGCCTGGTGGATCTTCTGAGCAGAGTGTGAGGAGCCGAGGCTCCCCGCCTCCTCCTCAGAGCCCTCCCTGGGCTTCAAGTGGCGCTTCATCCCCTGGTGAGTTTACATGTTTTAATTGTTAGTCTGTGCCAGGTTTCATCTGACCATTTGTGCTTAGCCCTTGCAATTCCTCTGTAATTTGCAGGGCATCATATAGGCGGCACCTCCATGGATTTTTGGCGTCAAATCCTCCTCGGGCATAGTCGTGGTAAGTGTATGTTTTAAGCTAGTTCATTTTGGACTTTATGTCATTCCTTAAAGTGGACCCACAAACCTTGCTGATATTGTTTGGATTATGGCGCCTTGCCTGCCAAATCACATCCCTCACCCAGGGCCCCCCCACAACCAAACACCACAAACTACTTCCCTCTTTGGGGGTGGCAGAAGCCATTGTCCCTGCCTCCTGTGTGGCACTCGAGATGTGTGTGCGCCTGCGCTCTGTTTCCTACTGGCATGCGTGTGCGCACACACTGGCGGAGTGATGTGCGGAAGGCAGGGGCGGTGGCGGACTAAAATTGTGTGGCTCTGCCAAAGTAGACTACTACACTGAATAATCACAATCCTGTGTCTTGGTACACTTTTAACAGACACGTTTCCTGGTCCATTGTCTAAGCTGGTTTGCTAATGTACATTAACATCACCAACCACACTACAGTGCTAGCCAACTGGAAACCACCCCTATGTTTCTGGCCACACCATGATGTGTGCTAGCAAAAGTTAATTTACGTGAAGTAGTTAGGGCAAACACATGTTGCACACTGGTAACATTATCCATTAAATTGGTAAGGAGTCATTTACATTGCAATGTAAAGGTTAGTGCCAGATTGGCAAAATGGATACATGTGGCAACCATAAACACTTCACATTAACTAATGGGCCAGGAATATAGCAAATATCGTTTAACATGTATGTAAAGAAGTGTTTGTTTTTGGAGCTAAGACTCAATAACCAGATTGATGTCCAAACTTCGGGTGTCATAGCTCCACTAAATGTAGTTTTGGTTTTTTTTTTTTATGGACAGATGTTGCTACGCAGACGGAGGCAGAATTCCTCCTCCCCACACCAGCTCCAGGGACGGCCAGCAGCATGGCCCACCGCCACAGCTGCGATGGTGAGTACATCCAAATTAATATGGGTAAATACTTTGTAAACATTTCTCTTCTACTTACATTTGTAGAAATGTGAAATTGACCAATGTGTGAATATCACACACATCTAGGTTAAATGTGTTTGGTCAATAATCCAACATGCCAGTCACCATCCTTGATAGTTGCCTCACATTCTTGTTACGGACACATACGGACTATTTGTGGCGTATAGACAACCAAATGGGGCTGATTAGGTGTTTACCAATAACATTATAGGGCAAACTTCCCTCTTCCTTAGGCACTGATGTTTGGCTTGGACTAAAGACATAAATGTCCTTACTTGCCCATAAACATTATTACCTTTGCAAGAGTGAACCTGGCCCAACACCAAGGCTGTTTAATGTGCATTAAACATTTAATTTGCCAACAACTAACAACTAACACCCCGCAGAATATACGATAAGTGCAGGGACCACGGGTCCACCCCACCAAGCAAACCCCTAATTATGGGAAATTATATTCCGCTGGCTCCTGCGCAACACTCCAGACGTGCATTTTTCCCCCCTGGGCCTCTGTGAATGGCCGCCGGGTCCCCATGAGCAGCCAGCGAGTGACATGCGTGAAGAGGGGTTGGAAGAGGAGGGTACATTCCTGTTCCCTGCATAGACGTTAGCGTGCCTTCTTTGTGCCAAGCACGTTGGAGCATGGAGAGGTGAGTGGCTATGGATTACTGTGTGTATACACACATCAGGGGAAATACAGATCTGTGAGAAACAACAAAGTGGGCCAAAACCCAGGATAAACTATATTGTGGGTGTTGGTCCACTTTAAGAGTAAAGGTATGTGGTCCTAACATGTTTTCAAGTCAATATTAAAACTTTATTTTAAAATGTTAGGGGCACATTGTTCACCAATGTTAATGTGAGTGTTAGCAAGTTAGAAACACTGACATTACATTGCTACATCTGTGTATGTTGAGTTGCCAAACAAATTCTAATATATTATTTTTTATCACATCTCTACAGCTTGTATACGCCAGCATCGCAGACTGTGGCGGGCCTTCCGACAGATGAAAGGGATGCTGCTGGCCATGAAGAGGCGTCGGAGACGTTAGGGTGGGGGGGATGGCTGCCCTGGCCATGTTTTCCTGGCTTTGTTGGCCTATGTTGCCCGTGTTGGGCCAATTTCTATAAAGACATTTATCTTTACCAAGAACTGTGTTGTTCCTTGACCAGCATAGGTTTCGATTCCCCAAAACCATTATGTCTAAAATTAGGCTGCCATTTTGAGCCAGTACATGTTTACACCATAGTAAGCAATGTTAACTAATGTGGCACATAAATGGTGGCATAATATTAGAGATGATTAAGCAAATCAGCCCTGACTGTGTATTTAGCTTTCACATGTATGGATAAACACAAATTAGAGGTGGTTTTCAAAAATATATTTACATAAATCATAAGAAAAAGGTATACAAATTAATATTCTTGGCTGGGTGGCCGGGGAGGTTGGGAGTCATTGCTAGGGGCGGTGTTGGGGGACAACAGTGCAGTAAAAAATATAGACTGCTGTTGTATGAGCTGTTGTATCAACAACAAAGTTTGGTCCTGCCGCTGTATTGCCTCTGCCTGGCGCTGTATTGCCTCTTCCTGGCGCTGTACAGATTGCTCGATAACATTGGCAAGGCGACCAAGGTCCTGGTTCTGTTGTAGGTTTTGCCTTAACTGGTCCACCTGGCGCTGCAGGCCCTCATTTTGTTGCTGACACATCAGCACCTGATTTTCCAACGCCGCAATGCGCTCATTAGTTCCATCACGCGGCTGTTGGCGACTGTAGTCCTCCAGCATCCGGACCCCTAGTGTGTAGAAATCGGCACTGGTTGGTGCCACACCTCCTCTTGCTGTGGTTGGAGGCTAAAAAAATAGTAAACCACATTTTAGTCAAACGGAACAAATGCAGTTATGCCCCTCCCAAAAGTTACCATAAACACTCACTAGACAACTTACCCTTGTCTGAGCCTCTGAAGCTTGGCCACATGGGACTTGGGAAGAGGTCCCAGCTTGGGGTTCTGGTTCCGCCTCCTGCCAAAACAACAATGAAATGAAATGTTACATGTTGCTTCTTCCACTACCCACGAATATGCCAATGGGTTTAGAGGTCGTCTACATCAGCCATGTTACCTGCGTGTCCTCCAGCCCAGGTAGGCTCGAGGTATCGCTGCCAGAGAGTCGCGAATCAACATCAGAGATGTCGGGCAAGTTGGCAAATGCTAAACAGGAAAATCAGGTTAGTAGGTCTGTGGGCAAAACTCTAATGTAACCTGGTTAGGCTATCGAGGCCATACCTCTAAAAAGTTAAAAAATACACAGTAGACCAAAGGTCTTGGTTAAACTCAGATTGTTAACATGTATGTTACAGGACTAAGACCCACTAATTTCTGCAAATCTCATCATAAACATTGCTTAAATTAAACATACCCGCAATATCCCAGATGTCTGGAGTGGGGTCCTCACTCGAGATTGGACCTTGAAAATAGATGTGGACACACAAGTTGCCAGAAGCAAGTGGCACAACATTAGAGCCAAAATACATACTATAGCAATGCAAAACCACTTACCCTCATCTCTGGCAGCTGGAACTTGAGGGGCCCTTTCTGGACAGCCACTTCCGATATTCGGGTCAACTAAATAAAAAAAAAAAAGTGTCTAAAGATTCAGCAAACTACTACAGGGAATGTTTTCCTAAAAATATGTCCGCAAATATACATTGCTATCACTAAAATAACTAATAGACTGACCCTGGGGAGGCAACCAGCACTCCCAAGAGGCATCTTCAAGTTTACAAAGCAAACATGTAGCTTAGTAGACTAACCAAATTGAACCAGTGTAACCTAAACAGCAGAAAGGATACATTATGTATTGCTCTACACACCAACAGGGTCCTGTTGACCGGCAACATCGGAAGTGGGGTCCAAAGATGAACCAGTCACTTGCCCTACAAAGAAAAAAGACAAATGAGACACATGCACTTGAGTCAAAGTGGATCAAGCAAGGTGAACACATGCACTTACCGACATCCAAAGAGTAGGTGGGATCCGGAGGAGATGCTGGGGCCAAGGGCATGGGAGCTAGGGCAAAATAAAACCAACATTGAGCCATAGCTAATGTGCGTGCCAAAATACAACATGCATTAAGGTGTGTGAGCAGCTCTTTCACTAATATTGACTAATCAAGCCAAGTGTGCCTCACACATTGATATGCCTATATATGGCTACACATCTCTGGCATCCGACATATCTACACATGTTAGGGCCTTGTTAGTTACTGACTGTGAGTGTTACAGTGGGCGTGCAATTAGGGCGCACCCACATATTATTAATAGTCAACAGGGCAAACCTTTATTGCTTGAGCTGGTCCCACACTCATTTGTTTTTCAAAAAACCAGCAAACAAATAATGGGTAAATACCTTCAATGGCAGACTGGGGTAGCCTTGAGGTTGCTGGAAGGGCAGGAGCTTGGTTGTCCGGAGCCACATCCCGGACAGCAGCATGTGCACCTATGCATAAAGCAACAGACAGAAAAGTTTCAAATGTTTTAGCTATAATGTAATACTTCACAGGTCCTACAGTTAGTTGGTCAGAATGTAAAAATGCTAATCACATACATTAACATTAGGTTATAGTAAAAGCCATAAAATATGTACCTTCAGCCCAACCGGTGGTGTCATCCCCAGGATCCACACCCTGCAGCCGAGCCAGTGGGATTTTGGCCTTCAGCATCTCCTCATACGGCCTGTAGGTACTCTTTGGAGCCTGGATGAACCCACTGTCCACATCAAGATCGTGATTCATCTTTTTCATAAGGGCCCCTCGCAAAGTGTAGAAGCGTTTCCTGCAGGATGGGCCACTACGTGGGTGTTGAGCTGTGCTACTAAGCTCCACACCAATGGCATCCCACAGTTTGCTTCTTTCTTGTTTGCCTATGGACTTGCTTTGGGAGCCAAATATCAGCTCCCATTTCGCAAGTGTCAGGCGCACAAGATGATTATTCTCAGCCAAATTAAATTCAGGCTCCCTCTTGGCACCTGGGCGCTTAGCCTGGGGTGCTGCCCCACCTTCAGGCTGTGCCCTTTTCCGTAAGGGAGGTCTGCGCACAGCACCCACCAAACTCCTACTCGGGCCTGCTGTGGCCGGCAGATGTCCTGTATTTGGCTCCATCCTGTAGCTGCACACACACAAAAATCAACACCCCACAAGCACGCATGCACACTACAGAATGGCATCGCAATCTCTTAGGCTTGGGCAGGTTTTATGTGCTCTAACAGCCAATCCAAAAGCAGCCCACTTAATTGATTCACACATACAGCCCAGTTCCTTCTAGGCACACCTCCACTGCACTGACAGAAGCATGTGTGTTAGCCAATTAACTCATTACAGACCTCAATCAACAAACAACACACACCCAAATCCAACAATGGACTGATGTATCTGCAACCCTTGTGACATGTGCTTAGCCTAACGGCTATTTAAAAAAACAACAGCTTCACTTTCATTGGTCCCCACCTGATTTTTGGCCCATGTCCGTTAATGCACGCACGTTACGGCTCAAGTACGCTAGTAGCGCTACTAGCGTGCGCGTGCGCACTCTGTTTTACGCACACCTGGGTCGGCTAATTGGCGGCCGGAAATAGCAGAGCGACGCAAAAGGCGGCAAAGCGGACCTGTCACTTTTGAAAATGAAGTATAAAAGGAAGGAATGAACTAGGTTCTGCTATTCTTACACTGTGGCAAAGGCTGTGGTGTGGTGCTGTGCTCGCTTCCCTTAGCTCATTTGAGCCTCTGTCTGGTTTCTGTCCTCACTCTCTGTGGCTTGTTGGGTGATTTCTGACATCAGTGCTGTTTCTTTAGGAGCTTGGTTTGGGTGGCATCTGCAAATATTGTGTAGCATACAGCAAGTGAGGCTTGATTTTGGGGCCTTTTGTGGGCTGTGCAGCAACTCCCCTCTTGGTTGTGCTTAACTTAGAAAGCTGGTTTTCAGCAGGCTGGTGGTTTGGACCACTATAGTTCTGGTTTTGTGGTGAGCTGCATTGTAGCGGGTGTGTGTGTAGTGTGATTGTTTGTGTGTGTGTTGTGTGTTAGTGTTTTTTGTTGTTTATTTTTGTTTTTGTATATATCTTTAGTGTGTGTGATGGATAAGAGGGTGATGTATGGTGTCTGGGTGGATGGATGTATGTGTATGCTGAAAGAGCAGGAGGAAAGGGAGCGGGGTGTTGTGAGGCTTAGGGCACCCCGCTCCTTTGCAATCCGCCTTTCAGTATGGGACTTAAGTGACGAGCAGATCAGGAGCCGCTTCCGTCTGAATCGTGCTGCACTACAGTCCCTATATGATCAGATTAAGACCAAAATCGAGCCATCCACCAAACGCACTCACTCCATTCCAGGCATAGTACGCCTGTGTGCCACTCTTAATGTGTTGGCACGAGGGACCTTCCAGGCAACCTCAGCCCTCCTCAGCGGGATAAGCCAGGCTACTATGAGCCGCATCCTAATCCAGGTAGTTCTGGCAATTTGTGATTTAATCCCAATTTACATCAAGTTTCCTGAGGAGGAGGAAGAGGTTGCCAAAATAAAACATGCTTTCTATCTGATGGGAGGGATCCCGAATGTGCTAGGGTGCGTTGATGGTACACATATCCCTTTCCGCCCTCCCCGTGCACAGGAGCTGTCCTACAGAAACAGGAAGCAGTTCCATTCATTTAATATCATGGTGGTCTGTGACCATGAGATGAAGCTGCGGGCGGTGAGATCGGGGTTCCCCGGCTCATGCCACGATTCTTACGTCTTGCAGCGGACAGTCCTGTGCCGGAAGTTTGATAACAACGAAATGCCAGCTGGCTGGCTACTGGGTAATAAATTAACCATGTCTATGTATTTTGCTAATATGTGGCCTAGTAAGGCAATTTTAAACAAACTACCACCCAAAAACATGTACTAGTACTAATTGCTGTCTCTCTCCTTGTGTTTTGTCTACAGCGGACAAGGGATATGGGCAGAGAACGTGGGTCATGACTCCGGTCAGGAACCCACGGACCTCTGCCCATGAACGCTACAATGCAGCGCATCGCAAGACCAGAAGCATTGTGGAAAGAACCATCGGCCTGCTGAAAGCACGCTTTCTCTGTTTGGCACGGCCAGGAGGAGAGATGCTCTACAGCCCACAGAAGGTTTCCAAGATCATCCTTGCCTGCTGTGTGCTACACAACATTTGCATTTGTCACCGAATCCAAGCCCCCGAGGAGACAGCACTGGTGCCAGAAATCCCCAACCTGCCCGCAGATAGAAGTGAGGACACCCAGACTGGCGATGAGCTAAGGGAAAGGCTGATCACTTCTTATTTTGCGGTAAGCTAACTACCCTTCACTCTAATGCAAGTACTGCACTCCTGTTTAAATGTCTTTGACCTCCCATCCAAAAGAGCAACCAAACACACTAAGGGGGGGTTTAAGATGACCCAAACCACTCTAAGGGGGGTGTAATATGACCCAAACCACTCTAAGGGGGGTGTAATATGACCCAAACCACTCTAAGGGGGGTTTAAGATGACCCAAACCACTCTAAGGGGGGTGTAAGATGACCCAAACCACTCTAAGGGGGGGTTTAAGATGACCCAAACCACTCTAAGGGGGGTTTAAGATGACCCAAACCACTCTAAGGGGGGGTTTAAGATGACCCAAACCACTCTAAGGGGGGGTTTAAGATGACCCAAACCACTCTAAGGGGGGGTTTAAGATGACCCAAACCACTCTAAGGGGGGTTTAAGATGACCCAAACCACTCTAAGGGGGGGTTTAAGATGACCCAAACCACTCTAAGGGGGGTTTAAGATGACCCAAACCACTCTAAGGGGGGGTGTAAGATGACCCAAACCACTCTAAGGGGGGTTTAAGATGACCCAAACCACTCTAAGGGGGGTTTAAGATGACCCAAACCACTCTAAGGGGGGGTTTAAGATGACCCAAACCACTCTAAGGGGGGTTTAAGATGACCCAAACCACTCTAAGGGGGGGTGTAAGATGACCCAAACCACTCTAAGGGGGGTTTAAGATGACCCAAACCACTCTAAGGGGGGGTTTAAGATGACCCAAACCACTCTAAGGGGGGGTTTAAGATGACCCAAACCACTCTAAGGGGGGTTTAAGATGACCCAAACCACTCTAAGGGGGGGTTTAAGATGACCCAAACCACTCTAAGGGGGGTTTAAGATGACCCAAACCACTCTAAGGGGGGGTGTAAGATGACCCAAACCACTCTAAGGGGGGTTTAAGATGACCCAAACCACTCTAAGGGGGGTTTAAGATGACCCAAACCACTCTAAGGGGGGGTTTAAGATGACCCAAACCACTCTAAGGGGGGTTTAAGATGACCCAAACCACTCTAAGGGGGGGTGTAAGATGACCCAAACCACTCTAAGGGGGGTTTAAGATGACCCAAACCACTCTAAGGGGGGTTTAAGATGACCCAAACCACTCTAAGGGGGGTTTAAGATGACCCAAACCACTCTAAGGGGGGGTTTAAGATGACCCAAACCACTCTAAGGGGGGTTTAAGATGACCCAAACCACTCTAAGGGGGGGTGTAAGATGACCCAAACCACTCTAAGGGGGGTGTAAGACGCCAATGTTGGTTATCAAGTTATGCATTTTTTTAAAAGAAAGCACAAAATAACTATAAAGATATATACTAACTGCACTTTTCTTAATTTTTCAGGCACAAAGAGATGCACCATGATCTCGACATTCCTCTTACAACCCTTTCCTGGACTTTACTTTTCTTTTGCATTTCTGCTGGACTTTTCTTTTTCTATTTCATTTATGTTTTATTATTATTTTTTTTTTAGAGACAAAATTAAAAAAAAATTAGATATATACATGTGGCTATGTGTTTAATTCGGTTGTAAGTTTCCTTTACATTCTAATTCCTATTTTCATTTTCCTTTTCTTTATCTGTTCTGTTATTATTTTCCTTTTCTTTCTCTGTTCTGTTTTTATTTTCCTTTTCTTTCTCTGTTCTGTTTTTATTTTCCTTTTCTTTCTCTGTTCTGTTATTATTTTCCTTTTCTTTCTCTGTTCTGTTTTTATTTTCCTTTTCTTTCTCTGTTCTGTTATTATTTTCCTTTTCTTTCTCTGTTCTGTTATTATTTTCCTTTTCTTTCTCTGTTCTGTTTTTATTTTCCTTTTCTTTCTCTGTTCTGTTATTATTTTCCTTTTCTTTCTCTGTTCTGTTATTATTTTCCTTTTCTTTCTCTGTTCTGTTTTTATTTTCCTTTTCTTTCTCTGTTCTGTTTTTATTTTCCTTTTCTTTCTCTGTTCTGTTTTTATTTTCCTTTTCTTTCTCTGTTCTGTTTTTATTTTCCTTTTCTTTCTCTGTTCTGTTTTTATTTTCCTTTTCTTTCTCTGTTCTGTTTTTATTTTCCTTTTCTTTCTCTGTTCTGTTTTTATTTTCCTTTTCTTTCTCATTGGTGATTTAATTGTATTTCCTTTTTAGGTAACAAATAAAAATAAAAAAAAATGTGGCTATGTGTTTAATTATGTTTTATTTTCCATTTATATTCGAAGATCTGGTAGAATTTAATTACCTTTTACACACAATAAAAAAATTTTTACATTCCAAAACAAATGTGGCAATGTGTTTTATTCAGAAGGTACTGGATGGCCAGGACACAGCAAAGCTAACAGGCGCTGTGTAGAATAGCGTGGTCACACTGACTGACAGCGCCAACAAAGCTGAGGGCCAACATCATATTCAGCAATGTAGGCGTTGTTCGCAACAACGCCAGGTAGCGACTGAGGAGGCCTGCTATAGCGAATCGCTAACGCCCGCGGCTGACGCTAGCGGCGCTCATAGCGCCATACTTCAGTCGCTCATCTGTCGCTACCTGGCGCTATTGATGAATCGGCCTCCCCGTCTCCAGAAGGAATGCCTACCAACTTTTCAGGGTGGGAAGGAGGGACATTTGTTAAAGTAGGCCATGCCCCATCATTGAGGGATGGATGAAGCCACACCCCCTCATTGAGGGATGGATGAAGCCACGCCCCCTCATTGAAGGATGGATAGGAGATACATTGTAACAGTTACAACAATAGAAAGACTTTGAATAGGCAAATGAATCAGTTTATTGCTGCAGATCTGCATGTTACACCTCAAAGAGGGACAATATGTAAATGAAGCCACACCTCCTCATTGATGGATGGATGAGGCCATGTCCCCTCATTGATGGATGGATGAAGCCACGCCCCTCATCGATGGCTGGATAGGGGATACATTGTAACAGTTATAACGATAGAAACACTTTGAATAGGCAAATTAATAATTTATTGCAGCAGATCTGCATGTCACACCTCAAAGAGGGACAATATGTAAATGAAGCCATGCCCCCTCATTGAGGGATGGATGAAGCCACGCCCCCTCATTGATGGATGGATAGCAGATAGGATGTAACAGTTACAACGATAGAAACACTTTGAATAGGCAAATGAATCATTTATTGCTGCAGATCTGCATGTTACACCTCAAAGGGGGACAAATGAGAACAACGAGGGACAGAGGGACATGGACTCAAAAGAGGGACAGTCCCTCCAAATCAGGGACACTTGGGAGGTATGAGATAGTTTTCCTAGCTAGGATGGTCATTGAACCTTTTAGATGCTAATTTGATATTAACAGAGAACCAGACATCTTGGCTGCTGTGGGGTGGACATATTTAGGGCTGGCCATAGGGCATAATGGGCAAAATTCCGGTAGGCCGGCACCAGGGAAGGCCACAACCCCATGAACGACAGATGCAGGAGGGTGGGTGGAGGGCCGGTCTGCCTGGATGTACAGAGGGATGCCCCCACTGGCTGTACTGAGGGATGTCCCTCACTAACTGTAATGTAGAGATGCCCCTTACTGCCCGTAATGGGAGATGCAACATGCCTCTGAGGGATGCCCCTCACTCGCTGTAATGAGGGATGCTACTTACTGGCTGTAATGAGGAATGCCCCTCACTGCCTGTAATAGGAGATTCTGTAGGATGCCTCTGTGGGATGCCCCTCACTAACTGTAATTTAGGGATGCCTCTCACTGGCTATAAAGAGGGATGCCCCTCACTGCCTGTAATAGGAGATGCCGCAACATGCCTCTATGGGATGCCCCTCACTGGCTGTAATGAGGGATTCCGCTCACTGCCTTTAATGTAGAGATTCTGCACACCGTCTGTAATGGGAAGATTTTACCACACCATTTGGTTCAGAATATTTTCTCTCTTATTTTTGTCCTCTAAACCCTGGGTGCGTCTTATGGCATGAAACATAAGGTGTGTGTGTGTGTATATAGGTTTGGATTAAAGTAGGAAATCTGTATGTACAGGGGGAACATACAAGATAGGCTCTTATTCAGGGTGAAGGTCCGGATAAATGTGGGCAATCTGTATATACAGGGGGGAACATACAAGATAGGCTCTTATTCAGGGTGAAGGTCCGGATTAATGTTGGCAATCTGTATGTACAGAGGGGAAACATACAAGATAGGCTCTTATTCAGGGTGAGGGTCCACTTTAAAATAGAACCATTTGTCCCCCTTACCCAGCATATTTAGAAAATGTGAAAGAGAGTATGATGCTGCATTAATTCAGAAAGGGACACAAACCTGCTGATTGCAAGCTGCAAGGATGGACAATGACAGGGTTACCAGATTCTATGGACACACCCAGTTTCTCAAGCTAAGCTCCTGAAAGTGGATGTGTTGTAGGTATGGCCGCATCGTGTGCCCTGGTCATGGGATCAAACAAGATCTTCCTGCGGCTGGGTGAGTTTGGAAGTCCCCCTTTTATGACAAATGCATGTGTGCCTCCTGAAAACTGTGCCTCTCCACTGATGCAATGGGAAATCTCATAGCTAATCAATTGGAAATGGGCAGTGGTGGACTGGGGCCACAAATCAGCCCTGGATTTTACCAGCCCCTGGCCAGACATTCCCTGCTGAGGCCTCCACCCCATGATGTCGGGCTATAGCATTGGGGGCTGGGGTTCCTTGGCTCATGGGTACAGGGGGCTGAGAGGGAGACTAAGGGGGCAGGGATGGATTCCGGGGCTATAGCATTGGGGGCTGGGGTTCCTTGGCTTGTGGGTACAGTGGGGCTGGGTACAGGGGGCTGACAGGGAGACTAAGGGGGCAGGGATGGATTCCGGGGCTATAGCATTGGGGGCTGGGGTTCCTTGGCTTGTGGGTACAGTGGGGCTGGGTACAGGGGGCTGAGAGGGAGACTAAAGGGGCGGGGATTGGATGTGGGTGTAAAAAGCAGTAGCCCAACTGGCCCCCAAGCAGGGTGGCCCATCGGGCATTGTCCCTGGTCTTCCTATGGCCAGTCCGCCACTAATTCGGCCCACTTTCAGGCCTTCTATGAATATTAAACTATATATTAAACTAGAGCTGCATTCCGGAGCGGAGATTGAAAACATATTAAAGTGGACCAAAAATGTAACAATCACTTTTACTATTCTTGTAATGCTGCTGAATAAGCATTTGGATTTTGGAAAGTTATCCAAGAAGTTGTGTCAAGACACATCAAGCTTGATTCAGGACCCCAAACAAAAATTCTCGTTTTTGGTGCGAAAGACCACTCACAGGCTCCTTCCGGGATGATTTAGCTTGTGTGGAATAAAGAGAGAAATCATGGCGAGAATTCCCGCTTCCATCCAAAGTTTTACATCTCGCATGACAGTTGAATCAATGACTGTCAGTGAGTTGAACAAGTTTTCATAGATAAAAACCATGTTGTGGCATAATTTTTATTAATGAAAATAAGAGCCAGTGTTATTTTTTGGAAGTATTTTTTGTTAAAAACAATGAAACAAAATTAAATTAAAAAACAATAAAAACAATAAAAAAAAGTTTGCTCCCCCTCAAACAGGCAAACAGCATGGACCCCAGTTAAATATAGTGTGGAGCGCCGAGAGTCGGACACACTGAGCTGGCGCTACCTTTCGCTCCCTGCAGCGCTGTACTGGTGTTAGAGAACCCAACATACATCACATTCATCAATGCTGGCCAGGTTACTACAGCAACTGAGGCGCTCTGTTACAGCGCCCAATACACGCTTACAGCGTCTACTAGCGGTCACTCTAAGCACCGCTATACAGACGCTCATCTGCCGATACCTGGCGTTAGTAATGAATCAGCCTCTTAATGGTCCCGTCTTCTTTCTTCTATCCAGCGCCATGTGACGCCCTCCGGTCCTGCGCCCGGTTGTCTGTCCCATGCCGGGTCTCCGCTAGATCTTGGGGGCTCTTTGGTGCTCCTTCGGCATCTTCTTGGGGTGTTGGCTGCTGTCAATAGTAAAAACAAAAGGTCCCCTTCCTTCCACCTCGCTACCCATCGAGGTTAGTGATTTTTGGGTGGGGGGGAGCTTTCATCTGCTTCAACCATAGCGCCCGGCTCTGCATCATTTTCAGCGCTAGTGTTAAATAAGACGCTAGGCGGCCGCCGCATTGGCGTTTTATTTTGGGCCTCAGCAACAAACGCTGAGCGTTGCTGAGGCCAAAATAGTGGTGCTGTGTGGAGCTTATGCTCCATTAATAAGGCTCCCAATAACAATAGGTGGTGGGAAAGCCCAGATCCTTCAGCCATGAATGACCTGGAATAAAGGTGTAGGAACAATAGTACAAATGGGTGAGTACTACTTAAACATTAACTCACCTTGCCTTGGAAACACGCCCGGTTTTGTATCCGCAGTTGCTGTTTGTTCTTGGATAAGACAAACCTACTTTGATCTGCTTGGATTAAGCGTTTCAATGTAGTTGCTCATTCATTTCCGGCCATTGGACATGACTGATATGCTATTGAGCAAGGTGCCTAATCCCATACCTACCAACTCATCAGGGTGGGAAAGAACAACAATTTGTAAATGAAGCCACGCCCCCTCATTGAGGGATGGATGAAGCCACGCCCCCTCATTGAGGGATGGATGAAGCCCCCCCCAATTGAAGGATGGATGAAGCCACGCCCCCTTCATTGAGAGATGGATAGGATGTAACAGTTACAACAATAGAAACACTTTGAATAGGCAAATGAATCATTTATTGATGCGGATCTGCATGTTACACCTCAAAGAGAAACATGTTAATGAAGCCACACTCCCTCATTAAGGGATGAATAGGAGATAGGATGTAACAGGTACAACAACAGAAACACTTGGAATATGCAAATGAATCATTTATTGCTGCAGATCTGCATGTTACACCTCAAAGAGGGAAAAATGTAAATGAAGCCACGCCCCCTTATTGATTAATGGATAAGAGATACATTGTAACAGTTACAACAATAGAAACACTTTGAATTGGCAAAAGAATCATTTATTGCTGCAGATCTGCAGGTTACACCTCAAAGAGGGACAATATGTAAATTATGCCATGCCCCTCATTGATTGATAGAGAGGAGATACATTGTAACAGTTACAACAATAGAAACACTTGGAATAGGGAATTTGGCAGAGGAAGAGGTGGGAGGAGGAAGCAGAGGAGGAGGTGGGAGGAGGCGGCAGAGAAGGAGGATGAGAAGACAGAGGAGGAGGCGGAGGGAGGGGTGGGAGGAGGAGGCAGAGGAGGGGGCGGGAGGAGGAGGGAGGGGCAAGAGGAGGAGGCGGAGGGAGGGGTGGGAGGAGGAGGCAGAGGAGGAGGCGGGAGGAGGAGGATGAGAAGGCAGAGGAGGAGGCAGATGAGGAGGCGGAGGGAGGGGCAAGAGGAGGAGGCAGAGGAGGAGGCAGGGGGAGGAGGATGAGAAGGCAGAGGAGGAGGCAGATGAGGAGGCGGGAGGAGGAGGTGGAGGGAGGGGCAAGAGGAGGAGGAAGAGGAAGGGTGGGAGGAGGAGGCAGAGGAGGGGCGGGAGGAGGGAGGGACCAGCAATCCTGTCCCGCTCTGCTGAGAGGACGGGATTAAGAAGAGAATGTCAGTGGCTGAATATCTCGGGCATTACTGCTTCAATTTAAAAACGGAAAACAGTTTAGGACAACGCCAAATGTAGCCCGACACAGTGTAACAATTTTAATAGACATGTTTCCACCATTGCTTCTAAATTCTGCTCTCTAAGATCTGATTTCTGCTGGTTAAACTGCTGGATAGATTGTTTATAGCAGATGTGGACTACTATCTCTCACTAACCCCCCCCCCCCCCTCCCCTTGAGATCTTAAATTGGGTGCCCTGACATGCTAAAAGCAAACAGAGGCCTAAAATAGTATAGCGCTACTTTATCAAAATCCCAGGTTTTGGTCCACTTTAAAGACAACTGTGTAAAGTTATTTTACAACTGCTTGTTTTCCAACCTCAATATCTTAGTTTACAAGAGCTTTAGGTCCCACTGCTCTGCTTCAGTGTCCTGAAATTCAAGCAAATATCTCTCCTGAGCACGCTGCTCTTTATTTTCCATTATGTCTGCACAACACATTATCTAATAAAGCCGAGGAGCTCGCAGAGCTACATTAGAGAAGCTCCTCATTCATTGTTGATGAGCCCAGGGCGCTGGCTCACTTACCTATACCACACAACTCCCATACAAGCTGGACCAAGACACTTAAAGTGGACCAAAACCAAAGATTTTGACTATCCTGGGTTTTGGTCCTTGCCCCGGGGCACCCCAATCGGGGATGTCCTGCTGTGCGAAATCCCCCAGGTTGCCCGAATCTTATAGATTCCTGGGCCGTGGGTTTTGGCCCACTTTAAAGAGGAACATCAGACCTTTTCTGCTGTTCCTCTCTAAATATCCCTTACCTACAACTTCTAATGTTCCTCAGTTTTTATTAACCCCTAATACCTCTAATGTTCCTCAGTTTTTATTAACCCCCCAACACCTCTAATGTTCTTACATTTTTATTAACCCCTCAATACCTCTAATATTCCTCAGTTTTTATTAACCCCCCAATACTTCTAATGTTCCTCAGTTTTTATTAACTTCCCAATTTCTCTAATGTAACTCAGTTTTTATTAACCCCCAATACCTCTAATGTTCCTCAGTTTTTATTAACCCCCCAATACCTCTAATGTTCCTCAGTTTGTATTAACCCCCCAATACCTCTAATGTTCCTCAGTTTTTATTAACTTCCCAATTCCTCTAATGTAACTCAGTTTTTATTAACCCCCAATACCTCTAATGTTCCTCAGTTTTTATTAACTCCCCAATACCTGTAATGTTCCCCAGTTTGTATTAACCCCCCAATACCTCTAATGTTCCTCAGTTTTTATTAACTTCCCAATTCCTCTAATGTAACTCAGTTTTTATTAACCCCCAATACCTCTAATGTTCCTCAGTTTTTATTAACCCCCCAATACCTCTAATGTTCCTCAGTTAGTATTAACCCCCCAATACCTCTAATGTTCCTCAGTTTTTATTAACCCCCAATACCTCTAATGTTCCTCAGTTTTTATTAACCCCCAATAACTCTAATGTTCCTCAGTTTGTATTAACCCCCCAATACCTCTAATGTTCCTCAGTTTTTATTAACCCCCAATACCTCTAATGTTCCTCAGTTTTTATTAACCCCCCAATACCTCTAATGTTCCTCAGTTTGTATTAACCCCCCAATACCTCTAATGTTCCTCAGTTTTTATTAACTTCCCAATTCCTCTACTGTTCCCCAGTTTTAATTAACCCCCCAATACCTCTAATGTTCCTCAGTTTTCATCAATCCCCCAACACCTCTAATGTTCTTACATTTTTATTAACCCCCCAATACCTCTAATATTCCTCAGTTTTTATTAACTCCCCAATACCTCTAATGTTCCTCAGTTTTTATTAACTCCCAAATACCTCTAATGTTGCTCAGTTTATATTAACTTCCCAATTCCTCTAATGTTCCCCAGTTTGTATTAACCCCTCAATACCTCTAATGTTCCTCAGTTTTTATTAACTCCCAAATACCTCTAATGTCCCTCAGTTTTTATTAACCCCCCAATACCTCTAATGTTCCTCAGTTTTTATTAACTCCCCAATACCTCTAATGTTCCTCAGTTTTTATTAACTCCCCAATACCTCTAATGTTCCCCAGTTTGTATTAACCCCCCAATACCTCTAATGTTGCTCAGTTTATATTAACTTCCCAATTCCTCTAATGTTCCCCAGTTTGTATTAACCCCCCAATACCTCTAATGTTCCTCAGTTTTTATTAACCCCCCAATACCTCTAATGTTCCTCAGTTTTTATTAATTCCCCAATACCTCTAATGTTCCTCAGTTTTTATTAACCCCCCAATACCTCTAATGTTGCTCAGTTTATATTAACTTCCCAATTCCTCTAATGTTCCCCAGTTTGTTTTAACCCCCCAATACCTCTAATGTTCCCCAGTTTGTATTAACCCCCCAATACCTCTAATGTTTCTCAGTCTTTATGTTTAGTTTCACAAATGGGCACGGCGTTATTTCTTCTTGTTGTGGTGTGGGCAGAGCGCTTCTCTCTCCCCGCTCCGCTGGCATCACATTGTTAAAGCATTGTGTAACCTCCTTTCTTGGAATTTGCTGAGTTTTATGGAGCCGCTCCAGCACTAGGCAGAAATGTGTTCAGCTACATGCGGCGCAGGGCTGCGTGTAACACCTATCTGCAGGGCTTTGCCATGAGCCGCACGCTGGCGCCAGGAGACGGGCACATCACAAGGAGACGGGCACAGCACAAGGCAGGCAAGGGGTTACATAGTGCTCTGCTGACTAGGCAGAGGATAACTCGCTCTGAGTCATTGTGTAGGGGGGTCATTCTTCCTGCCGCGCCCCATGACTCATGAGCACTGTAACGTGTCACAGGCCACAGAGAAGAGAATGGTTACAGAAACCCAGAGGGATCCCCATTCACGGAATAGATTAGTGTATCATAACTTTATCATAACGACGAGTCTAGTAACTATATAACACTGCAAAACACTGTGTCCTGTCTATAATAAGCTGTTAGGATTGTATAAGATCTGCTGCTTGGATACTAAGGGGGTTATTTAAGAAGGGATAGCGCCAGGTAGCGCCTCGTAGCGGCAGGCAGCGTCTGGTGAACGCCGGGCGCTGTACGCAAAAACACATTTATGAAAGCGAATCTGGTGAGCGCCTCTAACAGCGCCATGTAGCGTCACATGTATTATTACAGGTGCCGGTGCTCTAGCTTCCAGAGGCCATGTATTACCTGTCGCTCAGTGTCGCTCTCCCATACATTTCAATGGATGTTCCTTTAAACTGTTTTTATTTATTTTTTTCTCTCAAATCATTGTGTGACCCCCTCCTGGCCTAGAAAAAGTCATTTTTGAAAATATTTTTGATTTGTTTGTTTTTTATGCAGAATTACAGGTCTGGCACTTAAGTGTTATTGTCCCAGTGATATACAATATCATTCCATGTGTTTTCGCTTTGTTATTGGTGGATATGTGTTCAAAAACAGACTTAAATCACACAGCGTCTGGCGCTCTATGCTACAGCGCCCAGCTTTAGAGCGATGGCGCTGTGTGTGTTTCTCCTTTTTTGATAAGTATGCTGTGGAGCTCCGAGTGCCGGACGCACTGGGCTGGCGCTACCTCTTACTCACTGCAGGGCTGTACTGGTGTTAGAGCGACCCAACATACATCACATTCATCAATGCCGGCCAGGTTACTACAGCAACTGAGACACCCGCTTACAGCGTCTACTAGCGGTCGCTCTAAGCGCCGCTATACAGCCGCTCATCTGCGGATACCAGGTGTTAGTAATGAATCAGCCTTTAAGTTGCTATCAATCATAATGCACAAGTATATTAATATTATCACCCTAATCAGTGTCCCTGATTTGGAGGGACTGCCCCTCTTTTAAGTCCATGTCCCCCTGTCCCTCGTTGTTCTTATTTGTCCCTCTTTCAGGTGTAACATGCAGATCTGCAGCAATAAATGATTCATTTGCCTATTCAAAGTGTTTCTATTGTTGTAACTGTTACATCCTATCTCCTATCTATCCCTCAATGAGGGGGCGTGACTTCATCTATCTCTCAGTGAGGGGCGTGGCTTCATCCATACCTCAATTAGGGGGTGTGGCTTGATTTACATATTGTCCCTCATTGACAGATCTGCAGCATAAATGAATAAATGATTCATTTGCCTATTTAATGTTTCTATTGCTGTAACTGTTACAATGTATCTCCTATCATCCCTCAATGAGGGGGCGTGGCCTAATTTAACAACTGTCCTTCTTTTCCACCCTGAAAAGTTGGAAGGCATGGGTGTGGGTCTGAGCGGAGCCATATTCCTCTCTGGGCTGGCAGCTCAGCGATTGGCAGGTACAGAGACATTTCCTGTTTGGCTGTTCTTGGAATTCTCCTGATATGATCTGATCAGAGACAGAGAACGGCCCTGAGGCAGGGAGAGGCCCCGTCTCGCTTTCTCCCAGGTGATTGCTCCATGGATCCTGGGTTGGGTCAGGCATTCGGTGCAGCTTTTCCTTCCCATTAATCTGCCTCTGCTGTCCTCATACCATAACTTTTCACAGTGGAAAAGAGGGACATTTGTTAAATTAGGCCACGCCCCTCATTGAGGGATTGATGAAGCCACGCCCCCTCATTGAGGGGTGAATAGGAGATAGGATGTAACAGTTACAACAATAGAAACACTGTTGGGACAAATGAGAACAACGAGGGACAGGGGGACATGGACTCAAAAGAGCGACAGTCCCTCCAAATCAGGGACGCTTGCTACATGCTATTCCTTCATATTCTCTTATTATTATTTTCCTGGCTATGTGTTTCTCCGTCTTCATCTAATCCAGCCCGTCCCTCCTGTTTTTGCTTATTCTTTCTCCAGACCTCCTCCCTCAGTAATATATCAGTACACAGCGAGCCTGATCCCTCTGCCCTGGAGTACACCCTTGTCTTCATTCTTTTTGTCACTCCTCCCTTCCTCGTTCCCCCTTTTCTCTCCCGTCCCATATCCTGCCCGGCCTCCCGGCCACGCTCCCTCCTCTCCCTCTTGCTCTTGTAAACAGGCCTCTCCCACCTTATGCTGAGCTGGGAATGTTCTCTTGGCTCCGGCAGCTCGGCGAGTTGGCCTGAGAAAGACAAAGCTGATCATAACAAGCTTGGCCCAGGGAGGAGAAGAGAGGAGGGAGGGAAACATAGAGGTAAAAAGGTCTGACAAACAGACTGTGCGAATAAAATAGAAAAAAATAAAAAGAGTTCTATATCATGAACACAAAGCACGGTTCCAAGAGAGTAAAAAAGTTCTCTAACTCTCTAATGCTGTCCATCTGCTAGATTAGCCAATCACTAATCAGTGACTTCAGTTCATATCTATTTGATTTATACCCAGGGCCGGAGTAAGTGTGGTGGAGGCCCCTGGGCACCAAATCCGGCGGAGGCCCCAGATACAGTATTTCTTTTTCCTTCAATAATAATAGTCCAGCGGAATGCAATTCCCCATTCTGTAGGAAATCTCTACCCCTGAGAGAGGTCAAAATGACTCCAGGCTCCTATGGATCTAATGTTACAAGTACCTGGAAGCAAGGGTGGATTCGCCATGGGGAGACCCGGGGCAATGCCGGTGGGCCGCACTGCTTTGGGGCCAGTTGGGCTGCTGCTTTTAACACCCACATTCATTCCCTGCCCCCTTAGTCTCCCTCTCAGCCCCACTGTTCCCACAAGCCAAGGAACCATCATGGTGGGTGGGGCTCAGCAAGGATGTCTCAGGCCAGTCAGTGGCTGGTAAAATCCAGGGCTGATTTTTGGCTCCAGACTTCCACTGCCTGTAATGCTGGGATTAGAGGGGGAAAAATTTACTTGCTGCCTCAGGGTGCTAAATATTTTAAGGGTAGTAGCCACCAAAGGGTGCTCTGCCATTTGTATAGTAGGGTTCTCCTTCCTCCAGGCTTGATCCCTAATTGGGGAAACCCCCATGGAAGTTTCCATATCACTTCCTGTTTGAAGTACTTCCAGTATACTTTGATGTGAGGAACAGCCATTCCTCTCTGGGTTCTTGACTAGATCCCTAATTGGGGAATCCCCCATGAAAGTTTCCGTATCTCGTCACCTCATATTCGAAGTACCTTGAGTATACTTTGATGTTGATGTTCCTATTTGAAGTACTTCCAGTATACTTTGATGTGAGAAAAAGCCATTCCTCTCTGGGTTCTTGGCTAGATCCCTAATTAGGGAACCCCCATGGAAGTTTCCATATCACCCCACTTCCTATTTGAAGTACTTCCAGTATACTTTGATGTTAGGAACAGCCATTCCTCTCTGGGTTCTTGGCTAGATCCCTAATTGGGGAAACCCCCATGGAAGTTTCCATATCACCCCACTTCCTAATTAAAGTACTTCCAGTATACTTTGATGTTAGGAACAGCCATTCCTCCTCTGGGTTCTTGGCTAGATCCCTAACTGGGGAAACCCCCATGAAAGTTTCCATATCACCTCACTTCCTATTCGAAGTACTTCGAGTATACTTTGATGTTCCTATTTGAAGTACTTCCAGTATACTTTGATGCAAGGAACAGCCATTCCTCTCTGGGTTCTTGGCTAGCTTCCTAATTGAGGAAACCCCCAGGGAAGTTTCCATATCACCCCACTTCCTATTTGAAGTACTTCCAGTATACTTTGATGTTGATGTTACTATTTGAAGTACTTTGAGTATACTTTTATGTTGATGTTCCTATTTGAAGTACTTCCAGTATACTTTGATGTTGGGAACAGCTATTCCTCTCTGAGTTCTTGGCTAGATCCCTAATTGGGGAAACCCCCATGGAAGTTTCCATATCACCCCACTTTCTATTTGAAGTACTTCCAGTATACTTTGATGTTAGGAACAGCTATTCCTCTCTGAGTTCTTGGCTAGATCCCTAATTAGGGAACCCTCATTGAAGTTTCCATATCACCCCACTTCTTATTTGAAGTACTTCCAGTATACTTTGATGTTAGGAACAGCCATTCCTCTCTGGGTTCTTGGTTTAAACACAAGGGCCTCCCCCTCTAAATAAGAAAAAATGAATTGATTTTATTTATAAACAATTGAGGTATACATATGAGTAGAGCTTGCAATATGAATAATATTTTAGGGAGTACAATCATTATATTTAGTGAAATAATCCTAAACCAGGTATAGGTAGGTAGCAGGTCTGGCTCCAGGTTTATGTGGGCCCTTGGGCGGCATGGTCTCAGGGGGCCCTTTGTGGTGAAGAGTCACGCCACATCACAAGGGACGTCCCAAATCTGGATGCCCCCTAAGGATCATGCTATTTGGACCAAAACTCTAGGGGGGTTCTTTCACAAACAGGGGCATCCCGGATTGAGATGCCCCTGTAAAGCGGACCCAAACCCAAATGCTTGCATAGTGGGTATGCCAGTATGGGTATTCACATAGTAGGGTATCACAGATTAGGATGTTCCAGGGATAGGAAATCAGCTGGGGTGGGCAACTTAAAAGCAGAACAAAACCCAGCACTTCCTTCCCTGGAATCTAAATTGAGATGCCTGTTGTGTGGAACCCCACCATTCGAGGAGATGTGGGCACCAGCTGTGGCGGTGCCCTCCCAGTCCACTGCCAGTCCAGTGCCGTCGCACACCCCAAAGGCTGGCCCTGTCAGTGGGCCCCCTGGCAGCTGCCCCACCTTGCCGGGTGCTGACGCCGACCCTGGTAGGTAGCTCCCATGCCCTGAGATATTTTTGTAACTTGTCAAGTAATAGGGCAAAGTTGAGCTTATATAGATCGCCAATATTTTGGGGGATCAGAATCAAATTTATTGTCATCAAGTTTTCAAGTATATACATTCCGTTCATACCAGGTGTTCCTTGAAGCATGCAGGTTACATACCCCCCAAGTGTCCCTGATTTGGAGGGACTGTCCCCCTTTTGAATCTATGTCCCCTGCCCCTAGTTGTTCTCATTTGTCCCTCTTTGAGGTGTAACATGCAGATCTGCAGCAATAAATGATTCATTTGCCTATTCAAAGTTTCTATTGTTATAACTTTTACAATGTATCTCCTATCCATCCCTCAACGAGGGGTTGTGGCCTAATTAAACAATTGTCCCTCTTTCACACCCTGAAAAGTTGGTAGGTATGCTAAATGTGTCTAGTTAGGGGTCAGGTCTGGGCTCTTGGCGGGCCGCATCAAGCTCTGTGACCCATTTATTGATTTTTGCACAAAGCCCCTGTTACGCCAGAAGAAAACGCCCCAGACCTTAATGACGATGTTGGAGTCATAAAATTCTATAGAATGTCATTGTATGTTGCAGCAATAAAACGTTCCCTCGAATGGAATGCAGTGGTCTAACCCTACCCATGAAAACGACCCAGCACCAATATTCCTTCACCACCAAATTTCACGGTTGTCTTGCATGTCTGATCGGAAAGAATTCTGCTGGATTCCACCAAACCCCAATTCATCCACAAGATTTTTAGAATAGGAAGCGTGATTCATCCTCACTCCAGAACATGTTGCTGTTTAACACACTTGGCGCGGTGCATGAAGATCTGAGGCTTGTGCGCATCTCCTTGGCGAAGGGGCCTTGCGCTGTTGCAGATGCAGCTTGGAACCCTATATTTTGTTAATAAGGAAAGAATTAAAATACTCTAGTGCAGGTTCGCATTTATCCAGGTAATAACTTTTACAATGAATAAAGGCAATGTTTGTGGATTTTTGGGATATATATGGCCAAGGCCGGCTCCAGGTTTATGTGAGCCCTTGGGCGGCATGGTCTCAGTGGGGCCCCTTTGTGGTGAAGAGTCGTGTCACATCACTGAGGGACTTCCCAAATCCGGATGCCCCCTAAGGATCATGCTATTTGAACCAAAACTCTAGTTTTGGTCTACTTTGAAGCGCACCAAACCCCTTTAAACCTGACCTCGGAGTCTAAACAAATCTAGATTCTCCTGATTTTGGATGCCCCTGTGTGTGACCCCCCCCCCCCCCCCTCTTTGTTCATTACTTCCATGGAACTGGTGAATGTACTGTGGGGTCGCCAGTTTGAGTTAAAGGCCAAACCGGGGGGGGGGGGGTTTTCACAAACAGGGGCATCCCAAATTGAGATGCCCCTGTAAAGCGGACCAAAACTCAGGGGTGGAATTGCTTGCATAGTGGGTATACCAGCACGGTATCACAGATTGGGATGCTCCAGGGATAGGAAATCAGCTGGGGTGGGCAGAGCAAAACCCAGCACTTCCTGCCCTGGAATCTAAATCGAGATGCACTGTTGTGTGGAACCCGCCATTCGAGGAGATGTGAGCACCAGCTGTGGTCTGTGCCCTCCCAGTCCGCCGCCAGTCAAGCGCTGTTGTACACCGCAAAAGCCGGCCCTGTCAGTGGGGCCCCCTGGATGGTGGGGGCCCCCCAGCAGCTGCCCTGCCTTGCCGGGTGCTGACACCGGCCCTGTATATGGCCATTGCATGCTTGCACACACATTGGGGGGGTTAGGAGCTGTGGCAGAAGGGTTACAAGTGCAAGCTATTTCTCCTGCCTCTATAGCATGCATGCCATTGTGTTGGATGTAATCTTGGCAGTAGAGCGCTACTCCCCTGAGGCACAGAGCGGGCAATTTGGTGGCAGCAGGGTGCCGGAAAAATGCTGGGTACAGCGGTGTCTCACTCCAATCTCGCCCACTCCATGGCCAGGCCCCGGGACATCTCAGTTCATGGTGGAGGACACAGCAGGGTACAATTTCTCTTTATGTAGAGAATAGTGATCGTTCTATATTTCGACTTGACATCTGTTTTAAAGTGATCCAAAACTCTGAAGATCAGTTGACATCACTGCTCACTGCTGGTTCACTGGCTGGGCCCAGAGCCGAGGGAGATGGGCAAATGCTGCTGGATCCTGAAAGTAAGGTAAGTGGATAGCGCAAAAAGGGATTGGTTATTTTGTTTAATCAGAAGGGGTATCCCAAACCACTATGTCCACTGTGATGCCATCAAGATACATGCGGTGATCTAAAAGTAATTTGTGACTTTTATATCACTTTAAAACGGAACAAAACCCAAGCAGGCCAGGCACTGGCCTTCCCTGGAGCATCTCACATCGTTGTGTGAAACTCACCTTTTCCAGCAGCTCTCTCTATGATGTAAATAATGGGGAGTGAGTGTCCACATCACCATTATCGCTGGGCTGAAGCTCCAATGCCTAGCCATTCAGACAGGCCAGCGGGTAGGTGGCAGCCATGTCTGTGGATGCACCTACTTTTGCTCTGGATTACCAAGCCCAGAGCCGTTTGCTGAGCATTATTATCAACAGGGACAGATTAAGTGTGGTGGAGGCCCCTGGTCACAAAATCTGGAGGAGGCCCCAGATACAGTATAAATTGTCCAGCCAAGTAACTGATTGGTGGTTGTCTGGCACCCACTCCCCTGGAAGGTCAGATGGAGTCCCTTGTGCCCCCCTTGTGCGGGTACGTGCTGCTCGGGATCTCCTGCTTTGCCATTCTGGGTGGGGGGTAGTGTAGTCACCTGGCTGGTCCAGCAGAAAACACTTCCCTTCATTAAGCTGCCAGCGGTTGTGCTTGGTGGCTTATGTGCAGTGACAGCTCTGCACCCATCACTGTAGCGCTGCTGGTGGCGGCTTTGCTGCTCTAGACTCTCTGTCCTGCCCTGTGTTGGCTTTGACTTTCCCAGGCAGCCCTGATAGCTTTGTTTCTGGCCCCGCGGCCCATCAGACCAAAGACTGAGAAGCCTCCTGGACCAGACCATAACCCAAAGGTTGGTGGAGCCTCCCTTTGCAGGGCAAGCGGTGGGGGCTCCAGGGTACGCGTACCTTGCGCCTCTCCTTATAATCTAGCCCTGAATATGAAAATGGAATAGACTGCTCAAAACCTGGATTTTATTTTACCTGGAGGAAAAAAAGCCAAGCTTGGTGGGATTTTTTTTCCATTTGGGGTGTATAAGTAGCTTCTCTTCTCACTATCCAGCATTTGTATGTGGATTTTTATTATTAGGTGATTTTGCCACATTTTTCCTTTAAACCGGAACAACAAAAATGGCTGTTTGTCTGGGCGCAGAGGGCATCCCGATTGTGGATGCCTCCCTGTGCATTAACAGCCGCTAATGTAAGAAATCTTACCTTTCTCCTTGGTGCCCTGGAGAAACCCAGCGCTAAGCGTGGTCATGGCCATTAACGGGAGTTAATTAACAGGAAAGGCGTCCACAATCGGGACGCCTTCCTGCGGCCTGAACACCTCAGAAGTTGGCGTTGCTCTGCTTTATAGACCATCTCCTGTTGATATATTCACTTTAGTATTGGATAGAGAATTGAACAATTAGTAACATAGTAAAATAGTAACATAGTATGTAAGGTTGAAAAAGACTTTAGTCCATGCAGTCCAGCCTGTTTAAAAGAAAGAAGTCATCTCTGGATCAATCATCTAGTGCAGGAGTTCCCATGGTGGTGGTATGGTTACCTCTGGTGTTAGTTACCAGATCAACAACCGTTTTTTCTTTAACGGGTGTTGGTCCCGCTGTCTGTACATCACAACAATCTCGGGGGCGGGGCATCCAGAATGCTGGAGCCCCACTCGCAGATAACTTCCCGCTCTTCCGGGAAAGGAGTCCTGCAATTGCCTGCTGGGCGGTCACGTGGTCGGGCCATTGTCACATCCTCTGCACTGGCTCGTAATGAAGGTGAGTATTACGGGAGGTCTGGGGGGTTATCTGCGAGGGAGGCTCCAACATTCTAGATGCCCCCCCCTGTTGTTGTGATGAACAGACAGCGGGACCAACACCCGTTAAAGAAAAAACAGGTGTTGGTCCGGTTTAAAGTGCTACTGCAGGCAGTGGTAATTGTTACGCCATTGCGTCGGGCTACGTTTGGCGATGTCCTAATCAGTTTTCCATTTTTAAATTGAAGAAGAAATGGGCGTGATATCGAGGTTTACAGTTTCTATTCTGAAAAAAGTGGGCGTGGCCCTTGGATCTGTGATGTTGCATGATAATCAGCTTGCTGCACTGACAGCAATGTGATGAGTCTGGAAGAGGCAGAGGAGGAGGAAGCGGAGGAGGCAGAGAAGGAAGAAGATGAAGAGGCAGAGGAGGGGGAGGCAGAGGAAGAGGCAGAGGAGGAGGCAGAGAAGGAATAGGAGGCAGAGGAGGAGGCAGCGAAGGAAGAGGAGGAAGAAGAGGAGGAAGAAGAGGAGGCAGAGGAGGATGCAAGGGAAGAAGGCAGAGAAGGAAGAGGAGGCAAAGGAGGAGGCAGAGGAGGAGGAAGGGGAGGAGGCAGGGGAGGAGGCAGAGGAGGAAGAGGAGGAAGAGGCAGAGGAGGAAGAGGCAGAGGAGGGGGAGGCAGAGGAGGAAGAGGCAGAGGAGGGGGAGGCAGAGGAAGAGGCAGAGGAGGAGGCAGAGAAGGAAGAGGAAGAAGAAGAGGAGGCAGAGGAGGAGGCAGACAAGGAAGAGGAGGAAGAAGAGGAGGCAGAGGAGGAGGCAAGGGAAGAAGGCAGAGAAGGAAGAGGAGGCAGAGGAGGAGGCAGAGAAGGAAGAGGAGGCAGGGGAGGAGGTAGAGAAGGAGGAGGAGGCAGGGGAGGTGGCAGAGAAGGAAGAGGAGGCAGAGAAGGAAGAGGAGGCAGAGGAGGAGGCAGAGAAGGAAGAGGAGGCAGAGGAGGAGGCGGAGAAGGAAGAGGAGGCAGAGGAGGAGGCAGAGGAGGAGGCAGAGGAGGAGGCAGAGGAGGAGGCAGAGAAGGAGGCAGAGAAGGAGGCAGAGAAGGAGGAAGAGGCAGAGGAAGAGGCAGAGGAAGAGGCAGAGGAGGAAGAGGAGACAGAGGAGGAGGCAGGGGTGGAGACGGAGGAGGAGGCAAAGGAGAAGGCGGAGGAGGTGGCTGCGGAAGAGAAGGCGGAGGAGGAGGCAGAGAAAGAAAAGGAGGCATAGGAGGAGGCAGAGGGAAGGCAGAGGAGCAGGAGGAGGTGGAGGAGGAGGCAGAGAAGGAAGAGGAGGCAGAGGAGGAGGAGGAAGAGGAGGAGGCAGAGGGAAGGCAGAGGAGGAGGTGGAGTAGGAGGAGGCAGAGAAGGAAGCGGAGGAGAAGGCATAAGAGGAGGCAGAGGAGGAGGCGGCGGAAGAGGAGGCAGAGAAGGAAGAGGAGGCAGAGGAAGAGGCAGAGGAGGAGGCATAGAAGGAAGAGGAGGCAGAGGCAGAGGAAGAGGCAGGGGAGGAGGCGGAGGCAGAGGAGGAGGCAGAAGAGGAGGCAGCGGAAGAGGAGGCAGAGAAGGAAGAGGAGGCAGAGATGGAGGCAGAGAAGGAAGAGGAGGTAGAGGAGGAGGCAGAGGAGAGGGTAGAGGAGGAGGTGGAGGAGGAGACAGAGAAGCAAGAAGGGGGTAGAGGAGGAGGAGGAGGCAGAGGAGGAAGAGTAGGCGGAAGAGGAGGAGGAGGCGGAGGAGGAGGCAGAGGTGGAGGCAGAGAAGTAAGAGGAGGAAGTGGAAGAGGCGGAGGAGGAGGCGGAGGCAGAGGAGGAGGAGGAGAAGGCAGAGGAGAAGGCAGAGGAGGAGGCGGAGGAGGAGGCAGAGGCGGAGGCAGAGGAGGAGGTGGGGGGAGTTGGAGGAGGGGCGGAAGGAGGGAAGGACCAGCAATCCTGTCCCGCTCTGCTGAGGTGATTGGGGGACGGGATGAAAAAGACAATGTCATTGGCTGAACCTGTAAACCCCGAGAGGAAGAGGCAGAGGAAGAGGCAGAGGAGGAAGAGGAGACAGAGGAGGAGGCAGGGGTGGAGGCGGAGGAGGAAGAGGAGGCAGAGGAGGAGGCAGGGGTGGAGACGGAGGAGGAGGCAAAGGAGAAGGTGGAGGAGGTGGCTGCGGAAGAGAAGGCGGAGGAGGAGGCAGAGAAAGAAAAGGAGGCATAGGAGGAGGCAGAGGGAAGGCAGAGGAGCAGGAGGAGGTGGAGGAGGAGGCAGAGAAGGAAGAGGAGGCAGAGGAGGAGGAGGAAGAGGAGGAGGCAGAGGGAAGGCAGAGGAGGAGGTGGAGTAGGAGGAGGCAGAGAAGGAAGCGGAGGAGAAGGCATAAGAGGAGGCAGAGGAGGAGGCGGCGGAAGAGGAGGCAGAGAAGGAAGAGGAGGCAGAGGAAGAGGCAGAGGAGGAGGCATAGAAGGAAGAGGAGGCAGAGGCAGAGGAAGAGGCAGGGGAGGAGGCGGAGGCAGAGGAGGAGGCAGAAGAGGAGGCAGCGGAAGAGGAGGCAGAGAAGGAAGAGGAGGCAGAGATGGAGGCAGAGAAGGAAGAGGAGGTAGAGGAGGAGGCAGAGGAGAGGGTAGAGGAGGAGGTGGAGGAGGAGACAGAGAAGCAAGAAGGGGGTAGAGGAGGAGGAGGAGGCAGAGGAGGAAGAGTAGGCGGAAGAGGAGGAGGAGGCGGAGGACGAGGCAGAGGTGGAGGCAGAGAAGTAAGAGGAGGAAGTGGAAGAGGCGGAGGAGGAGGCGGAGGCAGAGGAGGAGGAGGAGAAGGCAGAGGAGAAGGCAGAGGAGGAGGCGGAGGAGGAGGCAGAGGCGGAGGCAGAGGAGGAGGTGGGGGGAGTTGGAGGAGGGGCGGAAGGAGGGAAGGACCAGCAATCCTGTCCCGCTCTGCTGAGGTGATTGGGGGACGGGATGAAAAAGACAATGTCATTGGCTGAACCTGTAAACCCCGATATCTCTGCCATTTCTGCTTCAATTCAAAAATTGAAAACAGTTTAGGACAGCGCCAAACGTAGCCCAACACAATGGTGTAACTATTACTTTTGCCTGCAGTATAACTTTAAGATCCTATTAGGTGGTACTCCATGATTGCAGAATGATCTGTACACCAACCTGATCTGCTGCCATCTTTACCCAAACATGATTTGTTCAGTGCAAAACAGTTCTGAACAGTTTGTGTGACAGGACCTCTTGGTTTACTATTGCATGTTCTCTCGGATGACTAACAATGGTGGTTTTCATTGTGCTGCTGTTGCTTTTGGGAGGCTTTGTCATTTCGCTCCTGCCAGCTGTGTTGCTGTTTGCTGATAGGGATGAACCTGTGGGAAGAGAAACATGGCTTATATGTCAGGGCTCCGGCACTGAGCCTGTTGATTTATGGACGCCATTTCTCCTCTCTCCCCTTGCGTTGTTCTGTCTTGGATGGAGAAATCTGGGCTTGGGCTAGCTACAGCAGACTGCTTTGTGATTGGCCAGCTATGCCTAGTAAAGGAGTCAGTATGGGGTGTCAGTAGGGGGGCACATGTGTCAGTATGGGGTGTCAGTCAGCAGTGGTGGGCACAGGGGTCAGTATAGTGTGTCAGGAGTGGGGGCACAGGGGTCAGCCTGGGGCCAGACTGGTCTGTGATTGGCCAGCTATGCCTAGTAAAAAAGTCAGTATGGGGTGTCAGTCAGTAGGAGGGGCACAGGGGTCAGTATGGGGTGTCAGTTAGCAGTGCAGGGCACAGCGGTCAGTACGGAGGGTCAGTCAGCAGTGAGGGCACAGGGCTCAGCCTGGGGCCAGACTGCTCTGTGATTGCCCAGCTATGCCTAGTAAAGGAGTCAGTATGGAGTGTCAGTTGGTAGGGGGGGCAGGGGTCAGTATGGGGTGTCAGTCAGCAGTTGGGGCACAGGGGTCAGCCTGGGGCCAGACTGCTCTGAGATTGGCCAGCTATGACTAGTAAAGGAGTCAGTACGGGGTATCAGTCAGCAGTGGGGGCACAGGGGTCAGTATGGGGTGTCAGTCAGTAGGGGGGGGCACAGGGGTCGGTACGGGGTGTCAGTCAACACTGGGGGGCACAGAGGTCAGCCTGGGGCCAGACTGCTCTGAGGTTGCCCAGCTATGCCTAGTAAAGGAGTCAGTATGGAGTGTCAGTCAGGAGGGGGGGCACAGAGATCAGTACAGGGTGTCAGTCAGCAATGGGGGCACAGGGATCATTATGGGGTGTCAGTCAGTAGGGGGGCACAGGGGTCAGTATGGGGTGTCAGTCAGTAGTGGGGGAACAGGGGTCAGTTTGGAGTGTCAGTCAACATTGGGGGGCACAGGGGTCAGCCTGGGGCCAGACTGCTCTGAGATTGGCCAGCTATGACTAGTAAAGGAGTTAGTACGGGGTGTCAGTCAGCAGTGGGGGCACAGGGGTCAGTCTAGGGTGTCAGTCAGCAGTGGGGGGTTCACTGGGGTGTCTTGCAAGAAGTGTCTAGCCAGCAACCTCAGAATGTCTTCCTTTAGTTCTTATTCTGACTCTTATGCACTGCCACACTGGACCAACCTTTGTGGTGTGCCAGGTGTGCCATTGCACAGGGTTGCGCTCGCTTGTTTTAACCCCTGCCACTCAGTCCCCCCACATGGGGCAGTGAACTGGTAGCCAATGGCTAGGGAACGCATCTGCAAGTGGGTACCTGGTGTCTGGCATCAGGCTTGATGCTGGGTTATGCGTCAGGCAGGAGTGTCAAACTAATTTTAACCGAGGGCCACATCAGTATTCTGAAAAAACAATATAAGTGGGAAAAATACAACCCCCATAAAATCATTGGTTGGACCCTTACTAATACAATATACAACCCACATGGACACAACTCCACCCAGGACAATAAGTAAACCACAAAGCAAATGTCAACTTTAAGAAAATGCAAATAATGTATTTAATTTGCACAATGTTAAAAAAAAACAGACTTGCGGCCGACTTGCTGCTTCGGTGGGAAAGCTGCAACCAAATTGCGGTTCTCTCAAGGAAGCTGCAGGTCGGGTTGCGAAATGTGCTGGAGATTCAGAGATTATAGTTAGAACATAATGATTGATTTTTGCTCTACCTAAAACTACAATTATGGTGCCATAGAGTGGAACACTTGCCCTATTGGGGGCTGCATTTTATATCTAATACTTTATTGGGTATTTGAGCTAGGTAGACTATAATATTTTTTAGTATATAGAATATAGTTAGTATAGTATATAGTTATAGTAGTCATTATGATACTGATAGGAAGCGTTACTGGGTTGTTGATTATTTTTACATTGTAGTATATGTTGTATATGTGTATTTTTAAACACTGTGCAAATTAAATAAATTGTTGGTGTTTTCTTAGAAATTTGTTTTGTGGTTTACATATTTGAGCTGGGTTGAGCTGTGTCCATGTGGATTGTGTTGTATATCAGTATTCTGGTTGCCTTCAAAGGGCCAGTCACTAACAAACACTAAACAAAATGCAAACACGACCATTTAAATGTAGTCAAATGTAGTCTAATGCATGGTTATAGACAGATGCAGACACTGAATTATTTTGCCCAGGACAGATGCCAAGGCAGAAGTAATTTTCCCAGGACATATACAGAGGCAGACAGAAGTATTTTTCCCAGGACAAATTCAGACACAGAAGTATTTTATCCAGAACAGATGCTGCGGCAGTAGTATTTTACCCAGGATAGATGCCGAGGCAGAAGTATTTTGCCAAGGACAGATGCAGAGGCAGAAGTATTTTGTCCAGGACAGATGCAGAGGCAGAAGTATTTTACCCAGGACACATGCCAAGGCAGAAGTATTTTGTCCAGGACAGATACAGAGGCATAAGTATTTTGTCAAGGACATATGCAGAGGCAGAAGTATTTTGTCCAGGACAGATACAGAGGCAGAAGTATTTTGTCCAGGACAGATGCAGAGGCAGAAGTATGTTGCCCAGGACAGATACAGAGATGCAGAAGTGTTTTGTCCAGGACAGAGGCCTAGGCAGAAGTATATTGTCCAGGACAGATGCAGAGACAAAAGTATTTTGTCCAGGACAGATGCCGAAGCAGAAATATTTTGCCCAGGACAGATGCAGAGGCAGAAGTGTTTTGTCCAGGACAGATGCCGAGGCAGAAGTATTTTGTCCAGGACAGATGCTGAGGCAGAATTTTTTTGCCCAGGACAGATGCCGAGGCAGAAATATTTTGTCCAGGACAGATGCAGAGGCAGAAGTATTTTGTCCGGGACAGATGCAGAAAAAGAAGTATTATTTCCAGGACAGATGCAGAGACAGAAGTATTCTGTCCAGGACAGATGCCGAAGCAAAAGTATTTTGTCCAGGACAGATGCCGAGGCAGAAGTGTTTTGTCCAGGACAGATGCAGAGACAAAAGTATTTTGTCCTGGACAGATGCCGAAGCAGAAGTATTTTGTCCAGGACAGATACAGGGGCAGAAGTATTTTGTCCAGGACAGATGCAGGGGCAGAAGTATTTTGTCCAGGACAGACGCAGAGGCAGAAGTATTTTGCCAAGTACAGATGCAGAGGCAAAAGTATTTTGTCCAGAACAGATGCAGAGGCAGAAGAATTTTGCCAAGGAAGGGTGCAGAGGTAGGAGTATTTTATCCAGGACAGTTGCCGAGGCAGAAGTATTTTGTCCAGGACAGATGCAGAGGCAGAAGTATTTTGCCCAGAACAGATGCAGAGGCAGAAGTATTTTGCCAAGAACAGATGCAGAGGCAGAAGTATTTTGCCAAGGACAGATGCAGACACTGACTACGGGTTAAGCGGACCCGAAACACGTCACATGGTGCCTTCCATCCCTGCTGCCACAATTTTGGGTAAAATACAGGATCCTTGATTATTCAGGTTGTAGTTGATCAGCAAAGGTGGAGCAAAGGTTTGCGTGCTGTCTGGTGTTCCAGAACTCCGGCCCAACTGATTGGAACAACTCATTTGAATGGGTCAGTTGAATGTAAAATCCAGTGATATATGATCCTGAGTTATTATATATGAGTTATTTCATACCTGGGCATTGGCTACATAAAGAATCAACCCAGGATTCCCTGTGGGGCAGGCAGTCAGCGGAGAGACTGACAGAGGGGAGCAGAGCTGGAAGAGTGAGCAAATGGACAAAACTATACTCGTGTTACCCCCAGGAGATGTGATCCACCCCAGCTCCCCACTCAATTGTATTCTTAAGCTCATTTGATTCAGGCTCGAGCCCCTCCCCATCAAATCCTGCTTCGTACATGCACCGTGGGAAATCTTTGATGCCTGTCAAAGATTTACAATCAAACCCCACCCCTCAGTCACAGTAACTCAAACACACTCAATTTATTCACATTAATGGAGAGGGTGTGTCAGGCACTACCTCAGCATGCTTCCTCTGTAGGGAGCTTGGGGGGCATGCATTGACATGGATTACCCGATCTGAGATCTAGTACGTTGGATGGAACAGCCGCGAAGGACAAAAAGTGAGTATTGTCCTTTTTTGTTTTATCCTGAATAGACCCTTAAAGTAAATGTGTGTCCCAGAGATCTCAGTTACAAGCTTATTTGCACATGCCATCTATTAGGCCCCTATTAAAGGCAATATGCTGCTCTGACGTTTTTTCAGTGTAAGCTGACACACATGCTTGGCAGATGCGGACCCATATGAAATAAAAAAAAGGAATATGGAAATATTAATTAAGCATCAAGAGGGTGTTGTGTGCTATTGTTGGTCAGGGGGTTCAGATTGGTAAACAAGAGGGGACATACATTCTAGAGGTGGTTTGGAGACTGCCGATTGCTACCTGTAACCAACGTTCTTTCAGTTGGAGCTGACCATAGAACTGACGATTGAAACCACTTGTAGGGCTGTTTTGGGGAGGGGGTGAGGGTAAACGCCCCACTCAAGACAGGCTATGACGCTAACCTGTTGGTAACAAAGAGAAGCTGAGCGTTCTCTGAGTGGAAAAGTGGGTTAAAGGTTTGGTGTGCCAGTGCCTCCACCCAGAATATGGCCCTTGCAACTGAGTCATTCACTGACACAGTCAAGTATAACAGTACTAGGAACTTTATGTAGTAAAGGTTAACTTGCAAGTATAAATGGATCATACACAATATAACAACACAATGAAAGGCCCAGCTGGGGCCTTAGTTAGTCTGTACAGATATACCCAGGTATATATAGCTAAATACCTCCAGGAGAACATCGACACAGGATGCACAGGGCTGTATTTAGGATTCATGCTGCCCTAGGCACTTTTTGACCACGTGCCCCTCCCCTTCATGGTGTTAAAGAGGGCCTCACAGCAAAATAGCCTGGAGCTGTACTCACCTTTTAATTACAGAATCATCACAAGTTGGGATGCCCTACTGCACACCTTCCCAAAGCCTGAGGTCTGGCAGCGTACAGCGGGGGTGCCCCGCCGAAGTGGACCAAAACCCAGGATAGTCAAAATCCTGGGTGTTGGTCCACTTTAATTAGTGTGACATCACAGGACCAAGTCAGTACAGACTGAAGAAAAATTAAATTAAAACAATACCTTTTCCTCCGTGGTCCTCACTCCTCAGGTCTCTGGCTCTGCTGCAGTCACGAGTGGTGGGCGGAGCTTGATGCCTCGCTATAGTCCCGCGCCTGCATTGCTTCCTGGAGGGGGCGGCCACCGAAGCAGTGGATTGGAGCCCCTGCCTTGACAGGTGATCAGTGAGGGTGGGTAAAGAGCAGCAGCCGATCGGCGTGCACACTACCCGATGGGGGCGGGAGAGGAGGAGGAGGGGGGCGCAGAGCCGTCGGCCCTGCTGCATCGCCGGGCACACCTGTGAGCTGCGGGCACGCGCGCATCGCGCGCTGCCCGCGAGGAAGGCACTTTCCAGCACACTACCCGATGGGGGCGGGAGGAGGGGGGCGCTGAGCGATCCGCCCTGCTGCAGGTGCAGGAAGGCACTTTCCAGCCAGTGGATGATCCGCGGGCCGGGGGCGCTGAGCGGATCATCAGATCACACTACCCGATGGGGGCGGGAGGGGGGCGCTGAGCGATCCGCCCTGCTGCAGGAAGGCACTTTCCAGCCGGAGGATGATCTGAGCCGGGGGATGAATTCCAGCCGGGGGCTCTGAGCGGTCGGCCCCGCTGCTTCGGCGGGCACGCACGTGAGCTGCGGGCATGCGCGCATCGCGCGCTGCCCGCGAGGAAGACACTTTCCAGGGGATCCGCGGGACGCGGGCAGGAGTAATACACCAGCACCACCATCCCCCCCCCCCCCCCCCGCTGCTCAGCTGGCTTCGGTCGCTCGTCCGGACATTGTAATATAAAAATCTAAAAAAAAAAAAAAAATGTCTTCGTCTGCTACCATGAAGACCCGCCCCCTTGGCAGTTTTGCCGCCCTAGGCACCGGCCTAGAATTGCCTTAAGGCAAATACGGCCCTGAGGATGCAGGCTGCAGGGGCACCTGATGTTGACTCAAGGATGATTCACTCTTGACCCGCAGAAGGCGATGAGGAGATATGAGGAGCAGTAGCAGATCCTCCACAACGCACAGCAGGTTAACAGGCAGAAGGTAATGAAGATGCTAGGGAGCAGCAACAGAAGATCCCCCATGTGGCACCAGCAGCTGGACACAATGAGAATAGTGTAGCAGTCTGGGAAGTGATTCAGGCTCCACTTGAGGCTGTATATGTGGGTTGCACAACAGTTTCTCCCAGCATACAGGAAGCCTGTCCTTTATATAGTCTTTGATACATCCAGCCAGGGGCTGCAAACCCCAACTTGCAGGGGCAGGAAGTGTACCATAAGCTGCTAGAGAGAGAGAGTGATCTGCAGCAAGCCCTCTTCTCTATGATCGCCAGCAGGCATGTAATGTTCCATTTGCAACTCTGTGGTAACTGAGCACTTCCCTACACTATTTTAGGGATTGTCACACATTTTCAGGATTTAAGAACAGCTATATACTTATTTTTGCACCAATGCAAATTAGAGCACCGGGTAAACAGAATAGTTCAGTATCTCCCTGGGATCCCTAAAGTGTGGCCCAGCTCTTGAATTCATCCAGGCATTTTGGACAACCTTAGCCTGTGTGGCATATGCAGATCCTACAACCCACCATTCCCCTCAAGTACAAAACCTTTAGCAGGGTATGTCTTTGAATTTCATTGTTGGAGGGCTGACATCCTCTGCAATAATGACTCCCTTAGGAGGATCGTAGGACCGAGGAAGGCTGAGTGAGATTGTGCGACCTGGGGGGTTTCACACAGCGGGGCATCCTTGATCGGGGGGCCCGGAGGGGGAGGCAAGGACCAAAAAACTGGATTTTCGTCCACTTTAAAATGCCTTGGCAGCCAGTATTTGTAGTTTGCGTGTAGTGTTTTTGCCTGCACATTTTATCTTCAGTGTCCTAATGAAACCCACAACATTAGATACCAATTTAAACAATAGAAAGCTCCAACACTACATGCCATTGTTTGTGGCAACCACTGGGCAGCCTAAGCAACACCAAACAATTCTTATTCAGTCAGATGCCCTCACAATATATATATACTGTGGATGTGCTTAGATTACTGAGCTTGCTGACATCCTGGCGGCATAAGGGTGCAGCTAGTCCTGCAGGTGTGCCCTGGCAGGAAGTGCTGGAGTCTTGCGGTTGGCAATGAAAATGTGTTTATTTTATTTCTTTATACCATATACTTTACAGAATACATAGTGACATAGTTACGTCTTACATACAAGTATAACTGTACTTTTCATATCACTGGTTTCCTATGGGTAGCATACAAGAGGGGCATTCAGTAAGGTATCTACCTGAATATTTAACCAGAGAAAATGTAACTTTGTACTTTTTGATATAATCCCCCGTAGCTTCAACACACTTATTCCACTTCACCATCAGCGATCAGATGTCTTCTGAACAGAAGGGGACATTTTGCTGCTGCAGGAATCATGTTGCTGCCTCTTTGATTGCATTATCATCAGGAAATCATTGCCTATGCAGAAATTTCTTACAAAAGAGAAAGGAGCCAGGTCTGGACTGTAGGGTGGATGGTTAAGCTCCATAAAGCTGTATTCCCTGATAGCTGCTTGTGATTTGTGAGGCTTGTGAGTTGGCGCATCGTTGTTCTCTTTGATTTACTTGCGTAATGCCTTCATCATTGAAGCATATGTGCCTCTAGTAATGTTTGTCTTGTGTGGCATGAGTAATTTAAAACACCTTCTGTATCCCGTGGAGACTGCTGTACAGAAAATGCAGAGGTGCAGCTAGGCTTTCTGGCACCTGGGGCAAATATTTGAAATGGCGCCCCCCCAACTGTGCTTAGGCCCCCCTTTGTCACCCCTCCCCCGACCTGCTGCACCCGAGGCACCCCCCCCCCACCATCGCCCTGCAAAATGCCTTTGAGTTTCCATGACATGGACTTTTAGGCCTTAGCGTCATGAGGGTGGACCCATCTTTCATTGCGAGAATAGGAGTCTCTGGACTTTCTCTAGGCATGTCTAAATTCTCTTGGCTGAATTGCTGCCAACATGTTTTTTGCTCAGGCATCAACCTTCAGGACACATACCTGACTTGGGCCAAAAATCGGCCTCTGGCCAGCCTGAGATGCCCCTGCTTAGGCCCACACAACCATGATGCTGGGGCTATAACATTGGGTCCGGGGTTCCTTCACTTGTGGGTACAGTGCGTGTTGGTACAAGGGGGTGACAGGGAGACCAAGGGGCAGGGTTAAAAGCAGCAGCCCAACCGACTCCAAAGCAGTGCGGCCCACTGGGCATTGTCCCGGGTCCCCCTTTGATGATATGACATCATCAAAGCATTGTGAATGATACTGGAAGCCATGACAAGTGAAATGCCGAATTTATTAGCTATAATTCTGCGATCTTCCTCCAAAGATGCCTCAACAGCTCGCCCTGAATGAGGCTAATCCTTCCTGCCCCTATTTAAACTGCTTAGCCCAAAACTTTACTTGGTAGTAGTTTAGGTCTATAGCTTCATACATATAAATGCACTTTACCGCCTGTACCTGGTATTATTATGTATGAATTTTTTGCATATTTATTAACTATTATTATATTAGTGCCATATATACTTATATAGGTTAGTGCCACATATTTTTCCACAGTAGTGTGGGTGGACACTATCATATTATTTAGGACTAATCAGGAGACCTTGTGTTTTAATTCTGTCTTGTCTTGTGTATGTTTTTATCTTCATATGCCAACAATAAAGTACATCATTTATTTGTTACATATTGGCTGGTGTGCCCAAATTTTTGAATTCCACTTTTTTCTTTTTCTTGGCTCAATACATGTATGTTGTGGAATTCAGGGAGCACCCAAGCTAGGTTTGATTGAAGTAGTGCCCCTTACCTTTATTACAGATTTACTTGGTAGTAGGAATGTAGGTCATCACTATACAGAGCAATCCTTCTTTCATGGATTTCCTTAGTCTTATTTTTTTTTCCTTTTGTAAGGGATTCAATCACAGAACAAAGCTCCATATCCCCCCACTTTCTTGGTAGCCCTGCACTATACTACACTTGCCATCCTGTCACTTCCAGTGCTTTCATCAGCCTGAACTTTAATCATATGCGTGTTGCATGTCCAGACACGTCTAAACATGCACAAGTTAATCAAGGGGTTAAAGTGGACCAAAACCCAGGATTTTGACTATCCTGGGCTTTGGTCCTTCCCCCGATCAGGGTGCCCCGCTATGTGAAACCCCCCAGATACCCCACATCAACTCACCTCATCCCGGTCCTACGGTGCATGCACGGCCGCTCGTCCAATCAGCGAGCTCGGAGCCACTGAGCTATGAACCTCTAAGCCGACTGCTATCCCTCTAGCAGGACGCGTGCCTGTGCCAGGCATTTGTGAATGGCCACCGCGGCAATGCTCCCTGTTAGAGGGAAGCAGGGGTGCACTGATTGGATGAGAGGCCGTGCATGCAGCATTGCGATCTGGGGGGTTCCACACAGCGCGGCACCCCCAATCGGGGTGCCCCGGGGGAAAGGAGCAAAACCCAGGACCGTCATAATCCTGGGTTTTGGTCCACTTTATTCCTTTATTAAATTATTATTAAAAGCATCCCCATACAAACAGCCTCGAAAATCAATAGTTACCAGAACCCATAGCAGAAAAATCAGGATCCTTTGACGCGTTTCGAACTACTGTGGGTCCTTATTCATAGATACCAATGCTAAATTGCACAGTCAAGCTCAGCTCTCTATATATTTATTTAGATGGGATATTGTTTGATATCATTAATTGGTTGGTATTTATTATTTCTGTTTATATAAATTCAATCTATATTTATATACTAATGGCACAAGTCACTTTAATCTAACTGGTGGAGGCTGATTCATTACTAACGCCAGGTATCGGCAGATGAGCGTCTTTATAGCGGCGCTTAGAGCGACCGCTAGTAGGCGCTGTAAGCAGGTATCGGGCGCTGTAACAGAGCGCCTCAGTCGCTGTAGTAACCTGGCCGGCATTGATGAATGTGATGTGTCTTGGGTGCTGTAACACCAGTACAGCACTGCAGGGAGCGAGAGGTAGTGCCAGCTCAGTGACACAGACTCTCGGCTTTCCACACCATATTTAACAAAACACTACACACAGCATTGGCGCTCTAAAGCTGGGCGCTGTAGAATAGAGCGCCAGACGCTGTGTGATTAAAGTCTGTTTTTGAACACATATCCAGCAGTAACAAAGCGAAAACACATGGAAGGACATTGTTCTTTATAACACTGTGACATTAACACTTTAGTGCCAGACCTGTAATGACAATACTGCATAAAAATATAAAAAGTCAAAAAAGTTTCTAAAAGTGTTTGTTTGCAACCAGGAGACGTCACACAATGATTGGAGCAAAAAAAGCAAATGAAGCAAATGAACGTCCATTGAAATGTATAGGAGACCGACAGGTAGCAACAGGAAATACCTTGGCGCTCTGGAAGCTAGAGCGCCGGCGCTATACACTGAGCCACCTGTAATAATACATGTGACACTACAGTCGCTCACCAGATTCACTTTCAGAAATATTGTTTTGTCTACAGCGCTCGGCGTTCCCCAGACGCTGCCTGCCGCTACGAGGCGCTACCTGGCGCTTGAATAACCCCCTTAGACCAAATAAGGCAGCTGCTATAAGCTGATGCTTATTTAATTGTGAACATTGGATGTATTAGCATCAGGTCCAGGTGTGGTGCTTTTTGCTTTTAATAGTGTTGTGTGATGTTTGTGTTTTATAAATACTTGTTAGAGCGATCATAATTAAGATTGCATTCAAAGTATTTGTATAATCCTATCCTGTCCTATCCTAGTCGATTTCTGTTTGGACATGCCAGCGTTACCCTAACAAATTTTATGTCACCCAAAACGATACGACGCTCAACCAACAAGCAAATTCTCGTTGATTGCTTGATCGCATCGGGCATTTCCGCGGATGAATAATCGTTTTTATGTGTGCAATTTAGCGGGTAATCATTCGCAAGTCGTTTTGTAGAAATGGGCCATAGGAGTGATGGGTAATCTTGTTATTCTTGGTTAGTAGGTGCCATGTAAATACCTTGCTTTAAAGCGGACCAAAACCCACTGAACTTATGAAATTAATTTGGCCAAAGCCCCTGACGATACCCTCTTCTTAGGGTGAAGAACTAGAAATGGGTATTTCCACTTTTCAAAACGTCCTGGAACATTGATTTTTCAACGGTCTCTCTCTGTAAGATGGCAGGGGATCAGTCATTGCATAAGTGTGGCAATGACACCATTGCCACACACAACAGTGGCAATAAATGGAGGAGGCGGAGCTTTACAGCTAAAACAGGCGCCATTATCTGGGATTAGAGTGATGCAAGAACAATGAAAATTACCAAAAGGTACTCGTCATATGCGGGGAGCAATTCAGGGGATGCAAGTTAAAAATTTGGGTTTTGGTTCACTTTAAAGAGGTTAAAACCTCCCCTAAACCTCACTGATCTGCTGCCCCCCCTCCCACCTCCGGTTTTACCTTTGGGCACTAAATACTCACCTTACCTCTTCTGGGTCCCTCGTATTCCGGGCGAATTTATGACGGGCAGCGCCATCTTACATCCCATCAGGCCCTGCGCTCGCTCATGAATGGGATGAAATGGAGCCACCCAAAATTCTGCGGGACTTCGCTGAGCGCTGCAGGAGTTTAAAGAGAACGGCTAAAGCCTGTAACTTACAGATGGCTAAGCCGGCGGGGGGGGGCAGAGGATCGGGCCATGAAGACACACATGCCGTCACAGCAGGCAGCAGCGACATCCAAAAGGTAAGTAGGGGCCGATGGAGGGGGAAACGGCCACTTTTTATTTTTGGTCCTATGTTCCTCTTTAAGAAGGCGCTCTTTTCCTTTTTACAGAGAATGTGACTGTATATGTCATGTTTATATGTATATATGTGTGTGTATATACACTGTCTGCACAATCGTAAAGCATGCACAAATTTTGATCATATTCCTTTTCCTGCTCCAAGCTGTATAGACGTGGATGCTTATTAAACTGAAGAATATCGGGGGATAATGAGGGAGGGTATGGCCTAGGGCTGGGGTCTTCAACCTTCCTTACCACGAGAGCCACATTCATCACTGAGAGATGATCGGGAGCTAATATCGGGGGATAATGAGGGAGGGTATGGCCTAGGGCTGGGGTCTTCAACCTTCCTTACCACGAGAGCCACATTCATCACTGAGAGATGATCGGGAGCTAATATCGGGGGATAATGAGGGAGGGTATGGCCTAGGGCTGGGGTCTTCAACCTTCCTTACCACGAGAGCCACATTCATCACTGAGAGATGATCGGGAGCTAATATCGGGGGATAATGAGGGAGGGTATGGCCTAGGGCTGGGGTCTTCAACCTTCCTTACCACGAGAGCCACATTCATCACTGAGAGATGATCGGGAGCTACGTTCAACATGGAAAGATCATAGTAGCCTTGTAACAGCAAAGATGTGGAAATGGTCCCTTGCCCACATGAGCGGATCCCCCAACCAAGAGGTGAATGGCAGAATCAGGACCAAGATACTGCTGGGAAAAGTGTGGCACTGGAAGCTGCTAAGACAGATAAGCCAGCACTTTCTACAACTGCCCGACTGTGAAGCATTGCCATCGGGGCCAGATTAGAAGAGGGGGGGCAACCAGGCTCCCACGCCAGGTCTTACCTCATTTGAGGGGCCTCCACCACTAGTTAACAAGGGCAGGGAATAACCGTTTGGGGGGCCTGCACTAGACTTTCTGCCCAGTATCCTCCGTCACACTTAATTCTGTGCTCAGTAGCCAACCCTGATTGTCATTTTATCCGGGAACGGCACCAGCACAGGGAAAACCTGGGCAATTGCCTGGCATCTTCAGGGGCCCACTCAGGCTCACACTTGGCCATGGTATTATTTAACAGTGGACCCCAACCACCGAATGCCGGGCACTGTGTGCAGATCTGCTCATGGCTGGACTCAGCAAAAATGGAGAAGGTGCCATGGGATGGAGGGCAATTAATGGAAGCTCAGAAGGTGGCGAGAACCAGGTGACAGGTAACAAGGACTGGAGGGCAATCAGCAGCAGGAGATGACCCATTTGTGGTGACATCATGTGACTCACTACTTTGGGGCCCATTAAGACTCTCCTGCCCAAGGGCCCCCACAAACCTGGAGCCGGCCCTGATGTTACCTATTATGTTAGACCAGGGGTTCTTAACCTTTTTTATGCCAAGTAACTCCTAGTGAAAAGAGGTTACAACTGAGTACCCCCAAGAAGGGGGTCCATTATAAAATTAGTAAATCACAAGCCTTGTAGCACTTTTAGAACTAGAAGGAATGATGTTAAACTTAAAGTGGACCAAAACCCACTAAACTTGTGAAATACATTTGGCCAAAGCCCCTGCTGATGCTCCTTTCTTAGGGTGTAGAACTAGAAATGGATGTTTTCACTTTTCATATCCTGGAACACTGATTATTTTGCTGTCCCTCTGTAAGATGGCTGGGGATCAGTCATTGCATAGGTGTGGCAATGACATCATTGCCACACACAACAGTGGCAATAAATGGAGGAGGCGGAGCTTTACAGCTAAAACAGGCACCATTATCTGGGATTAGAGCGAAGCGGGAGCAGTGAAAATTGGCAAAAAGTGCTCTTCATAGGGGATGCTATTTAAAAATGTGGGTTTTGGTCTGCTTTAATAATATACCAGATGCAGATGTCACAGTGACTTGCTGCTTTGCTTTGAAGAATTAGGTAGAATTCAAAGCATACTGTATCACAGGGCAGCCATCAGGACAGTAGAGGCAAGACTCCTGTATAGGACCTAAGGGGTCAAGCTTTGAAGAGGCCCCTGGCCAGGTGGCCCTAATGGCCACCCTGACCTGAGACCCACAGGTATTGCTGCTGGTTCACAGAGACACTAAGGGGTTTATTTATCAAGGTCTAGCGCCAGCTAGTGACTCGTAGCGACAGGCAGCGTCTGGTGAGCGCCGGGCGCTGTACGCAAAACCACATTTATCAAAGCAAATCTGGTGAGCGACTGGAACAGCGCCATGTAGCGTACGATTCGTCATTATAGCGCCGGCGCTCTAGCGTCCAGAGCGCCAGGTAAGACCTGTCGCTACCGTTCGCTCTCCCATACATTTCAATAGACGTTCCTTCAAATCCATTTCCTGATTCCATTTTTTTTTATATTATATTAATAAAAAGATATTTTTTTAATATTTAATGTTACATCTCATGGCCTCGAAAAATTCATTTTTTAAAAAGTTTTTTTTTTTTTTAATTTTTATGCAGAATTGTCATTACAGGTCTGGCACTAAAGAGTTAATGTCACAGTGTTATAACAATGTCATTCCATGTGTTTTCGCTTTGTTACTGGTAGATATGTGTTCAAAAACAGACTTTAATCACACAGCGTCTGGCGCTCTAGGCTATAGCGAACCAATTTTGAGTTCCGACGCTGTGTGAGGGTGATTTTTTTAATGAATATGGTCTGAGTTGCTGAGAGTCGGTCGCTCTGAGCAGTCACCACCTTTCGTTCCTTATAGCGTAATACTGGTGTTACAGCGACCAACGTACATCTTATTGACGATTGCTGGTCAGCGTATTACAGTGACTAATGCGCTCTGTTATAGTGCCCGATACCCGCTTACAGCGACTACTGGCGGTCGCTCTAAGCGCCGCACTACAGACTCTCATCTGGCAATACCTGCCGTTAGTAATGAATCAGCCTATAAGCAAACCTAATTCCCTGCACACCTTCAGTGAGCCGTGAATGAGAGAGACACTCACCTTTTCCTTGCAAAGCCCCATCAAACAAAGGGAAAAGGTACCCCATCCTAAAGGAGACATGTTTCTTTGTGATGTAAAGGTTTTCTCCTGTCATCATACAGAGCTTAATGCCCAATTTTGAATTCCGACGGATCTTTAATTAGAGGGGTATGCCCATGCCCCATGGGGGTTGACATATTTTGACTGTTTTAATATCTAATAGAATGCCATAGTCATACCAGAACATCCACACTTGGCAGGAATCATTTAATCAGACACGTATTAAAGGGGATGCAAAGAAAGGTCTACAAATGTAAACAGAGTTGAAAACGAATACTTACTATGGATACTACGGCCTGGCGAGAAAACCATGTACAAATCATTACTGTGTTTATTGTCCTATAAGGCTCACCTGCCCATGGGACTCACCTAGGATTTGGAACCAAATGTTGTGCTAAAACACCCCCAGAACCAAATAATAGGCAAGGTGCAGAATCCTACCATTACAGGCAGTGTGGCATCCACCCCATTCCTAAATGCAGTGTGGCATTCCCCCCTCCCATTCCTCATAGGCAGTGTGGCATTCCCCCCTCCTATTCCTCATATAGGCAGTGTGGCATTCCCCCCTCCCATTCCCCATATAGGCAGTGTGGCATTCCCCCCTCCCATTCCCCATATAGGCAGTGTGGCATTCCCCCCTCCCATTCCCCATATAGGCAGTGTGGCATTCCCCCCCTCCCATTCCCCATATAGGCAGTGTGGCATTCCCCCCCTCCCATTCCCCATATAGGCAGTGTGGCATTCCCCCCTCCCATTCCTCATAGGCAGTTTGGCATTCACCCTCCCATTCCCCATATAAGCAGTGTGGCATTCCCCCCCTCCCATTCCGTATATAGACAGTGTGGCATTCCCCCTCCCATTCCCCATATAGGCAGTGTGGCATTCCCCACTCCCATTCCCCATATAGGCAGTTTGGCATTCCCCCTCCCATTTCCTATATAAGCAGTGTGGCATTCCCCCTCCCATTCCCTATATAAGCAGTGTGGCATTCCCCCTCCCATTCCCCATATAGGCAGTGTGGCATTCCTCCCTCCCATTCCCCATATAGGCAGTGTGGCATTCCCCCCCTCCCATTCCCCATATAGGCAGTGTGGTATTCCCCACTCCCATTCCCCATATAGGCAGTGTGGCATTCCCCCCTCCCATTCCTCATAGGCAGTTTGGCATTCCCCCTCCCATTCCCCATATAAGCAGTGTGGCATTCCCCCCTCCCATTCCCCATATAGGCAGTGTGGCATTCACCCTCCCATTCCCCATATAGGCAGTGTGGCATTCCCCCCTCCCATTCTCCATATAGGCAGTGTGGCATTCCCCCCTCCCATTCTCCATATAGGCAGTGTGGCATTCCCCCTCCCATTCCCCATATAGGCAGTTTGGCATTCCCCCTCCCATTCCCCATATAAGCAGTGTGGCATTCCCCCCTCCCATTCCCCATATAGGCAGTGTGGCATTCACCCTCCCATTCCCCATATAGGCAGTGTGGCATTCCCCCTCCCATTCCCCATATAGGCAATGTGGCATTCCCCCTCCCATTCCCCATATAAGCAGTGTGGCATTCCCCCCCTCCCATTCCCCATATAAGCAGTGTGGCATTCCCCCCTCCCATTCCCCATATAGGCAATGTGGCATTCCCCCTCCCATTCCCCATATAAGCAGTGTGGCATTCCCCCCCTCCCATTCCCCATATAGGCAGTGTGGCATTCCCCCTCCCATTCCCCATATAGGCAATGTGGCATTCCCCCTCCCATTCCCCATATAAGCAGTGTGGCATTCCCCCCCTCCCATTCCCCATATAAGCAGTGTGGCATTCCCCCCCCCCCCATTCCCCATATAGGCAGTGTGGCATTCCCCCTCCCATTCCCCATATAGGCAGTGTGGCATTCCCCCCTCCCATTCCCCATATAGGCAGTGTGGCATTCCCCCCTCCCATTCCCCATATAGGCAGTGTGGCATTCCCCCTCCCATTCCCCATATAGGCAGTTTGGCATTCCCCCTCCCATTCCCCATATAGGCAGTTTGGCATTCCCCCTCCCATTTCCTATATAAGCAGTGTGGCATCCCCCCTCCCATTCCCTATATAGACAGTGTGGCATTCCCCCTCCCATTCCCCATATAGGCAGTGTGGCATTCCCCACTCCCATTCCCCATATAGGCAGTGTGGTATTCCCCCCTCCCATTCCCCATATAGGCAGTGTGGCATTCCCCCCTCCCATTCCCCATATAGGCAGTGTGGCATTCCCCCCTCCCATTCCCCATATAGGCAGTGTGGCATTCCCCCTCCTCCAGCGCGAGCAGCGGAGGCAGTGGGCAGTCGCTTACCCTGCCCACCCATCCGCGTGCCACTCCTCCATCTTCTGGACTCCCGTGGCTTCGGCAGCCCGGCCAGCAGCGCAAGAACGATGGAAAGGTGAGTTTCCATATTTTCCTTTTTTTCACATTTGCCCAATAAAACCCCCCAACATTTTCCCCACTTTTGGGGAAAAATAAGTGCATCTTATAGGGCGAAAAATACTGTATTTTTATACCCCCAAAACATACCAGCGCCCTACTTCCTAGCAGATACAAATTTTATCTGGGAGTTGACTAAATTATTATGATCTTGAGGGGGTTATTGCCCACTAAAAGCTGTAGTGACTCCTTAGACCTTAACAAAAAAAGTATATTCCCGCACAGCTGCAGAGAATGAATGTAAACTGGATGCCGGCTATACAGGAAACAAAAAGACCACCCTTAGCAGGGTGGTACACAGTGATACTCCTTAGACCTTCATTAGCCTTTGATATCACTGGGCATGGCGGTATTAAGTGAGATCAGACTTTAATAGATTGGCATGTTTTGATTATGTTCTGTCAGGTTCTGGGGCCAACGGCAATGACTTGGAAGGCAGTTCTTATTCAAATGATAAGTATTTTATTGAAAATAAAATTCCAACAGCCAATACCTCTTAACTTCAGAGAAGGTTGCAGCATATAATGCAGTACAGCAATGTCCAGGGTAGGAAAATACAGCGTACTGAAAGTCCTTGTTATGACAGGTCCTCTTTCAGGGCATACAAGTCCAGGCTGTTAATCCTCAGGTTCCAAGATTGGATGACACAAAAAAAAGTCATTCGGCTGCAATTCAGCACTGTCAGCTCGGGCTCACGAACCCAAGGACAAACTTCAGAGTGCCCAAGTTTGGCTTTGGGCTGAACCTAGAACCTGGGAAGCTGGTTGGTTAGCTGCTCACCACCAGTGAATGGGCCTCCATCAGGGACATCTGTGCCGTGCTGCAGTGTTTCCTGCACAGGGGGAAGCAGAGGAGGTGTCAGGGCAGTCAGAGCCGGCGTCAGCACCTGGCAAGACAGGGCAGCTGCCAGGGGCCCCACTGACAGGGCTGTCCTCTGCAGTGTCCAACAGCTGGAGCACACATCTCCTCGAATGACGGGGTTTCACACAACGGGGCATCTCGATTTAGATTCCAGGGGGGGAAGTGCTGGGTTTTGTTCTGCTTTTAAGTTGTCCACCCCAGCTGATTCCCTATCCCTGGAGCATCCAAATCTGTGTTACCCTACTGTGTGACACCCCCTTCGATCCGCTTTACAGGGGCATCTCAATTTGGGATGCCCCTGTTTGTGTAAGAACCCCCCTGGTTTGTCCGTTAACTCAAACTGGCGACCCCACAGTGTATTCACCAGTTCCAGGAAAGTAATAAAAAAGGGGGGGTCACACACAGGGGCATCCATACTCAGGAGGATCTACATTCATTTAGTCTACTTTGGTGCGCTTCAAAAAAGGCCAAAACTAGAGTTTTGGTCCAAATAGCATGATCCTTAGGGGGCATCCAGATTTAGGACGCGACTCTTCACCACAAAGGGGCCCACTGAGAACATGCCACCCAAGGGCCCACAGAAACCTGGAGCCGCCTTGAGGGCAGTGCACATGTGGCTTTCAGTGTGAGTTGCTGGGCTGACAGCGGCCAGGTAATCCACTGTCCGGCCAGCAGACAGTTTTGAAGGATTCAAAAGAGGAGGAGGGGGAGGTGAACTTCCTCTCACAGCAGGGTAGCACCCAGTGCAGCTTATGGGCATCACTGGAGTATGGCTGGAGGAAGGAACAGGAGGAGGAGATACCTGACACTAAGGACAGCTTCTCATTGGACTTGGCTGTGCCAGAGTCTGAGTGAGCGGTTTTAGTGTTGGTTACCTCCTCCACCTACACTGCCACATCCACCTCCTCTTCCACTTACACCACCACATCTACCTCCTCCTCATTCCCCTGGACCTCTGACACCTGTTAAAAAAAATTATATTTTATTTATTTGTAATTTATTTTTAATTTATTTATGTTTGTATTTATTTATTTATTTTTTTATAGTTTTGAGTACCTTCCCTACTCCATTTTGTGTAGGGCCCTGGTGTCCCCCCCCCCCCCCCCATTTTCAGCCCTCTAGCCATTACTACCACCATTTTTATAGGCCCCAAGTTCGGGTCCCTATTGACTTCAATGGGTTTGTGGTTCGGGTTTGGGTCCTGAACCAAACTTTCAGAAACCTAAACTAGTGGTAACAGTTTTAAGCATCATTTGGAAATCCTTTTCCTAGCATCACCAGCATAGAGTGGTAGGCATTTAGAGGCTAATTCACTACTAACACCAGGTATTGCCAGATGAGCATCTGTATAGCGGAGCTTATGCAACCGCTAGTAGATGCTGTAAGCAGTTATTGGGCGCTGTAACCTAGCGTAGCGGTCGCTTTAGTAACCTGGCCGGTATTGATGAGCGTGATGTGTGCTGGGCGCTGTAACAACAGTATAGCGCTGCAGAGAGTGAGAAGTAGCCAGCCAGCTCAGTGCGTCCGGCTCTCAGCGCTCCACACCATATTTAAGAAAGAGAAACTAGACACACACAGCGTCGGCGCTCTAAAGCTGGGCGCTGTAGCATAGAGCACCAGATGCTGTTTTTGAACACATATCCACCAGTAACAAAGCGAAAACACATGGAATTACATTGTTATAACACTGTGACAATAACACTTAAATGCCAGACCTGTAATGACAATTCTGCATAAAAATATAAATATATATATATATCAAAATGTATAAAAGTGTTTGTTTGCAGCCAGGAGACGTCACACAATGATTGGAGCAAAAAATAAATAAATAAATCGCCAAACACGCTGTTTATACACAACTAATGAAACCCCATTGAAATGTATGGGAGAGCGACACTGAGCGACAGGTACTACATGGCGCTCCTGAGCCTAGAGCGCCAGCGCTATACACTGAGCCGCCTGTAATAATACATGTGACGCTACATGGCGCTGTTAGAGACGCTCACCAGATTCGCTTTCTTAAATGTGGTTTTGCGAACAGCGCCCAGAGTTCATCAGATGCTGCCTGCCGCTATGAGGCGCTACCTGGCGCTATCCCTTCTTAAATAACCCCCTTAGTTTATTCAGCAGTGTTTCCTTCTGTGTTTGATACATTTCAAACACAATGACACATGCAATCTAAAGTAGGTCTTTGTTATAAATGAAGAAGCAGCATTTTACCCGGCCTCTGACTCACACAGACATATAAGAGTGAGAACAGGGCGTTGGCAGAATAGGTAAAGTAAAGGTGCCAGACAGTTGGTGCGGCAGATCTGGAACACTAATTATTAAAGAGCAACAGAGTATTGTCCAATAGTTTATTGGGGAAAAGGGAACTAATTATTCTAGAATATTACTACTGACTTCCCCAGAATCCTAAATGACAAGGGGGGGGATTCGTGTTCAACTCTTGAAGTGGAAGCACAATCAACCCCCCCCCCTCACCCTGTCTTAGTGCCAGGGGAAAGTGACAGGACGGGGGGTTACAATTAAATAAAACTCCTTACCTCACCTGGAATCCACTGAAATCCTTTGATTTTCTGCAGCAAACGCATTAACCATGCAGAGAATGGCTTCTCCTCCTATGTGTGCGTGCCGTCCACCAGCCCATTGAAATGAATGTGTGGCGGGGCCATGAATAAAGCTGCCCTGTGCAGCAGTGTGCCCAGCATGGAATTGCCAGGTAGAACAGTGCAGGATCCCGGGTGAGGTAAGCCTAATTACCAAGGAAGGGTGGCAGGGCGGGTTACTGGTTGACTGGACCGCTTTAAATGCAAGAGTGTCCAGAAATGAAGGTAGTTAGCTTGGACCAAAAACAACATTGCAATGACAGTATAGGGGAAGACATGAGTATCACTGAAGCAGATTAAAGAGGAACACCGGAGGCCCTGGAGTCTAAAAGACTCCTGGGCCATCTTCAGTTCCTGTCCTTGGAGGCAGGGGCGGACTGGCCATAGGGAGACCCGGGACAATGCCCGGTGGGCCACACTGCTTTAGGGCCAGTTGGGTTGCTGCTTTTAACACCCGCATTCAATCTCTGCTCCTTTAGTCTCCCTCTCAGCCCCCTGTACCCAGCCCCACTGTACCCACAAGCCAGGGAACCCCAGCCCCCAATGCTATAGCCCCAGCATCATGGTTGGGGGGCCTCAGCGAGGATGTCTCAGGCCGGCCAGGGGAAAAATCCAGGGCCGATTTTTGGACCCAGTCCGCCACTGCTTAGAGGTTCCCGAATTGGGATGCCTCACAGTGTGAACCCCCCCCCCATATGCCCAGATCCTCTCACCTTCTCCCAAGCCCTTGCTGCGTCTCTGCACTTGCTGCGTCTATCACCTCTAGCTGTGCCCACACCCGGCTTTTGTGAATGAGCGTAGCGGGCATGAGCGGGGGATGCGGCTGGTGGTGCACTCGGTTCCCTTCGGCAGCGCTCTGATGCTAAGCTATCCAGGCGGGAGCTGAAGGGAGCCGAATTACAGCGAGCGAGCTGATTGGCTGAGCGCGCCGTTCCTTGTATATATACATGTATATACTTAACGAATAAAATTAATTCTGATTCTGGTTATAAATCAGATGGTTGGGTGGCAGGGAACATTGGAAGGAAGAAAGGGCATCAAGGAAATGGACAATTGGCAAGATTAAGCAGAGTTGAGAGCTAAAAATATTGATGACAGCTGGCATGGAACATCGAAGTTGGCAGCAAAAAAAACAGCAAGGAAGATGACAGCTGGTGGGTGGAGGCAAAGCTGATAACAGAAAGAAGCAGCAAGGAAGATGACAGCTGATGGGCGGAGGCAAAGCTGATAACAGAAAGAAGCAGCAAGGAAGATGACAGCTGGTGGGCGGAGGCAAAGCTGATAACGGAAAGAAGCAGCAAGTGTAACAGGGATGGCGGATAAGCCATCACCCTGTTAAGGGTTGAATTTATTAGTATAGGCCAGGTTAAGGGGTTAACAGCTGATGTGGGTGTATAGTGATACACAATTTTATTTATTTAGAGGTAGTTACAACCTTTGGCCACTAGATGGTGGTGTTGGATTAGAAAAGGATATTCTGTTGTCAATTTCAAACACTTCCATATATGGGCATGTTTTCTAATCCTGAGGACTGATTGGTTGTTGGGCCTAAAAAAAGGAGTGGCCCAGCACACACCGATTATTGGAAGAAGGACCGGAAAGAGAGGAAGAGAGGCTGTGGTCCAGAGGGCCCTCGAGGCCCTGCAACCTTATCCCCAGCAGGGGCATCCCAGAGTGTACGGGTGGTCCCGCTACACAAGAAAGATGACAGTAAGTGGGCAGAGGCAAAGATGACAATAGAAAGAAGCAGCAAGGAAGATGACAGTAAGTGGGCGGAGGAAAGATGACAATAGAAAGAAGCAGCAAGGAAGATGACAGTAAGTGGGCGGAGCCAAAAATGACAATAGAAAGAAGCCGCAAGGAAGATGACAGTAAGTGGGCGGAGGCAAAGATGACAATAGAAAGAAGCAGCAAGGAAAATGACAGTTGGTGGGCGGAGGCAAAGATGACAATAGAAAGAAGCAGCAAGGAAGATGACAGTAAGTGGGCAGAGGCAAAGATGACAATAGAAAGAAGCAGCAAGGAAGATGACAGTAAGTGGGCGGAGGCAAAGATGACAATAGAAAGAAGCAGCAAGGAAGATGACAGTAAGTGGGCGGAGGCAAAGATGACAATAGAAAGAAGCAGCAAGGAAGATGACAGTAAGTGGGCGGAGGCAAAGATGACAATAGAAAGAAGCAGCAAGGAAGATGACAGTAAGTGGGCGGAGGCAAAGATGATAATAGAAAGAAGCAGCAAGGAAGATGACAGTAAGTGGGCGGAGGCAAAGATGACAATAGAAAGAAGCAGCAAGGAAGATGACAGTAAGTGGGCGGAGGCAAAGATGACAATTAAAATAGACATCAGGGAGAATGACGGCAAAGCTTGCAGCAGAAAGAACCAGGACAGGGTGTTGACAAGCTCTTTAAATAATTCTATGCTCAGGGAGACCATTGTGCATATGTCATCAGTTTGAAGAGGATGTTAACATTTCTGAAATTGTAATTATTATCATTAGAAGGTTAATTAATTATAGTGTGTTCTTATGTAATTATAGCTGTGTTTTATGTACTACAAGTGGCAGAGGAATAACAGCTATTACCATGATCAGCAATTACTGGTCAAAATCAGGTGCCAGGATTAAAGGGACAGTCCAGCCAATGGCAATATTAAAAGGCAGCAAGGAGCTCACCTGAAGCCTGTCCCATGTGCCTCTCCTCCATTGTAGATGCTGTAGCAGGTTTCCAACGTCTGCCCATTCTTTCTGTTCCATTCCTCCTGGACCACTCAGAAATGCATTTTGCATATAATGATATAGCAAAGCAGCTTGTCCACCATATTCGCCTAAGGATTCGACTTGATTTTATCTTATAAGCAAAAAGAACAGCAGTTTGGAGAGTGTCTGTGGCAACAAAAGATCTTTTTCATTTACCTAGACGGTAAGACGCACCTGCCCATAAGATGCACCTAGGATTTGGAGAAAGAAAATAAGAAAAAAAAACAAATGTTATGCTAAAACACCTCATCACAGACAGTGTGGCATCCACACCCTTCTGCCCCATTCTCCATAGGCAGTGTGGCATTCCCCCTCCCATTCCCCATATAGGCAGTGTGGCATTCCCCCTCCCATTCCCCATATAGGCAGTGTGGCATTCCCCCCCCATTCCCCATATAGGCAGTGTGGCATTCCCCCTCCCATTCCCCATAGGCAGTGTGGCATTCCCCCCTCTCATTTCCCATATAGGCAGTGTGGCATCCCCCCTCCCATTTCCCATAGGCAGTGTGGCATTCCCCCTCCCATTCCCCATATAGGCAGTATGGCATTCCCCCTCCCATTCCCCATATAGGCAGTGTAGCATTCCCCCCTCCCATCCCCCATATAGGCAGTGTGGCATCCCCCCTCCCATTCTCCATATAGGCAGTGTGGCATCCCCCCTCCCATTCTCCATATAGGCAGTGTGGCATCCCCCCTCCCATCACCCATATAGGCAGTGTGGCATTCCCCCCTCCCATTCTCCATATAGGCAGTGTGGCATTCCCCCTGCCATTCCCCATATAGGCAGTGTGGCATTCCCCCCTCCCATTCCCCATATAGGCAGTATGGCATTCCCCCGTCCCATTCCCCATATAGGCAGTGTGGCATTCCCCCTCCCATTCCCCATAGGCAGTGTGGCATTCCCCCCTCTCATTTCCCATATAGGCAGTGTGGCATTCCCCCTCCCATTCCCCATATAGGCAGTGTGGCATTCCCCCCTCCCATTCCCCATATAGGCAGTGTGGCATTCCCCCTCCCATTCCCCATATAGGCAGTGTGGCATTCCCCCCTCCCATTCCCCATATAGGGAGTGTGGAATTCCCCCTCCCATTCCCCATAGGCAGTGTGGCATTCCCCCCTCCCATTTCCCATAGGCAGTGTGGCATTCCCCCTCCCATTCCCCATATAGGCAGTGTGGCATTCCCCCTCCCATTCCCCATATAGGCAGTGTGGCATCCCCCCTCCCATTTCCCATAGGCAGTGTGGCATTCCCCCTCCCATTCCCCATATAGGCAGTATGGCATTCCCCCTCCCATTCCCCATATAGGCAGTGTGGCATTCCCCCTCCCATTCCCCATATAGGCAGTATGGCATTCCCCCTCCCATTCTCCATATAGGCAGTGTGGCATTCCCCCTCCCATTCCCCATATAGGCAGTGTGGCATTCCCCCTCCCATTCCCCATATAGGCAGTGTGGCATCCCCCCTCCCATTTCCCATAGGCAGTGTGGCATTCCCCCTCCCATTCCCCATATAGGCAGTATGGCATTCCCCCTCCCATTCCCCATATAGGCAGTGTAGCATTCCCCCCTCCCATCCCCCATATAGGCAGTGTGGCATCCCCCCTCCCATTCTCCATATAGGCAGTGTGGCATCCCCCCTCCCATTCTCCATATAGGCAGTGTAGCATTCCCCCCTCCCATCACCCATATAGGCAGTGTGGCATTCCCCCTCCCATTCTCCATATAGGCAGTGTGGCATTCCCCCTCCCATTCCCCATATAGGCAGTGTGGCATTCCCCCTCCCATTCCCCATATAGGCAGTGTGGCATTCCCCCTCCCATTCTCCATATAGGCAGTGTGGCATCCCCCCTCCCATTCTCCATATAGGCAGTGTAGCATTCCCCCCTCCCATCACCCATATAGGCAGTATGGCATTCCCCCTCCCATTCTCCATATAGGCAGTGTGGCATTCCCCCTCCCATTCCCCATATAGGCAGTGTGGCATTCCCCCTCCCATTCCCCATATAGGCAGTGTGGCATTCCCCCTCCCATTCTCCATATAGGCAGTGTGGCATTCCCCCTCCCATTCTCCATATAGGCAGTGTGGCATTCCCCCTCCCATTCTCCATATAGGCAGTGTGGCATTCCCCCTCCCATTCCCCATATAGGCAGTGTGGCATCCCCCCTCCCATTCCCCATATAGGCAGTGTGGCATCCCCCCTCCCATTCCCCATAGGCAGTGTGGCATTCCCTCCTCTCATTTCCCATATAGGCAGTGTGGCATCCCCCCTCCCATTTCCCATAGGCAGTGTGGCATTCCCCCTCCCATTTCCCATAGGCAGGGGAAACAGCAATACAAATCAAATGATTTTCTCGAAATGTAGTATGCTGGCTGCTTTCCCATCCAAATATATACCAGTCATTTACCATTCAGTCGTTCAGTCGGCATCATTGTTCAACAAAAGATCCGGCCCTATAAGATTGTACAACAACCTAGTAAATGTTACAATGGTGAAAATAAAAAAAAATGATTTATCCAAGTTGAAATAACTGAATCCTGATGCATAGAAGGAGATGGCAGCAAGAGGTAGCAAGGAGGAGAGAGACCATGAATCCTGGCAGAGAATGTGGAAAGCATCTTTTGCTACTTCAGCTTCTGTTATGACCATTGAAGCCAATGTAAAGGTTGCATTAAGATGGTATATAACACCGGAACAAATGACTCAAGTACGATGGGGCATCCCAGGGATTCTGCTTCCGAGGCTGTCATTTCATAGGATTCCATAGTCACATCTGGTGGGAATGTACCAAAGTGAAAGAATTTTGCTGTAAAGTTTTTGATGTTCTTGGAGTCATTTTGGGAGCAGAAGTTAAATGAAGTCCCTGAATAGCGCTCTTCAACGATTCTTTCATATTTTGACGGGAGCAAAAATGGTCATTGCTGGAGCCTGGAAATCACAAGATTTATGTTTCAGTGAATTTAATAATATTATGGCCATGGAAAAACTGTCAGCAATTAATACTGGGAACCTTGAGGGATTTCGAAAAGTTTGGGCTCCGTGGATAGAAAATTTCTTACCTTCCGATTTTGATACTAACCTTTTATTATTATAAAGTTGTGTTATATGCCGATTCATTTGTTATAATTTATGCTTGGGTGTTTTGTTTATTTTTTTCTTTAGTTAATGTGTGAGAAGGGGTTAGATTTAATGAAATTGATAAGATGTACTGTGTCTAGTTTATTATGACATTAGCCTTTATCCTTTATAATTAGAATATAGAATTAAATGATGTGTTTATGTGCACAAATTGATTTATATAAGGATGTCTATGACCTGTTATATCAGATATACCAAAGTGTTTATATATATATCTTCAATAAAAATTATGGAAAAGAAATAACTGAATCTACATGTACAAAAACTTCAGCCGTAGAGATAAAGAAGTGTAATTGTTATTGGTATTTTTACAATGATTTATGGGGAGAATAAATGTGGGAAATCTGTTTTGGGTCGCAATCCTTTAAGTATGTTGCTATTATCCGTACTGTGGCATGGAAACAACTGTTCACATTTTCTTTCCACTTGAAGGGAAGTCATCATGGAAATGTATTTAATGTCTTCCATATGAAAATGGAAAAGAACAGTCTGCAAAAATGAAGCGCATACTCATGGAGATAACAGGCACCAGTAAGCTATTTATTCATTGATCTCGCCGGGTTATCAACGGTACTCAGTAAAAACAGAATTCTTGAAATTATGGATTTCCCAAGGTCTCTTCTACAAGGCCAGGAATCTAACCAGCAGTTTACTGCATCAGCGAAGAATAAAACTGCTCGTACCGTGCTCAGGGCCGGAATAAGTGTGGCGGAGACCACAAAAACTGGTGGAGGCCCCACCGATTTTTTTTTTGGGGGGGGCCCCCACACTTACATTTGTGGAGTTACACTCGCATGTGTGGATTTTGGCACATCCCTGGTCTCCCTGTGGCTTGTGATGCGCTCCCACAACCAGTCTATCCAAATGGCTGGGCACAGGAGATGTTGGGAAAGCCATGAGATTGTGCTGTGGGATCCCAGAAAGGTGTTTGTTGGGGTTCCAACAGCAAGGCATCCCAAGTTGGGACACCCCATTGGCCTGGTGGGGCTTTGGCAGCCAAACGGGACACCAGCTGCGACATCGGTGGCCAGGTTCAGAGAAAGCAACATCCGTGTGGGCGATGATGGCTATGACAACGATGGCCGGGGCATGGACATCGATATCTGGCGCAGGGGGCAAGGACATTGGCAAGCCGGCAGGGATATCAGCCAATCGCCCGCCGAGGAGGCCCGCCTAGGGCATGTCACCAGGCTTGCTGCCCACTGGTGCCAGCCCTGACCTTAACCTTTAGTACTCTTTAAATACTTTTCCTTTTTAGTTACATAGTTGTAACCACGAATGATACAACTGCTAATGCAAGTAGGCTACCCATCCTCTGTCAGTAAGAGCTTGGTCTCTAACAGTGGCGGACTGGGGCCAAAAATCAGCCCTGGATTTTACCAGCCCCTGATCGGCATGAGTGGGGTTCCTTGGCTTGTGGGTACAGTGGGGCTGGGTACAGGGGGCTGAGAGGGAGACTAAGGGGGCAGGGATTGAATGTGAGTGTATGAAGCAGCGGTGCAGGGATGGGGGAACTGTTTGGCTCAGGGATGGGGAACTGTTTGGCTCAGGGATGGGGAAACTGTTTGGCTCAGGGATGGGGAAACTGTTTGGCTCAGGGATGGGGAAATTGTTTGACTCAGGGATGGGGAACTGTTTGGCTCAGGAATGGGGGAACTGTTTGGCTCAGGGATGGGGGAACTGTTTGGCTCAGGGGTGGGGGAACTGTTTGGCTTAAAGATGGGGGGAACTGTTTGACTCAGGGATGGGGGAATGGTTTGGCTCAGGGATGGGGGGAACTGTTTGACTCAGGGATGGGGGAACTGTTTGACTCAGGGATGGGGAAATTGTTTGACTCAGGGATGGGGGAACTGTTTGGCTCAGGGATGGGGAACTGTTTGGCTCAGGGATGGGGGAACTGTTTGGCTCAGGGATGGGGGAACTGTTTGGCTCAGGGATGGGGGAACTGTTTGGCTCAGGGATGGGGGAACTGTTTGGCTCAGGGATGGGGGAACTGTTTGGCTCAGGGATGGGGGAATTGTTTGACTCAGGGATGGGGGAACTGTTTGGCTCAGGGATGGGGGAACTGTTTGGCTCAGGGATGGGGGAACTGTTTGGCTCAGGGATGGGGGAACTGTTTGGCTCAGGGATGGGGGAACTGTTTGACTCAGGGATGGGGAACTGTTTGACTCAGGGATGGGGAAATTGTTTGACTCAGGGATGGGGGATCTGTTTGGCTCAGGGATGGGGAAATTGTTTGACTCAGGGATGGGGAACTGTTTGGCTCAGGGATGGAGGAACGGTTTGGCTCAGGGATGGAGGAACTGTTTGGCTCAGGGATGGGGGAACTGTTTGGCTCAGGGATGGGGAAATTGTTTGACTCAGGGATGGGGAACTGTTTGGCTCAGGGATGGAGGAACTGTTTGGCTCAGGGATGGGGAACTGTTTGGCTCAGGGATGGGGAAATTGTTTGACTCAGGGATGGAGAAATTGTTTGGCTCAGGGTTGGGGGACTGTTTGGCTCAGGGATGGGGAACTGTTTGGCTCAGGGATGGGGAACTGTTTGGCTCAGGGATGGAGGAACTGTTTGACTCAGGGATGGGGGATCTGTTTGGCTCAGGGATGGGGGATCTGTTTGGCTCAGGGATGGGGGAACTGTTTGACTCAGGGATGGGGGAACTGTTTGGCTCAGGGATGGGGAACTGTTTGACTCAGGGATGGGGGAACTGTTTGGCTCAGGGATGGGGGAACTGTTTGACTCAGGGATGGGGGATCTGTTTGGCTCAGGGATGGGGGAACTGTTTGGCTCAGGGATGGGGAAATTGTTTGGCTCAGGGATGGGGAACTGTTTGGCTCAGGGATGGAGGAACTGTTTGACTCAGGGATGGGGGATCTGTTTGGCTCAGGGATGGGGGATCTGTTTGGCTCAGGGATGGGGGAACTGTTTGACTCAGGGATGGGGGAACTGTTTGGCTCAGGGATGGGGAACTGTTTGACTCAGGGATGGGGGAACTGTTTGGCTCAGGGATGGGGGAACTGTTTGACTCAGGGATGGGGGATCTGTTTGGCTCAGGGATGGGGGAACTGTTTGGCTCAGGGATGGGGAAATTGTTTGGCTCAGGGATGGGGAACTGTTTGGCTCAGGGATGGGGAAACTGTTTGGTTCAGGGACAAAGGAACTGTTTGGCTCAGGGATGGGGGAACTGTTTGGCTCAGGGATGGGGAACTGTTTGGCTCAGGGACAAAGGAACTGTTTGGCTCAGGGATGGGGGAACTGCTTGGCTCAGGGATGGAGGAACTGTTTGGCTCAGGGATGGGGGAACTGTTTGGCTCAGGGATGGGGAACTGTTTGGCTCAGGGATGGGGAACTGTTTGGTTTAGGGATGGGGAACTGTTTGGCTCAGGGACGGAGGAACTGTTTGGCTCAGGGATGGAGGAACTGTTTGGCTCAGGGATGGGGAACTGTTTGGCTCAGGTACGGAGGAAATGTTTGGCTCAGGGATGGGGAAATTGTTTGGCTCAGGGATGGGGGAACTGTTTGGCTCAGGGATGGGGAACTGTTTGGCTCAGGGACGGAGGAACTGTTTGGCTCAGGGATGGGGGAATTGTTTTTCTCAGGGATGGAGGAACTGTTTGGCTCAGGGATGGGGGAACTGTTTGGCTCAGGGATGGGGGAACTGTTTGGCTCAGGGATGGGGGATCTGTTTGGCTCAGGGATGGAGGAAATGTTTGGCTCAGAGATGGGGGAACTGTTTTTCTCAGGGACAGAGGAACGGTTTGGCTCAGGGATGGAGGAACTGTTTGGCTCAGGGATGGAGGAACTGTTTGGCTCAGGGATGGGGGAACTGTTTGGCTCAGGGATGGGGGAACTGTTTGATCTGTGCGTAATCGACCCTTCACTGTTTAATCATCAGGAAGTTCAAGTCAGACTATAGAAGTGTAATAATGTCAGAGAAATAGTGTCCAGCCCCTGAGTTGGAATTCTCCTCTGGTTCATGCAATACTCCTTTGTTTGACTGAATGCTTATCAAAATGTTTTGGATGGCGTTGGGATTATATTTAGTCATGTAACAAGCTATTCAATCTAAATATTTATGTGCCTAAGGCAGCAAGGCCTACAAATGCAAATTCTTCTTTCATGTTCCTTGCACAGCAGTAGGCATTTCCAATCATAGGCTGCTCATCATAGTTAAAGACCTGTAGTGACAAGTATAGTCAGTTTCAAAGCAGAGTTGCAATATTGACTATGTTATGTCCTAAAATTCCTTAAGAGAGGGATACATGAGGACTGTTTGTTGAGTTAGTCTGATTTTATTTATTTTTGGTTAAGTGTGGTGGAGGTCCCTGTGCACAGAATCTGGTGGAGGCCCCAGATACAGTATAAAATAATAGTCCAGCCAAGTAACTGATTGGTGGTTGTCCCCTCCTACTTACCAGAACGTCAGATCGAGTCCCTTGTGCCACCCTTGCGCCGGTGCGTGCTGCTCGGGAACTCCTGCTTTGCCATTCTGGGTGGGGGGTAGTGTAGTCACCCCGCTGGTCCAGCAGAAAACACTTCCCTGCATTGAGCTGCCAGCGGCTGTGCTTGGTGGCTTATGTGCAGTGACAGCTCTGCACCCATCACTGTAGCGTTGCTGGCGGCAGCTTTGCTGCTCTAGATTCTCCATCCTGCCCTGTGGTGGCTCTGGCTGCAGGTTTGCAAAAGCAAAAAAAGGCTTGCCCAGGCGCTCCCCCACTGCCACCGATCGCTTTGTTGCCGGCCCGTCAGACCAAAGACTGAAAAGCCTCCTTTGCAGGGCAAGTCGTGGTCAGCAGCCCATCAATCAGCTTCATTGTTTGGGCCGAACACTGAAACTCAGCGCAGACTTTTGCATGAAGTCCGCGTTCAGGGTCTGGAACCCAAACTCACAAAGTTCAGCACAGATCCTAACTTTGCGATTCAGGTTCGCTCATCCCTAATCCTGATTCCTCTGAAAAAGCCTTAGAGGTGAAACATGTTGGGAGCATCGGCACTCAACCACAGTATATACAGTAGCTGCTGGCCCTGTCAAGGATCATACAGTGACATTTCCTGGGCTTTCTTAACTCATTGGATACAATTAGACTATCAAAGAATAAAACAGCCTATACAGTAGGTGCTACTGTGATGGATGGAGGTCATAAATGATAAATTGAACATATAAAGGTAAGCATTCCCTCCCTCTATTTGTTCCACTCTATTTTATTTTTCTCTCTGCATTCTACGCTTAGTGGTTAATAAAGGTGAAATAAACCCTCAGGCAGCCACTTCACTCTATTTCTCTTTTGCTTGACAATAATGCTTAGGATTATAAAGATAATAGAATATGCTGCTACTAATGTATTACTGTGATAAAGATGGCGTCGGGAAGCTGGACAACACCTTTGAGTGTTCTGCCTTCAGGCATAATTAACATTCCAGTGTGCCCGTTAGGTGGAACAGACCAATTACTGAGCTAGATATTCAGTTTTTTCAAATGGGATGACGTATGTAAGTTTTCTATTTTACTATAAATAAAAAATGTCAATGGGAGGAGCACCAGATGCATCTCGGTGAGATAGTGAAACGCATTTCAATTGATTGTGTCCTTCTGTCTCATGTACTTCTTATCTCCTAGGCTGATTTGAAAGACTGAACGACACCCAGGGCCCCCGTTAAAATGGGCACGAAGGAGAAGGTCCGCCTGGTGGATAGCTGTCCTTGACACTACCTGGATGGTCATGACGCCATGTGAGCACAAATTAAATAAATAAATAAGGTGGAGGAGCAGCAATGGTGGGGCCCTTTGACCTCATGGTTGATGCAGTTGTTCCCCCTGCGATCCCTATGGTTACGGCCCGGCCTCTCGGGTCACAGAGTATAAATAGCAAAAAGGATTTTAAAAAATGTGTTGTATACTTTGGAACTGTCTGATTAATCTGCAGCTAAAACAGTTTGTTTATATGACTTTATTAGCCTCTTGTCAATGAAGTAAACATGAAAGGGAGGAGCGACAAGAAACTTGGAGCGAGGAATTATTCAGTCCTGGTTATCTTTCAAAGGAACATAATAAATTAACTCCTTCAATAGTCTTAAAGTAACACTGCAGGCAAAGGTAAGTGTTACACCATTGTGTCGGGCTACGTTTGGCGCTGTCCTAAACTGTTTTTAAATAGAAGCTGAAATAGCCAAGATATTGGGGTTTACAGGTTCAGCCAATGATTGATGAATGTCATTGGTGAGTAACGAATGGCCAAAGGAAAACCCGGGGGAGGTAGGCAGCATATTGGGGAATGTCACTTGTAAGTAAAGAATGGTCAAAGATAAAACCCAGAGGAGGGAGGCAGCAGACTGGTGAATGTCAATGGTGAGTAACAAATGGCCAAAGGTAAACCCAGAGGAGGGGGGCAGCAGATTGGTGAATGTCAATGGTGAGTAACAAATGGTCAAAGGTAAACCCGGAGGAGGGGGGCAGCAGATTGGTGAATGTCATTGGTGAGTAACGAATGGCCAAAGGTAAACCCGGAGGAGGGGGGCAGCAGATTGGTGAATGTCATTGGTGAGTAACGAATGGCCAAAGGTAAACCCGGAGGAGGGGGGGCAGCAGATTGGTGAATGTCATTGGTGAGTAAGGAATGGTCAAAGTAAACCCGGAGGAGGGGGGCAGCAGATTGGTGAATGTCAATGGTGAGTAACAAATGGCCAAAGGTAAACCCAGAGGAGGGGGGCAGCAGATTGGTGAATGTCATTGGTGAGTAACAAATGGCCAAAGGTAAACCCAGAGGAGGGGGGCAGCAGATTGGTGAATGTCAATGGTGAGTAACAAATGGCCAAAGGTAAACCCAGAGGAGGGGGGCAGCAGATTGGTGAATGTCAATGGTGAGTAAGGAATGGTCAAAGGTAAACCCGGAGGAGGGGGGCAGCAGATTGGTGAATGTCATTGGTGAGTAAGGAATGGCCAAAGGTAAACCCAGAGGAGGGGGGCAGCAGATTGGTGAATGTCATTGGTGAGTAAGGAATGGCCAAAGGAAAACCCGGAGGAGGGGGGCAGCAGATTGGTGAATGTCATTGGTGAGTAAGGAATGGCCAAAGGAAAACCCGGAGGAGGGGGGCAGCAGATTGGTGAATGTCATTGGTGAGTAAGGAATGGCCAAAGGAAAACCCGGAGGAGGGGGGCAGCAGATTGGTGAATGTCATTGGTGAGTAAGGAATGGCCAAAGGAAAACCCGGAGGAGGGGGGCAGCAGATTGGTGAATGTCATTGGTGAGTAAGGAATGGTCAAAGTAAACCCGGAGGAGGGGGGCAGCAGATCGGTGAATGTCATTGGTGAGTAAGGAATGGCCAAAGGAAAACCCAGAGGAGGGGGGCAGCAGATTGGTGAATGTCATTGGTGAGTAAGGAATGGCCAAAGGAAAACCCGGAGGAGGGGGGCAGCAGATTGGTGAATGTCAATGGTGAGTAAAGAATGGGTGGGCAGCAGATCGGTGAGGTTTGGGGGATTTTAACGTCCTCTTTAAGGGAGTTCCTTTGTACTATGAGCAGACAGCTGGATGTTACCCTAAACCTTATTTCTAATTGGGTGTTTGATGTACAGTTTTTTCATTCTATTCACCACATGTTATATAACAACCTTCCAGATTCGCATTTTTCCTGTTGCCGCAATGTAGATGCCTGAGACGGCCAAGTTAACAGAACTTTGTGCAGTAAAGCTTTTGCCATGACATCAGTTTTAGGCATCTGTTATTGCTTAAACACATGAAGGTTTGGCAAGAAGCAACGCCCAGGAACGCCGCAATGAAAACTTCGAGCTGTAGTCTTTTCCACCTTAAACTTCGCATCGCCCTATAGGGGGTATAACTTCATAGATAACATTGCTCAGCAAGAACCTTCCTCTGCCCTCTTTTATATTTTGGCTTTCTTATGTCGCTGACCTATTTTACAATTTAGAATTTAATTTACAGCTTGTGTAAAGACAGATGTCAGCCATTAGCTGAGTCTACATATTAAACCCGACCTTTAGGATCATTTAATGAAAAGCCTATCTAAAATTAATACATTTACAGTTTTTAGTCGCTTACTTATTATATAAGGAAACGTACAAGATAGGCTCTTATTCAGGGTGAAGGTCCAGATTCATGTGGGCAATATGTATGTACAGGGGGAAACATACAAGATAGGCTCTTATTCAGGGTGAAGCGGGACAGGGACTTAAAAATGGGACAGTCCCTCCAAATCAGGGACTGTTGGTAGGTATGCTTCTGGTGTTGCTATGCCATCATGGAAATATATGTTTTTTAGGGGTTAAATATGCAGAAAGGGCTTTACTCCTACACTGAAAGAGGTTAGTTGTCATAATTTGGCAGTTTAACAGTCACATGATTGGAGCGTTAGCGCGCTGCTGCCAGACATATGCGCACATCACATGACTTGCCCGCCACACTCACACCACAGGGACACAAACAGGAAATCAGACTGTTGGGTCCTAGTTCCAATCTGATTCAGTTTTGCCGTCTCCTTGTCTATGTGGTCATATCAAGGAACAGACAATAAACTTACCTCCCAAGTGTCCCTGATTTGGAGGGACTGTCCCCCTTTTGAGTCCATGTCCCCCTGCCCCCGGTTGTTCTAATTTTTCCCTCTTTAAGGTGTAACATGCAGATCTGCAGCAATAAATGATTCATTTTCCTATTCAAAGTGTTTCTATTGTTATAACTGTTACAAATGGGTCCCATATTTTCAATGTAACCTATACTTACCTTTCCTCCAGCGGCGTGGTCCTCTGGCCCCCTTGCAGAAAGGCCCCTATGATTGGTGTGCCAAGCTGGTTACTGCGTTGGCAACCTAAAGGGGTCCCTGCACCCCACCCCACAGCAGCCCCCCAGCCCTTACAACAACCATTTTACACCACCAACTTTCATGTCCCCATTGACTTCTGTCGGGTTCTGGGTTAAGTTCGGGTCCCAAACCAAACTTTTCACTAAAGTTTGGCCAAACTTGGTGAACCTGAACATCCACGTGTTATCTCATCCCTAGTTCTGTTACCATGTTTGGCATCGCTTTACCTAGTATACAGTTGTTTGGAAATTGTGTTACATGGATCAGTTACGGTAGATCATATTAGATATATTGTTCTGTTATAGAGGGATGATCCCTATGAGAAACATTTGTGTGCAATTGGAGCTCCGTTGCCTCGGGGCAGAAATGAACATTGAGACAGGATAATGCATAGAACAGGACAAGCGGCTTTTCTGCACATTTGCTCTAACGCCCTCGGGTCACACATGATGCTTATTGTCATCTTCATTTACGTACAGGATTCCTGCCGGCACAAACGCAGGGGCTGTTTGCAACAGTTCTGTGACTTGCTACAACTGAGAGAGCGGCAAAGTGCAAAATCTTTAAAGGGCTGCCAGACCTACCAGAAACGTGCAGCAACACACCCGATTTTCACTTTTTGGGGTGTTGTTCCTCTCAGTGGGGGCACCCCGAATTGGGTGTGTATACGTGTGTATGTCCCTAGGTCACTCACCTTCCTCTCACTCCCACGACACAGATTAATATAAAGCCAGGGCTCTAGATAAGTCCCAAATGAACCCCATAAAAAGCTGCACTCAGAAATGTATATAGGTATAAAAACACAAGTTTATTGTAATCAAATCTGCAGCTAAAACATACAACATACACAGACATAGGCCCTTATTTAACAAGGGATAGCGCCAGGTAGCGAATGGTGAGCGAACGGTAATGACGCTCACTGCCACGAGAACGCCGGCTCCCCTCCGCAATCACACATTTATCAAGCCAATCCTGCTTAGCGACTGACAGAGCGCCAGATAGCGACTCATTCATCATTATTCCAGCCTCACCCCACAGCGCCAGCGAGCGACCTTGAACAGCGACAGGTATGACCTCTCGCTACCTGGCGCTCTCCAATGCATTTCAATAGAGCAATCTTTAAATATTCATAATTAATTGCTATTAATGTTTTTTTTTTTTTTTAAATGGCAAAAATTCTGTGACCACTTCTGCAATGTTAGATATTTTTTTTTAAGGTAAAAAAAAAAAAAAAAAATTGTGCATAATTGATATTACAGGTCTGATATTAATGTATTCATATTACAAAATGTTTGTAAAAACATGTTTTTTTTTTTACCAAAAATATGGTTGTTTGGGGGTTAAAAACTACTTTTAACCCATCGCCGCCAGCGCTCTGGGGTTTAAACAAGCATTTCACAGCGCGATAATTTTTTGAGCGTGATTTGTTAATGAATATGCTGGGAGCCGTTCGCTATGGCCATTCGCTGTCATGTGCTCCCATACAGCGTGGAACCTGTCAAACAGCGACTCCTAACCCCGTATTCAACATTACCGCACACCGACTGAGTCGCTGTCAACAACCGAACAACGGCCAAGCACAGCGAATACTAGCGTGCGCTGTGAAAATAACGCTACTGGCGCTCATCTGTCGCTACCTGGCGCTATTAATGAATCGGCCTCAAAGTTAAAAAACATAAATACACAAAGAAGCTAAGGAGGAATCCTAGTTTTGGCTCTAATATATATGCAGGTCCATAGTAAAAGATCTTTATAAAAATGAATATACTGTACTTGATTGAATGGCAAATAAAGTGCTGAGAGGTCAGTGCAAACAATGAATCTACAAATCCATAGATGCAATAAAGTACAAGTGCAAAAAAATGTACAAGTGAACAAAAAAAAAATTAAATATATTATTTATATATTAAATATTAAAGTGCCTGTGTGCAAAATTGTCAATACTGAAGGATATCAGATATACATACAATAACTGGAAATAAAGTGCAAGGAGAGTGCATGAGCCAATTCAAACAATCAATAAACAATCAAACATTCACGCGTTGCGTGGCCAAATGCCACTTTGCCAGGGTGAGCTCCCACGACACAGACTCAGGTGAGAACGTGAGCGCTGATTGGCTGAGCGGCCCATCCAACCAATCAGTTTGTACAAACACTCACAGCGTGTGGGCACCACTAAACTAAATATACCCATAACATACCGTATATACTCGAATATAGGTCGACCCGAATATAAGCCAAGGCACCTCATTTTACCACAAAAAACTGGAAAAGTTATTGACTCGAGTATAAGCCTAGGGTGGCAAATGCAGCAGCTACCGGTAAATTTCAAAAATAAAAATAGATACCAATAATGTTTTTGAATACCGTAAAGAGCAAGAAGGAGGGAATGTGGAAAAGAGCAAGAAGGAGGGAATGTGGAAAAGAGCAAGAAGGAGGGAATGTGGAAAAGGGCAAGAAGGAGGGAATGTGGAAAATGTTGGATGTAGAAAAGAGAAGACTGATGCAATCTGAAAAGGAGAAAAAAAGGTAAAGGCATAAAATAAGAAAGAAAGAATGTGGAAAAGAGAAGAAAGAGTAAAAGAGAGAGATGTGTAAAAGTTAATTACTAATAGTTGTAAATGCTTTACCCCTGCAGTGCACGTGTCCCAGCTTTATCAGTGGAAAAGGCAATATATCCCAGTAGCCGTCCCACAGCCGGAGGCTCTCTATGAAGGGACAGGGGCAGTGTGACAGTGTGACTGAGCTGCAGGTGGGGAAGGCTCTGGGGAAGGGGACACGGCAGCGCTGTGTGAGGAGACTCCGCGGCACTGTGCTCCAGTTCCGGCTTTTGCCGCCGCCCCGCACTGGCTCCGCCGCACACAGGTAAGTCACCCGTCACCTCTGTGTGGCACACACACACACACCCCTACCTGATGAGGGGGACACAAGAGGACCACATGCCCCGCGCTGCTCCAGCATCTTGCCGACAGCGACCATGCGCGGACGGCAGGCGGGGCTGCGCGGGGGGGGCAGGCGTGGGTGCGCGGCCGCGCGCGCGCACCTTAGCGGGAACAGTGATGGCCCTGCCCCTTTTTCTCCTCCATTTCGGCCAAAATTTTCACTTACTCGAGTATAAGCCGAGGTGGCTTTTTTCAGCCCAAAAAGTGGGCTGAAAAACTCGGCTTATACTCGAGTATATATGGTAATATGGTGGTGCTTCCCCTAGCCCCAATGTGCACAATAGACACTATTGAGCCCAAAAAGCGAAAAAGGGGTCTAGAAATGGGGCACTACCATCAGAATATTGTGTAAAAAATGTCATTTGCCACCAGACATAACAAGACAAAAAATTAAAAACAACACCTACTCTGAACCATGCTGGTGCATATAATATTTAGACCAAATACAGTTCAGGCGGATATTATTTGATATAGTATATAGATGGTGATCCCCCCCCCCCCCCCACACACACAGTCCTTAAAGTGCCAAATAGTGCTAGTAAATATAATAAAACAAAGATCCTATTCAAATTAATAATACTATATATAATAAGTTACTGGTATATGCAAATATGTTCCCGATTCAATAAACCACTCATTATATCACCATATCCTATCTCCGACTAAAGTGCAAATGCAGTGTCAATAATACATTAAATAAATTAAATATAAGAAAAAGGAGGACCAATCCCAAAAATCAATCCCAATATGATCAATTATTAGTATGTGCAAACCGTTCAGCAAGCTCTCTAAGTTGTAGCAGTAATCTGTCTAAAGCTATGGAACAATAAAGAGATCTTATCTCCAACGAAAGTGCATTAATTAATTAAATAAATTAAATATAAGAAGAAAAAACTATACCCAGAATAAATCCAATCAACAGTCACTAGGAATCTGAGTGAGTTGTCGGCCGCATCCCCCTCTCACCTCTTAGCCGCCACAAGCTTGCGCCACCCATTCAGAAAGGCTAGACGCAGGTGCACGTATGGCTAGAGGTGAACCGGGCTGCAGCCACAGTGAAGAGACACGGCTAGGGCTCCGGGACAAGGTGAGTGAAACGGGGCTTCTGGGTTTTTTTTCATACCGGGATATCCCAATTCAGGATGCCCCAAGGAGTGGAATTTGGATGGCCCTTGAGTCTTATAGGGGGTCTGTGTGTACTGTGATCCCACAACATCCATAAGCACCGGGGTGTATCCCTTTATCCTACAAAAAGTTGTAAGTACTGGGTTTGTGTGCCCCCTTAACCCACATTTTTATTTAAGCACTGTTGTTATACAACAGTTTGCTCTAAGCACTAAGGATTGTGTACCCTGTTATACCACAACTTGTTCTAAGCACTAAGGATTGTGTACCCTGTTATACCACAACTTGTTCTAAGCACTAAGGATTGTGTACCCTGTTATACCACAACTTGTTCTAAGCACTAAGGATTGTGTACCCTGTTATACCACAACTTGTTCTAAGCACTAAGGATTGTGTACCCTGTTATACCACAACTTGTTCTAAGCACTAAGGATTGTGTACCCTGTTATACCACAACTTGTTCTAAGCACTAAGGATTGTGTACCCTGTTATACCACAACTTGTTCTAAGCACTAAGGATTGTGTACCCTGTTATACCACAACTTGTTCTAAGCACTAAGGATTGTGTACCCTGTTATACCACAACTTGTTCTAAGCACTAAGGATTGTGTACCCTGTTATACCACAACTTGTTCTAAGCACTAAGGATTGTGTACCCTGTTATACCACAACTTGCTCTAAGCACTAAGGATTGTGTACCCTGTTATACCACAACTTGCTCTAAGCACTAAGGATTGTGTACCCTGTTATACCACAACTTGTTCTAAGCACTAAGGATTGTGTTGCTCTAAGCACTAAGGATTGTGTACCTTGTTATACCACAACTTGCTCTAAGCACTAAGGATTGTGTTGCTCTAAGCACTAAGGATTGTGTACCTTGTTATACCACAACTTGCTCTAAGCACTAAGGATTGTGTTGCTCTAAGCACTAAGGATTGTGTACCCTGTTATACCACAACTTGCTCTAAGCACTAAGGATTGTGTACCCTGTTATACCACAACTTGCTCTAAGCACTAAGGATTGTGTACCCTGTTATACCACAACTTGCTCTAAGCACTAAGGATTGTGTTGCTCTAAGCACTAAGGATTGTGTACCCTGTTATACCACAACTTGCTCTAAGCACTAAGGATTGTGTACCCTGTTATACCACAACTTGCTCTAAGCACTAAGGATTGTGTACCCTGTTATACCACAACTTGTTCTAAGCACTAAGGATTGTGTTGCTCTAAGCACTAAGGATTGTGTACCTTGTTATACCACAACTTGCTCTAAGCACTAAGGATTGTGTTGCTCTAAGCACTAAGGATTGTGTACCTTGTTATACCACAACTTGCTCTAAGCACTAAGGATTGTGTTGCTCTAAGCACTAAGGATTGTGTACCCTTTTATACCACAACTTGCTCTAAGCACTAAGGATTGTGTACCCTGTTATACCACAACTTGCTCTAAGCACTAAGGATTGTGTTGCTCTAAGCACTAAGGATTGTGTACCTTGTTATACCACAACTTGCTCTAAGCACTAAGGATTGTGTACCTTGTTATACCACAACTTGCTCTAAGCACTAAGGATTGTGTACCCTGTTATCCCACAGCTTGCTCTAAACACTAGTGATTGTGTACCCTGTTATACCACAACTTTCACTAAGCACTGAGGTATGTGTCAGTACTCCACTTTTCAAAAGACTTAAGTGGCCTGTGCTCCTCAAAAGGCTGAGCACCCCTGGTTTAGAGGTTCACAAGCCTGGCCCTGCCAGTTTATCAGCCCTTATGCTCTTCTGGTCCAGTGCACTTCCAAGGGATCCAGCCATTGGTAGAAAGGTGCCCTGTGCAAGACTGCAGAACGGACTGAACCACCATGTGCACGCTGCACCCCCCCCCCCCTCCCCAGGACCCCAGCTTCTCATTTAAAGCTGAGAAGCTTTCTGACCTCATCCATCCACAAAACATTCCCCTCGATTCAAAGAGCAAAAGTTAATTGATTTCGGATCGAGAATCGTAAGTTTGGGTGGGTGTTTGTCATTTTTTCCTGTTTTTTTGGCCATTTACGACTCGCACGAGCCTACGTTCGTATGCGTATATGCTCTTAAGATCATCGCAAGTTCGTTCCTAAATTTTAGGATCAAAACGTAAAACTTAGGATCAAATCCGAAAACTTAGGATGAAAACGTAAAACTTAGGATAATTGGATGTGTTTCGGTGTGATTCAGAGAACAGTTTTCAAACCTCTAAATACGTTTTAAAAGAAAGCCACAGCCGACACCTTTTAGCAGTCGGATTGCTGTTCGTGAACAGGTTTTTTGGCTATGTGGAGGAGTCTGCGCGTCTTGTGCTCCAATGAACTGCATGTATCAGCATGGCCGAGGCCATAAATTGTATGGCAATGCATACCTGATTCAATACATTTCATGTATGCCTTATAAAAGCATTTTAATGTGGACCTTAATTAGTCCTTTGCATGTAAACCTTTATTTGGCAATATATTTGCGTTAATTAAAGAAACTTATGTCCTTTGTTATTTATTTTTAAATTGATGTACTAGAATAATATTTTTAGATTGCATTTATTGCTGTAGTTGTTTACCTTTGCTTTGTTTAATTATTTAAGCACATCTTTGGTCAGATGCATCACACTTACTGAGGAGAGGAGAGCGGGATAAAGTGCAGGATGTGGGTTACTGCTGTATTTTGCACAGACACAGCAGAGCTGGGGGCACGGAAAGGTCAGAAATCAAAGAATCCAGAGCAACACAGTCACAAGGCCCTTTCTGTTTGCAGGCTGCCCGATAATACCTGACCCGCCATCTTGGCTGTTTCTAGACTCATAACATGCAGAAGTTGCTGGGTGTTTTTTAATATTTGAGAGCAATCTGTATGTAGAGGGTGTGGGTAACCACACACAAAATTTTAAGTTGTACCATTTGAAGCCAAAATATTAAAATTAAATCCACAAGTAAAAAATGCAAGTTAACTAAAAATTAAACAAAGTAAGATTTACTTATGCAAATGCATTCATTAATGGTTGGTTACTACAAAATGAATGAAATAAAGAAAAATAAAAGACCAAATATTTAGAATGCACTTTAATGAGGTAAGTTTGTAGTGCGGAGCCGCAAGATCAGAAGGATTTACGTCCAGACAAAAAAGGAAAAAGGAAAAAGGGCAAAACCAATTGTTGCAACCTGAGAAATGAAACGGAAAATTCAGGATGGAAACTGACATAGGTCTGATTCCCGAACTGCCATACGAGCGGACGTGAAAAATAGGATGATCGGCACCAAAATCCAAGCTGTTACATGTTTCTTTGAATCAAACCAATTGTTCCAATAGCCTTTTGGCTCATCTGGGATTGGCTGCCTCTCTCTGCACACTGGCAGGCTGGAGACGCTCTTAGCCTGCAACATCTCTCATTCCATTTTTCTGGTCACACTATGTGCTGGCAGGCTGGAGACGCTCTTAGCCTGCAGCATCTCTCCCTCCCTTTCTGGTCACACTATGTGCTGGCAAGCTGGAGACGCTCTTAGCCTGCAGCATCTCTCCCTCCCTTTCTGGTCACACTATGTGCTGGCAGACTGGAGACGCTCTTAGCCTGCAGTATCTCTCACCCCCTTTTTCTGGCCAAACTACATGCTGGCAGGCTGGAGACGCTCTTAGCCTGCAACATCTCTCATTCCATTTTTCTGGTCACACTATGTGCTGGCAGGCTGGAGACGCTCTTAGCCTGCAGCATCTCTCCCTCCCTTTCTGGTCACACTATGTGCTGGCAGACTGGAGACGCTCTTAGCCTGCAGTATCTCTCACCCCCTTTTTCTGGCCAAACTACATGCTGGCAGGCTGGAGACGCTCTTAGCCTGCAACATCTCTCATTCCATTTTTCTGGTCACACTATCTGCTGGCAGGCTGGAGACACTCTTAGCCTGCAACATCTCTCATTCCATTTTTCTGGTCACACTATGTGCTGGCAGGCTGGAGACGCTCTTAGCCTGCAGCATCTCTCCCTCCCTTTCTGGTCACACTATGTGCTGGCAGACTGGAGACGCTCTTAGCCTGCAGTATCTCTCACCCCCTTTTTCTGGCCAAACTACATGCTGGCAGGCTGGAGACGCTCTTAGCCTGCAACATCTCTCATTCCATTTTTCTGGTCACACTATGTGCTGGCAGGCTGGAGGCGCTCTTAGCCTGCAGCATCTCTCACTCCCTTTTTCTGGTCACACTATGTGCTGGCAGGCTGGAGACGCTCTTAGCCTGCAGTATCTCTCACCCCCTTTTTCTGGCCAAACTACATGCTGGCAGGCTGGAGACGCTCTTAGCCTGCAACATCTCTCATTCCATTTTTCTGGTCACACTATGTGCTGGCAGGCTGGAGACGCTCTTAGCCTGCAGCATCTCTCCCTCCCTTTCTGGTCACACTATGTGCTGGCAGACTGGAGACGCTCTTAGCCTGCAGTATCTCTCACCCCCTTTTTCTGGCCAAACTACATGCTGGCAGGCTGGAGACGCTCTTAGCCTGCAACATCTCTCATTCCATTTTTCTGGTCACACTATCTGCTGGCAGGCTGGAGACACTCTTAGCCTGCAACATCTCTCATTCCATTTTTCTGGTCACACTATGTGCTGGCAGGCTGGAGACGCTCTTAGCCTGCAGCATCTCTCCCTCCCTTTCTGGTCACACTATGTGCTGGCAGACTGGAGACGCTCTTAGCCTGCAGTATCTCTCACCCCCTTTTTCTGGCCAAACTACATGCTGGCAGGCTGGAGACGCTCTTAGCCTGCAACATCTCTCATTCCATTTTTCTGGTCACACTATGTGCTGGCAGGCTGGAGGCGCTCTTAGCCTGCAGCATCTCTCACTCCCTTTTTCTGGTCACACTATGTGCTGGCGGACTGGAGACACTCTTAGCCTGCAGCATCTCTCACCCCCTTTTTCTGGTCACACTATGTGCTGGCAGTAATAACTAGAGGCACAACAATGCACTTATTTATTCACTATGATATATTTAAAGAACACAGTGTGCTTACATCACATCGCTGTTGCCACACCCACTTTTTTTCTCTGCATCTTCAATGCTCTAATATTTTTACAAGGAACTTAGGAACTACAGGGGCTTTTTGAAAATGGATTGAAGTTTGGAACAGTGCAACCTGTAGCCCAAGACAATGGGACAACTAATGGGCGCTCACTCTTTAATGCTTCCCTGATGGGTAATGGGAAAAACACATATAGGAGCACGGGCCAGAGAACTCAGGTGACTCCTCGATGCTGGATTAATGGGTACATGTTTAGGGTTTCTACTTTCAAAGCTAACATGTACCGTATTCTTTGCCTATAAGACGCACTATTATTTACCCGAAAGTGTGTGGGGGGGGGGGGGGGGATCAGTGTGTCTTGGCGAATGTGAAAAAATAAAAAGTATATGTGACAGACTCTCTGCCCCTTTGGACTTTACACAGGTTCATTACTTTCCTTTTCTTAAGCATGTTACAGACTGCCATTGTGTTGATTGATTACGTCACAGACAATGGCATTGTTCTGATTGATTGTGTTACAGACGTCTATTGTGTTGCTGATTGCGTCACCGGCAGAGTTGAGGGATTGTGTGCCCTGCTCCCATTGGTCTGTGTATTTGTCATGCAGTCCTCCATCAGGTCCATGGGGGAGGTCCCCTTGCATGGAGGCTTGCATATAAGGCCTAGAGTGGCACTAATAAAAACACTTCACCTTCACCCTCAATACTGAGTTCTGTCTCTTATTGGGGGAAACGCTATATTACAATTCACTAGCCCTTGTAAGGGCTGTTCCTGTTTCCTCACAGATGACTCTGGGACTCCTGCAGCACCTCTTACGATTGGGAAAAGGACGTCTCTGGCGGAGAAGCCCTCCGGCGATAAGGGTGGTCGCTACAGTATACATTACCATTACTTTAACTTGTATAAATATGTAAATGGCCAATACAAAATATATAGGAAAACACTATTTCAGGTAAAATACTCTCTAAAAACAAGGGGGCACACCCTCCAACTGGATAAAAACGGTTCAATCTCAGGAGGCGACAATCATTTTTAACCATAAGAACTATAAATCTGGGGAATAGCCTCCCACAGAAGCTTGTTACAGAATCAACCACTGACAGCTTCAAAAAAAATGTTGATGCTTATTCAGAAGAAAATAACATTACCAGTACTATTAGCTGTTATCAGTAAAAAAAAAATGTAAAGAAGAACTTTGCCGACCCTTGGTTGAACTTGTCTTTTTTGAACCTTATTTACTATGCAATTATGGGTTGACTGGGCTGGCTGTTGAATAGGTGGTCTGAATATTGCTAAACTTTTTTTTTTTTTTAGAAGATATCAAGTCTTTTTAAACACACTGAACAAGGCTTGTGCTCCAAAATGAGAACATTACTGGAGCATGAGGACCTTTTGTGGTGCTGGGTTGTGGTGGATTAACTGGCCCATCTGTGGCGTTCATAGATCATTCCTGAGGAGCGCTGGACGCGTTGGAATGCTCAGTAACATTTCTTGTAGAGTAGCGGATGATGAAGTTGCATTATCATATAGGAAGCGTCAAAGAAAGTGTTGATTTTTGTTTCCCGGCAAAAAGATAAGAGCAACAATTCACCTCCAGATGACATAAGAGGAATTCGTAGGCTTTGCCAAACACTCTCCCACACATATGCTCCCTTATCAGTCTTTAATGCTTCCCTGATGGGTATTGGAAAAAAGACACATATAGGAGCGCGGGCCAGTGATCATGTGACTCCTCCAGGCTGGATTATTTGGTACATGTTTAGGGTTTCTACTTTGAAAGCTAACATGTACCGTATTCTTCGCCCTATAAGATGCACTGTTTTTTACCCAAAAGTGGTGGAAAAGGTCAGTGTGTCCTAATAGGCGAATGTTAAAAAGAGAACAAAAAAAGTGATAAACCGAAAAGGACCCGCTCAGTCCCAAATGTAACCTCTCTTAGTAGGACATACCACACTACCTATATGGGGAATGGGAGGGGGAATGCCACACTGCCTATATGGGGAATGGGAGGGGGAATGCCACACTGCCTATATGGGGAATGGGAGGGGGAATGCCACACTGCCTATATGGGGGAATGGGAGGGGGAATGCCACACTGCCTATATGGGGAATGGGAGGGGGAATGCCACACTGCCTATATGGGGAATGGGAGGGGGAATGCCACACTGCCTATATGGGGAATGGGAGGAGGAATGCCACACTGCCTATATGGGGAATGGGAGGGGGAATGCCACACTGCCTATATGGGGAATGGGAGGGGGAATGCCACACTGCCTATATGGGGAATGGGAGGGGGGAATGTCACACTGCCTATGGGGAATGGGAGGGGGGAATGCCACACTGCCTATATGGGGAATGGGAGGGGGAATGCCACACTGCCTATATGGGGAATGGGAGGGGGAATGCCACACTGCCTATATGGGGAATGGGAGGGGGGAATGCCACACTGCCTATATGGGGAATAGGAGGGGGGAATGCCACACTGCCTATGGGGAATGGGAGGGGGAATGACATACTGCCTATATGGGGAATGGGAGGGGGAATGCCACACTGCCTATATGGGGAATGGGAGGGGGGAATGCCACACTGCCTATATGGGGAATAGGAGGGGGGAATGCCACACTGCCTATGGGGAATGGGAGGGGGAATGACATACTGCCTATATGGGGAATGGGAGGGGGGAATGCCACACTGCCTATATGGGGAATGAGAGGGGGGAATGCCACACTGCCTATATGGGGAATGGGAGGGGGAATGACATACTGCCTATATGGGGAATGGGAGGGGGGAATGCCACACTGCCTATATGGGGAATGAGAGGGGGGAATGCCACACTGCCTATATGGGGAATGAGAGGGGGGGATGCCACACTGCCTATATGGGGAATGGGAGGGGGGGATGCCACACTGCCTATATGGGGAATGAGAGGGGGGGATGCCACACTGCCTATATGGGGAATGGGAGGGGGGATGCCACACTGCCTATATGGGGAATGGGAGGGGGAATGCCACACTGCCTATATGGGGGAATGGGAGGGGGAATGCCACACTGTCTATATGGGGAATGGGAGGGGGAATGACATACTGCCTATATGGGGAATGGGAGGGGGGAATGCCACACTGCCTATATGGGGAATGAGAGGGGGGAATGCCACACTGCCTATATGGGGAATGGGAGGGGGGGATGCCACACTGCCTATATGGGGAATGAGAGGGGGGGATGCCCCACTGCCTATATGGGGAATGGGAGGGGGGATGCCACACTGCCTATATGGGGAATGGGAGGGAGGAATGCCACACTGCCTATATGGGGAATGGGAGGGGGAATGCCACACTGCCTATATGGGGAATGGGAGGGGGGAATGCCACACTACCTATATGGGGAATGAGAGGGGGGAATGCCACACTGCCCATATGGGGAATGAGAGGGGGAATGCCACACTGCCTATATGGGGAATGGGAGGGGGGAATGCCACACTGCCTATATGGGGAATGAGAGGGGGGGATGCCACACTGCCTATATGGGGAATGGGAGGGGGAATGCCACACTGCCTATATGGGGAATGGGAGGGGGAATGCCACACTGCCTATATGGGGAATGAGAGGGGGGGATGCCACACTGCCTATATGGGGAATGGGAGGGGGGAATGCTACACTGCCTATATGGGGAATGAGAGGGGGGGATGCCACACTGCCTATATGGGGAATGGGAGGGGGAATGCCACACTTCCTATATGGGGAATGGGAGGGGGGAATGCCACACTGCCTATATGGGGAATGGGAGGGGGAATGCCACACTGCCTATATGGGGAATGGGAGGGGGGAATGCCACAATGCCTATATGGGGAATGGGAGGGGGGAATGCCAAACTGCCTATATGGGGAATGGGAGGAGAGAATGCCACACTGCCTATATGGGGAATGGGAGGGGGAATGCCACACTGCCTATATGGAGAATGGGAGGGGGAATGCCACACTGCCTATATGGGGAATGGGAGGGGGAATGCCACACTGCCTATATGGGGAATGGGAGGGAGGAATGCCACACTGCCTATATGGGGAATGGGAGGGGGAATGCCACACTGCTTATATGGGGAATGGGAGGGGGGAATGCCACACTGTCTATATGGGGAATGGGAGGGGGAATGCCACACTGCCTATATGGGGAATGGGAGGGAGGAATGCCACACTGCCTATATGGGGAATGGGAGGGAGGAATGCCACACTGCCTATATGGGGAATGGGAGGGGGGAATGCCACACTGCCTATATGGGGAATGGGAGGGAGGAATGCCACACTGCCTATATGGGGAATGGGAGGGGGAATGCCACACTGCTTATATGGGGAATGGGAGGGGGAATGCCACACTGCCTATATGGGGAATGGGAGGGGGAATGCCACACTGTCTATATGGGGAATGGGAGGGGGAAATGCCACACTGCCTATATGGGGAATGGGAGGGGGAATGCCACACTGCTTATATGGGGAATGGGAGGGGGAATGCCACACTGTCTATATGGGGAATGGGAGGGGGAATGCCACACTGCCTATATGGGGAATGGGAGGGGGGATGCCACACTGCCTATATGGGGAATGGGAGGGGGAATGCCACACTGCCTGTATGGGGAATGGGAGGGGGAATGCCACACTGCCTATATGGGGAATGGGAGGGGGGATGCCACACTGCCTATATGGGGAATGGGAGGGGGAATGCCACACTGCCTGTATGGGGAATGGGAGGGGGGATGCCACACTGCCTGTATGGGGAATGGGAGGGGGGAATGCCATACTGCCTATATGGGGAATGGGAGGGGGAATGCCACACTGCCTATATGGGGAATGGGAGGGGAAATGCCACACTGCCTATATGGGCATGCCTCCCAACTGTCCCGATTTTCCCGGGATTGTCCCGATTTTTTAGAAGGATCCCGCGGTCCCGGAACATTACCAAATGTCCCGGGACCCCCTGCGCTGTGACAACCCAGGGCCGCAATGACGCCGGCGGGAAGATAACTTCCTGGCGCGTGGGGTGAGAGAGTGGGGCGGGCGCACGGGGGTGGGTGGGCAGGCGCACAGGGGTGGGGGGGCTACGTACCGCATGCAGGGGTGAAGCCAGGCAGCCGACATTGCTGGAGCTGGAGAGCGTGACGGGGGTGTGGCCGGGGCGTGACGGGGGTGTGGCCGGGGCGTGACGGGGGTGTGGCCGGGGCGTGGCGGGGGTGTGGCCGGGGGCATGGCTTGTCCCGCTTTCAAGTTTTCAGAAGTTGGGAGGTATGTATATGGGGAATGGGAGGGGGGATGCCACACTGCCTATATGGGGAATGGGAGGGGGGAATGCCACACTGCCTATATGGGGAATGGGAGGGGGGAATGCCACACTGCCTATATGGGGAATGGGAGGGGGGAATGCCACACTGCCTATATGGGGAATGGGAGGGGGGAATGCCACACTGCCTATATGGGGAATGGGAGGGGGGAATGCCACACTGCCTATATGGGGAATGGGAGGGGGGAATGCCACACTGCCTATATGGGGAATGGGATGGGGGAATGCCACACTGCCTATATGGGGAATGGGAGGGGGAATGCCATGCTGCCTGTAATGGGGTGTTTTAGCACAACATTTGGTTTAAAATATGTGTTTTATTATTTTCCTCCTCCAAATTCTGGTGCGACTTATAGGGCAAAATACGATATTTACCCTTTAAACACCAAACACATTAAATTCCCATGGTTAATGTTAAATTCCCAGTAACGGCCAGCCTCGTATATTTGACGTGCCTCATGTTTTCCCCATTTGTGACCAAAAAAAGAACGGCCTGGATTCAGTGCCAGGGTTCTCCTCTTTGCCCGGGGGGCATCTGAACCCTCCCAGGGTCTTCATAGGGCAGATGTGGGGACAGACTTTATAGACAGCTAAAGAGATGATGGCATGTCTGGTGCAGGAACGCGTCCTGCTGGAGGAATAACAGGGATGAAGGGGAGTTTCTGGCTTTTACACAGCAGGACATCCCCGGGGGAGGAAATGAAGCAGCTTTCCAATCTGATAGATTACCAGGCCGATCTCTGTAGGTTTGGAGATAAAGAAAACTCCCCGAAACTCCCCATCTGCATGCAAGATACTGAATCCGTGTCATCACATACATCCACTCATTTTGGAGCTTCCTCTCCCAACATCCGAGCCTTGCTGCTGTCTGGATTCAACTGACATAACCCACAATGCACAGTGGCAGCCTGCAGCTCCAAGGGACGCCATTTTGTTTGCAAAACTGACCACAGCAGGAGTTTCAAAAAGGCAAATTAATTTTTATGTGCAGCAATCTGAATGGTCCTGGGGAGCGATACGTATGAGCCGGACCTTCAGCATCATTTATTGAAAAGCCCAAACCATTAAAAAAACTATTTCCCCTGCATCTAAAATCAAGAAAGTTTAGGTTTTTAGTCACTTATTATTCTTTCCCTCGCTGGGCTGCAACTCTGTTTAGGACTCTAGGCCTCAGAAGTATCACATACTGAGGAGAGGAGTAAAGTGCAGGGGGTGGGTTATAGCTGTGCTTTGCACAGACAGAGCAGAGCTGGGGTCAGGAAAAGGACAGCAATCCCAGAATGCAGAGCGACACAGTCGGAAGCAACTTCCTGTTTGCAGGCACCCTGAGACTCCATGTGCCGCCATCTTGGATGTTTAAAAGCTCAGTAGATGCAGGTAGGTTGTTTTTTAATGTGGGCAATCTGAATGTACAGAGGGCGAAACATACAAGATAGGCTCTTACTCAGGGTGAGGGTCCGGATTAATGTGGGCAATATGTATGCACAGGAGGGGGAAACATACAAGATAGGCTCTTATTCAGGGTGAATGTCCGGATTAATGTGAGCAATCTGTATGTACAGGTGGGGGAAACATATAAGATAGGCTCTTATTCAGGGTGAATGCCCGGATTAATGTGGGCAAGGCTCTTATTCAGAGTGAAGGTCCGGATAAATGTGAGCAATCTGTATGTACAGGGTGGAAACATACAAGATAGGCTCTTATTCAGGGTGAGGGTCCGGATTAATGTGAGCAATCTGTATGTACAGATTGGGAAACATACAAGATAGACTCTTATTCAGGGTGAAGGTCCGGATAAATGCGAGCAATCTGTATGTACAGGGTGGAAACATACAAGATAGGCTCTTATTCAGGGTGAAGGTCCGGATAAATGTGAGCAATCTGTATGTACAGGGTGGAAACATACAAGATAGGCTCTTATTCAGGGTGAAGATCCAGATTAATGTGAGCAAACTGTATGTACAGGTGGGGGAAACATATAAGATAGGCTCTTATTCTGGGTGAATGTCCGGATTAATGTGAGCAATCTGTATGTACAGGGTGGAAACATACAAGATAGGCTCTTATTCAGGGTGAAGATCCGGATTAATGTGAGCAAACTGTATGTACAGGTGGGGGAAACATATAAGATAGGCTCTTATTCTGGGTGAATGTCCGGATTAATGTGAGCAATCTGTATGTACAGGGTGGAAACATACAAGATAGGCTCTTATTCTGGGTGAATGTCCGGATTAATGTGGGCAATCTGTATGTACAGATTGGGAAACATACAAGATAGTCTCTTATTCAGGGTGAAGGTCCGGATACATGTGAGCAATCTGTATGTACAGGGTGGAAACATACAAGATAGGCTCTTATTCAGGGTGAAGGTCCAGTTTAACTCCCCACTTGCCAAACATTAGTGTGTGTTTCTAGCTGGAATGCTCATAGTCATGTTGCTTCTGTGCATTAAAGGCATAGGAGTGTCTTAATATGTGTAAAATCCACATGAACACAAATTATGCGTTACATAACTGCCAGAGACTATGATAATGGCCGGAACATTCTTTACTATATATACTCTACATGAATTCCACGTAGGGCCTTATTCATGAAGGGATAGCGTCAGGTAGCGCCTTGTAAATGACAGGTAGCGGCAGGCGAACGCCGGACACGGCACGCAATTACACATTTATCAAGTAGATTCTGCTGAGCGACTAGGATAACGCCATGTAGCGTCCGATTCATCATTATCCCAGCCTCAGCGTACAGCGCCGGCGTTCAGCCTTGCAGAGCGTCACGTATTACCTCTCGCTACCTGGCGCTCTCCCATACATTTCAATGGACATTCTTTTATTTCTCTTTAAACAGGGGGGGGGGGTTATTTATTTATTTTTTTTAAATCTCAAATAATGTCGTGACCTCTTCTGGCCGAGAAAAAGCCATTTTTGAAAATATTTTTCATGTTTTCTATATTTGTGCAGAATTGACATTACAGGTCCGGCATTAATGTGTTCATGTTACAATGTTATTACAATGTAATTCCATATGTTTTCGCTTTGTTACTGGTGGATACATGTTAAAAAACAACCTTTAATCACACAGCCTCCGGCGCTCTGGGCTACAGCGAAGCATTTTTCAGCGCCGGAGGTGTGTGAGGCTGTTTTTTTGATGAATATGTTGTGAGTCGGTCACGCTAACATGCGCACCAATACAGCGCTGTACTGCTCATATAGCGACTCCCCACAATGTATTCATCATTGCTGCACAGCGACTGAGTCGCTATGAACTAGCGACCCATGGCCGAGCACAGCGACTACTAGCGGGCGCTCTGAAATGCCTGCTACAGACGCTCATCTGTCGCTACCTGGCGTTAGTGATGAATCAGCCTGCTCGTATACAATATATTCCTGTCTGAATATCTGAGCTCTCTAGTAAAAGGATTTTGTCACTAACAAGAGTTTGTTGAAGCAGCAATTTACTAATTAAGTAATAAGTTACCATATAGTTTGCCTGGTTTATTTTCATACTCCATCTTTGGAATGCATCATCAATTTATCATTTTCTGAAAGAGAAACTATTGTCAGAAAAGGCTGTAGTCCCTCTTTAAACCTGGGATTTTCATTATCCCGGGTTCTGATCCTACCCCGCTGTGTAAACCCCCCAGAACACCAAGCTTACTCACCTCTCCTCTAACCCACAGCAAGACCATGAGCAACGCCAGGCATCACTTTCTCCCTTCAACTGTCGCACAGCATAGAGGCCGATTCATTAATAGCGGCAGGTAGCGTCAGTTGAGCGAATGTAGCGGCATTTTCGGAGTGCCCGCTAGTAGTCGCAGTGCTTGGCCGTTGTTCGGTAGTTGATAGCGACTCAGTCGGTTTGCCGTAATGTTGAATATTGGGTGAGGAGTCGCTATTTGACAGGTTTCACGCTGTATGGGAGCGCATGATAGCGACTGGCCTAGCGACCGGCTTCCACCATATTCATCAAAAAATCACGCTCAAAAAATTCTCGCGCTGTGAAATGCTTGTTTAAACCCCAGAGCGCTGGCGGCGATGGGTTAAAAGTCGTTTTTTAACCCCCAAACCACCATATTTTTGGAAACCAAAAAAAAAAAGTTTTTTAAAATAATTTAGTAATATGAATACATTAATATCAGACCTGTAATATCAATTCTTTTTTTTTTTTTTACCTTAAAAAAATTATCTAAAATGGCAGAAGTGGTCACAGAATTTTTCACATTTAATAAAAAAAAAAAAAATAATAACAATTAATTATGAATATTTAAAGATTGTTCCATTGAAATGCATTGGAGAGCGCCAGGTAGCGAGAGGTCATACCTGTCGCTGTTCAAGGTCGGACGCTGGCGCTGTGGGCTGAGGCTGGAATAATGATGAATGAGTCGCTATATGGCGCTATCTCAGTCGCTAAGCAGGATCGGCTTGATAAATGTGTGATTGTGGTGGGGAGCCGGCGTTCTCGTGGCGGGCCTGTCATTACCGGTCGCTACCTGTCGCTACCTGTCGCTATTCCTTCATAACTAAGGGCCCAAGCTAACTCACCTCTCCTCTAGCCCACAGCAAGACTAGCCACACTTATGAGCAACGCCAGGCATCACTTTCTCCCTTCAACTGTCGCACAGCCATTCATTTGCGGCGATGTAACGCTATGACATTTTATATAGTTTGTTCCCAAATAAATTGTAAAGTCTTATACAATCAACATTGCATTGTAAATTGGACAATTGCCAACCAGGAGCCAGCATAGAGGCTGATTCACTACTAGCGCCAGGTATCGGCAGATGAGCGTCTGTATAGCGGCGCTTAGAGCAACCGCTAGTAGATGCTGTAAGCGGGTATTGGGCGCTGTAACAGAGCGTCTCAGTCGCTGTAGTAACCTGGCCGGCATTGATGAATATGATGTGTGTTGGGCGCTCTAACACCAGTACAGCGCTGCAGCGAGCGAGAGATAGCGCCAGCTCAGTGCGTACGGCACTCGGCGCTCAGACGCTGTGTGAATAAATTCTGTTTTTGAACACGTATCCAGCAGTAACAAAGCGAAAACACATGGAATGACATTGTTATAACACTGTGACATTAACACTTTAGTGCCAGACCTGTAATGACAATTCTGCATAAAAATATAAAAAGTCAAAAAAGTTTCTAAAAGTGTTTGTTTGCAGCCAGGAGACGTCACACAATGATTGGAGCAAAAAAAAAAAAAATGTCAAACACGCTGTTTATACACAAGCAAATGAACGGCCAATGAAATGTATGGGAGAGCGGCACTGAGCGACAGGTACTACCTGGCGTTCTGGAAGCTAGAGCGCCGACGCTATACACTGAGCTGCCTGTAATAATACATGTGACGCTACATGGCGCTGTTAGTCGCTCACCAGATTCGCTTTCATAAATGTGGTTTTGCTACAGCGCCCTGCGTTCATCAGACGCTGCCTGCCGCTACGAGGCGCCACGCTATCCCTTCTTATATAACCCCCATAGTTGGCTCCTTAATTAGTATTCAGCATGGTGGAGAGAGACTTTTCTTTCTTATGGGTTTTTGGCCTGAGCTTAGTTTCATGTGTATAGTCACATGCTCATTTAGGTAAGTACTGTCTATAGCCAGTGATTCTTCCCACAGTAGTAGAAGGAAGTCAGGCCCTAAGGTTAAGCCAAGCTGTTGTCACTGGCTCTGCTGATGAGGTCAGAAATGTAATCCAGCCTGCACCAATCGAAAAGCAGCTGCCATCAGAGTCGGTTCCTCAGACTGACATGACGACGGCCAGCTTGGTGCTCCGCTGGGAGACGCCACTAGAACGAGGAGCAGGTAGGTGACCCTCTGCCACCTGCTTCTGGGACAACATTTTTACTCAACGCACAAGAAGGTACCAAAAATTTGCCTTCTGCTACGTTCTGTGCCACATTAATCCGGACCTTCACCCTGAATAAGAGCCTATCTTGTATGTTTCCCCCACCCCGTACATACAGATTGCCCACATTTATCCAAACCTTCAGCCTGAATAAGAGCCTATCTTGTATGTTTCTTCCCCCTGTACATACAGATTGCCCACATTATTCCGGACCTTCACCCTGAATAAGAGCCTATTTTATATGTTTCCCCCACCCTGTACATACAGATTGCTCACATTAATCCAAACCTTCACCCTGAATAAGAGCCTATCTTATATGTTTCCACGACCACGTACATACAGATTGCCCACATTAATCCAGACCTTCACCCTGAATAAGAGCCTATTTTATATGTTTCCCCCACCCTGTACATACAGATTGCCCACATTAATCCGGACCCTCACCCTGAGTAAGAGCCTATCCTATATGTTTCCCACCCTGTACATACAGATTGCCCACATTAATCCGGACCCTCACCCTGAGTAAGAGCCTATCCTATATGTTTCCCACCCTGTACATACAGATTGCCCACATTAATCCGGACCCTCACCCTGAGTAAGAGCCTATCCTATATGTTTCCCACCCTGTACATACAGATTGCCCACATTAATCCGGACCCTCACCCTGAGTAAGAGCCTATCCTATATGTTTCCCACCCTGTACCTACAGATTTGCCTTCTGCTACATTCTGTGCCATAGAACCTCGTAACATCCATTGCTAACCCCTCCCTGTGTGCTCGTACCCGCAGACTTTAAGATATGCTGGGTGCACAGATTGCATACAGAAAGTATAGCAGGGCGAAGAAGTGCATGCGTCTTGGGATTAGTGCCAATATGCCAATTCCACATATGACCCCATCTTGATTTAGGATGCCCCAGGTGGGGGGGGGGGGGGGCAAACTAGGCTCTAGTCTTTTGAGGTATATTGGTATATTTGAATATTGTGACTCTAAACTCAGCACATATTGTTGTTCCTTATATGTTTGAAAGTTTATACATTTCATGTATGTAAAAAATGTTATTTCATATCAGCAAAAACAAAGCAAACATTACGTGTCTTCCTTATACATGCAGTACGCTCACATATTTATAATGCCGAGGCCAAGCAGGTTGCTGGGCTGCTTCTGGAATTCTAATAACAGACTTAGTAAATCAGCCCTATATGAAAAAGAAACAAAAACAAAGAAAGGTTGTCACTCAGCTTATATGTAACCACCATAAAGGTGCACAAGGGTAACACAATGACAGTATGCATGCAACCCTGAATAAGAGCCTATCTTGTATGTTCCCCCCCCTGTACATACAGATTGCCCACATTAATCCAGACATTTACCCTGAATAAGAGCCTATCTTGTATGTTCCCCACCCCCCCTGTACATACAGATTGCCCACCTTAATCCGGACCATCACCCTGAATAAGAGCCTATCTTGTATGTTTCCCCCCTGTACATACAGATTGCTCACATTAATCTGAACCTTCTTCCTGAATAAGAGCCTATCTTGTATGTTCCCCACTGTACATACAGATTGCCCACATTAATCCAGACCATCACCCTGAATAAGAGCCTATCTTATATGTTTCCCCCCTGTACATACAGATTGCCCACATTAATCCGGACCATCACCCTGAATAAGAGCCTATCTTGTATGCCCCCCCCCCCCCCGTACATACAGATTGCCCACTTTAATTCGAACCTTCATCCTGAATAAGATTCTATCTTGTATGTCCCCCCCCCCCGTACATACAGATTGCCCACATTAATCCGAACCTTCATCCTGAATAAGAGCCTATCTTGTATGTTTCCCCCACCTTGTAAATACAGATTGCCCACATTAAAAATCACCCTACCTGCAAAAACTGCATTTTCTGAGCTTTTAAAGTGGACCATCACCCTTGGGTGATCGGCCCGGGAATCTATAAGATTCCCGGGCCGATCACCTCCCTCCCCGTGGGACATCCGAGATCGGGATGTCCCGCGGGGTGAAACCCCCCCAAAACCCCCAAACCCCCTTACCTTAGCTTCCCTGTAAATGGCCGGCGCGGGCGCGCGCGTCAAGAGGGACGCGCGGGAGGCGGCGGCGGAGGAGCCACGGACAAGCGGCTGTCAAATCGCTTGTCCGTCGGCGCTGAGAGCGGGGAGAGGTGAGTTTTTCGGGTGATCGGGGGGGGGTTCACACAGCGGGGCACCCCGATCGGACCAAGACCCAGGATAGTCAAAATCCTGGGTGTTGGTCCTGTGGTAAGGTGCAAGGGGCCGTTATTGACGGCAGGTATGTAGCACCAATGTACCTGGCATTGGTGCAGTAAAGCCGTATAGCTTGTTTTTCCAGCATCAGCTGCTGGTGGCAGTTTGCTGCTGATGATTTAGAATAGCCGAAAGGCTAACCTGGGACGGCTTTACTGGGATGGAGTAGAGCAGGGTGGGACTCCATCCCACTACCCAGGTCCGGGTTTTGCGGGCTGTTTAAATAGCCTGGGGAATCAGCTGTGCTCTGTCCTTTGTCTAGAGCTCACATGGGAGTGAGACTCTGTGAGCCTGGCTGAAATCTCCTGTGGAGGCTGTTTCATGCGGACCTGAGGCCTATTTGGACTGTAAACAGGACGTTTGCTCAAGGACCAAAAGCTGTTTGCCTGATTGAATCATTTATGCTGCTGTTTCCTGAAAAGGTGATGTAACCTGTGTGGGCATATGCTTTTGTGGATTTATGTGTGAAATAAACACAGACTACTTTGAACTGTTTGCCTCCGCCTCTATACTGCTGACACCCGGTCGCCTACCAGAGCTAATCTCCACATTTGGTGCCGGATGCGGGCACAGCAGTGAGGCCGTTGCTAGGAGCAACCGACGAAAAAGTTTTTGTTTTGTGCATGTCCTATATTAAACCTGCCAGGCTGCTACCTGGGACTGCAGACAAAATGGAGGCGGTCGTGAAAGCGCTCGTGGAGGCCTACAGGCAGCAGCATGAGACCAACCAGCTGTTTTTGCAACATATGATGGCGCAGCAAGCTGCAGGTGCGCCCAAAAGTATTCCTGATGCCCGGAAAGCTGTCCGCTCGGCGCTCACAAAAATGACCCCTTCAGATGACGTCGAGACTTACCTGGCGGTGTTTGAAAAGGTGGCTGCAAGGGAGAAGTTGCCGCATGACCAGTGGGCTGATGTCATCGCTCCATTTCTGGCGTCGGGACCCCAGCAGGTGTTGTTTGATCTCCCAGAGGACCAAGCCGCTGACTACCCGACTTTGAAGGGTGAGATACTGGCGAGACTGGGGGTGAATGTGTGGGTTCGGGCTCAGCGGGTGCATCAGTGGAGCTACCAGTCGGCAGAGCCCGCCCGACCCCAGTATTATAAATTGCTGCACCTGCTGCAAAAATGGCTGCAGCCGGAGTTGTTAAGCCCCACTGCCATGTTGGACCGCTTGCTGGCGGACATTTTCTGGAGGGCTTTACCGCACCCTCTTCAGCACTGGGTTGGCCAGGTATCCCCTGACAACGCACTAGGGATGGTGGACCTAGTGGAGCGATATGTGGCCACCAGGAATTTGCAAGGCGGCTCCATGAGGAGGGATTCGGGGAAACCCCGGAGGTCCCCGCCCCAGCTCAGGCGAGTGGTGTCCCCTAAACCCTCTCAGGACCTACCCCCCAAAGTCCCTGCCCAAGTGTTGTGTTGGGGATGTAAGGAGCCGGGACATATCAGAGCCAATTGTCCCCACCAGGGGGAGCCCATGGATGTGAACTTTGGTTACCGCCCTTCCATGTATGCCAGGAGGCTGTGTGCTGCCGGTGTCCCTGAGCTTGTGGGGCAAAGTCACCTCTGTCAGGTGAAAGTGGGAGACACCCTGGCTGTGGCCCTTTTGGACTCGGGGAGTATGGTTACCCTGGCAAGACCCGCCTTAGTACTGCCCGATGAGTACACTGGGCGGAAAACCGGGGTTTTGTGCATTCATGGGGACTTGAGAGACTATGCCACAGCACAAGTGTCTCTCACCACCGTCTCCGGCAGCTGGAAACATGAAGTCGCTGTCGCCGCTAAACTCCCATATGAACTGATTATTGGGAGAGACTTTCCAGGGTTCAGGTCACTGTGGGCCAAGCTGGCAGTTCCGGAAACCCGCGAGGCGGGTGTGTCCCCAATAGACTGGCCCTACTCAGGGGAGACCCCGGTGCCCTGGGAACCGGAATCAGGAGGCACCGGGGAAGAGGTGCCCGCCCCTAAAATGGAAGAGGGGGAGTCAACCCCACTAAATGTTATGGTTGGAGATGTGGAAGAGTTGGCAACAGGTCCAGAGTTGGCAGATCTCCATGTCTCCACAACTAACTTTGGTACCGCTCAACACCAGGACCCGACCCTGTCTCGGGCCTGGGAGAATGTTCTTGAGGTGGAAGGTGAACCACAACAGCCAGGGGCGGAGTTACAGTTTCCTCGCTTTGTGGTTCACCAGGAAATGTTGTACCGAGTAAACAAGGTACGTGAAGAGGTGGTGGAACAATTGGTGGTACCCAATTCATATCGCAAATTGGTGTTGGATTTGGCCCACCAACATGTTCTGGGTGGACACCTAGGCCAGCAGAAAACACTGGACCGCGTTTTACAACGATTCTACTGGCCCAGTGTGTACAAGGAGGTGGAGAGATATTGTGAGTCCTGCCCAACATGTCAGATGACCAGCCCTCAGCCTCATTACCGTGGTCCCTTAGTTCCTCTCCCAGTTATTGAGGTACCCTTTGAGCGGATTGCCATGGATCTAGTGGGTCCAGTGCCAAAATCCGCTAGAGGGCACCAACATATTCTGGTGATCTTGGACTATGCCACGCGGTACCCTGAGGCAGTGCCCCTGCGTCACACCTCTGCCAAGCTCATTGCTAAGGAGCTTATGGAAATGTTTTCCAGAGTAGGTCTGCCTAAAGAGGTCCTGACCGATCAAGGTACCCCGTTTATGTCGAAAGTAATGAAAGAGCTCTGTAAACTGCTGCAGGTGAAACAGTTGCGGACATCCGTTTACCACCCGCAAACAGACGGCCTAGTAGAACGGTTTAATCAAACTTTAAAGACCATGTTAAAAAGGGTGGTCGCCAAGGATGGGAAGAATTGGGACTTGCTGCTGCCCTATCTGATGTTCGCAGTGCGAGAGGTGCCCCAGGCCTCTACGGGGTTCTCGCCCTTCGAACTCTTATACGGTCGACATCCACGGGGCCTGTTGGATATAGCCAAGGAGGCCTGGGAACAGCAACCCACACCCCACAAAAGTGTGGTAGAGTACGTGACTCAGCTACAGGAACGGATAGAGACCGTCTTGCCGCTTGTCAGAGAACACATGGAGGCAGCGCAGCGGGCCCAAAGCAGGGTTTATAATCGGCAAGCCAGGGTACGGAACTTTAACCCCGGTGACAGAGTTGTGGTTCTGGTACCCACGGTGGACAGTAAATTTCTAGCTAGGTGGCAGGGTCCCTATGAGGTCATTGAAAAAGTTGGGGAAGTGACTTACAAGGTACATCAGCCTGGGCGGAGGAAGCCCGAGCAGGTGTACCATGTAAACCTGCTGAAACTATGGAAAGACAGGGAGACCCCTGGGGGTGACAGTCCCCGACCAGGTATGGTGGGGGTGGAGCTTCCCATTCCTCGGTCTGTTATTAGAGAAGCAGTAGTCGAGGTGAAAACTGGCGACAACCTCTCCTCTAAACAGACTCAGGAAGCCAGGGAGTTTATTAGCAGAAACACGGACGTGTTTTCAGAACTCCCTGGGCGCACTTCGGTCATCCAACATGATGTTGTCACGGAACCTCAGGTCAAGGTCCGGTTGAGGCCTTACCGGGTACCTGAGTCCCGGCGACAAGCTATCGCGGAGGAAGTGCAGCAAATGCTCCGGTTAGACGTGATTGAAGAATCAAAGAGTGAGTGGGCCAGCCCCATAGTCTTGATTCCCAAGCCCGATGGTACGTTGCGGTTCTGTAACGATTTCCGCAAACTTAATGAAGTTTCCAAGTTTGATGCCTACCCTATGCCCCGGGTAGATGAACTCATTGAGAAGCTAGGCCAAGCCAGGTACTTTTCGGTTTTGGACCTCACAAAAGGGTACTGGCAGGTGCCCTTGACTGAGGCTGCCAAGGAGAAAACAGCCTTTATTACACCAGAGGGACTGTTCCAATACAAGGTGTTACCCTTTGGGTTACACGGCGCTCCCGCTACGTTCCAAAGGTTAATGGATATTGTCCTCAGGCCACACCGTCGGTATGCTTCGGCATATCTGGACGATATAATTATCCATAGCACGGATTGGGAAAGTCACCTACCCAAAGTCCAGGCCGTAGTGGATTCCCTCAGGAAGGCTGGGTTGACGGCAAACCCGAAAAAATGTGCTTTAGGCCTAGAAGAAACAAAATACCTGGGCTATGTGATTGGACGAGGAGTGGTCAAGCCCCAGGTGAACAAACTAGAAGCCATCCGTAACTGGCCCCGGCCTAACACCACCCGCCAGGTAAAGTCATTTCTGGGGTTGGTGGGATATTATATGCGGTTCATTCCCAATTTTGCCACCCTAGCGGCACCATTGACAGACCTGTTAAAGGGACGCAAGTCTGTCATGGTGAAGTGGAATGAACAGGCCGAAAAAGCGTTCTCCGCTTTGAAGTCTGCCCTGTGTGGGTCTCCGGTGTTGGTGACACCCGACTTTAAGAGGGAGTTCATAGTGCAGACCGATGCCTCCGAGGTAGGTCTCGGTGCTGTACTGTCTCAGGAAGTCAACGGGGAGGAGCACCCCGTTGTCTACATGAGTCGCAAATTAACACCCGCGGAGACCCGGTATAGTATAGTGGAGAGGGAGTGTTTGGCCATTAAATGGGCACTGGAGTCTCTTCGCTACTACTTGCTGGGGAGAAGGTTCCGTCTGATTACGGACCACTCTCCCCTCAAGTGGATGTGCCAGGCTAAGGACAGGAATGCCAGGGTCACCCGATGGTTCTTGTCATTACAAAACTTCAAGTTTACAGTAGAGCACAGAGCGGGACGATTGTTGGGTAACGCGGATGCCCTGTCCAGAACACATTGTTTGGCATGTGTCCACCCCCTCAGGGTTGAACAAAGGGGGGGGGGTATGTGGTAAGGTGCAAGGGGCCGTTATTGACGGCAGGTATGTAGCACCAATGTACCTGGCATTGGTGCAGTAAAGCCGTATAGCTTGTTTTTCCAGCATCAGCTGCTGGTGGCAGTTTGCTGCTGATGATTTAGAATAGCCGAAAGGCTAACCTGGGACGGCTTTACTGGGATGGAGTAGAGCAGGGTGGGACTCCATCCCACTACCCAGGTCCGGGTTTTGCGGGCTGTTTAAATAGCCTGGGGAATCAGCTGTGCCCTGTCCTTTGTCTAGAGCTCACATGGGAGTGAGACTCTGTGAGCCTGGCTGAAATCTCCTGTGGAGGCTGTTTCATGCGGACCTGAGGCCTATTTGGACTGTAAACAGGACGTTTGCTCAAGGACCAAAAGCTGTTTGCCTGATTGAATCATTTATGCTGCTGTTTCCTGAAAAGGTGATGTAACCTGTGTGGACATATGCTTTTGTGGATTTATGTGTGAAATAAACACAGACTTTACTTTGAACTGTTTGCCTCCGCCTCTATACTGCTGACACCCGGTCGCCTACCAGAGCTAATCTCCACAGTCCACTTTAAACATCCAAGATGGTGGCACATCTCAGGCTGCCTGCAGACAGGAAGTGCTTCTGACTGTGCCGCTATAGAGATACTTTGTAACGGCTTCTTTCACACAGATTGCTTTTGCCACATTACCTGTTATTCTGTGTCTGTGTGTGGAAAATGACAGGAAAACTTCTCCTTGTTTCTGAGGCATATATCTCTCACAATTTGGTGTATATTGCTGCTCACGTGTAAGTCGCGGTAATTCTCTCGTGTAAGCAGGACTATCAGGTGTGTGGCAATATGGCCGCCCCCATGTCATTCGAAAGTGATTCATCTTTACATTCTACAACAGCTGCATGGGGTTAAGCCCCCTCATGTTGCCTATGCCACTGATCATATGGGGGGGAAGCAATTTACTAACAGGCTGATTCATCACTAACGCCAGGTAGCGACAGATGAGCGTCTGTAGCAGGCATTTACAGAGCGCCCGCTAGTAGTCACTGTGCTCAGCCGTGGATCGCTAGTTCTAAGCGACTCAGTCGCTGTTCAGTAATGTTGAATACATTGTGAGGAGTCGCTATATGACCAGTACAGCGCTGTATGGGAGCGAATGCTCATAGCGACCGACTCACACCATATTCAGCAAAAAAACAGCCTCACAAATCTCTGGCGCTGAAAAATGCTTTGTTGAAGTCCAGAGCGCAGGAGGCGGTGTGTTTAAAGTCTGTTTTTCAGCATCTTTCCACTAGTAACAAAGCGAAAACATATGGAATTACATTGTAGCAACATTGTAACATGAACACTTTAATGCCAGACCTGTAATGTCATTTCTGCAGAAATATATAAAAAGTGAAAAAATTGTGAAAAAACTGCTTTATCAATGCCAGAAGAGGTCACAGAATTATTATATATATATTTTTTAAATAAATAAACAAAAACCCCGTTTAAAGAAAAGAAAAGGATCGTCCACTGAAATGTATGGGAGAGCGACAGGTAGCGAGAGGTCATACCTGGCGCTGTGCAAGGCTGAATGCCGGCGAAAATGATGAATCGGATGCTACATGGCGCTATCCCAGTCGCTAAACAGATTCTGCTTCATAAATGTGTAATTGCGTGCCGTGTCCGGCGTTCACCTGTTGCTACCTCTCATTAATCAGCCACTACCTGACGCTATCCCTTCATAAATAAGGGCCTAAGCCTTCATCTAAGGCGAGAAGATTCGAGCATGCTGGCGGCAGCATCCCCTCTACCCTCTAACAGGGAGCATACCCGGGCCGGCCATTCACAAATGCCTGGCGCGGGCACATGTCCTGCTAGAGGGATAGCGGAAATGCAGTTGCTGCTCGCACATGCTCTGTTGGACCGGGAAAGAAGGTGAGTTTATAGGTGATCTGTGGGGTTTCACACAGCCGGGCACCCCGAATTTGGATGCCCCGGGGGAGGGAATGAATCGTCCCAGGAATCTATAATCTCCGTGGCTTTTGGTCCACTTACCAGGCAGGATCACAAAGGTGGTTCTCCGAGGGTGAGGCTCGGCCATTGTACTCCGGCTGTGCTGACCCCTGCGATTTCCTCAAATGCGGGAAACTCGACTGCATAATTCGTGGTAGTGGGGGGCTGTGCTGAAAAACAGACTTTAAACACACCGCCTCCTGTGCTCTGGGCTTTAAACAAGCATTTTTCAGCGCCTGAGTTTTGTGAGGCTGTTTTTTTGCTGAATATGGTGTGAGTCGGTCGCTATGAGCAGTCGCTAACATGCGCTCCCATACAGCACTGTACTGGTCAAATAGCGACTCCTCACAATGTATTCAACATTACTGAACAGCAACTGAGTCGCTATAAACTGCCGACTCACGGCCGAGCACAGTGACTACTAGTGGGCGCTCTGAAAATGCCTGCTACAGATGCTCATCTGTCGCTACCTGGCGTTAGTGATGAATCAGCCTACCTGACGAAGGGGCTCGAGTGGATCTAAGCACTCTGATTGGACGAGCGGCCGCACATATGCCATAGGACCGGGTAGAGGTGAGTTTGTTTGGGTGACCTGGGGGGTTTCATACAGCAGGGCACCTGATTGGGGTGCCCCGTGGGCAAGGACCAAAACCCAGTATAGTCAAAGTCCTGGGTTTTGGTCCACCCTAAAAGAATTTCGGAAGAGTTATTTATGAAATCTGAAACAAAAAGTCCGTGAACCAAAAGTTGTTGCACACAGAAAAAGTCTAACATCCATGTAAAAGTAAAAAGAGAGGCCAAGTTAAAGCTAAACTAAAAACCGGCATTCCATGAAGCTCGAGCACACTAGCAGCACTTACAAGATATCAAAGCGTGCAAATAAAATAACCGTCTGGAATCTGAAAATCTCAAGAGACGTTCTTCTGGGAATGTCGAGAATTTCACTTGATAACAAACCAAAATGGCAACATAGCACCGAAAATCTCCATAAACAGCACCGAGAAAAGGCAAAACTAGCAACACAATGACAGCAACAACTCCTGTCCTGAATAAAATACGTTTCCATATTACTAGGTGACTTCTACATTATTGCAGGTTTTATAGTTTTCTTTGGAAATTAAGATGGGGAGGCCGATTCATTAATAGCGGCAGGTAGCGACAGTTGAGCGACTGTAGCGGCATTTTCAGAGCGCCCGCAAGTAGTCGCTGTGCTTGGCCGTTGTTCGGTAGTTGATAGCGACTCAGCTGGTTTGCCGTAATGTTGAATACGGGGTGACGATTCGCTATTTGACAGGTTCCGCGCTGTATGGGAGCGCATGATAGCGACTGGCCCTAGCGACCGTCTCCCACCATATTCATTAACAAATCACGCTCAAAAAATGATTGCGCTGTAAAATGCATGTTTAAACCCCAGAGCGCTGGCGGCGATGGGTTAAAAGTAGTTTTTTAACCCCCAAACAACCATATTTTTGGAAACCAAAAAAAACAAGTTTTTTAAATAATTTTGTAATATGAATACATTAATATCAGACCTGTAATATCAATTCTGTACATTTTTTTTTTTTAAATTATCTAAAATGGCAGAAGTGGTCACAGAATTTTTCACATTAAAAAAAAAAAAAAAATTAATAACAATTAATTATGAATATTTAGAGATTGTTCCATTGAAATGCATTGGAGAGCGCCAGGTAGCGAGAGGTCATACCTGTCGCTGTTCAAGGTCGGACGCTGGCGCTGTGGGCTGAGGCTGGAATAATGATGAATGAGTCGCTATATGGCGCTATCTCAGTCGCTAAGCAGGATCGGCTTGATAAATGTGTGATTGTGGTGGGGAGCCGGCGTTCTCGTGGCGGGGCCCGTCATTACCGGCCGCTCACCAGTCGCTACCTGTCGCTATTCCTTCATAAATAAGGGCCTAAGTGTGGTGGGGGCCCCTGGGCACAAAATCTGGTGGAGGCTCCAGATACAGTATTTTTATGCTTAAAAATAATAGTCCACAAATGTCTGGGGGAAGGTATAACCCCTATCTCTATCGTTGTCCATGTAGCCACGCTACTATAAACACTATTACAATGTGATTATTTAAAACTTCTATTTTTTATTGAATTCGCTGTCTTTTTTATCTATAAAAAGTAATCACATGAGTAATTCAAAATCTATACAATCCATGGTTGCAGCTTTGTATCGAGGGAGTTCCCCAGGTGGAAGAGGTGCCGCAGCCATTGTGACGAAAGGTCCCCCCCATGCCATAAAAATACAATTCTGTGAGTACTCACCTGTAGAATTGATTTTGTAGTATTCAGCATGTCCTGTTTCACTAAATTCTTTACGCTTGGGATATCCGCCACAAGGTGGCGCAGTGGACTGCAGAAAAGACTTGTGGCATCTCCCGGCCCTATAAAAGGAAAGGAAACTCCCACAAATTCCCAGTGTTACAAAGCTGTTAGACAAGAAGCCGGGAGAATAAAAATGAAGGAACCCCAACCAAACATCTGAACAAATCACCATAGAGAGGTAACCAAGAATAATGATAACAAGGGAGGGGTGAAACGGGACGTGCTGTATACTACAAAATCAATTCTACAGGTGAGTACTCACAGAATTGTATTTCATTGTATTCCAAGTATACAGCACGTCCTGTTTCACTAAATTCTTTACGCTTGGGACGTCCAAAAGCAGTGTCCGTAAAGTAGGGTGGGATCCCCAAAGAACAACGGCGGGCAGTTTAAACCACTGCCGCCTGAAGAACTTTGCGTCCAAAAGCAGCATCAGCTGAGGCCCTAACATCAACCTTGTAAAACATCAACCTTGTAAAACCTTGTAAAAGTATGAACAGAAGACCAAGTTGCGGCCTTACAAACTTGTTCAACAGAAGCCTGGTGCTGAAAAGCCCAAGAGGCACCAATAGCACGAGTGGAATGAGCAGTAAGGCGGAAGGGAGTTCCTTCCCCTTAGCAGAATAGGCCTGAATCACAGCCTGACGAATCCACTTGCTGATAGTGGATTTAGCCGGAGGCAAACCCTTCCTAGGACCAGAAGGAAGAACAAAAAGAGCATCAGTCTTCCTGAAAGATTTGCACAATAATAACCTTTATTGTGGACCATAAACGGGCACAACAACCTTCATATAATCAAAAAGGTTATTTTAATATATTACAAGCCAAACCAAAAAATCTAAAAACATATAGATACCGACTCATTTAAAACCAATTGTCTACCCTGAACTATAAATAACATCAATATTATACAATAAAGGTTTAAATACCACAGGTGGTGTCTCTTGTCTCTACCTCTTAATAATACAATACACATGGAGGTATCACAAAGTGACCTCCATATTCTCTATATAAAGTGCACACCAATATATCTTGATAAACAAAAGGGGGGATATATGCTTATATACAATCCTATAATAATCTTTATAGAGTGCGAGTTCCAGAATGTTGATGGGGCATGGGCCTCCTGAGGGCCCACTGACCCTGGAACTTCAGAGATTTCCAAATGCCCCCCCAACCTGTCAGACTGGCATCTGCGGTGACAATCTCCCAGCACGGGGGGCAGAAAGGTCCTGCCCACTAGGAGATTCCTTGAGTCCAGCCACCGAGGAACTGCCTGGCCAGAGGGGACAGAGCAAATTCCTGATCCAGGGACACAGGGTCCCAATTCCAAACTGACAAGAGGTGCAACTGAAGAGGTCTCATGTGAAACTGAGCATAGGGGACTGCCTCGAAGCATGACACCATCAGGCCCACCAACTGCATCCCCTACCGAATGGAGGGGTGAGGGCAAGAAAGTAGAGACTGTGCCTGGGTCTGCAGGCTCTCCACCTTCTGCTGAGGCAGAAAAACCTTGACCTGAGATGTATCCAGAGTCATGCCCAGAAAGGACGTCACCAAGGACAGAGACAGTGAAGACTTGGGGTAGTTGATCACCCAACCGAAGGACTCGAGTGTGGAGACCACCATCTGGGTATCCAGCTCGGCTTGATGGAAGGACTGAGAAGCAATCAGAATGTCATCCAGATAAGGAAGGATGCGAATGCCCTGAGATCTCAACAGAGCCATCACCCCTGCCAGCACCTTGGTGAAAACCCGAGGAGCCGAGGTAAGACCGAACGGTAAGGCCACAAATTGGTAGTGCTGATCCTCCAGAGCGAACCTGAGAAATCTCTGATGACCTGGAAAGATTGGAACATGAAGGTAAGCATCTTTGATGTCCACAGAAGTCATGAAATCGCCCGGGCGCAAGGTACTGACCGCCGAGCGCAGAGTCTCCATGCAAAAATGCTTGAATCTGACAAATTTGTTGAGGCGCTTCAAATCCAGGATGGGCCTCAGGGACCCATCCTTTTTGGGAACAGTGAACAGATTGGAACCGCAAGCCCTGAGCTGACAGGGGGTTTTGAACCATCGGGGATCTGATGAAACTTGGGGGCGGCCAGGCTGCAAACTCTATCTTGTACCCGGAGGACACCACCTCCTGAATCCACTGGTCTGAGACACGCAGTCTCCAGACATGAGCAAAGAGCCGCAACTGTCCCCCCACCCGGATGGGTTAGGGCGCCTCCTCATGCCTGAGGGGGCTTGGGGACAGATTTGGGGTGTCCACGACCTCTACCCCGGCCCCAAAGGTCCCTTCGTGTTCCCGCAAATGGTGCACCCCGGCCAGACCTGGGAGCACGGAAGGAAGGGAGGGAAGAACCAGCCCCCCGAAAGGGCCGCGGCTGCCTCCTGCGTTGAGGCAGCCTACCATCCTTGGAAAACAGATCCAGACGCTCACCAAAGAGACATATCCCAGTAAAGGGGAATCCAGTGAGAGCCTTCTTAGCAGCATTATCAGCCGCCCACTGACGCAGGCAAACAGAGCAGCGTATAGCCACCAAAAGTGCAGATGCCTTACCACACATCCAGACCGCATCATCCATAGCAGAAAGAATAAATGCCACAAATTCATAGCAAAGCAGGAGGGATCTATAATCCTCCCCCCTATTGGCATCCGAGGCATTATCCAGAAGGCACTTGAGTAGCCCTTTAATAGCAAGAGCCGTGATGGCAGAAGCACACACAGGGCGCAGGGCAGTCCCTGCACAAGCAAATGCGTGACAGGCCAGCTGATCTACACGCCGGTCCTCACTATCCCTCAGAGTAGAGGTGTCAGGGGAATGCATGACCGAGGTATTGGACAACCCAAGCACGGGAGCATCGACCTCGGGGGGACACGACCAGCGCTTAACCACATCAGCAGGAAAGGGATACCTCCTGCCCCAACTCTAGGGCACTGCGGGCAATTTGCTAGGACGTTCCCACTCCTTGAGCACCAAATTATTAAAGTGGTTCTGCTCAGGGAACTCCAAGTGTTGTTTAACAATGTGAAAAAGCTTACCCTGCTGCTTTTTAGCCGGGACAGGAGGGGTAATACACAATACTTCAAAAATGTGAGCCAACAGCCTATCAGTATCATCAGGAGACCATGGATCTTCCCCAAATGGAGACCCAGTACCACCATAAATCTCCTGCTGTTCCTCAGGGGACTCCGAATCAGAGAAGAGTTCCCCCTCTTCTAGGGGGTAATGACCAGACAGAGTGTAATGTCCCTCATCCTCAACAGGAAAATGGGAAACAGCGGGGGTTAGGTGTCGCTTCTTGCCAGAAGCCTTGTGGGGGACAGGCCCAGTAATATGCCTTTCCAGGCTGGCCACCCGTATAGCCAAATTATAATGGTATTCCCCGCTAGCATGTCCCTCACTAGGGGTCAAATGCAGGCACGGGGGGGTAGGAGATGCAGAAGGGGGCGCAGAGCTGGGAAGCGAGGCGCAGGGCACACATACCGTGACACTGTCACTCACAGGGGATACCCCACACACAGCACACAGCTGGGCTTGTCCCGAAGGAACCCCAAGCACATTATCCCTGGAAGCCTCCATATGGTGATTAGAGTGGGCCGAGGCTGGGAGGCAGTGGGTCCAGAACGGGTGGAAATAGTCCTGCAGGGCCGCAGGCTGGTAAGCCCCTCTCGCCTGCGTAATATAGAGAGCCATCTTCTATCTTCGCAGACCAGACTGCAGAAGGAAACTGGGAATTTGGGGAGGTTCCCGACCTTTTATAGGGAGATGTCACAAGTCTTTTCTGCAGTCCACTGCGCCACCTTGTGGCTGATAACCCAGACGTAAAGAATTTAGTGAAACAGGACGTGCTGTATACTTGGAAAAGCTTCCCATTAAGGGAAAAGGTAAGCAATGCAGAGGAAATAGCCTTAAGCAAGATACTGCTTCCTAAATAAGTAATGCTTAATATAATAATTATGCTATATGGTCCGGCAAAACGCTCGCATTAAGAGGGAATATAATAAGAAGTTCATAATGGCTATTAAGAATATTTTTCTTGGAACATCCTATTCTGATAGATAATGTTTGGAAGTACATGAAATACAGGTACAATGAATATTCATTTAAATTGTAAATATAATTGTAGTAATTTAAAAATGATACCCATATATATGCTGTCTCTATGTATTTAAACCGGACCTTCACCATAATTTATTGAAAAGCCTAAACCCTTAAAAGATGATTCCCCAACATCTAAAGTTAATATATTTTAAGTTTTTAGTCACTTACTTATTATTCTTTCCCCCACCGGGCTGCAACTCTGTTCAGGACTTTAGGATATGGGCGCCGCCATCTTGACTCAGAAGCATCACATACTGAGGAGAGGAGAGCGGGATAAAGTACAGGGGGGCAGGTTATAGCTGTGCTTTGCTCAGACAGAGTAGAGCTGGGGTCAGGAAAAGGTCAGCTATCCCAGAATGCAGAGCAGCACAGTCAGAAGGCACTTCCTGTTTGCAGGCTGCCTGATGTTCCATGAGCCGCCATCTTGGATGTTTAAAGGCTCATAACATGCAGTAGATGCAGGTAGGATAATTTTTAATGTGAGCAATCTGTATGTACGGGGGGGGGGGACATATAAGATAGGCTCTTATTTAGGGTGAAGGTCTGGATTAATGTGAGCAATCTGTATGTACAGGGTGTGGAAAACATATAAGATAGGCTCTTATTCAGGGTGAAGGTCTGGATTAATGTGAGCAATCTGTATGTACAGGGGGAAACATATAAGATAGGCTCTTATTCAGGGCGAAGGTCTGGATTAATGTGAGCAATCTGTATGTACAGAGTATGGGAAACATATAAGATAGGCTCTTATTCAGGGTGAAGGTCTGGATTAATGTGGGCAATCTGTATGTACAGGGGGGGGGGGACATATAAGATAGGCTCTTATTCAGGGCGAAGGTCTGGATTAATGTGAGCAATCTGTATGTACAGAGTGTGGGAAACATATAAGATAGGCTCTTATTCAGGGTAAAGGTCTGGATTAATGTGAGCAATCTGTATGTACAGGGGGAAACATATAAGATAGGCTCTTATTCAGGGCGAAGGTCTGGATTAATGTGAGCAATCTGTATGTACAGAGTATGGGAAACATATAAGATAGGCTCTTATTCAGGGTGAAAGTCTGGATTAATGTGGGCAATCTGTATTGTACAGGGGGGAAACATATAAGATAGGCTCTTATTCAGGGTGAAGGTCTGGATTAATGTGGGCAATCTGTATGTACAGGGGGGAAACTTATAAGATAGGCTCTTATTCAGGGTGAAGGTCTGGATTAATGTGGGCAATCTGTATGTACAGGGGGGAAACATATAAGATAGGCTTTTATTCAGGGTGAAGGTCTGGATTAATGTGAGCAATCTGTATGTACAGAGTGTGGGAAACATATAAGATAGGTTCTTATTCAGAGTGAAGGTCTGGATTCAAGTGGACCATCACCCTCCGGTGATCGGCCCGGGAATATATAAGATTCCCGGGCCGATCACCTCCCTCCCCGCGGGACATCCGAGATCGGGATGTCCCGCGGGGTGAAACCCCCCAAACACCCCAAATCACCTTACCTTTGGGCTGTCTGTGAATGGCCGGAGCGGGCACGCGCGCGTCAAGAGTGACGCGCGGGAGGCGGCGGCGGAGGAGCCGCTTGTCCGCGCCTATCAAACGGCTTGTCCGCCGGCGCTGGGAGCGGGGAGAGGTGAGTTCTTCGGGGGGTTAGGGGGGGTTTCACACAGCAGGGCACCCCGATCGGGGGTGCCCCACCGAAGTGGACCAAGACCCAGGATAGTCAAAATCCTGGGTGTTGGTCCACTTTAATGTGGGCAATCTGTATGTATAGGGTGTGGGAAACATATAAGATAGGCTCTTATTCAGAGTGAAGGTCCAGATTAATGCGACGGGGCGCTGAGGAAGCCACGAAAGGCGAAACTAGTATGCCCAACACCTGTAATCTTGAAAATTTTGAATGAATAGGAGACTGTATGGAATTAAACCATGGATTGTAAAGATTTCGAAGTACTTATGTGATTACTTTTTTAATAGATAAAAACTTTGAATTCAATAAAAAATAGAAATGTTAAATAATCACATTGTAATAGCATTTCTAATAGCGTGGTCGGCTACATGGACGATGATAGAGATGGGGGTTATAACTTCCCCCAGACAGAATGATAAATTCCCCAGTAGAATTAAACAGTCCAGTACCCATACCAGCTTGGAGTATTAATATTGGGGGTTCACACTGAAATTGGTCAATTTTATACAACCCAGACAGGGTACATACCATAAGGGCAGTGCAGGCACGTGGGGGCCCGGCACTCGCTGCATGCACCACCTGCTGTAGTATGTACTTACCTAGCCAAGCCGCCTCCTTCCTGTTGGCTGCACTGATGGCTCTGGTTCCGGCCTTACTGCTCTGTTTCTGCAGCTCGGGCACCTCTGGTCACCACCACTCACACACCTCTAGTCTGTGTCGTGCCTCCCATGCTTCTCTCTCGCTGGTGGGAGATGCCCTGAGTGTCTGCGGGCGGGGGCAGGTGTGTGCTGATGGGGGCAGGTGTGTGCTGATGGGGGCAGGTGTGTGCTGATGGGGGCAGGTGTGTGCTGATGGGGGCAGGTGTGTGCTGATGAGGGCAGGTGTGTGCTGATGGGGGCAGGTGTGTGCTGATGGGGGCAGGTGTGTGCTGATGGGGGCAGGTGTGTGCTGATGGGGGCAAGTGTGTGCTGATGGGGGCAGGTGTGTGCTGATGGGGGCAGGTGTGTGCTGATGGGGGCAGGTGTGTGCTGATGGGGGCAGGTGTGTGCTGATGGGGGCAGGTGTGTGCTGATGGGGGCAGGTGTGTGCTGATGGGGGCAGGTGTGTGCTGATGGGGGCAGGTGTGTGCTGATGGGGGCAGGTGTGTGCTGATGGGGGCAGGTGTGTGCTGATGGGGGCAGGTGTGTGCTGATGGGGTCCGTGGTGATGCTGGTGAGCATCCGTGGGTGTGTGCTGCTATGGAGCCCCGTAGGGACTATGTGGACCCCTGTACCCGGAATAGTTTCTTGCATGGCATATAATCTCATTCTTTAAAGTGGACCAACACCCAGGATTTTGACTATCCTGGGTTTTGGTCCGCTTCGGCGGGGCACCCCGATTGGGGGTGCACCACTGTGTGAAACCCCCCAGAAACCCCAAAAAACTCACCTCTCCTCGTTCCCACGTGACCGCCGCCGCCAATCCCCGCCGACCGACAAGCGGGAGGCAGCGACGGACAAGAGAGCGCGTCCGCCGCCGCTTCCTGCGCGTCACTCTTACAGGGTGCGCGCCCGCGCCGGCCATTCACAAACGGCCGGCGCGGGTGCGCGTCCTGCTAGAGGGACGCGCGGGAGGCGGCAGCGGGCACCGCTGGATCGAGGATAAGGTAGGGATTTTGGGGATCCGGGGGGGTGCCCCGCAGTCAGGGGTCTGATCGGTCCGGGAATCTTATAGATTCCCGGGCCGATCTTGGGAAGGTGTTGGTCCACTTTAATACTTTACTGATGAGGTTATATACTCGCTATATATACTCGCTAAAAAAAGATCCTTACTTTGGGGCATAGCCACCTATAATATGTATTTAAAGAGGAACATTGGCGGCCTGGGAATCTAAAAGACTCCAGGACCATCCGAGTTCCACTCCTTTGGGACACCGCTGTGTAAAAACCCCCAGAAGCCCTGTTTCACTCACCTTGACCTGGAGCCCTCACCGCGCAGGGCTGGATTAAGTGTGGTGGAGGCCCCAGATACAGTATAAAATAATAGTCCAGCCAAGTAACTGATTGGTGGTTGTCTGGCACCCGCCTACTTACTGGAAGGTCAGATCGAGTCCCTTGTGCCCCCCTTGTGCGGGTGCGTGCTGCTCGGGATCTCCTGCTTTGCCATTCTGGGTGGGGGTAGTGTAGTCGCCCGGCTGGTTCCCTGCATTGAGCTGCCAGCGGCTGTGCTTGGTGGCTTATGTGCAGTGACAGCTCTGCACCCATCACTGTAGCGCTGCTGATGGCGGTTTTCCTGCTCTAGATTCTCCGTCCTGCCCTGTGGTGGCTTTGGCTGCCCAGACGCGCTCCCACTGCCACCAGCTCTGCAGCTCATCAGACCAAAGACTGAAAAGCCTCCTGGATCAGACCATAACCCAAAGGTTGGTGGAGGCCCCCCTTTGAAAGACAAGTGGTGGAGGCCCCGGGGCGCGCCCCTCTCATAATCCGGCCCTGTCACCGCGTCTCTGTGCCGCAGCTGCATCCCGGCTCACCTCTAGCTGTGCGCACGCCTCTCTGAATGGGCGGTGTGGGCACGCAACAGTTAGGAGGTGAGCGGGGGATGCGGCCGGCTTGCACTCGGCTTTCTTCAGCACCGCTCGCCTGCTTAGCTGTCAGCGTTGCCGATAGAAGCTGAGTGAAAGCAAGCGCGCTGATTGGTTGAGCGGGGAGCGTGCTCGTCTCGCCCAAGTCTGCACCGTGGGAGCGTCAGGAAGGTGAGTGATGGGGTGACCTGAGGGGGTACACATAGTGGGGCATCATAACTCAGGATGCCCCCCACTCAGAGGGACAACACCCCGAAAAAGGGAAAATCAGGTTGTTCCTCTTGAAAGCAACACTTTTCCTAAAACAAGACATTTTCCCACATTGACTTTTATTACCGTTGCTTATTCTTGAAGAAAGATGTGGGCACAGTCATCTTCGGCTCACCTAGGGCCTTAGAAGCGCCAATGTTGCATACTTTCCAACTGTCCCTGATTTGGAAGGACTGTCCCTCTTTTGAGTCCTTGTTCCCCTGTCCCTCGTTGTTCTCATTTGTCCATCTTTGAGGTGTAACATGCAGATCTGCAGCAATAAATGATTCATTTGCCCATTTAAAGTGTTTCTATTGTTGTAAATGTTACAATGTATCTCCTATTCATCCCTCAACGAGGGGGCGTGGCTTCGTCCATCCCTTAACGAGGGGGCGTGGCTTCATCCATCCCTCAACGAGGGGGCGTGGCTTCATTTAACTACTGTCGTCCCTCTATCCCACCCTAAAAAGTTGGAAGATATGATGTTGGCTGCCAATAATTTATGTGGAGGCTGATTCATTACTAGCGCCAGGTATCGGCAGATGAGCGTCTGCATAGCGGCACTTAGAGCAACCACTAGTAGACGATGTAAGCTGGTATCGGGAGCTGTAACAGAGCACCTCAGTCGCTGTAGTAACCTGGCCGCCATTGATGAATGTCATGTGTGTTGGGTGCTCTAACACCAGTACAGCGCTGCAGAAAGTGAGAGGTAGCGCCAGCTCAGTGCGTCCTGCACTCGGCACTCCACACCATATTTAACAAAACACTACACACACAGCGTCGGCGCTTTAAAGTGGACCAACACCCACGGGTGATCGGCCCGGGAATCTATAAGATTCCCGGGCCGATCACCTCCCTCCCCGCGGGACATCCGAGATCGGGATGTCCCGCGGGGTGAAACCCCCCAAAAAACCCCCCAAACTCCTTACCTTAGTTTCGGCGGCGGCCGGCCGCCGCCGCCTCCCTCGCGTCCCTCTAGTCGTGCGCGCGCCCGCGCCGGCCGTCTGTGAATGGCCGGCGCGGGCACGCGCACGTCAACAGGGACGCGCGGGAGGCGGCGGCGGAGGAGCTGCTTGTCCGCGGCTTGTCCGTCGCCGCGGACAGAGGTGAGTTCGGGGGTTCGGGGGGGTTTCACACAGCGGGGCACCCCGATCGGGGGTGCCCCACCGAAGTGGACCAAGACCCAGGATAGTCAAAATCCTGGGTGTTGGTCCACTTTAAAGCTGGGCGCTGTAGCATAGAGCGGCAGACGTTGTGTGATTAAAATCTATTTTTGAACACATATCCACCAGTAACAAAGCAAAAACACATGGAATTACAATGTTGTAACACTGTGACATTAACACTTTAGTGCCAGACCTGTAATGACAATTCTGCATAAAAATATATATATAAAAAAAAAAAAATATATATATATATATATATATATATATATATATAAAAGTGTTTGTTTGCAGCCAGGAGAGGTCACACAATGATTGGAGCAAAAATAAATGTAATTGCCAAACATGCTATTTATATACAACTAATGAAGCCCATTGAAATGTATGAGAGAGTGACACTGAGCGACAGGTAATACCTAGAGCGCCGGCGCTATACACTGAGGCCCTTATTTATGAAGGAATAGCGACAGGTAGCGACTGGTGAGCGGCCGGTAATGACGGGCCCCGCCACGAGAACGCCGGCTCCCCACCACAATCACACATTTATCAAGCCGATCCTGCTTAGCGACTGAGATAGCGCCATATAGCGACTCATTCATCATTATTCCAGCCTCAGCCCACAGCGCCAGCGTCCGACCTTGAACAGCGACAGGTATGACCTCTCGCTACCTGGCGCTCTCCAATGCATTTCAATGGAACAATCTTTAAATATTAATAATTAATTGTTATTAATGTTTTTTTTTTTTTTTTTTTTTTTTTTTTTTTTAAATGTGAAAAATTCTGTGACCACTTCTGCCATGTTAGATAATTTTTTAAGGGAAAAAAAAATTGTACAGAATTGATATTACAGGTCTGATATTAATGTATTCATATTACTAAATTATTTAAAAAACTTTTTTTACTTTGGTTTCCAAAAATATGGTGGTTTGGGGGTTAAAAAACTACTTTTAACACATCCCTGCCAGCGCTCTGGGGTTTAAACATGCATTTTACAGCGCGAGAATTTTTTGAGCGTGATTTTTTAATGAATATGGTGGGAGCCGGTCGATAGGGCCAGTCGCTATCATGCGCTCCCATACAGCGCGGAACCTGTCAAATAGCGACTCCTCACCCAATATTCAACATTACGGCAAACCGACTGAGTCGCTATCAACTACCGAACAACGGCCAAGCACAGCGACTACTAGCGGGCGCTCTGAAAATGCCGCTACAGTCGCTCAACTGGCGCTACCTGCCGCTGTAAATGAATCGGCCTGCCCGTCATCTGTAATAATACATGTGACGCTACATGGCGCTGTTAGAGTCGCTCACCAGATTCGCTTTCATAAGTGTGGTTTTGTGTACAGCGCCCCGGTGTTCTCCAGACGCTGCCTGCCGTAGATCCTTCTATGTTCAGCTTTCACTTTGTATCTGCTCTCAGCTGTAGGATGTTTAGGAGGCAGGGGACACGTTTCCCTGCTGACAGTCACTGATGCACATCCTGGAATGTACATGAGCTCGAGAAGAATAGAAAGCTTTAACAATCAAAGGTCAGCCTTCCATTTCTGTCTAAACTGCTTATATTATATTTGCTATAATGTTGCTTTAAAGTGGACCAACACCCAGGGGGGATCGGCCTGGGAATCTATAAGATTCCCGGGCCGATCAGATCCCTCCCCGCGGGGCAACCGAAATCGGGATGTCCCGGTGTGTGAAACCCCCCCAGGAAGGCCAGAAACCTTACCTTAACCCCCGTTCCAACGGTGCATGCGTGGGCCGCGGCCGCGTCTCGCGCTTCCCTCTAGCAGGGCGCGCACCCTGTTAGAAGGAAGCGCGAGACGTGGCCTCCAGCGCTCAGAGCCGCTGTGGTTGGACGCCGCTTGTACGTACATACCACAGCAGCTCCGAGCGCTCTGATTGGACAAGCGCCCGCGTAGGAGCGTGGTGAGGTGAGTGTTTCCGGGCGTTCTGGGGGGTTTCACACAGCGGGGCACCCCCGATTGGGGTGCCCCACCGAAGTGGACCAAAACCCAGGATAGTCAAAATCCTGGGTGTTGGTCCACTTTAAGTCACCTACCAAGAGCACTATTGTTTAAGGTAACATAGGAAATCAAGGTAAAGCTGGGTCTCATAGCGCCCATGAATCCTGCAGCAGTTACTATGCTTTGCTTTGTTCTGTCACATAAAATTATGTTATATTTTAAACCGGACCTTCAGCCCGAATAAGAGCCTATCTTGTATGTTTCCCCCCATACATACAGATTGCCCACATTAATCCGGGCCCTCACTCTGAATAAGAGCCTATCTTGTATGTACCCCCCCCCCCCCCCTGTGCATACAGATTGCCTGCATTATTCCGGACCTTCACCCTGAATAAGAGCCTATCTTAAATGTTTCCTACCCTGTACATACAGATTGCTCACATTATTCCGGACCTTCAACCTGAATAAGAGCCTGTCTTGAATGTTTCCTCCCCTGTACATACAGATTGCCCACATTAATCCGGACCTTCACCCTGAATAAGAGCCTTTCTTGTATGTCCCCCCCCCTTTGGCACCCCCCCAACCTGCTGCACCAGGGGCATATGCCCCTTTTTTCAAGGCCGCACCATTAGAGCAAACACCATACCTACCAACTTTTCAGGGAGGGAAAGAGGGACATTTGTTAAATTAGGCCACACCCCCTCATTGAGGGATGGATGAAGCCACACCCCCATCATTGAGGGATGGATGAAGCCACGCCCCCATCATTGAGGGATGGATGAAGCCACGCCCCCATCATTGAGGGGTGGATGAAGCCACGCCCCCTCATTGAGGGATGTATAGGAGATAGGATGTAACAGTTACAACAATAGAAACACTTGGAATAGGCAAATGGGTCATTTATTGCTGCAGATCTGCATGTTACACCTCAAAGAGGGACAATATGTAAATGAAGCTACACCCCCTCATTGAGTAATGTGAAGCCACGCCCCCTTATTGAGGGATGGTGAAGCCACACCCCTCATTGGTTAATGGATAAGAGATACATTGTAACAGTTATCAATAGAAACACTTGGAATAGGCAAATGAATCATTTGTTGATGCAGATCTGTACAGGTAGTCCTCGACTTACGACGTTGATCCGTTCTTACGCGGCGTCGTAAACCGAATTTCGACGTATGTCGGATCATACGTTCATACAGTACTGTACCATAATAACAGTACAGTACTGCAAACACTTATGCCCTTATTCATCAAGCGATAGCACCAGGTAGTGTCCGACGAGCGCCAGGTAGCGGCAGCTAACGGCGACTACCGACTCAAGTACGCCCGGCGGTGGTCACAATGACGCATTTATCAAGCAAAATGAGGCTAGCGCCGGCGAGAGCGACGGCTAGCGCGGCATTCATCATGAAGCCGCCTGGACCGAACAGCGCCGCTGCAAATTCTCTCACAGCGCCAGGTATGAGCTGTCGCTCCCTGGCGATGTCCAATGCATTTCAATGGAGCAATCTATAATAATTCATGATTAATTGGTAATAATTTTTTTTTACATTTTTTTAATGTCAAAAAATCGGAGACCACTTCTGCAATGTTAGGATTTATTTTTAAGTCAAAAGAAAAAAAAAAAAAAATATGTGCAGAATTGATCAAACAGGTCTGAGATTAATGTATTCATATAACAAAATGATTCTAAAAACATGTATAATGTTACATTCAAAAAATATGGTTGTTTAGGGGTTAAAAACTAGTTAATACAGATCGCCGCAAGCGCTCTGGGGTTTAAACAAGGAATGGACAGCGACAGCACGGATTTTTGATGAATATGAAGCTAGCCATTCGCTCTGGCCATTCGTTGTCAGGCGCTCACATACAACGCTGGACCTGTGAAACAGCGACCCCCCAGCCCGTATTCAACATTACCGCACACCGACTGAGTCGCTGTCATCAAGCTAACGCTGGCCAAGCACAGCGAATACTGGCTGGCGCTGAAAAAATCACGCTACAGTCGCTCATCTGTCGCTACCTGGCGTTATTGATGAATCGGCCTCCCCGCCTATCCAAACACCTATCCATGGTGATGGCCTTCCTTTTCTTTGATGCACTGGTATCAGATGAGTCTACCTTTCGTTTGGGAGCCATAATGAAGGGTGTTATGGCGTGCAGGAGACTCGTTTTTCTCATGTACAGTAACCGGGTACAGTGTGCAGTACTCTATGACTTCCGGCGCACGTACAGTTTGACTTACGACGCAAAACCGCGTAAGTCGGAATGAGATGCCGTATAAAGCGTCGTAACCACGAAACGACGTAACTCGAGACCGTCGTAACCCGAGGACTACCTGTATGTAAAAAGGGACAAATGAGAACAACGAGGGACAGGGGGACATGGACTAAAAAGAGAGACATTATGTAAATGAAGCCACTAATTGAGGGATGGATGAAGCCACGCCCCCTCATTGAGGGATGGATAGGAGATTGCATGTAACAACAATAGAAACACTTTGCATAGGAGAATGAATCATTTATTGCTGCAGATCTGCATGTTACACCTCAAACAGGGATAAATGAGAACAACGAGGGACAGGGGGACATGGACTGAAAAGAGAGACATTATGTAAATGAAGCCACTAATTGAGGGATGGATGAAGCCACGCCCCCTCATTGATGGATGGATGAAGCCACGCCCCCTCATTGAGGGATGGATAGGAGATAGGATGTAACAACAATAGAAACACTTTGCATAGGAGAATGAATCATTTATTGCTGCAGATCTGCATGTTACACCTCAAACAGGGACAAATGAGAACAACGAGGGACAGGGGGAGATGCACTCAAAGGAGGGACAGTCCACATCATGGAACCCTTGGGAGGGTTGCTAATTCATAGGACAGTTTTATTCCGTACACTGCAGTGTTTGATGCCAGCCCTAAACCCTATAGAAAACCTAAAAATACTCATTCTTATGCATCAGCTGCGGCCACGATACCCGAGTTTGTGTCTTTGCTGCTCCAACAGTAACCAATGGGAAGTGCTTTAGGATTTTAAGCAGACTGGCATCCTAATCAGGAAATCAGGACGCCTGGAGGGTGCAGAGACCCAGGGCAGAGGAGTAGTTAGGCTTTCTGGCACCCGGGGCAAAGTTTCGAAATGGCGCCCCCCCACCTGTTCTCAGGCCCCCCTTTGGCGCCCCCCTGACCTGCTGCACCCGGGGCATGTGCCCCCCTTGCTCCCCCCTAGTTATGCCCCCTGATCCAGGGTGCCACTTCGGGAAAAAAAGAAAGGAGGTCCGCAAACATAAAGCGATCCAAAGCCTTTTAGGTAAAAATGTGGTGACTGCACAGGCGGGGGTGGAGGGGGCATCCCGATTGTCTAACCATTTCATAGTGCCCAGTTTTGTTTCGTGCGCCTTGTAATTGGCCGCCACTGGTCACTTGGTCCAAATTCCTCTCTGAGGCCAGGCTTGGGGGGGGGGGGGGGGTGCATGTGCAGCGGGGACAGGGAACGATCAAAAACCTATTTTTCATTTTGGATGGCTTCGAGGCAGTATGTCCCAGCGCGCTTACCTTCAGCCCGGTCCCACTGCTTCCTCAGGGGTGGGCTCAGACGGTTGGCCGGGACTTCCTCCACCCGGCTTCACCCCTGTGAATTTACATCCTTTAAGCTAGTAAGTCCTGGGGGCAACCGTGTGCGGTGAGGCGTTTAAAGCATCCCTGCTAATGGGGGCTTGGCTAAAGGTGACGCTAGCTGTTGATATTGGGGGTTGTAAACCCACAAAGAAGACAGGTGTCCCTGGGGTTTGACACTGTAGATCTGCATCCATTATTACATAGCTGTATAGAAAGTAAAGGGGTTTATTCGTCAAGGGATAGCGACAGGTAGCGCCTCGTAGCGGCAGGCAGCGTCTGGTGAACCCCGGGCGCTGTACGCAAAACTACATTTATGAAAGCGAATCTGGTGAGCGCCATGTAGCGTAAGATTCATCATTACAGGCGGCTCAGCATATAGCGCCGCCGCTCTAGCTTCCAGAGCGCCAGGTATTACCTGTCGCTCTCCCATACATTTCAATGGACGTTCCTTTTCTTCTGTTTAAACAGGGTTTTTTTAATTTTTTTTTTTTTTTACTCTCAAATAATTGTGTGACCTCTCCTGGCCTAGAAAAAGTCATTTTTGAAAAATGTTTTGATTTTTTTTTATGTTTATGCAGAATTGTCATTACAGGTCTGGCATTAAAGTGTTAATGTCACAGTGTTACAACAATGTCATTCCATGTGTTTTCGCTTTGTTACTGGTGGATATGTGTTCAAAAACAGACTTTAATCACACAGCGTCTGGCACTCTATGCTACAGCGCCCAAATCCAGAGCGCCGACGCTGTGTGTGTCTGTTTTTTTGTTGGTGAATATGGTGTGAGTCGCTGAGAGTCGGTCGCACTGAGCTGGTGCTACCTTTCACTCCCTGCAATGCTGCAATGGCGGACCCGGTCCGAATGCGGACGCCAAAGGATCCCACACCGCCGCCCAGGGCTAGAGCTGAGGGGTGAGCGCTGGGTCGCTCCCTGCAGTCGGGATGGACTTTAGTCTTGTGACCCAGGTGGATGCTGGCACTCGCTCACACAATCACAGGCGCTCTCCTATAGACGAACGCTCCGTGAAAAATTTAAGTAAATATCTAATACAAAGCCAAATACAAAAAATAGCGGCAATATGAAAAATACCCAACACTATAAACACTATGATTAATTAAAATATATTTTAGATAATAAGATAATTTAGATAATTGTGAGTGCATTTCTGATATTAAAAATCTTTTTAAGAAAAGTTCCTACGGGGTTGCACTATTTTCTGTATGTTCTTTTTCCATTTATGAACGGAATTTACCATGCCCGGGAGGAACAGTTAAGGTGTATATAAAATCCACCAAGCATCTGGAATCTTCCAAGAGGCATTAATTGATCTAAGGCTGTTTATCTTTACCCATTTGGTAAGCGCATATGTGTGGAGGTGACGGGCACGTGTGACACTACCAGCTCCTATGAAGTGCATGCACCGTGGGATATTCTCTCATTTTGCTTTTTAAAACTGTTTCCTGAGGTCACCTAATTAAGGACCCTTGTTGCTCCGTGTTTTCATGTACATTTAATTAAAATATAATATAATGTGCAGAAATAGCAGACCATGACATCAAAGTATAAAGTGCAATGTGCTATCGCTTTGTTACTGGTGGATATGTGTTCAAAAACAGACTTTAATCAATGTCTGGTGCTCTATGCTACAGTGCCCAGATCCAGAGCGCCGACGCTGTGTGTGTGTCTGTTTTTTTGTTGAATATGGTTGGAGTCGCTGAGAGTCGGTCGCACTGAGCTGGCGCTACCTTTCGCTCCCTGCAATGCTGTACTGGTGTTAGAGCGCCCAACATACATCTCATTCATCAATGCCGGCCAGGTTACTACAGCGACTGAGGCGTTCTGTTACAGCATCCGATATACGCTTACAGCGTCTACTAGTGGTCGCTCTAAGCGCCGCTATACAGACGCTCATCTGCCGATACCTGGCGTTAGTCAAACAGGCTGATTCATCATTAGCGGCAGGTAGCGACAGATGAGCGTCTGTAGCAGGCATTTTCAGAGCGCCCGCTAGTAGTCGCAGGGCTCGGCCGTGAGTCGCTACTTTATAGTGACTCAGTCGCTGTTCAGTAATGTTGAATACATTGTGAGGAATCGTTATTTGACCAGTACAGCGCTGTATGGGAGCGCATGTTAGCGACTGCTCATAGCGACCGACTCACACCATATTCAGGAAAAAAACAGCCTCACAAATCTCTGGCGCTGAAAAATACTTGTTTGAAGCCCAGAGCGCAGGAGGCGGTGTGTTTAAAGTCTGTTTTCAAGCATCTATCAACTAGTAACAAAGCGAAAACATATGGAATTACATTGTAACAACATTGTAACATGAACACTTTAATGGCAGACCTGTAATGTCATTTCTGAAGAAATATATAAAAAATGAAAAAATTATGAAAAAACTGCTTTTCAATGCCAGAAGAGGTCACAGAATTATTTGTGATTTTTTGGAAAAAAAAACCCTGTTTAAAGAGAAGAAAAGGATCGTCCATTGAAATGTATGGGAGAGCGACAGGTAGCGAGAGGTCATACCTGGCGCTGTGCAAGGCTGAACGCTGGCGCTGTTCGCTGAGGCTGTGAAAATGATGAATCAGACGCTACATGGCGCTATCCCAGTCGCTAAACAGATTCTGCTTGATAAATGTGTAATTGCGTGCCGTGTCCGGCGTTGACCAGTCGCTATCTGTCGCTACCTCTCATTAACCAGGCGCTACCTGACGCTATCCCTTCTTAAATAAGGGCCAAAGTCTCTTTAGAGTTAGATATGAGCGATAAGCGTATCAATGTCTGACATGTAACAGCAATCCTTATCCAACTTTTTATTATACGCAAAAAGTAAGTGTGCACAGCGAAACAGTATGAGCATGGTGCTCGCACCCTAGGGATAGAACATGCACACATACACCAGGAATTTCGTAAAAATAAACTGATTTCATGAAATACAAATACATAAAAACAGTACAGAATAAAAACACACAACACAATGGACAGGACGTCTAAAAACAACAAACCAATGCCAAGACCCTCCCCCCACCGGGCACACAATCAAATGGCCCAACACAGGTATCCTGCTAATATTGACTCAATGTACTCCAAAATAATCCCTCCAATATCACACAGTTCAAAATAAATCCTCGCAAGTGAATATAAATGCAAACTGCTATGTGCCAAATATATCGAAATTGAAAAATCGAAGGAAATATCTAATACAAAGCCAAATACGAAATAATAGTGGCAATATGAAATATACCCAACACTATGGTTCATTGAAATATAATATAATGTGCGGAAATAGCAGTCCGTAACGTCAAAATATAAAGTGCAATGTGCTATGTGACCAGTCCTAAGATAATTATCAGATCTATAGTGAAAGATTCAGAGGCCGATTCATTAATAGCGGCAGGTAGCGACAGTAGCGGCATTTTCAGAGCGCCCGCTAGTAGTCGCTGTGCTTGGCCGTTGTTCGGTAGTTGATAGCGACTGAGTCGGTTTGCCGTAATGTTGAATATTGGGTGAGGAGTCGCTATTTGACAGGTTCCGCGCTGTATGGGAGCGCATGATAGCGACTGGCCATAGCGACCGGCTCCCACCATATTCATTAACAAATCACGCTCAAAAAATTCTCGCGCTGTGAAATGCTTGTTTAAACCCCAGAGCGCTGGCGGCGATGGGTTAAAAGTAGTTTTTTAACCCCCAAACAACCATATTTTTGGAAACCAAAAAAAACAATTTTTCTAAATAATTTTGTAATATGAATACATTAATATCAGACCTGTAATATCAATTCTGTAGATTTTTTTTTACCTTAAAAAAATTATTTAAAATGGCAGAAGTGGTCACCGAATATTTCACATTTAAAAAAAAAAAAAAATTAATAACAATTAATTATGAATATTTAAAGATTGTTCCATTGACATGCATTGGAGAGCGCCAGGTAGTGAGAGGTCATACCTGTCGCTGTTCAAGGTCGGACGCTGGAGCTGTGGGCTGAGGCTGGAATAATGATGAATGAGTCGCTATATGGCGCTATCTCAGTCGCTAAGCAGGATTGGCTTGATAAATGTGTGATTGTGGTGGGGAGCCGGTGTTCTCGTGGCGGGGCCCGTCATTACCGGCCGCTCACCAGTCGCTACCTGTCGCTATCCCTTGTTAAATAAGAAGAACAAGAAAGAAAATAAAAGTAACAGTATAGAAATGAGTACATCACTGTATAGAGCAGGGGGCACTCAACTGGCGGACCCCGGTCCGAATGCGGACGCCAAAGGATCGCACACCGCCGCCCAGGGCTAGAGCTGAGGGGTGAGCGATAGGTCGTAAATATCTAATACAAAGCCAAATACAAAAAATAGTGGCAATATTAAATATAAAATATTAAATATAACATGGAAAATAGCCCAGGATATAACATCCCCCTTTGCTCTGTGGGTTCTTCCTACTTTCTCAGATGTGTGACATTCCAACAATACAGGTACCCAATGATGTATTAAGCCCATTTTTAAGGATTATTATTTAATACTCTCATGCTAACTATATCTCTGGAAATATAGATGTGGACTCCTTTTTAAGGGACACTGAAGAAGCCATGGTTTGGCAAAACTAATCCTTCTCCTTGAATTTTTGGAGACAAAACTGTACCAAACTCATTGTTCCACAAGGGGAAATGATCAAGTACTAATGTTGAATATATGTCTTGTCCATGTTGCATATGGTGTATGGAATTTTAAAATTTTATAAAATAAATTTGTAATTTTTTTAAATTTTCTATAAAGTTTGCATGGGTAAATGGTTGTATTTAAGCGGGGTCAGTATCCTCAAGCACTCTATATTCCCTCTTGGGGGCCAGTCCAAGCCCTGTCCGTTGTGCAAATATTAAATATACCCAACACTCTAAACACTATAATTAAAGGAGCAGTATCGCGAATTTTTCTTGGTGACTTATATTTAAATGGTACTTTGAATGTAGGTAAGTGTTGGAGCAAGAATCACAAATTTAGAAAAAATTATGTCTGTGTTGAGCAGCTGGAGACTAATAGCTCATGTTTATGTCTGCTGAGTGTCGGGACCCGACACTCTGGCCTGTTCCACGCTGAGGAGAGGGGTGAAACAATGTATCAAAGTATCAGCTGTTCAGTGCTGGCAGCCGTCCAGCATAAGATAACAACATTGCAACATTGCCTGGCCAGAACTTATATATCTAAAACAGAGAGAAAAGCTCTAGAAGTCATTTAGCTGATTTTGACAGTTTTCCCTTCATGTTGGCTCTGCTGCAGAATCTTTCAGTTTACCATTTTCTCTCTCTTTTCTCAACACATTTTTTCATATGATCTTTCTTTCAGCTTTGTGTGTTTTGAGCAAAGCCCAACCCAGGATTTTCACTATCTGGAGTTTTGTTTTGTGCCCCTAGGGGCATCCCGACTTGGGATGCCCTGATATGTGAAATCCCCAAGTTCGCCTGAAAACGTACCTTTCCCTGTCCCACAGCGCATGCGCGGGCTCTCATCCAATCAGCTCTGTTTGCACGCAGATGGGGAGCCTGAGCAGTAACCTTTCTGGCCGCCTGGCCTGTCTAAATGACTATCTGCGTGAGCGCGCCAGAAAAATGGGGGGATCTGTGGTTATCCAGGGGTCGTTTCACACAGTGGGCATCCCGATATAGAATGCCCAAGGGGGAAGGTCAATGGCCGGGTCTTATAGACTTCAGGGTCGGCAACTCAGGGTTTTGTTCCACTTTAATACCTTTAGATTTTCCTGCACAGTTATTCAAAGAAGAATTTCAGTCGTTTTCAGTCAGTTTAGTTTATTTTGTATAGATTTTACACATTTGAGTCACCTGGTCTCATAACAAAAGCAGCACCTCACACACACACAGCCGTTACCACTGATTACAGTGTCAGCCTCTGAGGTAAAGTGTTGCTAGGAGACCAGTGGGCTAAATAAAGCAGCTCACTAAATACAACCCAGCAGATCCCCCTATTCAGCAAATGGACTGAGCCATTGTCATTATACAATTTAAAAGAAAGGCAGATATTTTTTCCTTTTTCTATCGCCAGATTATTTATACACATGTTAGAAGCTATTGTGTGGCTATTTAATTAGTTATCTGTTTTAATGCAAATTTTGCGATACTGCTCCTTTAATTGTGCGGAAATAGCAGACCGTGACGTCAAAATATAAAGTGCAATGTGCTATCTGACCAATCCTAAGATAATCATATCAGATCTATAGTGAAAGAGTCAGTCGGTCCCTGTAAATACAGAGGCGATGCAGCTAAGGCCAGTCTCAGAAGGAGCAAGAAAGAAAATACAAGTAATAGTATAGAAATGAGTACATCACTAGAGCAGGAGGCACTCAACTGGCGAACCCCGGTCTGAATGTGGACCACGACCACCAGTTATCCAGACCCCAAAGAATCCCACACCGCTGCCCGGGGCTAGCGCTGATGGGTGAGCGATAGGTCGCTCCCTGCAGTCCGGACGGACTTCAGTCTTGTGACCCAGGTGGACCCTGGCACTCGCTCACACATTCACAGGCGCTCTCCTATAGATGAACGCTTGTGACTGCTGTTATCTGTTGGCCCAGCCGATGACATCAGTTCTAGTCCTCTCGCATTGGACAAGAAAGCGCCGCCGGGTTGCTCCGTGAGAGAGATGATGGTGCCCCAGGAGATCAGAACCCCTTTGGGTTTGGGGGGATCTTCTTGGTGGGGGGTATTGTAGCTGCGGGGATGTAGGGTCACTGGTCAGGTAAGTATCATCGGTGAGGAGGGTTTCACAGAATGGGGGATCCCAAATTGAAATGCCTCCCCAAGGAGGAACAGCTGGCCTTGGCATCTTTTAACCCCCCGCCTTCAGACCTTCAACTTGCGGCAAACCGTGATGAGTGGACCTCTACATAAAGTAGGGTTTCCCGTGTCGAGAGTCCAGCCCAGCCGCACAAGAGCCTTAAAGTCGCAGGACCGGGAAGAGGTGAGTTTGTTCGGGCGAACTGGGGGGTTTCACACAGTAGGCCACCCCCGATCGGGGTGTCCTGGTGGCAAGAACCAAAACCCAGGATAGTCAAAATCCTGGGTTTTGGTCCACATTAAACGACGAGCCCTTCCTATAAAATGTTTTTCTTCACCTGTTCAATTCTGATGCTGGTTTACAAATGGTCTTCTTGCTTGCAGGACTTTTCTGTGCCGGCACTCTGACCTTTGCTATGCGGCCCTGTGAAACCTACGTACGTCCCTGACCTAATGCATACAAATACCAAGTAAAGCCTATAGACTCGTGTTTAATTTCTTCATTTCATACATTTCGCATACCTCCCAACTTTTCAGGGTGGGAAAGAGGGGCAATATGTAAATGAAGCCACGCCAGGGATGGATAGGAGATACATTGTATCTATCCATACATTGTACATTGTACCAGTTACAACAATAGAAACACTTGGAAGAGGCAAATTAATCAATTATTGCTGCAGATCTGCATGTTACACCTCAAACAGGGACAATATGTAAATGAAGCCACACCTCCTCATTGAGTAATGGGTGAAGCCATGCCCCCTCATTGAGTAATGGGTGAAGCCACGCCCCTCATTGGTTAATGGATAGGAGATACATTGTACCAGTTACAACAATAGAAACACCTGGAAGAGGCAAATTAATCATTTATTGCTGCAGATCTGCATGTTACACCTCAAAGAGGGACAATATGTAAATGAAGCCACGCCCCCTCATTGAGTAATGGGTGAAGCCACGCCCCCACATTGAGTGAGGGGTGAAGCCATGCCCCTCATTGGTTAATGGAAAGGAGATACATTGTAACAGTTACAACAATAGAAGCACTTTAAATAGACAAATGAATCATTTATTGCTGCAGATCTGCATGTTACACATTAAAGAGGGACAAATGAGGGACAGGGGGACATGAACTCAAAAGAGGCACGATATGTAAATGAAGCCACGCCCCCTCCGTGAGGGATAAATAGGAGATAGGATGTAACAGTTACCACAATAGAAACACTTGGAAGAGGCAAATGAATCATTTATTGCTGCAGATCTGCATGTTACACCTCAAGGAGGGACAAATGAGAACAACGGGGGACAGGGAGACATGGACTCAAAAGAGGGACAGTCCTATACCTACCAACTTTTCAGGGAAATAGCAAAAATTGTAAAATTACGCTACGCCCCCTCATTGATTGATGGATAGGAGATAGGGTGTAACAGTTGAAGCAATATAAACACTTTAAATAAGCAAATGAATCATTTATTGATGCAGATCTGCATGTTACACCTCAAAGAGGGACAAATGAGAACAACGAGGGACAGAGGGACATGGTTTCAAAAGAGGGACGGTCCCTCAGGGACACTTTTGGGAGGTATGCATTTGAGCACTCTCAGGCCTGGTCTCTGATAGCGTTATACTCTAATTGTTTTAATCCGAGTGTTTTCTTGCTTTGTTTTGTATGGAGTTATAAGTGACTAAAACAAAACTTTTATCATTTGTTCCGTGTCTCTCGGTTGCTGTGGCTACACAGTCAGAAATAGATTCATTTGACAGAATCTTCCTGTTGCTAAACTGTGCAGCTGTAGATGTTATCGGCGGCTCAGTGACGCCTGCAAATAAGATTTGATCCAATTTCCTCACTGCCAACCGAAGGCGCAGCCGCCTGTATTTAGCTGTTTATCGGCCATTTTCTGCTGCACTTGCACTATGAACTCAGTGTCTGTAAACTCACGAAAAAAAAAATGCTACAAAAAGAGAAAACAATATAACAATAAGGGTTCTCGCGGTGAAGATCTGCTCATCAGGCAGTGCAGGATCTTGAATCCCAGTTGCTTCTAATTGCCATAAACAACATTCGCCGAGCATTAAATGCGCACAGCAAACAGTCCTGGTTGGATGAGAGAAAGTTGAGCTCCCACAAGAGGTTGAAACGTTTGGTTAGGTAGTGTCATAATCCTATACCCACTACTACATAACAGATTAAAAAACATATAATAAAAAAAAACCCCAAGTGGGGAGGAACTCCAGAGCTAAAATATATAAAGACACTCTAATATAGTGTCCAAATAACCCATTCAATTTAAATATCTATAAATATGTTCACATCAACCAATATATATACACTGACGTTTGCAGGACAAGATACTAAGTGCTTGTGCAGTATATCAATTAATCCTAAAATCTATAATAAATTGTAGAGTAAGTGCAACTCCATAATGAGTTAAAATATATACATATGTGCAAACTAAGAAATAAAGTGCTCTCAACAGTGCAACAAGTGCCTAAGTGCTAGCATGCATTAAACTAAGGCCCTTATTTATCACGGGCTAGCGCCAGGTAGTGTCTGACGAGCGCCAGGTAGCGGCAGCTAACGGCGACTACCGACTCAAGTACGCCCGGCGGCGCTCACAATGACGCATTTATCAAGCAAAATGAGGCTAGCGCCGGCGAGAGCGACGGCTAGCGCGGCATTCATCATGAAGCCGCCTGGACCGAACAGCGCCGCTGCAAATTCCCTCACAGCGCCAGGTATGAGCTGTCGCTCCCTGGCGATGTCCAATGCATTTCAATGGAGCAATCTATAATTAATCATAATTAATTGGTATTAATTTTTTTTTTTTTTTTTTTTAATGTCAAAAATTCAGAGACCACTTCTGCAATGTTAGGATTTATTTTTAAGTAAAAAAAAAATGTTAAAAAAATTTGTGCAGAATTGATCTAACAGGTCTGAGATTAATGTATTCATATTACAAAATGATTCTAAAAACATGTATAATGTTACATTCCAAAAATATGGTTGTTTAGGGGTTAAAAACTAGTTAATACCCATCGCCGCCAGCGCTCTGGGGTTTAAACAAGAAATGGACAGCGACAGCACATTCGGAGCGTGATTTGTTAATGAATATGAAGCTAGCCGTTCGCTCTGGCCATTCGTTGTCAGGCGCTCACATACAACGCTGAACCTGTGAAACAGCGACCCCCCAGCCCATATTCAACATTACCGCACACCGACTGAGTCGCTGTCATCAAGCAAACGCCGGCCAAGCACAGAGAATACTGGCTGGCGCTGAAAAAATCACGCTACAGTCGCTCATCTGGCGCTACCTGGCGTTATTAATGAATCGGCCTCCCCGTCGTGCCTCTACTTGTCTCCAGAAACGTCAGAGATACACATTAGGAATCCAGTATACCATCTCATGTCTAATAATCCATAGCACGCAGCCCAATTCCTCCCCACTTACCTTCTCACCTACGCGCTTCGTGGATATGAACCACTTCACCTGGGTGGCTATATCTTAATGGCCAACCTGCTCTTAAATACTGTGTGGCGTGTCTGGCCGGATGCGGCGCGACGCGGCACCCCCACTCTCCCTCACTTCCGCCCCTCCCGAGATGTTCATAGTCCTCCTCACTGTAAGGGCAGAAGTGACATCACCGCGCTCACCCCGCCCACCCCCACCCCCAGCACGCCCACCTAGTCAAAGTCAATGAAGCCAGATGAGAATGAAGCCAAAATACCTACATCGCACACTGCGCAGCCGCCCCATAAAAACCCCCCGGCTGCTCACGCTAAGCCGCAGCTCCCTCACTGCGCAGTGTCATGCACCAACCCCAAGAGTAAAGGACTCCATCCCTCTGGCCTCACTGACTGCTCATATCTACATCGGCCCCTTGGCTCTTCCTAAGGTGCAGGCAATTTAACATACACAACCATAACACATAATATTTTACTACTTATATGCCTAACAATAAATCAATATATAACACTAATCAAACACTATATACATTACAATTATGTCAACTATGGAGAGAGTCTCTACATCAATAATCACCAGTCCCATTCTAATATCTCTAAAGGTCTATGACTGTCCAACCTTGACATAGCTATTTTTCCATATACGTCCTAATTCTACTCCCACCCTCCCCCCCCCCCACATCCCTATCTCCATAATCAAAACTGTGTCATAATCCTGTGCGTCCGGCTGGTTCTGTGCAGATGCAGGTGCCATCATCACAGGCAACCTTAGGCCTTTGGCAAAACACGGGAACCTCAACGGGGCTCCTGGGTAAGTAATGATCATCTGCATGCAAATTACAAGTTCCAACTGGGAGAGAATCCTTGGGCTGTCTTAGGAGTGTGAGAAGCAAAAGGTGCATGTGAAGGTATGAACCCGGGACCAAGTTTTGTTAGATGTAGGTTAAGCCTCTTAACAGAGACAGGGTATAGAGAGAGGAAGGGAAGGAGGAAAGTGGGAGCTTATCATTTAACCTTGTCCAAGATACAAGAAGCGTGCCAAATCGGGGCCTAGGTGGTTGAACAATGTTCCTACCTATACATTAATTCGATTGAAGTAGGAAAGGAAGTCAGGAGTCCTGGTAAGTAATCCAGCCTGACCAAGACAGCAGGAATAATTCATTGGTGCCTTTCATGTCAGGTCCTCCATGCGGCGAATCGATTCTAATTCCTGCACCCATTCCATCAGTGTGGGCGCATCCCGTGTCTTCCAATGTTGGTGGGAGTTTTGTTCAGTTCAGGTGTATAAATGACCCCTCCTTCATTAGCCGACGTGTTTATATGGATTTTTAATATTACACAATTTCGTGATAGTGCTCCTTAAACATCCAATAAAGGCACACCTAGGCCTTTTTTAAGGAAAATCCTGGACAGCAAGATGGCGCCAGGACATTAGGGTTGATTCAGAGCCCCTTTTTTCACCTTTTTCTTGCGTGAAAATTTCCATTTTCGTTCATTTTTTCCCCTCGTCTGATTCAGCAGAGCCTTTATTTCTGCGAGAATTTTAGTGTGAAATGTTTTCATTTTCGCATGATTTGGTAGCGTTTGGTAGCAAGACCTCCATAAAAATGATGAGAAAGGGGCTCTGAATCAACCCTGTTCTCTCCAGTATTGACTCTGACCACGCCTTTTGCCATCTCTGCTCGGACCACTACCTCACTGTTCAGCTCCTTCATTGCTCCCCGGGGATGAACTGCCTCAAGCTGCCAGGTCTAACCACCCTTAGGGGAGGCTCAAGAGAAGACTGGGGGGCCCACGGGAGCTTCTTGGGTCCTGGCCACTAGGTTCCAGGGCTAGTGTGGACTCAGGGGGTCTCTCACCAGTGCTCCATCTCCAGGTACAGTGACAGGCAGCTGGGGAGAGAGACTAGAGGAAATGAATGGGGTCAGAGCTACATGTTGGAGGGCGAGAGGAAGTGAGGAGTCTGGAGACTTCCTCTTCTGTGACTGGGTAAAGTTGTAAGAGTAAGAGTAAGAGTAAGCCAAGGTAAGCAGGGTAGGGAAGAGGCAATAGGGGGTTACAAAATCTCCAGGTAGGCTGCCACTGAAATATTTAAAGCACACTTGGAAACTGCTCTATGCTATGACGTCAATGGTTCAGTTTACATTTGTGAGTATAAAAATGTTTCAAAGCAGTCCCACACCCTATATAAGGAAATCCTGAACTGCAAGATGGCGGCAGGAGATTCTCTCCAGTACTGACTGTGCCACCTTTGTATCTTTGACCAAGCTCATTGCCATTTCTGCTCGGACTTCCACTACCTCACTGTTCAGGTCCTTGATTGCTCCCCGGGGATGACCTGGGCTCCTCAAGCTGCCAAGTCTAACCACCCTTGAGGGAGGCTCTAGTGAAGACCGAGGGGGCCCTTAGATTCCAGGCCACGGGAGTTTCTTGGGTCCTGGCCAGTAGGTTCCAGGGCTTCATCTCTGCACACTGGTGCACTATCTCCGTGACAGACAGGTGGGGAGAGAGACTGGAGGAGATGAATGGGGTCAAGGGTGCATGTTGGAGGGCGAGAGGAAGTGAGGAGTCTGGGGACTTCCTCTTTGGTGACTGGGGGAAAGTTGAAAAGTAAGCCAAGGTAAGCAGGGTAGGGAAGAGGATCAAATATGCCCGGTGACTGGGTGCCAATATATAGGGCCAAATACTGAAAAATTGTCTGGCAACAGAGGGTGACAAATTCTCCAGGTAGGCTGCCACTGAAAGGTCTAAAACGCACTTGGACACTGCTCCATGCTCTATGCTATGATGTCAATGGTTCAGTTTACATCTGTGAGTATAAAAAAGTTTCAAAGCAGTCCTACACCCTAAGGAAATCCTGGACAGCAAGATGGCGGCAGGAGATTCTCTCCAGTACTGACTGTGCCACCTTTGTATCTTTGACCAAGCCCATTGCCATTTCTGCTCGGACTTCCACTACCTCACTGTTCAGGTCCTTGATTGCTCCCCGGGGATGACGTGGGGCCCCTTAAGCTGCCAAGTCTAACCATCTTTGCGGGAGGCTGTATTGAAGACCGAGGGGACCCTTAGATTCCAGGCCACGGGAGTTTCTTGGGTCCTGGCCAGTAGGTTCCAGGGCTTTATCCGAGGCAATGTGGACCCAGGGGATCTCTGCACACTGGTGCACTATCTCCATGACAGACAGGTGGGGAGAGAGACTGGAGGAGATGAATGGGGTCAGAGCTACATGTTGGAGGGCGAGAGGAAGTGAGGAGTCTGGAGACTTCCTCATCGGTGACTGGGGGAAAGCTGAAGAGTAAGCCAAGGTAAGCAGGGTAGGGAAGAGGATCAAATATGCCCAGTGACTGGGTGCCAATATATAGTGCCAAATGGTGAAAAATTGTTTGGCAACAGAGGGTGAAAAAATCCCTAGGTAGGCTGCCACTGAAAGGGTTAAAGCATACATGGAAACTGCTCCATGCTCTATGCTATGATGTCAATGGTCCAGCTTACATGTGTGAGTATAAAGCAGACCCACACCCTGCAGGGCGTTAAAGGACCACTGCTTATGACTGGAGGGGGGGGGGGTGATGCTGATTAATGGTGCCCATCTGTGCGTAGCCCCCTGCAAGCCTGAGCAACTCCAAATCAACTCCAACCAAATACTGGAAGGAACTCCTATATATCAAAAATGTATCTCTTTATTTTCATATGTACATACGAAACATTAAACCATCTTAAAATACACACAAAGACAACACAACCCTAAACACCAAACACAGGTAGAGGCCTGATGAAGTGGGCGAGCTGACCCACAGAACATGTGGCTTTTCATTTGGATTTTCATTGAAATTGTATGACTGGGGACATTACTTAGGGGTGATACGGATCACAAGTAGGAAGTAGGAAACCCACCCTGGAGTCTATGAGACTCCAGGGCAGGCATACCCCCGATCAGGGGTGCCTCGCTGTGTGAAACCCTCCAGGTCGACCAAAAACTCACCTTCATTCCCAGTCCAACGGCACATGTATGAGTAGTTGGCGCATCCCCACTATCCCCAATAATAAGTAAGCGACTAAAAACATAAAATATATTAATTTTAGATGCTGGGGAATAGTTTTTAAGAGTTTGGGCTTTTTATTAAATCGTACCTAGAGCCTTTTCAGGGTGAGAAAGAGGGACATTTGCTAAATTAAGTCATGCCCCCTCATTGAGGGATGTATGAAGCCACGCCCCCCATTGAGGGATGTATGAAGCCACGCCCCCTCATTGAGGGATGTATGGAGCCACGCCCCCTCATTGAGGGGTGGTGAAGCCACGCCCCTCGTTGGGTGTGTGTGTGTGAAGCCACGCCCCCTCATTGAGGGATGTGTGAAGCCACGCCCCCTCATTGAGGGATGGATAGGAGATAGAATGTAATAGTTACAACAACAGAAACACTTGGAATAGGCAAATGAATAATTTATTGCTGCAGATCTGCATGTTACACCTCAAAGAGGGACAAATGAGAACGAGACACAGGAGGACATGGACTCAAAAGAGGGACAGTCCCTCCAAATCAGGGACACTTGGGAGGTATGAATAAATGATGCTGAAGGTCCAGTTTAAAATTTTGCATGAGTTTCAATGTCCTCCGTGCTGAGTCTCTGTAATAATGAGCACATGACACAATCACATGACCTAAATGTGGATAATGATGTAAGACAGATATTAGGGTGATATATTTCTGGTGTGGCCTCTCGTTATACTGACGCGCACGACCCCGCCCTGCTCCCAGAATGCTTCCATCCAGCTTACACCAATTAGGAGGATGCTTACAGCGGGAATAATAAGTGAAAGCCTCTGGCCAACACACATGTGGCAAACAGGGAGAGTCATTGATGTGAGCGATGTGTCTCTATGGGCCTCACTGACTAAAGCTGCACAGGGCCCAGACCATTACAGGCCCGCGCCAGACCCAAGAAGTCCTTACTGTACAATATTGCTGTCCATGCACTCGCATGCTGCATGATAGGCCGGATTAAAGCGGACCTTCAGCATCACTTAATGCAAAGTCCAAACCTTTAAAAAACTATTCACCAACATCTAAAGTTAATATATTTACAGTTTTTAGTCACTTTTTATTCTTCCCCCCACTGGGCTGCAACTCTGTTCAGGACTCTAGGATACGGGCGCTGCCATCTTGCCTCAGAAGCATCACATACTGAGGAGAGGTGGGAAAAGTGCAGGGGGCGGGGTTCTAGCTGTACTTTGCACAGACAGAGCAGAGCTGGGTCAGGAAAAGGTCAGTGATCCCAGAATGCAGAGCGACACAGTCTGTTTGCAGGCTGTCTGAGACACCATGGGCTGCCATCTTGGATGTTTAAAGTGGAACAAAACCCAGGATTTTGACTATCCTGGGTTTTGGTCCTTTCCCCCGGGGTGTCCCCATAGCTGTGTGAAACCCCCTAGATCGCCCGTGCCAACTCACCTCTTCCCAGTCCGACGGCGCGTGTGCAGCCGCTCGTCCAATCAGCGACGTCACAATGTCTAAGGCCAGCGGCTTCGAGCTGGCGGCCGCATCCTCCGCTTCCCTCTAACAGGGAGCGCGCCTACACCAACCATTCACAAATGCCTGGTGCGAGCATGTGCCCTGCTAGAGGAATAGCGGAGATATGGCCGCAGCTGGTGCATGCGCCTTTGGACCCGGACACAGGGTAAGTGTATGGTGCGACCTGGGGGGTTTCACACAGTGAGGCATCCCGATTTTGGATGCACCGGAGGCAGGGAATCGATCTATAAGATTCCCGGACTGATCGTCATGGGTTTTGGTCCAGATTAAGTGTGGTGGAGGCCCCTGGGCACAGAATCTGGTGGAGGCTTCAGATACAGTATAAAATAATAGTCCAGCCAAGTAACTGATTGGTGGTTGTCTGGCTCCCACCTACTTACTGGAACATCAGATGGAGTCCCTTGTGCCCCCCTTGTGCGGGTGCGTGCTGCTCGGGAACTCCTGCTTTGCCATTCTGGGTGGGGGGTAGTGTAGTCACCCGGCTGGTCCAGCAGAAAACACTTCCCTGCATTGAGCTGCCAGCGGCTGTGCTTGGTGGCTTATGTGCAGTGAGCCGATATCCATGGTTTTGGTCTACTTTAAAGTGCTTCCATTGACTTCTATTGGATCACTGTTGCCCAGCAAGAGCCTGAAAATGCTGCAGGACTTTTTCAAGACACCCAGCAAGTGCAGTTACCTGTGAAAGCCACCATAGGCTAACGTAGGAAGCAATTTGAGGTTGATTAAAATTGCTATTGCAATGCTCCAGTGTGAAAGTAACCTTAGTGCTGCAAATATGCAGCAGCCTACCGAACTCTGTGGGATCAAGCCTGCAGCCTGACAGGTCCAGTCCAGGATTGACGTATGTAAAGCTTGGCTGCATGAAGCCTCACACATTACTGAATACAGGCTGCACACAGGGGTATAGGAGAGTCCCCTGGGGGACCCCTGGTGTCTGAAGCCGCTTTGTGGTTCGCATGTGTGCTTAAAGTGAAAATCCCGGGTTTTGTTCTGGTTCGGGATGCCCCGCAGTGTAACCCCCCCCCCCAGAAAATTCACCTCTTCCACATTCAAATGGTGCTCAGCCAATGAGAGCCTTTTGCTCTGTTTACCTCTTTACCTCTGTGCACGCAAATGACATAGTCATAGCAGGCGGCTCTCATTGGATGAGAGCCCGTGCATGTGCTGTTGGATCCTGGAAAGGTAAGTAATTACTGGTGACCCCAGGGGTTCACACAATGGGACATCCAGTTTCCCAGCCCTGGAATCTTTTAGATTTGTAACTTGCTACTTAGTTTTTTATTTTATTTTTTTGTGTCTACAAAAAATGAGGGGGCGTGGCCTGATTTAACAAATGTCCCTCTTTTCACCTTGTATAGTTGGTAGGTATGGTTTTTCTATGTGGGCTAGTCAGGGGATACTAAAATCTATTACAGCAAATACATACAGGAGAGGGTAGTGATCTGCATACATCCCAAGTGTCCCTGATTTGGAGGGACTGTCTCTCTTTTGAGCTCATGTCCCTCTTTGTTCTCATTTGTCCCTCTTTGAGGTGTAACATGCAGATCTGCAGCAATAAATGATTCATTTGCCTATTCAAAGTGTTTCTATCGTTGTAACTGTTACAATGTATCTCCTATCCATCCCTCAATGAGGGGGCCTGGCCTGATTTAACAAATGTCCCTCTTTTCACCTTGTATAGTTGGTAGGTATGGTTTTTCTATGTGGGCTAGTTAGGGGATACTAAAATCTATTACAGCAAATACATACAGGCGAGGGTAGTGATCTGCATACATCCCAAGTGTCCCTGATTTGGAGGGACTGTTCCTTTCTTGAGTCCATGTCCATCATTTTTATCTGTCCCTCTTTGAGGTTTAATATGCAGATCTGCATCATTAAATGATTCATTCTCCTATTGTAAGTGTTACTATAGCTGTAACTGTTACATCTTATCCATCAATCAATGAGGGGGTGTGGCTTAATTTCATACGTCCCAAGTGTCCCTGATTTGGAGGGACTGTCACTCTTTTAAGCCCATGTCCCCCTGTCCTTCATTGTTCTCATTTGACATCCAGTTTCCCGGCCCTGGAATCTTTTAGATTTGTAACTTGCTACTTAGTTTTTAATTATTTTTTTTTACGTCTACAAAACTAAGTAGAAACAAAGTACACTTCACATTCTCTCATGCAGGAGTGCAATTTGTTTTTCATATTGCTTTGAAAAAAAACTGGCGCTGGCTTGAGGTAAAGGTAAGGATATTGGGCGTTCTTAGGGTGCCACAGATCAGCATACCTTCCAACTTTTCAGGGTGGGAAAGAAGGGACATTTGTTTAATTAGGCCACGCCCCCATCATTGAGGGATGTATGAAGCCACGCCCCTCATTGATTGATGGATAGGAGATAGGATGTAACAGTTACAACAATAGAAACACTTTGAATAGGCAAATGAATCAGTTATTGCTGCAGATCTGTATGTTACATCTCAAAGAGGGACAGAGAAAAACAATGAGGGACATGGACTCAAAAGAGGGACAGTCCCTCCAAATCAGGGACACTTGGGATGTATGCAGATCATTACCCTCCCCTGTATGTATTTGCTATAATAGATCTTAGTAGCCTCTGACTAACGCACATAAAGAAAACCATACATACCAACTTTTCAAGGGTGGGAAAGAAGGACATTTGTTAAATTAGGCCACACCCCTCATTGAGGGATGGATAGGAGATAGGATGTAACAGTTACAACAATAGAAACACTTTGAATAACCAAATGAATCATTTATTGCTGCAGATCTGCATGTTACACCTCAAAGAGGGACAAATGAGAACAACGAGGGACAGGGGGACACAGACTCAAAAGAGGGACACTCCCTCCAAATCAGGGATGTAACAGTTACAACACTATAAACACTTTGCATGGGATAATGAATCAGTTATTGCTGCAGATCTGCATGTTACACCTCAAAGAGGGACAAATGAGAACAACGAGGGACAGGGGGACACAGACTCAAAAGAGGGACACTCCCTCCAAATTAGGGATGTAACAGTTACAACACTATAAACACTTTGCATGGGATAATGAATCATTTATTAGTGCAGATCTGCATGTTACACCTCAAAGAGGGACAGAAAAGAACAACAAGGGACATGGACTCAAAAGAGGGACAGTCCCTCCAAATCAGGGACACTTGGGATGTATGCATATCAGTACGCTCTCCTGTATGTATTTGCTGTAATAGATTTTAGTAGCCCACATAAAGTAAACCCCTGGATGCATTGCTGGTCTCCATGGTGACCGGAGGGCGGACGGCATCTCTGAAGTGTCAGCAGATGTTTTAGATGCAGAAGAAGGGAGAATTGTCTAGAACCTGGGCCGGGCCGGGGATACCCCAGCATGAGGGTCTGGTGAGCATGTGTTAGTGTTTGTAATAAAGGGCCCAGTTACTGGGGGGAAGTGATGGTCGGCATCAGCCTGGAGGCCTCAGCAATCACATGCTGCTCGCCGGCCTGACTCACAATCACACACACACTGTGTGTTACTGAGTAACGCAAAACAACAACTGTGTGTGTGACAAGAGGTTCCCTAAAATGATGCATCGTACATGACTGGAGGGATTCCTGAGCACATGCGCCCGCAGTGCAGCCCGTTACCATGGCAACGCCTCAAAATACAGCAAAATACTTCCTGGCCAAACAGGGACACGAAGGGAGGGAGAGAGAGAAAGCCATAGAGGATAGTAATAGCAACGCGGCAACACAACACGACCATGTGACACAACTGTGTGCTGTGATGTAAACATACCTCCCAGGTGTCCCTGATTTGGAGGGACTGTCCCTCTTTTGAGTCACTTGTTGTTTTCATTTGTCCCTCTTTGAGATGAGATTTGCATTAATAAATGATCCATTTGCCTATTCAAAGTGTTTCTATTGTTGTAACTGTGTATCTCCTACCTTAACAGTTGTCCCCCTTTCCCACCCTGAAGCGTTGGAAAGTATGATCATACCTCCCAAGTGTCCCTGATTTGGAGGGACTGTCCCTCTCTTTTGAGTTCATGTCCCCCTGTTCCTCGTTGTTCTCATTTGTCCCTCTTTGAGGTGTAACATGCAGATTTGCAGCAATATACTATTATTTTGCCTATTCAAAGTGTTTCTAGTGTTGTAACTGTTACAATGTATCTCCTATCCATCCCTCAAAGAGGGGCGTGGCCTAATTTAACAATGTTCCCTCTTTCCCACCCTGAAAAGTTGGGAAGTATGGATGAGTAATGTGTTTTCTTAATGTGGGCTAGTCAGGGGCTACTGAAATCTATTACAGCAAATACCATACCTCCCAAGTGTCTCTGATTTGGAGGGACTGTCCCTCTTTTGAGCTCATGTCCCTCTTTGTTCTCATTTGTCCCTCTTTGAGGTGTAACATGCAGATCTGCAGCAATAAATGATTTATTTGCCTATTCAAAGTGTTTCTATCGTTGTAACTGTTACAATGTATCTCCTATCCATCCCTCAATGAGGGGGTGTGGCCTGATTTAACAAACGTCCCTCTTTTGCACCTTTGTATAGTTGGAAGGTATGGTTTTTCTATGTGGGCTAGTCAGCGGATACTACAATCTATTACAGCAAATACATACAGGAGAGGGTAGTGATCTGCATACATCCCAAGTGTCCCTGATTTGGAGGGACTGTTCCTTTTTTGAGTCCATGTCCATCATTTTTATCTGTCCCTCTTTGAGGTTTAATATGCAGATCTGCATCATTAAATTATTCATTCTCCCATTGTAAGTGTTACTATAGCTGTAACTGCTACATCTTATCCATCAATCAATGAGGGGGTGTGGCTTAATTTCATACGTCCCAAGTGTCCCTGATTTGGAGGAACTGTTCCTCTTTTGACCCCATGTCCCCCTGCCCTTCATTGTTCTCATTTGTCCCTCTTTGAGGTGTAACATGCAGATCTGCAGCAATAAATTATTAATTTGCCTATTCAAAGTGTTTATATTGTTTTAACTGTTACACCCTATCGTGGCTTCATCTGTCCCTCAATGAGGGGGCGTGGCTTAATTTACATATTGTTCCTTTTTGAAGTGTAACATGCAGATCTGCATCAATAAATGATTCATTTGCCTATTCAAAATATTTCTATTGTTGTAACTGTTACATTCTATCTCCTATCCATCCCTCAATGAGGAGATGTGGCTTCATTTAACAATTGTCCCTCTTTCTGAAAAGTTGGTAGGTATGTGTAAACAGAAGTAAAGGTATAGAGCTTTCTATTCCCTCTTAGTAAGCCTGCGTCGCCCTTTATCTGTGATGGCAGACAGGAAGCGCAGAATGGGCCCCGCTTCCTCTCTCATACTTTATGGCTTGTAGCTCGATCTCTGCCAATATCCACATGAAACAGATGTGTGAGGAGGGACTAAGCTATTCCAACTGACTGAAATAAGGGAAGGAAAGACGCTACAGCACTTTATTCATCACAAACACATCGCTATTCCTCACAAGTGTCCCTGATTTGGAGGGACTGTCCCTCTTTTGAGTATGTGTCCCCGTGTCTCTTGTTGTTCTCATTTGTTCCACTTTGAGGTGTAACATGCAGATCTGCAGCAATAAATGATTCATTTGCCTATTCCAAGTGTTTATATTGTTGTAACTGTTACATCCTATCTCCTATCCATCCCTCAATGAGGGGGCGTGTCTTAATTTAATAATTGTCCCTCTTTCCTACCTAAAAAGTTGGGAAATATGTTATTGTATTCCTGGCTCCCACTGTTCTGTTTTTGTTTATATACTTTGTTGTGTCCGCATTTTATTTGCATTGTAGCATTTTCCCATGTATCTGTTCCTTGCAGCTGCTATAGCATACCTCACAAGTGTCCCTGAATTGGAGGGACTATCCCCCTGTCCCTATTTGTTCTCATTTGTCCCTCTTTGGGACCAGATTTGCAGCAATAAATGATTTATTTGCCTATTCAAAGTGTTTATATTGGTGAAACTGATACAATGTATCTCCTATCCATCAATCAATGAGGAGGAAGAAGCCTAGACTGCCCCAAAAAAGTGCGTCCCACCGGGTCTCCCTATGGCCAGTCACCCAGTGTGCTCCAAGACTGAGGCTATATCATTAGGGGGAGGACATGGGCTGGGGGTTGCTTGGCTCCAAGACTGAGGCTATGTCATTAGGGGGAGGACATGGGCTGGGGGTGCTTGGTTCCAAGACTGAGGTTATATCATTAGGGTGAGGACATGGGCTGGGGTTGCTTGGCTCCAAGACTGAGGCTCTATCATTAGGGGGAGGACATGGGCTGGGGGTTGCTTGGCTCCAAGACTGAGGCTATATCATTAGGGGGAGGACATGGGCTGGGGTTGCTTGGCTCCAAGACTGAGGCCATATTTTTAGAGGGAGGACATGGGCTGGGGTTGCTTGGCTCCAAGACTGAGGCTATATTTTTAGAGGGAGGACATGGGCTGGGGTTTATTGGCTCCAATACTGAGGCTATATCATTAGGGTGAGGACATGGGCTGGGGTTGCTTGGCTCCAAGACTGAGGCTATATCATTAGATGGAGGACATGGGCTGGGGGTTGCTTGGCTCCAAGACTGAGGCTATATCATTAGGGTGAGGACATGGGCTGGGGTTGCTTGGCTCCAAGACTGAGGCTATATCATTAGGGGGAGGACATGGGCTGGGGGTGGCTTGGGTCAGAGACTGAGACTATATCATTAGGGGGAGGACATGGGCTGGGGGTTGCTTGGCTCCAAGACTGAGGCTATATCATTAGGGTGAGGACATGGGCTGGGGTTGCTTGGCTCCAAGACTGAGGCTATATCATTAGGGTGAGGACATGGGCTGGGGTTGCTTGGCACCTCGACTGAGGCTATATCATTAGGGGGAGGACATGGGCTGGGGTTTCTTGGCTCCAAGACTGAGGCTATATCATTAGGGTGAGGACATGGGCTGGGGTTTCTTGGCTCCAAGACTGAGGCTATATCATTAGGGTGAGGACATGGGCTGGGGTTGCTTGGCTCCAAGACTGAGGCTATATCATTAGGGTGAGGGCATGGGCTGGGGGTTGCTTGGCTCCAAGACTGAGGCTATATCATTAGGGTGAGGACATGGGCTGGGGGTTGCTTGACTCCAAGGCTGAGGCTATATCATTAGGGTGAGGACATGGGCTGGGGTTGCTTGGCTCCAAGGCTGAGGCTATATCATTAGGGTGAGGACATGGGCTGGGGTTGCTTGGCTCCAAGACTGAGGCTATATCATTAGGGGGAGGACATGGGCTGGGGGTTGCTTGGCTCCACGACTGAGGCTATATCATTAGGGGGAGGACATGGGCTGGGGGTTGCTTGGCTCCACGACTGAGGCTATATCATTAGGGTGAGGACATGGGCTGGGGGTTGCTTGGCTCCAAGACTGAGGCTATATCATTAGGGAAGGATTTGGGCTGGGGGTTGCTTGGCTCCAAGACTGAGGCTATATCATTAGAGGGAGGACATGGGCTGGGGGTTGCTTGGCTCCAAGACTGAGGCTATATCATTAGGGTGAGGACATGGGCTGGGGGTTTCCTGGCTCCAAGGCTGAGGCTATATCATTAGGGTGAGGACATGGGCTGGGGTTTGCTTGGCTCCAAGACTGAGGCTATATCATTAGGGGGAAGACATGGGCTGGGGGTTGCTTGGCTCCAAGACTGAGGCTATATCATTAGGGGGAGGACATGGGCTGGGGGTTGCTTGGCTCCAAGACTGAGGCTATATCATTAGGGGCGGACATGGGCTGGGGATTGCTTGGCTCCAAGACTGAGGCTATATCATTAGGGTGAGGACATGGGCTGGAGGTTGCTTGGCTCCAAGACTGAGGCTATATCATTAGGGTGAGGGCATGGGCTGGGGTTGCTTGGCTCGAAGACTGAGGCTATATCATTAGGGTGAGGGCATGGGCTGGGGGTTTCCTGGCTCCAAGGCTGAGGCTATATCATTAGGGTGAGGATATGGGCTGGGGGTTTATTGGCTCCAATACTGAGGCTATATCATTAGAGGGAGGACATGGGCTGGGGTTTATTGGCTCCAATACTGAGGCTATATCATTAGAGGGAGGACATGGGCTGGGGTTTATTGGCTCCAATACTGAGGCTATATCATTAGGGTTAGGACATGAGCTGGGGGTTGCTTGGCTCCAAGACTGAGGCTATATCATTAGGGGGAGGACATGGGCTGGGGGTTGCTTGGCTCCAAGGCTGAGGCTATATCATTAGGGTGAGGACATGGGCTGGGGTTGCTTGGCTCCAAGACTGAGGCTATATCATTAGGGGGAGGACATGGGCTGGGGGTGGCTTGGGTCCAAGACTGAGACTATATCATTAGGGGGAGGACATGGGCTGGGGGTTGCTTGGCTCCAAGGCTGAGGCTATATCATTAGAGGGAGGACATGGGCTGGAGTTGCTTGGCTCCAAGACTGAGGCTAAATCATTAGAGGGAGGACATGGGCTGGAGTTGCTTGGCTCCAAGACTGAGGCTATATCATTAGGGTGAGGACATGGGCTGGGGTTGCTTGGCTCCAAGACTGAGGCTATATCATTAGGGTGAGGACATGGGCTGGAGGTTGCTTGGCTCCAAGGCTGAGGCTATATCATTAGGGTGAGGGCATGGGCTGGGGGTTGCTTGGCTCCAAGACTGAGGCTATATCATTAGGGTGAGGACATGGGCTGGAGGTTGCTTGGCTCCAAGGCTGAGGCTATATCATTAGGGTGAGGGCATGGGCTGGGGATTGCTTGGCTCCAAGACTGAGGCTATATCATTAGGGTGAGGACATGGGCTGGGGTTGCTTGGCTCGAAGACTGAGGCTATATCATTAGGGTGAGGGCATGGGCTGGGGGTTGCTTGGCTCCAAGACTGAGGCTATATCATTAGGGTGAGGACATGGGCTGGAGGTTGCTTGGCTCCAAGGCTGAGGCTATATCATTAGGGTGAGGACATGGGCTGGAGGTTGCTTGGCTCCAAGGCTGAGGCTATATCATTAGGGTGAGGACATGGGCTGGGGTTGCTTGGCTCGAAGACTGAGGCTATATCATTAGGGTGAGGGCATGGGCTGGGGGTTGCTTGGCTCCAAGACTGGGGCTATATAATTAGGGGGAGGACATGGGCTGGGGAGGCTATATCATTAGGGGGAGGACATGGGCTGGTGGTGCTTGGCTCCAAGACTGAGGCCATATCATTAGGGGGAGGACATGGGCTGGGGGTTGCTTGGCTCCAAGACTGAGGCTATATGATTAGGGTGAGGACATGGGCTGGGGGTTGCTTGGCTACAAGACAGGCTATATCATTAGGGTGAGGACATGGGCTGGGGGTTGCTTGGCTCCAAGACTGAGGCTGTATCATTTGGGTGAGGACATGGGCTGGGGGTTGCTTGGCTCCAAGACTGAGGCTATATGATTAGGAGGAGGACATGGGCTGGGGTTGCTTGGCTACAAGACTGAGGCTGTATCATTTGGGTGAGGACATGGGCTGGGGGTTGCTTGGCTCCAAGACTGAGGTTATGTCATTAGGGGGAGGACATGGGCTGGGGTTGCTTGGCTACAAGACAGGCTATATCATTAGGGTGAGGACATGGGCTGGGGGTTGCTTGGCTCCAAGACTGAGGCTGTATCATTAGGGTGAGGACATGGGCTGGGGTTGCTTGGGTGGGGGGATAGAGTGGGGAAGGGGGTGGGGGGCTGGGATTGGAAGGAGTGTTAGTAAAGGTAGCAGCCCAGACAGCTCCAAAGCAGGGCAGCCCACCGATCATTTGCCCCGGTCTCCCTTTTGCCCCTCCTCCCCTGCCCACCTGTTATGGACTACAAACCCCAGCCAGTAGTTGGCCAGGATTTTACCAGCCAATGGAATCCCCATGACCAACCTACAATATCTCCACTGAGCCCCCAGCCAAGTCCACTCCAAAGTTGAGACCAGTGGTGGACTGGGGCCACAAATCAGCCCTGAATTTTACCAGCCCCTGGCCGGCCTGAGACATCCCTACTCACACCTACCAACTTTTCAGGGTGGGAAAAAGGGACAGTTGTTTAATTAAGCCATGTCCCCTCATTGATTGATAGATAGGAGATAGGATGTAACAGTTACAACAATAGAAACACTTTGAATAGGCAAATGAATCATTTATTGCTGTGGATCTGCATCTTATACCTCAAAGAGGGACAAATGAGAACAACAAGAGACAGGGGGACAGGGACTCAAAAGAGGGACAGTCCCTCCAAATCCAGGACAGTTAGCAGGTATGTTCTTGGTCTTCCTGCGATCCACCCCAGGCCTTCCCGTGAAGTTCTATTCAGTGACTGTACCTGTAATAGCCGAGGCGGGGGGAGGGGAAGGATTGGCTTTACTTTAATAAAATTTCAGGGAATCTGAAGCCATCTCATATGAATTATTAAACATATTTAACAATTAAAGAACATCAATAAAGAGATTCTCATCTGCCCAGAAAATATTACTTTAGCTGCAAAATTCTCATAATTTATTTTCCAAAACTGAAAATGGCCGATTGTGTTACTCGTATCACCCTAATGATGACCAAGACCAAGCAACAAGTCTGCCAATCAGAGGACTCGATGTTCATGGCTTGTGGCCTATCACCTCTATATGATATGTTAGCATACCTACCAACTTTTCAGGGTGCGAAAGAGGGACACTAGTTAAATTAGGCCACGCCCCCTCATTGAGGGATGGATGAAGCCACAGCCCCTCATTGAGGGATGGATAGGAGATACATTGTAACAGCTACAACAATAGAAAGACTATGAATAGACAAATGAATCATTATTGCTGCAGATCTGCATGTTACACCTCAATGAGAGACAAATGAGAACAACGAGGGATGTGGACTCAAAAGAGGGACAGTTCCTCTAAATCAGGGACACTTGGGAGGAACTTTCAGGGGATCTGAAGCCATCTCATATGAATTATTAAACACATTTAACAATTAAAGAACATCGATAAAGAGATTCTCATCTGCCCAGAAAATATTACTTTAGCTGCAAAATTCTCATCATTTATTTTCCAAAACAGCCTGAAAATGGCCGATTGTGTTACTTACCCTAATGATGACCAAGACCAAGCAACAAGTCTGCCAATCAGAGGACTCGATGTTCATGGCTTGTGGCCTATCACCTCTATATGATATGTTAGCATACCTGAGCAAAGGGGGTGGGAGCAGCTCCATCACTATTATTTATACAAAATGATCAACATTATTATTCAGGGCCTGGGAACCAATTTACCGCCCAGTTTAACCCTCTCATCATCTAAGTATCAAACATGTCTAGCTGTGTGGAAAGACAGAGATTTGGTTGCACATATCTGCAGATACATGTGGAAGCCATACCACCCCGGCAAGGCACTCTGTGTTTAGTGTGCTCCCTACTCTTATTTTTGAGTCCCCAAAGTTGGGCCATGCAATGCAGCCAGAGCTACTCACCTGGGAAGCTGCCAGCCTCCCTTTAGACTACTCCATGGTGGCTGAATCCCCCCCTGTGTTATATATTATATAATATTTTTGTATAAATAGTGATTGAGCTGCTCCCACCCCCCTTTATTCATGTTAGCATACCTACCAACTTTTCAGGGTGGGAAAGAGGGACACTAGTTAAATTAGGTCACGCCCTCTCGTTGAGGGATGGATGAAGCCACGCCCCCTCATTGAGGGATGGATAGGAGATAGGATGTAACAGTTACAACAATAGAAACACTTTGAATAGACAAATGAATCATTTATTGCTGCAGATCTGCATGTTACACCTCAAAGAGGGGCAATATGTAAATGAAGCCACACCCCCTCATTGAGGGATGGATGAAGCCACGCCCCCTCACTGAGAGACAGATGAAGCCACGCCCCCTCATTGAGGGATGAATAAGAGATAGGATGTAACAGTTAAGACAATAGAAACACTTTATATTGGTTAATAGATAATTTATTGATGCAGATCTGCATGTTACACCGCAAAGAAAGACAATATGTAAATAAAGCCACGCCCCCTCATTGATTGATGGATAGGAGATAGGGTGTAACAGTTGTGGGCAATCTGTATGTACAGGGTGTGGGAAACATATAAGATAGACTCTTATTCAGGGTGAGGGTCCGGATTAATGTGAGCAATCTGTATGTACAGGGTGTGGGAAACATATAAGATAGGCTCTTATTCAGGTGAAGGTCCGGATTAATGTGGGCAATCTGTATGTACAGGGGGGAAACGCACAAGATAGGCTCTTATTCAGGTGAAGGTCCGGATTAATGTGGGAATCTTTATGTACGGCGAAGGTCCGGTTTAATCATGTCCCCCCTCAGTCGTCTCCTCTCAAGACTAAACAGATGTAATTCTCGTAATCTTTCCCCATAACTAAGATCCTTCATTCCTCTTATTAGCATACTGATTAAAAAGCAGAACAATTTTAGGTATGTCGTAATTTTAGTTACATTTATTCTTTATAGGGTCACCATAGCTCTGCCACATATGGGCATGTGACCTATGTATGGCCAGCAGCTGACTTCCTGAACATGCCATAGCAGGTCTGAATTAGGAAGAGAAAAATGCTTTGTTCCATGTTTCCTTTCCTGTGCTTCACGTGTGGGTTGTAATGATATAGTGGTGGGGGTCAGGGACGGAACAGTTGGAATTGCCACCTAAGGAGGTCAGAGACAATCCACTTACTTCAAGTGGTCGTCAAATACGGAGAATAATTTACTCTTACTGAGTCATTGATTGCCATCCTCACTGCAAGATAATCCATGTTACCATCTGTTATCATCAGGGCCGGCGCCAGCACAGGGCAATTGCCAGGGCCCCTGGCATCTTTAGGGGCCCACATAGGTTCACACTTAGCCATGGTAATATTTAACAGCGGACCCAACCACTGAATTCCGGGTGTTGTGTGTAGACCTGCTCTTGGCTGGTTTAGCAACAATGGAGAAGGTGGCCTGCAATGGAGGGCAATTGATGGAAGGTGGCGAGAACCAGATGACAACTGACAAGGACTAGAGGGAGATCAGCAGCAGGAGATGACCCATTTGTGGCATCCGAGCTGAAAGGTGACATCATGTGACTCACTACTTTGGGGCCCACTAAGACTTTCTTGCCCAAGGGCCCCCACAAACCCTGAGCCGGCCCTGCTTATCATGAAGGACCACTTCCAATATTCAGATAATCCAAGTACCAGACAAAACAGGCTTCCTGGGACCTATACTGTATGTGCTCAACCCAGCTCAACACAGCAAGCTCATCTCAAGCCAGGGGTGTAGCTAGGGGGGAGACCCGGGTGCAGCAGGTCAGGGGGGCGCCAAAGGGGGACCTGAGAACAGGTGGGGGGGCGCCATTTCGAATCTTTGCCCAGGTACCAGAAAGCCTCGTTACTCCTCTGCTCAAACTTATCTCTGGTCAGGACTGGAGTAAGTGTGGTGGAGGCCTCTGGGCACAACATCTGGTGGAGGCCCCAGATACAGTATAAAATAACAGTCCAGCCAAGTAACTGATTGGTGGTTGTCTGGCAACCACCTACTTACTGGAAGGTCAGATGGAGTCCCTTGTGCCACCCTTGTGCGGGTGCGTGCTGCTCGGGATCTCCTGCTTTGCCATTCTGGGTGGGGGGTAGTGTAGTGGCCCCTGGCTGGTCCAGCAGAAAACACTTCCCTGCATTGAGTTGAGTTGAGCTGAGCTGTGCTTGGTGGCTTATGTGCAGTGACAGCTCTGCACCCATCACTGTAGTGTTGCTGACGGCGGCTTTGCTGCTCTAGACTCTCCATCCTGCCCTGTGGTGGCTTTGGCTGCCCAGACGCGCTCCCACTGCCACCGATAGCTTTGTTGCTGGCCCCGCAGCTCGTCAGAGCAAAGACTGAAAAGCCTCCTGGACCAGACCATAACCCAAAGGTTGGTGGAGGCCCACTTTCAAGGGCAAGTGAGCCCCTTGCGCCCCCCTCATAATCCGGCCCTGACACTAGCAATTGCCATTGCGCCAATTTGCGCCCTTTTTGCACATCAAACTATCTCTGCCGCCTGATTTATGGTCTGTTTAGAGGACCTGCAAAGTGAGCACAAACGTGGCAATTTGAAGAGTGAAATTCCTCCAGCAAATAGGTGGAGGAAATGGCTGATTCCAATGAGTAACAGTCTTGTTTCATTCCTAAAATACATGCCAGCAGCTTCCGACATGTTTTTGAACAATGAAAGTGTCAGTCGCAAGTTCTTATTAGGGATTGAACCCTTTTTTTTTGTTTGGGTCCCTCCCCAAAAAACTTTTTTAAAAGTTTTTTTTTTTAAAACACAAGAAATAAGGTACAAACAACAAAAATGTGGATATTGGTCCCCAAAGTTTAGCAACACCAACTATGAATCGACACTATTGAGATATATGCATACCTCCTGACTTTTCATGGTGGGAAAAAGGGACAATTGTTAAATTGGATAGGAGATACATTGTAACAGTTACAACAATAGAAACCCTTTGAATAGGCAAATGAATCATTTATTGCTGCAGATCTGCATGTTACACCTCAAATAGGGATAATATGGAAATGAAGCCACACCCCCTCACTGAGGGATGGGTGAAGCCACGCCCCTCACTGAGGTATGGGTGAAGCCACGCCCCCTCATTGAAGGATGGATGAAGCCACGCCCCCTCATTGAGGGATGGATGAAGCCACGCCCCCTCATTGAGGGATGGATAGGAGATAGGATGTAACAGTTACAACAATAGAAACACTTTGAATAGGCAAATGAATCATTTATTGCTGCAGATCTGCATGTTACACCTCAAAGAGGGACAATGAGACCAACGAGGGACAGGGGGGCATGGAATCAAAAGAGGGACAGTCCCTCCGAATCCGGGACATTTGGGAGGTGTGTGTATATGGAGAAGCCGCATAGTGTGGGGTTAGGAGTAGGTTGGAGGAGCTTCATTCAGTCTCTGGGGTTGGGTTCACACCTCTGCTGTAAAAGGATGTGTGTTAACACATTTGCACTGGTGGTTTCATGCACATGTTTACCTTGTTTCTACTTTAGTTTTGCTGATATATATATATATATATATATATATATATATATATATATATATATATATTATATATAGTGTTATATGTGTAATTGATGTTGTTATCTATTTATAATGTATTGTTATAAGTGTATTTATACAAAGATAAACTTTTATGTGGGTTTGTTGGATCATGTGCTTCCATTTATTGCAACCCACACAGAAAAAAGCCGCTTCATAACGCATCATACAGATGTGAACGTAACCGCTAAAGATAATGGTGCAGAGTATTTGTATATGTTGTTCCTTAAAGTGGACCAAAACCCAGAATTATGAGTATACTGGTATTTGGTGCTTTCCCTCGGGCGCCCCGATCGGGGTGCCCCGCTGTGTAAACCCCCCAGATCGCCAAGCGCAACTCACCTCTTCCCAGTCCTACAGCGCATGTGCGGCCGCTTGTCCAATCAGCGCGCTCGGAGCCGCTGATGTCACGCCGTCTAAGCCAGCGTCTAAGGCCAGTGGCTCTGAGCGTGCTGACGGCTGCATCCTGCGCTTCCCTCTAACATTCACAAATGCCTGGCGCGGGCATGTGCCCTGCTAGAGGGATAGCGGGGATGCGGTCGCGGCCCACGCATGTGCCGTTGGACCGGGAGAAACAAGGTAAGGGAACGGGGCAACCTGGCGGCATCCCGATTTTGGATACCCCGGGGGGGAGGGAATTGATCGGCCTGGGAATCTTATAGGGTTTTGGTCTACCCACGCCCTATCGGCCCTGAGATCTGTAAGATTCCAGGGTCGCAGGATTCCCTCCTCCTAGAGCATCCAGAATCGGGATGCCCGCTGTGTCAAACCCCCCAGGCCGCCTGAAAACTCACCTTCTTTCCCAGTCCAATGGTGCATGTGTGAGAAGTGGCCGCACCCCTGCTATCCCTTTAGCCCGAGCCAGGCATTTGGTAATGGCCGGCCGGGCACATTCCCTCTTAAAATATAGCAGGGGATGCAGCAGCCAGCGCATCTTCTCGGATTAGACAAGCTCCTGGACGAAGGGGCTCGAGTCGGTCCGAGCGTGCTGATTGGACAAGTGGCTGCACGTGTGTCATAGGACTAGGAAAAGGAGACTTTGGCCCTTATTTATCAAGGGATAGCGCCAGGTAGTGTCTCACTAGCGCCAGGTAGCGCCAGCTATCGGCGGCTACCGACTCCAGAACGCCAGGCGGCGGACACAATCACGCATTTATCACGCTAAATGAGGCTAGCGCCGGCGAGAGCGTCAGCTAGCGCGGGATTCATCATGTAGCGGACTGCAACGAACAGCGCCGCTGCTAATCCCATCACAGCGCCAGGTATGACCTCTCGCTACCTGGCGCTCTCCAATGCATTTCAATGGAGCAATCTTTAAATCTTCATATTTAATTGTTATTAATGTTTTTTTTTTTTTTTTTTTTTTTTAAATGTCAAAAATTCTGTGACCACTTCGGCAATGTTAGATATTTTTTTTAAGGTTAAAAAAATTTTAAAAAAAAATTTGTGCAGAATTGATATTACAGGTCTGATATTAATGTATTCATATTACAAAATGTTTAGAAAAACTTGTTTAATTTTTTAATCAAAAAATATGGTTGTTTGGGGGTTAAAAACTACTTTTAAGCCATCGCCGCCAGCGCTCTGGGGTTTAAACAAGCTTTTCACAGCGCGATAATTTTTTGAGCGTGATTTGTTAATGAATATGCTGGGAGCCGTTTGCTATGACCATTCGCTGTCAGGCGCTCCCATACAGCGCGGAACCTGTCAAACAGCGACTCCTAACCCCGTATTCAACATTACTGCACACCGACTGAGTCGCTGTCAACAACCGAACAACGGCCAAGCACAGCGAATACTAGCGGGCGCTGTGAAAATCATGCTACTGGCGCTCCTCTGTCGCTACCTGGCGCTATTACTGAATCGGCCTCCCAGTTTCAATGACCTGGGGCGTTTCACACAGCGGGGCATCCTGATTGGGGTTAGGACCAAAATCCTGGGTTTTGGTCCACTTTAAACCAGACCAACAAAACAAACAGTGCCTCCCCGGGGCAATTTAGATTGCCGCACATAAACATTAATTTACCTTTTTCTAACTCCTGCTGTAGTGAATTTTTAAAACAAAATGGCGGCTCATGTAGCTGCAGCCCGCCTGCAAACAGGAAGTGCTGCTGGTCTTCCTGTTACTGTGCATTGTCAGTTGAATCCAGGCAGCAGCATGGCTGAGATGCTGGGAGAGGAAGCTCCAAAATGGCCGCTACCATTCTTTTCCAGCTGTGCCGGGCTCTTGGTCCAGTTTAATATACAGATTTGGTCCAGCATAGTTAATGACTAGGAACAGTTGTCTATTACTTTCATAACAGCTTCCATCTAGATAGAGAAATGAGGCCAACAGTAGGCGAGTATGAGTGGCTGCGTGTGGGAGTGACTCTATATGTGTGATGTGTATATGTGTATGTTTAGTGCTAGATAATGGTAAGTTTACAGCTGTAATTATAATTGCACTTGTAATTGTAAGTTGTAATCTGAAATGCATCAATAAACATGTTACAGATTTTGATAGAAACTTTTCAAAACTTTTCAAAACCTACAAAATAATTTTTTTATTTACCTTATGTAGTTAGTTAAACCGGACCTTCACCATGATTTACTGAAAAGCCCAAACCCTTATAAAACGATTCCCCAGCATCTAAAATTAATATATTTTAAGTTTTTAGTCACTTACTTATTATTCTTTCCCCCACTGGGCTGCAACTCTGTTCAGGACTTTAGGATACGGGCGCTGCCATCTTGACTCAGAAGCATCACACTTACTGAGGAGAGGAGAGCGGTATAAAGTACAGGGGTGGGGTTATAGCTGTGCTTTGCTCAGACAGAGCAGAGCTGGGGTCAGGAAAAGGACATCAATCCCAGAATGCAGAGCGACACAGTCAGAAGGCACTTCCTGTTTGCAGGCTGCCTGATGTTCCATGAGCCGCCATCTTGGATGTTTAAAGGCTCATAACATGCAGTAGATGCAGGTAGGATGATTTTTAATGTGAGCAATCTGTATGTACAGGGTGTGGGAAACATATAAGATAGGCTCTTATTCAGGGTGAAGGTCCGGATTAATGTGGGCAATCTGTATGTACAGGGGGGAAACATATAAGATAGGCTCTTATTCAGGGTGAAGGTCCGGATTAATGTGGGCAATCTGTATGTACAGGTGGGAAACATATAAGATAGGCTCTTATTCAGAGTGAAGGTCCGGATTAATGTGAGCAATCTGTATGTACAGGGGGGAAACATATAAGATAGGCTCTTATTCAGGGTGAAGGTCTGGATTAATGTGAGCAATCTGTATGTACAGGGGGGAAACATATAAGATAGGCTCTTATTCAGAGTGAAGGTCCGGATTAATGTGAGCAATCTGTATGTACAGGGTGTGGGAAACATATAAGATAGGCTCTTATTCAGGGTGAAGGTCCGGATTAATGTGAGCAATCTGTATGTACAGGGTGGGGGAAACATAAAAGATAAACTCTTATTCAGAGTGAAGGTCCGGATTAATGTGAGCAATCTGTATGTACAGGGTGGGGGAAACATATAAGATAAACTCTTATTCAGAGTGAAGGTCCGGATCAATGTGAGCAATCTGTATGTACAGGGTGGGGGAAACATATAAAATAAACTCTTTTTCAGAATGAAGGTCCTCTTTAAAGAATCAAAACTTTTAAAAACTCATATTATGTAAGGAGCTCACAAGAGAACGGTGTAGTTAGCTGAAGGGCGTGTGATAAGCTCTGTGCTAAGCTTCTATTGTTTGCAGAGCACTGAGGCAGGGCAGCGACAGTTCACCATTAATTATTGCTTAGAAGAACTTGTTTAAACGAGGTGTCATGATTTACATATTGGCAACTTCACCAGAAGCAGCAACTGAGATGGATTGTATTGCCAGCAACAGAAACGGTGGAAGGACTTAAAGTGGACCAACACCCAGGATTTTCACTATCCTGGGTTTTGGTCCACTTCGGTGGGGCGCCCCGCTGTGTGAAACCCCCCAGAACGCCCGGAAACACTCACCTCACCACGCTCCTACGCGGGCGCTCGTCCAATCAGAGCGCTCAGAGCCGCTGTGGTATGCACGTACAAGCGGCGTCCAACCACAGCAGCTCTGAGCGCTGGAGGCCGCGTATCGCGCTTCCCTCTAACAGGGAGCGCGCCCGCGCCGGCCATTCACAAATGGCCGGTGCGGGTGCACGCCCTGCTAGAGGGAAGCGCGAGACGCGGCCGCGGCCCGTGCATGCGCCGTTGGAACGGGATTAAGGTAAGGTTTCTGGGCTTCCATCCCGATTTCGGATGCCCCGCGGGGAGGGATCTGATCGGCCGATCCCCCCTGGGTGTTGGTCCACTTTAAGACTTGTAAAGAACTCAATCTGTACAGTTTGGAGGAAAGAAGGGAGAGGGGGGGCATGATGGAGACCTTTATATATGTGACAGGAGGGAATAAGGTTCAGGAGGGAAGTGTGTTTAAGAAGAAACGCGGAGGCTGATTCATTACTAACGCCAGGTATCGGCAGATGAACGTCTGTATAGCGGCCCTTAGAGCGACCGCTAGTAGACACTGTAAGCAGGTATCGGGCGCTGTAGTAACCTGGCCAGCATTGATGAATGTGATGTATGTTGGGCGCTCTAACACCAGTACAGCACTGCAGCGAACGAGAGGTAGCGCCAGCCCAGTGCGTCCGGCACTCAGTGCTCCACACCACACTTATCAAAAAAGGACACACACACAGCGTTGGCGCTGTAGCATAGAGCGCCAGACACTGTGTGATTATAGTCTGTATTTGAACACATATCCACCAGTAACAAAGCGAAAACACATGGAATGACATTGTTATAACACTTTAGTGCCAGACCTGTAATGACAATTCATAAAAATATAAAAAATCCAAAAAGTTTCTATAAGTGTTTGTTTGCAGCCAGGAGACGTCACACAATGATTGGAGCAAAAAAAAAGAAAAAATGTCAAAGACGCTATTTAAACACAAGCAAATGAACCATTGAAATGTATAGGAGAACGACACTGAGCGAAAGGTAATACCTGGCTCTTTGGAAGCTAGAGCACCTGCGCTATACACTGAGCCGCCTGTAATGATACATGTGATGCTACATGACACTGTTAGAGACGCACACCAGATTCACCTTCATTAATGTGGTATTGTGTACAGCGCCCGGTGTTCACCAGACGCTGGCTGCCGCTATGAGGCGCTACCTGGCGCTATTCCTTCCTAAATACCCCCTTAATGATAGAAGAAGGGGGCACAACCTGAAGCTGGTTGTGGGAAAGATCAGGAGCAACGTTAGAAAATATTATGTTACAGAGACAGTAGTAGATGCCGGGAACAAACTTCCAGTAGAGGTAGTTGAAAAACCGACAGTCACTGAATATAAAAATGCCTGGGATAAGCCTCCATCTATCCTAAGATACAGAGAACATACAGTATACACATAAGATACAGAGACCATACAGTATATACATAAGATACAGAGAACATACAGTATACACATAAGATACAGAGAACATACAGTATACACATAAGATACAGAGAACATACAGTATAGACATAAGATACAGAGAACATACAGTATAGACATAAGATACAGAGAACATGCAGTATACACATAAGATACAGAGAACATACAGTATACACATAAGATACAGAGAACATACAGTATACACATAAGATACAGAGAACATACAGTATACACATAAGATACAGAGAACATACAGTATAGACATAAGATACAGAGAACATACAGTATACACATAAGATACAGAGAACATACAGTATACACATAAGATACAGAGAACATACAGTATACACATAAGATACAGAGACCATACAGTATATACATAAGATACAGAGAACATACAGTATAGACATAAGATACAGAGAACATACAGTATACACATAAGATAAAGAGAACATATAGTATACACATAAGATACAGAGAACATACAGTATACATATAAGATACAGAGAACATACAGCATATACATAAGATACAGAGAACATACAGTATACACATAAGATACAGAGAACATACAGTATACACATAAGATACAGAGAACATACAATATACACATAAGATACAGAGAACATACAGTATACACATAAGATACAGAGAACATACAGTATAGACATAAGATACAGAGAACATACAGTATACACATAAGATACAGAGAACATACAGTATACACATAAGATAAAGAGAACATACAGTATACACATAAGATAAAGAGAACATATAGTATACACATAAGATACAGAGAACATACAGTATACATATAAGATACAGAGAACATACAGCATATACATAAGATACAGAGAACATACAGTATACACATAAGATACAGAGAACATACAGTATACACATAAGATACAGAGAACATACAATATACACATAAGATACAGAGAACATACAGTATACACATAAGATACAGAGAACATACAGTATAGACATAAGATACAGAGAACATACAGTATACACATAAGATACAGATAACATACAGTATATACATAAGATACAGAGAACATACAGTATACACATAAGATACAGAGACCATACAGTATATACATAAGATACAGAGAACATACAGTATACACATAAGATACAGAGACCATACAGTATATACATAAGATACAGAGAACATACAGTATACACATAAGATACAGAGAACATACAGTATACACATAAGATACAGAGAACATACAGTATACACATAAGATAAAGAGAACATACAGTATACACATAAGATAAAGAGAACATACAGTATACACATAAGATACAGAGAACATACAGTATACACATAAGATACAGAGAACATACAGTATATACATAAGATACAGAGAACATACAGTATACACATAAGATACAGAGAACATACATTATACACATAAGATACAGAGACCATACAGTATATACACATAAGATACAGAGAACATACAGTATACACATAAGATACAGAGACCATACAGTATACACATAAGATAAAGAGAACATACAGTATATACATAAGATACAGAGAACATACAGTATATACATAAGATACAGAGAACGTACAGTATACACATAAGATACAGAGAACATACAGTATAGACATAAGATACAGAGAACATACAGTATATACACATAAGATGCAGAGAACATACAGTATACACATAAGATACAGAGAACGTACAGTATACACATAAGATACAGAGAACGTACAGTATACACATAAGATACAGAGAACATACAGTATATACATAAGATACAGAGAACGTACAGTATACACATAAGATACAGAGAACGTACAGTATACACATAAGATACAGAGAACATACAGTATATACATAAGATACAGAGAACATACAGTATAGACATAAGATACAGAGAGCATACAGTATATACATAAGATACAGAGAACATACAGTATAGACATAAGATACAGAGAACATACAGTATAGACATAAGATACAGAGAACATACAGTATACACATAAGATACAGAGAACATACATTATACACATAAGATACAGAGACCATACAGTATATACACATAAGATACAGAGAACATACAGTATATACACATAAGATACAAAGAACATACAGTATACACATAAGATACAGAGACCATACAGTATACACATAAGATAAAGAGAACATACAGTATATACATAAGATACAGAGAACATACAGTATATACACATAAGATACAGAGAACATACAGTATACACATAAGATACAGAGAACATACAGTATACACATAAGATACAGAGAACATACAGTATACACATAAGATACAGAGACCATACAGTATATACATAAGATACAGAGAACATACAGTATACACATAAGATACAGAGAACATACAGTATACACATAAGATACATAAGATACAGAGAACATACAGTATATAAACATAAGATACAGAGAACATACAGTATATACACATAAGATACAGAGAACATACAGTATACACATAAGATACAGAGAACATACAGTATACACATAAGATACAGAGAACATACAGTATATAAACATAAGATACAGAGAACATACAGTATATACACATAAGATACAGAGAACATACAGTATACACATAAGATACAGAGAACATACAGTATACACATAAGATACGGAGAACATACATTATACACATAAGATACAGAGAACATACATTATACACATAAGATACAGAGAACATACATTATACACATAAGATACAGAGAACATACAGTATACACATAAGATACAGAGAACATACAGTATATACATAAGATACAGAGAACATACATTATACACATAAGATACAGAGAACATACAGTATACACATAAGATACAGAGAACATACAGTATACACATAAGATACAGAGAACATACAGTATACACATAAGGGCAGACTAGTTGGAGCGTATGGTCTCCTTCTGCCGTCAATATCTTCTATGGGGTTTATTCATCAAGTGCTAGCAGCAGGTAGTGCCTCTAACAGCGCCATGTAGCGTCACATGTATTATTACAGGCGGCTCAGTGTATAGTGCCGGCGCTCTAGCTTCCAGAGAGCCAGGTATTACCTGTCACTACCTGTCGCTCTCCCATACATTTTAATGGACGTTACTTTTCTTCTGTTTAAACAGGGTTTTCTTTTCATTTTTTTTCAATTCAAATCATTGTGTGACCTCTCCTGGCCTAGAAAAAATCATTTTTGAAAACTTTTTGGATTTTTTTATATTTTTATGCAGAATTGTCATTACAGGTCTGACACTAAAGTGTTATTGTCACAGTGTAATAACGATGTCATTCCATGTGTTCTCACTTTGTTACTGGTGGATATGTGTTCAAATACACACTTTAATCACACAGCGTCTGGTGCTCTATGCTATAGTGCCCAGATTTAGAGCGCCGATGCTGTGCTGTTTTTTGTTGAATATGGTGTGGAGCGCTGAGAGTCGGTCGCAATTAGCTGGAGCTACCTCTCGCTCCCTGCAGCGTTGTACTGGTGTTAGAGCGCCCAACACACATTCATCAATACCGGCCAGGTTACTCCAGCGACTGAGGGGCTCTGTTACAGCGCCCGATAGCCGATCACAGCGTCTACTAGCGGTCTCTCTAAGCCCCGCTATACAGCCGCTCATCTGCCGATACCTGGCGTTAGTAATGAATCAGCCTCCCCGTAGCGCTCTCCCATACATTTCAATGGTGTTTTTTTTTGGGTTGTGTATAAATAGAGTTTTAATTCATTCTTTTTCTCAATTTTAGGATCTAATTATTGTCTGCCCGGCAACCAAACACTTATATTGTTATATTTTGATTTTTTTTTTTTATGCCGAATTGTATGTGTTTTACCTTGTCTGTAATCACACCTTGTTCAGCGCTACGGAAGATGATGGCGCTATATAAACATTAATAATAATAATAATGTATTGTTCCCTGTACTATATGTTTTACCTTGTCTGTAATCACACCTTGTACAGCGCTACGGAAGATGATGGCGCTATATAAACATTAATAATAATAATAATGTATTGTTCCCTGTACTATATGTTTTACCTTGTCTGTAATCACACCTTGTACAGCGCTACGGAAGATGATGGCGCTATATAAACATTAACAATAATAATAATGTATTGTTCCCTGTACTATATGTTTTACCTTGTCTGTAATCACACCTTGTACAGCGCTACGGAAGATGATGGCGCTATATAAATAAACATTAATAATAATAATAATGTATTGTTCCCTGTACTATATGTTTTACCTTGTCTGTAATCATACCTTGTACAGCGCTACGGAAGATGATGGCGCTATATAAACATTAATAATAATAATAATAATGTATTGTTCCCTGTACTATATGTTTTACCTTGTCTGTAATCACACCTTGTACAGCGCTACGGAAGATGATGGCGCTATATAAATAAACATTATTAATAATAATAATAATAATAATAATAATGTATTGTTCCCTGTACTATATGTTTTACCTTGTCTGTAATCACACCTTGTACAGCGCTACGGAAGATGATGGCGCTATATAAATAAACATTAATAATAATTATGTATTGTTCCCTGTACTATATGTTTTACCTTGTCTGTAATCACACCTTGTACAGCGCTAGGGAAGATGATGGCGCTATATAAATAAACATTATTAATAATAATAATAATAATAATGTATTGTTCCCTGTACTATATGTTTTACCTTGTCTGTAATCACACCTTGTACAGCGCTACGGAAGATGATGGCGCTATATAAATAAACATTAATAATAATAATAATAATAATAATAATAATGTATTGTTCCCTGTACTATATGTTTTACCTTGTCTGTAATCACACCTTGTACAGCGCTCTGGAAGATGATGGCGCTATATAAATAAACATTAATAATAATAATGTATTGTTCCCTGTACTATATGTTTTACCTTGTCTGTAATCACACCTTGTACAGCGCTACGGAAGATGATGGCGCTATATAAATAAACATTAATAATAATAATAATAATAATGTATTGTTCCCTGTACTATATGTTTTACCTTGTCTGTAATCACACCTTGTACAGCGCTACGGAAGATGATGGCGCTATATAAATAAACATTAATGTGCAGGTCTGGCATTGCAGTGTTACAGTGATACACAATGTCATTCCATTGTTATGTTATTTACCTGGGCTTTGTGTGAACAGAGCTCACACTCACACAGAGAAAGCTCTCACCCATTGTTCTTTATTTATTTTGGGGTTTCGTTTATAACGCGACTTTCTCACTGACACACAGACTATTTCCCTGTATTGGCGACATCAAAGCTTTTATATTTGTTTCCCTCTGGGGAGCCCACAATCCCATTTCCTGCGTTACACACACTATGGGAAACCTGGCCCTACAAGAAATAACCCACTAGCATGTTTGTGGGTGCGAGGACATACCTCCCACGTGTCCCTGATTTGGAGGGACTGTCCCTCTTTTAAGTCTGTATCCCCCTGTCCCTCGTTGTTCTCATTTGTCCCTCTTTGAGGTGTAACATGCAGATCTGCAGCAATAAATGATTCATTTGTCTATTCCAAGTGTTTCTATTGTTGTAACTGTTACAATATATCTCCTATAATCAATCAATGAGGGGGCGTGGCTCCATCCATCCCTCAATGAGGGGGTGTGGCTTCATTTACATATTGTCCCTCTTTGAGGTGTAACATGCAGATCTGCAGCAATAAATGATTAATTCTTCTGTTCAAAGTGTTTCTATTGTTGTTACAATGTATCTCCTATAATTCCTCAATGAGCGGGTGTGGCTTCATCCATCCTTCAATGAGGGGGCGTGGCCTCATCCATCACTCAATGAGGGGGCATGGCTTCATACATTTCTTAATGAGGGGGCGTGGCTTCATCTATCCCTCAATGAGGAGGCGTGGCTTCATCCATCCCTCAATGAGGGGGCGTGGCTTCATATATCCCTCAAAGGGGGGTGTGGCTTCATCCATCCCTCAACGGGGGGCGTGGCTTCATTCATTCCTCAATGAGGGGGTGTGACCTAATTTAACAATGTCCCTCTTTCCCACCCTGAAAAGTTGGTAGGTATGTGATAGGAGAAAACCTAAAGCAGACCAGAACTCCCGAAAACAACTCAGGGCCTTATTTATGAATGGATAGCGTCAGGCGGCGCCTTGTTAATGACAGGTAGCGACAGGTAGCGACAGGTGAACGCCGGACACGGCAGCAATTACAAATTTATCAAGCAGAATCTGTTGAGCGACTGGGATAGCGCCATGTAGCATCCGATTCCTTATTATCCCAGCCTCAGCGAACAGCGCCGGCGTTCAGCCTTGCACAGCGCCAGGTATGACCTCACGCTACCTGTCGCTCTCCCATACATTTCAATGGACGATCCTTTTCTTCTCTTTTAACTGGGTTTTTTTTTTTTTTTTTTAAATCTCAAATAATTCTGTGACCTTTTCTGGCCATGAAGAAGCAGTTTTATCAAAAATGTTGCATGTTTTATATATTTCCTCAGAAATGACATTACAGGTCTGGCATTAAAGTGTTCATGTTACAATGTTGTTACAATGTAATTCCATATGTTTTCGCTTTGTTACTAGTTGATAGATGCTGAAAAACACACTTTAAACACACCGCCTCCTGCGCTCTGGGCTTCAGAGAAGCATTTTTCTGCGCCAGAGTTTTGTGAGGCTGTTTTTTTGCTGAATATGTTGTGAGTCGGTCGCACTGACCAGTCGCTAACATACGCTCCCATACAGTGCTGTACTGGTCATATAGCGACTCATCACAATGTATTCATCATTGCTGCACAGCGACTGAGTCGCTAAGAACTAGCGGCCCATGGCCGAGCACAGCGACTACTAGCGGGCGCTCTGAAATGCCTGCTACAGACGCTCATCTGTCGCTACCTGGCGTTAGTGATGAATCAGCCTGCCCATCTATTTTGTTACCCTACCCCATTAGCGTTTGAATGTTTTCTGCCATCAATGCCGCTTGGTATTCCTGTTATAGTGATTTTTAAGTTGACCAAAACTCAGTATTATAACTACTGGACGTCCCGATTGGGGATGCCCCGCTGTGTGAAACCCCCCAGGTTGTCTGAACGAACTCACCTCTTCCCGGTTCTACGGTGCATGCGAGGCCGCTCATCCAATCAGCACGCTCGGATCCGCTCGAGACCCTTCGTCCAGGAGCTTGTCTAATCTGAGCGCACTGGCGGGCGCATCCCCCGCTTCCCTCTAACAGTGAGCGTGCCCGCGCCGGCCATTCACAAATGCCTGGCTAAAGGGATAGCGGGGATGCAGCCACTGCTTGTGCATGTGCCGTTGCACTGGGAATAAAGGTGAGTTTTCAGGCGACCTGGGGGGTTTCACACAGCGGGGCACCCCCTCCCCAATCAGGGTTTCCTGGGGGGGAGCCAGTATGCCTGCCCTGGAGTCTTATAAACTCCAGGGTGGGTTTCAGAGCCGACTCCAGGCTTTTGTGGGCCCCTGGGCAAGAGTCTTAGGCCCTCATTTAAGAAGGAATAGCGTCAGGTAGCGCCTGGTTAATGAGAGGTAGCGACAGATGGCGACTGGTCAACGCCGGGCACGGCACGCAATTACACATTTATCAAGCAGAATCTGTTTAGCGACTGGGATAGCGCCATGTAGCGTCTGATTCATCATTTTCACAGCCTCAGCGAACAGCGCCAGCGTTCAGCCTTGCACAGCGCCAGGTATGACCTCTCGCTACCTGTCGCTCTCCCATACATTTCAATGGACGATCCATTTCTTCTCTTTAAACTGTTTTTTTTTTTTTTTTTTCAAAAAAATCACAAATAATTCTGTGACCTCTTCTGGCATTGAAAAGCAGTTTTTTCATATTGTTTTCATTTTTTAAATATTTCCTCAAAAATGACATTACAGGTCTGCCATTAAAGTGTTCATGTTACAATGTTGGTACAATGTAATTCCATATGTTTTTGCTTTGTTACTAGTGGATAGATGCTGAAAAACAGACTTTAAACACACAGCCTCCTGCGCTCTGGGCTTCAGAGAAGCATTTTTCAGCGCCAGAGATTTGTGAGGCTGTTTTTTTCCTGAATATGGTGTGAGCCGGTCGCTATGAGCAGTCGCTAACATGCGCTCCCATACAGCGCTGTACTGATCAAATAGCGACTCCTCACAATGTATTCACCATTACTGAACAGCGACTGAGTCGCTATAAAGTAGCGACTCACGGCCGAGCACAGTAACTACTAGCGGGCGCTCTGAAAATGCCTGCTACAGACGCTCATCTGTCGCTACCTGCCGCTAATGATGAATCAGCCTGCCCCGTGGGACCCTTGTGTCACATCACATGCCCGAAATGAAAAAGAAAAGTAAAAAGGGCAAGAGAAATAGAATTAGGGAGAAAAAAAAAAGAAAGAAGAGAAAGAAAAATACGAAAAGATATAAAAGAAAAGAGGGGAAATAAAAGAAAAAAGATTTATATATATATAGAGAGAGAGAGAGAGAGAGAGAGAAAGAAAGAAAGAAAGAAAGAAAGAGAAGGAAAGAAAGAAAAAAAGAAGGAAAGAAAGATAGAAGGAGAGAAAGAAAAAAAGAAAGAAAGAGTGGAAGGAAATGAAGAGAAAGAAGGAAAGAAAGAAAGAAAACAAGAAGGAAAGAAAGAAGGAGAGAAAGAAAAAAGGAAAGAAAGAGTGGAAGGAAATGAAGAGAAAGAAGGAGAGAAAGAAAGAAAAAGAAGGAGTAATAAAAGGAGGAAAGAAAGGAAGGAAGCATAGTAGATAAGAAAATGCAAGGGAGCGAAAGAAAGGAAGGAGGCAGTAGAAGAGTGAGGTAGAAGGAGAGAAAGAAAGTTGGGAGAAAGCAATGTAAGGAAGGAAGAAAAGTTGACAATGGGAGCAAGGAGGGAGTAAGGAAGGATCACGGCCCCCCCCCTGGCTTCGGGGCCCTTGGCATGTGACCGAGTTTGCCGCCCTTTAGCGCCGCCCTGGTGGGTTTGGTCCACTTTAATTTTCCCCAGCTATGCCATTGTATGCCGTTGACAGGATACCATTGTTCTAAACTAGCCACTTCCTCCCCCTCCTGGCAATCTCATGCTGGGAGCAATTAGATCCTATTAACTATAGTGCTAATAGGAAGATAAGAGCCAAAAGAAGATTTCACTTTTTCCTTTGAAGCCCAAATTGTTTGTGACTATTTTTTTCCCAATTCATTACCAGGACACTAAGGAGAGGTATAAAAATATATGTTTTCCTGAATAATCAGCACTGATTACCCTGCAATGAACTTCCTGTCTCTACTATATCACTGTGTTACCACCAGAATTATATGTATTATATGTACAAAATGTTTACTGTTTATATTGTTGTTTATATTGTTTTATATTTGTTACATAAGCATTCCTCGTGTGTATCCTGTACTTACTTGGCGGTCAATAAAGTATTCAGGAGTTGATATATGGGGTCTTTATTTTCTGAAAATTAAAGGAGCACTATCGCGAAATTGTGTAATATTAAAAATCCATATAAACACTTTAGCTAATAAGGGGAGGGGTCACTTATACATATGAACTGAATATAACTCCTGCCAAGCTTGTGGTTTCTTCTCCTGGTAGGAACAAAATCCTGGGGTGACAGGTTTAGTCTATGAGGGGTGATGGAGTCTGTCACCCGAGATGTCCTCTTCCTTCCATTAAAATAAAAAAAACAAGCCTGGCTGGATTTTTCCCAATACCGGGTGTATAAGTGACCCCTCCTCCCTCCATCCAGCAGATTTATATGAATTTTTATTCTTGGGCCATTTTTTCGCGATAGTGCTCCTTTAACCTTCCATTCAAGGTGGTTGGTCTGCTTTAAAGTGCACCAACCAGCATTCAGATCAGCCCTGGAGTCTTTTAAACAGGCATTTCAGTCGTCCCCTGGGGTATTCCGATTTGGGATGCCCCGCTGTGTGAGCCCCCCAGATCACCCTGCATCCACTCACCTTTTCCAGGGCTCCCACACCACGCTCGCCAGCCGTATCCCCGGCACCCCCGTTGCTGAGGCTGCGCTCATGCGCGGCCGCTCGTCCAATCAGAGCGCTCAGAGCCGCTGACGTCACACCATCTAAGCCAGTGTCCAAGGCACAGGGAGCATTCTGGCACCGGACAGTCACAAATGCCTGACACTGACACGCGCCCGGCTAGAGGGATAGCGGGGATGCAGCCGCGGCTCGCACATGCGCCGTTGGACCAGGAAGCAAGGTAAGTGAACGGGGCGACCTGGGGGGTGTCACACAGCGGGGCATCCTTATTTTGGATGCCCCGGGGGGAGGGAATTGATCGGCCTGGGAATCTTACAGATTCCTGGGGCGATCGCTCTGGGTTTTGGTCCAATAACTATAAACTACCACAAGAAAACCTTTCACAATTGGGCACAGCTCAAAATATATAGTAAAAATAGAAATCTTTATTTTAGTGACTCTACTACATAAAAAACAAATATAGACAATATTAAAAACAATTGCACCAATAGGAAGCCCTACTGCTCTGATAAAAAGAAATCGGAGACTTCATCACTTCCATACTGGGAATATCACATCAAAAACAAATCTAAATTCATAATGTTACACATATCCTAGATACTAATCCTATCCAATACAGAAAAGATACATTAGGATATGTGTAACATTCTGAATTTATTTGTTTTTGATGTGATATTCCCAGTATGGAGGTGATGAAGACTCCGATTTCTTTTTATCAGAGCAGTAGGGCTTCCTATTGGTGCAATTGATTTTAATATTTGGGTCGATTCAAAGAAACATGTAACAGCTTGGATTTTGGTGCCGATCATCCTATTTTTCCCGTACGCTCGTGCGCTCGTATGAACTTGCGAGTGATTCTATAAGCAAATACGTTTCTATCCTAAAATGTACGCCCGTTCGTATGGCAGTTCGGGAATCAGACCTATGTCAGTTTCCATCCTGAATTTTCCGTTTCATTTCTCAGGTTGCAACATTGGTTTTGCCCTTTTTCCTTTTTTGTCTGGACGTAAATCCTTCTGATCTTGCGGCTGCGCACTACAAACTTACCTCATTAAAGTGCATTCTAAATATTTGGTCTTTTATTTTTCTTTATTTCATTCATTTTGTAGTAACCAACCATTAATGAATGCATTTGCATAAGTAAATCTTACTTTGTTTAATTTTTAGTTAACTTGCATTTTTTACTTGTGGATTTAATTTTAATATTTTGGCTTCAAATGGTACAACTTAAAATTTTGTGTGTGGTTACCCACACCCTCTCCATACAGATTGCTCTCAAATATAAAAAAACACCCAGCAACTTCTGCATGTTATGAGTCTAGAAACAGCCAAGATGGCGGCTCAGGTATTATCGGGCAGCCTGCAAACAGAAAGGGCCTTGTGACTGTGTTGCTCTGCATTCTTTGATTTCTGACCTTTCCGTGCCCCCAGCTCTGCTGTGTCTGTGCAAAATACAGCAGTAACCCACATCCTGCACTTTATCCCGCTCTCCTCTCCTCAGTAAGTGTGATGCATCTGACCAAAGATGTGCTTAAATAATTAAACAAAGCAAAGGTAAACAACTACACCAATAAATTCAAATTAAAAATATTATTCTAGTACATCAATTTAAAAATAAATAACAAAGGACATAAGTTTCTTTAATTAACGCAAATATATGGATGTATTGCAAAATAAAGGTTTACATGCAAAGGACTAATTAAGGTCCACATTAAAATGCTTTTATAAGGCATACATGAATCAGGTATGCATTGCCATACAATTTATGGCCTCGGCCATGCTGATACATGCAGTTCATTGGAGCTCAAGACTCGCAGACTCCTCCACATAGGCAAAAAACCTGTTCAAGAACAGCAATCCGACTGCTAAAAGGTGTCGGCAGTGGCTTTCTTTTAAAACGTATTTAGAGGTTTGAAAACTGTTCTCTGAATCACACCTAAACACATCCGATTATCCTAAGTTTTACGTTTTGATCCTAAGTTTTAGGATTTGATCTTACAATTTAGGAACGAACTTCTGATGATCGTAAGAGCATATACGCATTCGTACGTAGGCTCGTGCGAGTCGGAAATGGCCAAAAAAACAGGAAAAAATGACTAACACCCACCCAAACTTACGATTCTCGATCCGAAATCAATTAACTTTTGCTCTTTGAATCGAGGGGATTGTCTATATTTGTTTTTTATGTAGTAACATAGTAACATAGTAACATAGTATGTGCGGCTGAATAAAGACTTTAGTCCATCCAGTTCAGCCTGTTTAACTCCTTCCAGTGGTCTAGTAACCATAGCTGGTAATGTTATTACATGTGAGGAGGGCATCCCGGCCACTATAGATCTCCTTCCAGTGGTCTAGTAGCCATAGCTGGTTAATGTTATTACACGCAAGGAGGGCATCTAGGCCACTATAGATCTCCTTCCAGTGGTCTAGTAGCCATAGCTGGTAATGTTATTACATGCAAGGAGGGCATCCCGGCCACTATAGATCTCCTTCCAGTGGTCTAGTAGCCATAGCTGGTAATGTTATTACATGTGAGGAGGGCATCCTGGCCACTATAGATCTCCTTCCAGTGGTCTAGTAACCATAGCTGGTAATGTTATTACATGTGAGGAGGGCATCCCGGCCACTATAGATCTTCTTCCAGTGGTCTAGTAGCCATAGCTGGTTAATGTTATTACATGCAAGGAGGGCATCCCGGCCACTATAGATCTCCTTCCAGTGGTCTAGTAGCCATAGCTGGTAATGTTATTACATGCAAGGAGGACATCCCGGCCACTATAGCTCTCCTTCCAGTGGTCTAGTAGCCATAGCTGGTTATGTTATTACATGCAAGGAGGGCATCCCAGCCACTATAGATCTCCTTCCAGTGGTCTAGTAGCCATAGCTGGTAATGTTATTACATACAAGGAGGACATCCCGGCCACTATAGATCTCCTTCCAGTGGTCTAGTAGCCATAGCTGGTTATGTTATTACATGCAAGGAGGGCATCCCGGGCACTATAGATCTTCTTCCAGTGGTCTAGTAGCCATAGCTGGAAATGTTATTACATGCCAGGAAGGCATCAAGGCCACGTTTGAACGTTTTTACTGTATCCATCATTACTACCTCCTCTGGCAGCGAGTTCCATAGTCTCACTGCTCTTACAGAGAAGAATCCCCTCCTATGTCGGTGGAGAAAGCACCTTTCCTCTAACCTTAGTGGATGCCCCCGGGTTATAGTTACACTCCGAGGTATAAATAGATTGTGGGACAGATCTTTGTATTGACCCCGAATATATTTATACATAGTTATTAGATCACCCCTCAGTCGTCTTTTTTCTAAACTAAATAAACCTAACTTGGACAATCTTTCTGGGTACTCTAGCCCCCGCACTCTTTTTATTAACTTTGTTGCTTTTCTTTGAACGTGCTCCAGTTCTGATATGTCCTTCTTAAGCACAGGTGCCCAGAACTGTACACAGTATCCATATGGGGTCTGACCAGTGACTTGTACAGCGGGTCACATGATGCTCTGGTCATGAGCACCCATGCCCCTCCTGATGCACCCCATGATCCTATTTGCTTTGGCAGCAGCTGCCTGGCATTGATTACTACAGTTGAGCTTATTGTCAACTAAAACCCCTAGGTCCTTTTCCATTGTTGTTTTACAAAGTGTTTGTTTATTTAGGCCCTTATTTAAGAAGGGATAGCGTCAGGTAGCGCCTGGTTAATGAGAGGTAGCGACTAATAGCGACTGGTCAATGCCGGACACGGCACGCAATTACACATTGCACATTCAAGCAGAATCTGTTGAGCGACTGGAATAGCGCCATGTAGCGTCTGATTCATCATTTTTACAGCCTCAGCGAACAGCGCCAGCGTTCAGCCTTGCACAGCGCCAGGTATGACCTCTCGCTACCTGGCGCTCTCCCATACATTTCAATGGACGATCCATTTCTTCTCTTTAAACGGGTTTTTTATTTATTTTTTCCCAAAAATCACAAATAATTCTGTGACCTCTTCTGGCATTGAAATAGCAGTTTTTTCATATTTTTTTCATTTTTTAAATATTTCCTCAGAAATGACATTACAGGTCTGTCATTAAAGTGTTCATGTTACAATGTTGGTACAATGTAATTCCATATGTTTTCGCTTTGTTACTGGTGGATACATGTTCAAAAACACCGCCTCCTGCGCTCTGGGCTTCAAACAACTATTTTTCAGCGCCAGAGATTTTTGCAGCCGTTTTTTTTCCTGAATATGGTGTGAGTCGGTCGCTATGAGCAGTCGCTAACATGCGCTCCCATACAGCGCTGTACTGGTCAAATAGCGACTCCTCACAATGTATTCACCATTACTGAACAGCGACTGAGTCGCTATAAAGTAGCGTCTCACGGCCGAGCACTGCGACTACTAGCGGGCGCTCTGAAAATGCCTGCTACAGGCGCTCATCTGTCGCTACCTGGCGTTAGTGATGAATCAGCCTGTTAGTGTGTAATCATGATACAGATTTCTCCTAGTAGAGTCACTAAAATAAAGATTTATATTGTTACGATATATTTTGTGCTGTGCCCATTTGTGAAAGGTTTTCTTGTGTCTATGTGGTAGTTTATAGTTATTGGTGTGGCACAGACCTAGGAGCACACACATGATTTTGATTTAGGCTTTGCCTGCTGCTCTCTTGGGTTTTGGTCCACTTTAAAGAGAAACAAGACCAGGGATTTTCACAATCCAGGGGCATTCCAATTCAGGATACCTCACTGTGTTAAACTTTGAAGATTTACCTGGCAGGTGATCCCACAGCGCATGCACAGGCTCACCTCCAATAAGAGCTCCTTCAGCATTAAAGTGGACCAACACCCAGGATTTTCACTATCCTGGGAGTTAGTTGACTTCCTGATCGGGGGTGCCCCGCTGTGTTAAACCCCCCAGAAAGCCCAAAAAAACTCACCTCACCGCCAACGAACAAGCTGAGGCCGTTGGAGGCCGCCTCTCGCGTGTCCCTCTTACAGTGAGCCCGTTTGTGAATGGCCGGCGCGCGCCCTGCTAGAGGGACGCGAGAAGCTGCGGCGGCGGCCCGCGAATGCGCTGTTGCAACGGGGAGAAGGTAAGGCTTGTGGGCGTCCGGGGGGGGGTTTCACACAGCGGGGCATCCCGATTTCGGATGCCCCGCGGGGAGGGAGCTGATCAGCCCGGGAATCTTATAAATTCCCGGACCGATCGGCGGTGGGTGTTGGTCCACTTTAAATATTGGTAAAATATTAGATCCCTTTGCAAAAAATATGTGCGGTACCACAACAGGTTAAAAACTGAAAAAATGACATTGCCCTGGGGAAAAGAAAATCTGCAACTGTAGAAAGTCGAAAAAGCTTTAAAGCACGTGCCGCCGCCGCCGCCGCCCAGGGCTCATTCGTGCCGTAACCGGTTCTACAAAAATCAGCACCTTTATATATCTCACTTATGTACATTATTGTATGAAAAACTCCCAACATAAGCCGCACAACACAATGTTAAAATGATATCATCAGTATTGGTTATCAAATAACATATAATCAAACTATTAATTACCTGTATGCAAATTCATATGGGGAAGTTACAGGCATGACAATAAATAGCACTATTAGCAACAACACATAAGTGTCCCCAACACATAGCAAATGGATCATAAGGTTGGTTTAGAGCCTTCTAAGGGGGTTATTCATCAAGGGATAACGCCAGGTAGCGCCTCGTAGCGGCAGGCAGCGTCTGGTGAACGCCGGGCGCTGTACGCAAAACCACATTTATGAAAGCGAATCTGGTGAGCGACTCTAACAGCGCCATGTAGCGTCACATGTATTATTACAGGCGGCTTAGCGTATAGCGCCAGCGCTCTAGCTTCCACAGCGCCAGGTATTACCTTTCCCTCACTGTCGCTCTCCCATACATTTCAATGAACGTTCCTTTTCTTCTGTTTAAACAGGGTCTTTTGTTTTTTTTTGTTTTTTTTATCTCAAATAATTGTGTGACCTCTCCTGGCCTAGAAAGAGTCATTTTTAAAAACTTTTTGGACTTTTTATATTTTTATGCAGAATTGTCATTACAGGTCTGGCACTAAAGTGTTAATGTCACAGTGTTATAACAATGTCATTCCATGTGTTTTCGCTTTGTTACTGGTGGATATGTGTTCAAAAACAGACTTTAATCACACAGCGTCTGGCGCTCTATGCTATAGCACCCAGATCCAGAGCGCCGACGCTGTGTGTGTGTTTTTTTGTTGAATATGATGGAGTCGCTAAGTGTCGGTCGCAATGAGCTGGCGCTACCTCTCGTTCCCTGCAGCGCTGTACTGGTGTTAGAGCACCAAAAATACATCTCATTCATCAATACCGGCCAGGTAACTACAGCGACTGAGCCAGAAAGCCGATCATAGCGTCTACTAGCGTCACTCTTAGCTCTTCTGTACAGATGCTCATCTGCCGATACCTGGCGCTAGTAATGAATCAGCCTGCCCGTTGCATTTAGTTTTTGTCTCTAAGTGAGAACATTACACATAGAGGCTGATTTAATACTAGCGCCACGTATCGCCATGTGAGCGTCTGTATAGCATCGCTTAGAGCGACAGCTAGTATACGATACAAATGGATGTCAGGCGCTGTGACCTAGCTTAGCGGGCGGCACAAGTGACACTGTAGTATCCTGTCCAGCAGTGATGAATGTGATGTCTGTAGAGGGCGCTGTAGAAGCGCTCTCCCTGATTCACTGCAGAGCCATTCGCGAACGCTAGGTGGTGTTCCAAGGTCATAGCGCCCAAGACTACGCTACATCTAACAACAGGACAGCACTGCAGTGAGTGATAGGTAGCGCCAGTTAAGTGCGTCTGCCACTTGGCGCTGAAGCCTGTATTCAATGAAAAAAACTACACACAACCAGCGCTGATGCTCTAAAACTGGGCGCTCGGCGCTATGTGATAAAAGTCTGTTTCTCAACACATATTCACCAGCACCAGAGCGAAAACACATGGAATGACATTGTTTCTACACTGTGACACTGACACTGCAATGGCCGACCTGCACATACAATTCTGCATAAAAAAAATAAAAAATAAACACAATAAAAGTGTTTGGTTGCCGGGCAGGAGAGGCCACACAATGATTTGAACCAATCATTTTAACGTTTACTTTAGCAACACGCTATTTAAACACAACCCCATTGAAATGTATGGAAGAGCGACAGTGAGTGACAGGTGCTACATGGCGCTGCTGAACCTAGAGCGACGGCGCTATTCACTGAGCCGCCTCTAGTGATACATGTGACGCTACATGACGCTATTAACGGCGCTCACCAGATTCACTTTCATAAATGTGGTTTTGCGTACAGCACCCGGCGCTCACCAGACGCTGCCTGCCGCTACGAGGCGCTACCTGGCGCTATCCCTTCCGAAATAACCCCCATAGGGATGATTTAGAGCCTTCCATATTCCATTTTGTTTTTATCTCTCTGTGTGAACATTACACATGGCTTACTTCAGTATCGGAGCATTCACATGATTCAGAGCCTCCATCGGGAGCGTCTCGTACTGTTTCTGTAGCTGTGTAAGCCATCTAGAACACTGTGAGTACGGCTCTCAAGGCCTATTTCACAGACGATGCTGTTGTATACGTTGAAGCGAAACGCTCGTCTCGTAGCGTTTTTATAGCTTTTTACTACGTACCTTGTACCTAGCTTGTTGGAGTGTCCAACAACATCCTACTAGTTCCCATAGGAAAAAAAAACAAGTTTTTACCCTTCATTTAGCCCCTAAATTTCGTTTTATTTTCATTTTTGTGACATTTATACGCATACGCTGGCTTTTTTACTGGCGTATACGCATATGCAAACTTCTTTCCATACCCTGGCCCTTACTTACTATTGCTGTGCCAAGTCTCTTCTGCTCCAAAATACTTAGCATGCCATGCATTCTTCTTTACTTCTGCCTAATGCTTACCTTAACCACTTTCATCCTTTCTTCTTTTTTTATTCCTAATGCATACCTTATACATAAAAAGAAGGATGCATGAAAGTGGTTAAGGTATGCATTAGGAATAAAAAAGAAGGATGCATGAAAGTGGTTAAGGTATGCATTAGGAATAAAAAAAGAAGGATGCATGAAAGTGGTTAAGGTATGCATTAGGAATAAAAAAAGAAGGATGCATGAAAGTGGTTAAGGTATGCATTAGGAATAAAAAAGAAGGATGCATGAAAGTGGTTAAGGTATGCATTAGGAATAAAAAAAGAAGGATGCATGAAAGTAGTTAAGGTATGCATTAGGAATAAAAAAAGAAGGATGCATGAAAGTGGTTAAGGTATGCATTAGGAATAAAAAAAGAAGGGTGCATGAAAGTAGTTAAGGTATGCATTAGGAATAAAAAAAGAAGAATGCATGAAAGTGGTTATCTAATGCATAACTTAACCACTTGCTTGCCATCCATTCTTCTTTTCTTCTTCCTAGTTGTATATGCCCACATGGATATAATATAAACATTACTCTGACTGTTTATAATATTAAATGAAATACAACACAAAGTTATTTAATTTTTATTTCTGAAAATGTTTATTCATAATGTATTTTCTTTAATTTTTTTTTCAGAATGTTTTTTCATTGTTAATTTTTCTTTATTAAGAAAATATAAAAAAAAAAATCCAAAAAATAAAACCATATAAAAAAATAGATCACATTTTTTAAATAAATATTTACATTTTTTTTTTTGGGTGTGTTTAAAAGAAGGGGGCAGGCTCCCAGTGTCTGTGTTAAAGTGGAACCGGAACTGCTCCAATACAGCAATTTTCCTTCTCATAAGTGAAAATGGCAGGCAAAAAAAACGCAATCACAAATGGCGCAACCAGGCAGAAATGCAGGATGCTTGAAACGCTCGACAAGGGTCACGCCACCACATCATCGTAGGTCTCCATTCCGTTTGCCGACACACCACAAAAGCACAAGCTCACCAGGAAATAGAGCCCGTAAGTGGAGGCGGAAATATCTCGTCTTATTAGCATCTCTCGCACACGTGTAATCAGGGCTCTGAATCATGCGCAAGCCCTCACTCATCACTTATACGTATAAACGCTAAAAAAATATGAAGCAATTACACATTAGAGACGCTAACAAAAAGGTTTAGACGCAACCACAAAAACGCTAATATAAAGGAAAAAAAACGCATGAGAAACTCAAAAATGGACCTAAACATTACACATACACAGGCTTTTTCATGTGTAAGTGCAAGGAACAGTTGGTAGGTATGCATAAGCCATATACATGGTTATTTATGGTGCCATTATTTTTAACTATCTAACATTTTATTTGAGATGCTTTTAGCTTAACTCAATGAATAGGAGAAGTAAGTCGTGAACGATTTTGGTGGCGACAACGGAATTCTAAGAATGAAATGTAAGGAAAGGGAAGATAACATTCGACTGATTTCCAGCTCGCTGCTCAAGCCGCTCAGTAGTTTACACTCTAGATACATTACATTCAAATAAAGCAGACCAAAACCCACATTATTAGATAGCATCCGAAATGGCGTCCCCCCCAATTCTACATCCTAAGAGGAGCGTATTTGCAGGATGTTTGGCTTAGGCCCTTATTTATGATATGTGGCATTTAGCATCATTTTTGTGGCTTTAGCGCCAGCTTCGGAGCACCGCCATCCCCGTCTTATCTGGCGCTGTGCTGGGCACTACATTGGCGTTAGCAGTCGCAGCGCAGAACGCTACTAATTAGCTTTGATGGTTGCACTAGGTATTGGCCGGACTATGTCAGCGCCTGTTGGACCACTTCCAGCGGAGGGACGGGAGGAAGCTAGTCCCACCTTGCACCCAGGCCCAACACTTAAAGAGGTGCCAAAACTTGGAGGCAAACTGGCGGGCCAATAGCCACAACTCCACCCGCTATTTTAAAGTGGTGCGCTGTACCACCAGGAAGATCCAGGAGGGCATGGATGCAGTGATGGAGGAGCAGCAGCACCACAACAAATCATTGGAGACGCTGCTGGTCCAAATGGTGGAGGCGAAACAGCAAAATGCCCGGGTGCACCCACTGCCTGAGGCACGCCAACCAGCAAAGAGTGTCAACCACTTCACCCTAATCACGGCTGATGGACTTTTGGAGGGAAATCTTCTGTTTTTGCAGAGGGGCAAACATTCACAGCATTTTTCGCACTATAAGACGCACACATTTTTTCCCCCCGGAAATGTCAGCGCGTCTTATCGGGCGAATGCAAAAAAAACAACAACAAAAAACGTACATACCCAGCTCCCGCTCCTCAGCAGCCATCTCCTGCACACCACACACACACACATTACTGTCTTCTGCTGCTCTCGCCGCTGCAGTTGTCCCCATAGTCGCTGTCCGCTGTACCCAGCCGATTCAGGCAAATGGGTGGGGCGTGGCCTGTGACTCCTGCCACGTCCACACGGAAGTCGGAACCGGCGGGACCGTGATGTGGCAGCTATGGGGACCGAGAAGTGACGGCGATTGCTGAGGCAGGGGACTCCGGCAAGGTATGTAGATAGGTTTTTGTTGTTTGTGTTTTTTTGGAGGGGCATGCTGCACACTGCATTTGGGATGCCCGTACACTGCCTGCAATTGGGACGTCTGCACACTGCCAGTAATTGGGACGTCTGCACACTGCCTGTAATTAGGATGCCCCTCACTGCCTTTAATGTGGGATGCTCCGCATTGCCTGTAATGTGGGATACCCCTCACTGCCTGCAATGTGGGATAGTGCTCACTGTCTTTAATGTGGGATACCGCTAACTGCCTGTAATGTGGGATAGTGCTCACTGTCTTTAATGTGGGATGCCCCGCATTGCCTGTAATGTGGGATACCGCTCACTGCCTGTAATGTGGGATAGTGCTCACTGTCTTTAATGTGAGATGCCCCGCATTGCCTGTAATGTGGGATACCGCTCACTGCCTGTAATGTGGGATAGTGCTCACTGTCTTTAATGTGAGATGCCCCGCATTGCCTGTAATGTGGGATACCGCTCACTGCCTGTAATGTGGAATAGTGCTCACTGACGTTAATGTTGGATACCGCTCACTGCCTGTAATGTGGGAAAGTGCTCACTGTCGTTAATGTGGGATACACCTCACTGCCTATAATGTGGGATACACCTCACTGCCTGTAATGTGGGATACCGCTCACTGCCTGTAACGTGGGATATCACACACTGCCTGTAATGTGGGATACCGCTCACTGCCTGTAATGTGGGAAAGTGCTCACTGTCGTTAATGTGGGATACTGCTCAGTGCCTGTAATGTGGGATACACCTCACTGCCTGTAATGTGGGATATCGCTCACTGCCTGTAATGTGGGATACCATTCACTGCCTGTAATGTGGGATACACCTCACTGCCTGTAATGTGGGATACCGCTCACTGCCTGTAATGTGGGATATCGCACACTGTCTGTAATGTGGGATACACCTCACTGCCTGTAATGTGGGATATCGGACACTGCCTGTAATGTGGGATATCGCACACTGCCTGTAATGTGGGATACACCTCACTGCCTGTAATGTGGGATATCGCACACTGCCTGTAATGTGGGATACACCTCACTGCCTGTAATGTGGGATACCGCTCACTGCCTGTAACGTGGGATACCGCTCACTGCCTGTAACGTGGGATACACCTCACTGCCTGTAACGTGGGATACACCTCACTGCCTGTAATGTGGGATACCGCTCACTGCCTGTAACGTGGGATACACCTCACTGCCTGTAATGTGGGATACCGCTCACTGCCTGTAATGTGGGATACCGCTCACTGCCTGTAATGTGGGATACCACTCACTGCCTGTAATGTGGGATACCGCTCACTGCCTGTAATGTGGGATACCGCTCACTGCCTGTAACGTGGGATACCGCTCACTGCCTGTAATGTGGGATACTCCTCACTGCCTGTAATGTGGGATATCGCACACTGCCTGTAATGTGGGATACAGCACACTGCCTGTAATGTGGGATACTCCTCACTGCCTGTAATGTGGGATATCGCACACTGCCTGTAATGTGGGATACAGCACACTGCCTGTAATGTGGGATACTCCTCACTGCCTGTAATGTGGGATATCGCACACTGCCTGTAATGTGGGATACAGCACACTGCCTGTTATGTGGGGTCTGTAAAGGTGTGATTGGGGGATTCTGCACACTATCTATAATAGGGTAATTAAGAGGTAGATATTTCAGCACACCATTTGGTTCAGAATATTTTTTTCCTTATTTTTCTCCAAATCCTGGGTGCGTCTTATAGGCAGGAACATGTTAAAGCCTAACCAAACCAGCCAAAATGTATCATTGAACACTTGAGTAATGTTTTATGTGGAGAAAAGTGCAATTTTAATGCTTTGTATGTAATGACGTTTTTTCATAGTAAAGTTGATGAATCGATCTGAAACCTTTCCCATGTGATGTCTGGCTGAGGGGGGTCATTAATCTGACTAGTAAGGTCAAAGTGGGTTACCCCACTCTTCTGAGACATTTCAAAAACACGAAAAAGACATATAATCCCAAAAGGCATAAAATTATATGGAATTACATTAAAGCTGGATTATAATCTTCCCTGAGGAAGCCAGTTGGGTGAAACATGTTGGAGATATCAACACAATAAGAACATTTTAATGCCTAACCAAACCAGCCAAAATGTATAATTGAACATGTGTTTAATATGTATTATGTGGAGTAAAGTGCAATTTTAATGTCTTGTATGTAATTAAGTTTTTCATAGTAAAACTGATGAGTGATGAGTGAATTGATCTGAAACCTTTCCGATGTGAAGTCTGGTTGAGGGGGGCCATTAATCTGACTAGTGAGGTCAAAGTGGGTTAACCCATTCTTGTGAGACATTTGAAAAACACGAAGAAGACATATAATCCCAAAAGGCATAAAATGATATGGAATTACATTAAAACTGGATTATAATCCTCCCTGAGGAAGCAGGTTGGGTGAAACGAATTGGAGGAATCCGACACAATAAGAACATCTTAAAGCCTAACCAAAACCGCCATAATGTATAATTGAATCCTTGTGTAATGTATTATGTGGAGAAAAGTGCAACTGTAATGCTTTGTATGTAATAAAGTCTTTTCATAATAAAATTGATAAATTGATCTGAAACCTTTCCCATGTGATGTCTGGCTGAGGGGGGTCATTAATCTGACTAGTGAGGTCAAAGTGGGTTACCCCATTGTTGTGAGACATTTGAAAAACACGAAGAAGACATATAATCCCAAAAGGCATAAAATTATATGGAATTACATTAAAGCTGGATTATAATCCTCCCTGAGGAAGCCAGTTTGGGTGAAACGTGTTGGAGGAATGCAACACAATAAGAACATCTAAAAGCCTAACCAAACCAGCCAAAATGTATAACTAAACACTTGTGTAATGTATTATGTGGAGAAAAGTGCAATTTAATGCTTTGTATGTAATGACGTTTTTTCATAGTAAAATTGATTAATTGATCTGAAGCCTTTCCAATGTGATGTCTGGCTGAGGGGGGTCATTAATCTGACTAGTGAGGTCAAAGTGGGTTACCCCATTGTTGTGAGACATTTGAAAAACACGAAGAAGACATATAATCCCAAAAGGCATAAAATGATATGGAATTACATTAAAGCTGGATTATAATCCTCCCTGAGGAAGCCGGCTGGGTGAAACACGTTGGAGGAATCCGACATGATAACATTTTAAGGCCTAACCAAACCAGCCAAAATGTATAATTGGACACTTGTGTTATGTATTATGTGGAGAAAAGTGTGGTTTTAATGCTTTGTATGTAATGAAGATTTTCATAGTAAAATTGATGAATTGATCTGAAACCTTTCCCATGTGAGGTCTGGTTGAGGGGGGTCATTAATCTGACTAGTGAGGTCAAATTGGGTTACCCCACTCTTCTGAGACATTTGAAAAAACACAAAGTAGATATATAAGTGAGTTGGGTGAAACGTGTTGGAGATATCCAACGTGATAAGAAAATTTTAAAGCCTAACCAAACCAGCCAAGAAAGGCACACTGTTAATGCTTTGTATGTAATGAAGTTTTCTCATAGTAAAATTAATGAATTGATCTGAAAACTTCCCAATGTGATGTCTGGTTGAGAGGGGGGGGGGGGGTTATTAATCTGACATATAATCTCAAAAGGCATAAAATGATATGGAATTACATTAAAACTGGATTATAATCCTCCCTGAGGAAGCAGGTTGGGTGAAACGCGTTGGAGGAATCTGACACAATAAGAACATCTTAAAGCCTAACCAAAACCTCCAAAATGTATAATTGAATTATTGTGTAATGTATTATGTGGAGAAAAGTGCAATTTTAATGCTTTCACCTTCAGGTGAGTCCGCAACTTCCAATCTCTGTTGCTTCTGCCTATAGACAAGCCTCCATTTGCCGGGATGCCAGATACACCTCACCAGACATGGTTGCCCCAGGACTTATATAGAACAATGATGCTGACTTACAGGGTGAAGGAGGATGAACCAGGGACCAGGCTGGATCGGGCTGGATGAGATCGACTTACCACTGGCAAAGGATCGAGTCTACCAGTGGTAAGTTGAGCCATTTTTCAGGGTCTTTACAAGCCCTTTAAATCAGAACATCCCGGCTAAATTGTTTTGTTCTTCAGTAAATGTGTTTTCAAATTCTTTAAATACTCCAGAGTTATTTTGGAGCGAGATAATGGCAGCTATGAACTGTGAGCGAATGGTTTTTAGGAGACATGTGATTGGAGATGCTGTTGATGTTCGCTGACATTGATTAGATCTGGTGGAAATGATTAGTTCAGAGATGCAGAGGGAGAGCAAAGAGGCGGCACAACGCGGCCTTACCAGAGGCCATGGCTGGAGTAAGTGTGGTGGAGGCCCCTGGGCACAACATCTGCTGGAGGCCCCAGATACAGTATAAAATAATAGTCCAGCCAAGTAACTGATTGGTGGTTGTCTGACACCCGCCTACTTACTGGAACATCAGATGGAGTCCCTTGTGCCACCCTTGTGTGGGTGCGTGCTGCTCGGGAACTTCTGATATATATATATATATATATATATATATATATATATATATATATATACACACAGACACGTCTATGACCCATTTGGTCACACACCCCGAAGCATCCCTGCATTCTCTGCTTTGCATGTGGGTCACAGATGTTGTTGGGAGAGCAGGATGATGGGGCTGAGCTGCACATGCTCTGTGAGAATAATGGAGGAACTTACTCTACAGGGATATGTATGTATCACAATGCTGGGCATCCCAACCCAAGAATCCCCCGGCTGTGGTCGCAAAACAGGAGCGGGCACCTGGGTAGTGGCGGACTGGGACCAAAAATCAGTCCTGCCTGGCCCGAGACATCCCTGCTGAGGCCCCCCCCCACCATGATGCCGGGGCTATAGCATTGGGGGCTGGGGTTTCTTGGCTTGTGGGTACAGTGGGGCTGAGAGGAAGACTAAGGGGGCAGGGATTGATGCCGGGGCTATAGCATTGGGGGCTGGGGTTCCTTGGCTTGTGGGTACAGTGGGGCTGGGTACAGGGGGCTGAGAGGGAGACTAAGGGGGCAGGGATTGATGCCGGGGCTATAGCATTGGGGGTTGGGGTTCCTTGGCTTGTGGGTACAGTGGGGCTGGGTACAGGGGGCTGAGAGGGAGACTAAGGGGGCAGGGATTGATGCCGGGGCTATAGCATTGGGGGTTGGGGTTTCTTGGCTTGTGGGTACAGTGGGGCTGGGTACAGGGGGCTGAGAGGGAGACTAAGGGGGCAGGGATTGATGCCGGGGCTATAGCATTGGGGGTTGGGGTTTCTTGGCTTGTGGGTACAAGGGTCTGAGAGGGAGACTAAAGGGGGCAGGGATTGAATGTGAGTGTTATAAGCAGCAGCCCAACTGGCCCCAAAGCAGTGCGGCCCACCGGGCATTGTCCCGGGTCTCCCTATGGGCAGTTCTCCCCTGGAGGCTGGGGCTCCTTGGCCTTGGATACAGTGGGGCTGGGTACAGGAGGCTGAGAGTGAGACTAAAGAGTAAGGATTGAATGTGGGTGTTATAAGCAGTAGCCCAACTGGCTCCAAAGCTGTGCAGCCCACCGGCCATTGTCTCGCTATGGACAATCCGCCCCTGGTTCTGGGTCTGTGTCTTTTAAAGTAGACCAAAACCTTGCTGGATTGGCCTAGGAATCTATAAGATTCCCAGGCTGATCCATCCCCTCCCCGCAGGATGCCCCGCTGTGTGAAACCCCCCAGGTAGTCAGCTGCACTTACCTGAATTCCAGTCCAACAGCGCATGCGCAGGCCGCATCCCCGCTATCCCTCTAGCAGAGTTCGCACCCTGCTCCCGCCTGTTAGAGGGAAGAATGAGATGCGGCCACCAGCACTCAGAGCCGCTGAGCTAAGATGTCAGTTAGACGTGCATAGCTCAGCGGCTCCGAGCACGCTGATTGGACGAGTGGCCGTGCATGCGCCGTAGGACCATGGTGAGGTGAGTTTTATCGGTAAGTCTGGGGGGTTTCATAGCGGGGCACCCCCCATCAGGGTGCCCCGGGGGAGTGGACCGATAACCAGGAGGGTCAAAATCCTGGGTTTTGGTCCACTTTAAAACTCTTCAGCTTGGAAATAAGCAAGGCTCACCTTTGTGTTGGAGTCATCCAATGAAACAAGTTAATGCATGCACACAAATCATACGCTGCTCGATATTTTCGTTGCCAAAATAAAAGCTCTGTGTGAGGTTATGATTACGAGTCTGAGGCGTGTATGTTGTAAGACCTGGATGTGGCGTGATCCCCCCACATCTACACATCAAACTTATACAGCAACCCTCTGACCTTGTGTTCCTTTGTTTTTTTATTTCAGGTAGACTGACAATGAATAAGACATCACAACCATTAGTCTGAATGGTGCTCAGCATATGGGTTACATCACAACTTTCCTGCTGTATTGAATGGCGAGAGAGATGCACAGGAGCACTGTGTGTTGTGTTGGTCTGGTTTAGGACATTTTTGACTGCTGGTCCACTTTAAGTGCAGAACCAGAAAAATCACACAGCTCAGGTTGCGGGTCAGTTTTGGGACTGCCATATACTCAAGTCTTTCTTTACATAAAGGGCAATCTTGTCCAGACAGGTCAAGACAATTAAATGCAAATAAAGCCACAAAAGCTGTTTAACCGGAACTTAACCTGCTGAGCATTCGTCTGGCTGTGCCTGTGTGTTACTGATGAGCTTGTCTCTCTGGAACAGTAGGCAAAACTTCTGAAAGTTTCTTTTTTTCTAAAGAAATACTTACATGGAGGCAATCAGGGCCAGATTAGGAGGAGGGTGTAAGGGGCGTGAGCCCTGGGGCCTCCACCACTTGCTCTGCAAAGGGGGCCTCCGCCACCACTGCACATAACGCACCAAGCACAGCCGCTGGCAGCTCAATGCAACTGTTTTCTGCTGGGCGACTACACTACCCCCCACCCAGAATGGCAAAGCAGGAGTTCCCAAGCAGCACCCACCCGTACAATGGACTCGATCTGACGTTCCAGTAAGTAGGCGGGTGCCAGACAACCACCAATCAGTTACTTGGCTGGACTATTATTTTATGCTGTATCTGGGGCCTCCACTAGATTTTGTGCCCAGGGGCCTCCACCACACTTAATCTGGTCCTGGAGGCAATATACATTAGAGTATTAAAGAGGAACATCAGACTTCCTGTTCTGATTGCCCCCCCCCCCCCCCCCCAATCGGGCCTTGCTTACATTCTGGATGATGTCGCAGCCCCCTCATGCAGCGTCATATGGCTTCTTCAGGGTCAGATCCTCTGCACCCCTGACGCTATTTGACAGCACTGCTTTAGCAATGCTCTTCAAAGTTCAGCGCTGCTCCAGCCACTCTTGCTCCGTGCCTGATCGGATACAAGATGGCGCTGCCCGACGGGAAGTCGCCCGCAATCCCAGGGAACTGCCCAAAGCTGAAACCGGAGGGGAGGGGGGTGCAGGTTCCTCTTTAAAGGAAGGGTAGTGATCTTAAAAAGGACCTACATGCTCCCTGGTAACTGTGTCAGGGAGGGTCCCACAATCTGCGGGACCCACAAGATAGATGTCCCCGTGCGGTGAGCGCAAACTGCCCAAAGCTGAAAACGGATGGAAGGGGGGTGCAGCATTCTGGTGAGGCTCCTCTTTAAAGGAAGGGTAGTGATCTTAAAAAGGACCTACACGCCCCCTGGTAACTGTGCCAGGGAGGGTCCTGGTTCACAGAGATCCCTTGAATAGGAAAATGCCTTGTGCAGGGCACAGTGCTCAGTGTGGCAGCCGCCTAAAGCACCATTGGCGGAGTTGGATTTGGGCGAGGAAGGTGCCTTTTTTCAAGTGGAAGTCCAGCCATGGGCAGCAGGGACACCAAAGTCTTGTGGCTTTTGTGGCTCACAGTGCCTGATGGGATACAAGGCATACAAGATGGCGCTGCCTATCAAGAGGTTGCCCACAATCTGCGGGACCCAGAAGATAGATGCCCCCGCGGGGTGAGCGCAAACTGCCCAAAGCTGAAAACGGAGGAGGGGGGGCAGCAGTCCAGTGAAGTTTGGGAGAAATTTTAACCTCCCCCAATGTCCCTATTTAAAGAAAGAGTAGTGATCTTAAAGAGGACCTGCACTTTCCCCGGTAACTGCCAGGGAGGGTCCTGGTTCGCAGGGATTTTGAGATCACTTAAATGGGGAGTGGGAATATACACGGGGCAGGGCACGGCGCTCTGTGTGGCAGCCACCTGAAGCACCAATGACGGACGGCCTTGGATTTGGGCGAGAAAGGTGTCTTTTTTAAAGTTTCAAACACTACGGACCCCAGGGAGAAGGGGATGCAGCCACTCTAGAGTTGAGAGCTGTTGTCCTTTGTATTTAACCAGAACAACACCGGAACAATGGAACCAGTTTAATGCACGGCACAACAGCCTAGTGCAGGGGGCATCCAGATTGCTGATACCCCCTGTGCATTAAACCAGAGAAATCCTACCTTTATCCTCAATCCCCAGGCGAAAACAAGTGCTGTGATTGGCCACCGCAGTCATGTGCATGCTGCTGCTGAGATACACTGGAAAAACCTGTAGACCATGTATCCACCATTTACAAGTGAATTGGCGAAGGTGCCTGTGCACTGCTCCTCTCATTGGGAGTGGAAGCTGTAAGCGGTGTGTAGTTTTTGTCCGAATGGAGGGATACATTTAAAATTGGCATCATTAAAGTGGACCAAAACCGAGGATTTTGACTTCCTGGGTTTTGGTTCTTGCCCCCGGGCACCCTGAGCTGGGATGCCCCGCTGTATGAAACTCCCCAGCTCATCCAAACTCACCTCTTCCAATCAGCGCCTCTTGTAATCTACATACATCACTTCATCTAAGGCGAGCTGTTCTGAGCACCCTTGTGGCGCATCCCTCGCTACCCTCTCACAGGGAGCGTACCCACGCCCGCAATTCACAAATGCCTGGCGCGGGCACACGCCTTGCTAGAGGGATAGCGGGGATGTGGCCGTAGCTCACGCATTTGCTGTTGAACCGAAAAAGAAGGTGAGTTTATGGGCGACCTGGGGGTGCCCCACTGTGTGAAACCCCCCAGATTGCCCAAAGAAACTCACCTCTTCCTGGTGCTATGGCACATGCGCGGCCGCTCGTCCATTAAGCATGCTCAGAGTCGCTGGCGCCATGCCTTCGTCTAAGCTCTGCAGGAACAGGAAGCATGCCAGCACCAGCCATTTATGAACTATGAACATTTATAAACTATGAACATTTATATCACCATGCTAGAGGGATAGCGGGGATGTGGCCGTGGCCCGCGCATGCACCATTGGACCATGGCAACCTGGGGGGGGGGGTTTCACACAGCGGGTCATCCTGATTTTGGATGCCCCGGGGGGAGGGAATTTCTGTGGGTTTTGGCCTACTTTAAAGAGGAACATCAGGGGACGTTAAAACCTCCCCCAAACCTCACCAGACTGCTGCCCTCCTCCAGTTTTACCTTTAGGCAATTTTTACTCACCTCAGGGCATCCATCTTCTGGTTCCCACGGATTCCGGGCGACCTCCCGACGGGCAGTGCCATCTTGCATCCCATCGAGGACTGCGCACATCCCCCAATCTCGCACCTGCTTAGTGCCCATGAATGGGATGCGGTGCGGGGCTAATGTCGTGCTGTCATTTAGACATGGCTAAGCCAGCCATGGGGGCAGAATGGGGTCCTGAAGCAGCCGGATGTCACACCGCATCAGGCGGTGACATCCAAAAAGTAAGCAGGGCCCGATGGGACCACATTCAAGTTCAGATGTTCCTCTTTAAATTTATAGGGTAACTTTTTGTACTATAAAATGTTCCAGAGTTTTCTGTAGCCCAGCACCGTCTCCATGTTTCAGCTGAGGTCCTGCACAATAACTAACAGCTCGCCTCGGGCCACGCGGATTTTCTCTCCTCGCGTTTTTGAAAAGCTTTCGTATGTCTAGAAACCAAAGACAGAGAACTTTCACACAGGGGGGGTTGACAGTCTGACTTATTTCTGGTCTTTCTGGTCTTTACATGAATGTCATTAGAATAATTTAGCTAATGTGTAGCTATGATGTCATACTGGAACTTTTCGCTCTTAATTAGGACTGTGTTGACGAAATGCGTTAGACATGCAATACATTTAAATAAAATATATGTTCCTTCTGTCACTTGTAAATTCCAAAGGATCCTCTGATGGGGAGACCTTAGCAGGAGTTGAAAAGAACCCTTCATCGGTATTTAAAATGGCAGCATTTCCAGGTATCCTAAGCAGATGTGTTCCGCTAATTTCGCTAATTGGCTAAACTTAAAAAAATACATGATGAAGAAATACTGAACGTTGCTTCTAAATGTGGCTCCAGGACTCTGAGCAGATACTGGTAACACATTAAAGGTGAGACCAGAAATAAATCAGACAAGCTACAGTGGCTGCTGCTCGAATTTTAGTGACCAAGCTGAGAAGATCTGCGCAGGGCAATTTCTAAGCTAAATAGCAGTTAGAATGAGCCACACACCATATTAATGGGAAATATTAATATTAATACTAATTACTTTAATACTAATATTAAAGTGAAAATAGCGCGCTCCAAAATCTTAATATAACAATAGCTTTCAAAATGACTTTAAATATCTTGAATATTCCAAGAATCCTAAACACTTAGAATATAAGCTCCACGTGCAAACTTAAATCTCACTATTAAGCTCAAAATAAAAATAACCAACTAAGCACAGAGCTAGTGAGGTGTTTAAGTCCTCTTTAACGTCCAGATGGAATTCAATCTATAAATGGTGAAGGCAGATTCCAAGTCCGCTATAGAATTCAGTCAATCAAATTCATAACCACCGTGTAGGTACAAATCCTGAGATCCCACCACCAATCAAATGCTCTTACCAGATGATAATTAAATGCAGGCATATATATTAGATCTCAGATTTAAATCCCAACATATATCAAGTGGTCTTCTTGGGTCAGACAATGTATAGTATCCTCAGATCAAGCATGAAAGGCAAAAGATAATAGATCCATAGTGCCACATTGCTTTTAAAACAATGCTTTTTAATTATTGCGCCAATAAAACACTCACATAAAAACAAGTAAAAAATGCATATCCATATGGCCTCAGGCCAACTCACGCTGCTTGATCACCTCCAAGTTCACGCTGTGAAAATGTGTTCCGCCGGCTCCCAGCGTGTTTCGTCGCCTCGTGCGACTTTAGCCAGGTGACATACACCATATTAGCCAGCATCACTTCAACCCACATTTCAAAACCCACTGTCATGAATCACTTACCTTCAGTCCGTGCCCGTGGTGTCCTTAGGCGGCTGTCTGGGGCTTCTGCTGCCTGGCCGGGGCCTCTGCTGCATGGCCGGGGCTTCTGCTGCCTGGCCGGGGCCTCTGCTGCATGGCCGGGGCTTCTGCTGCCTGGCCGGGGCCTCTGCTGCATGGCCGGGGCTTCTGCTGCCTGGCCGGGGCTTCTGCTGCATGACCGGGGCTTCTGCTGCCTGGCCGGGGCCTCTGCTGCATGGTCGGGGCTTCTGCTGCCTGGCCGGGGCTTCTGCTGCCTGGCCGGGACTTCTGCTGCATGGCCGGGGCTTCTGCTGCCTGGCCGGGGCTTCTGCTGCATGGCCGGGGCTTCTGCTGCCTGGCCGGGGCCTCTACTGCCTGGCTGGGGCTTCTGCTGCCTGGTCGGGGTTTCTGCTGCATGGCCGGGGCTTCTGCTGCCTGGCCGGGGCTTCTGCTGTTTGGCCGGGGCTTCTGCTGCATGGCCGGGGCTTCTGCTGCATGGTCGGGGCTTCTGCTGCATGGTCGGGGCTTCTGCTGCATGGCCGGGGCTTCTGCTGCCTGGCCGGGGCTTCTGCTGCATGGCCGGGGCTTCTGCTGCCTGGCCGGGGCTTCTGCTGCCTGGCCGGGGCTTCTGCTGCCTGGCCGGGGCCTCTGCTGCCTGTCCGGTGCTTCTGCTGTTTGGCCGGGGCTTCTGCTGCATGGCCGGGGCTTCTGCTGCATGGCCGGGGCTTCTGCTGCCTGGTCGGGGCTTCTGCTGCCTGGCCGGGGCTTCTGCTGCCTGGCCGGGGCTTCTGCTGCCTGGCTGGGGCTTCTGCTGCCTGGCTGGGGCTTCTGCTGCATGGCCGGGGCTTCTGCTGCCTGGTCGGGGCTTCTGCTGCCTGGCCGGGGCCTCTACTGCCTGGCCGGGGCTTCTGCTGCCTGGCCGGGGCTTCTGCTGCCTGGCCGGGGCTTCTGCTGCCTGGCTGGGGCTTCTGCTGCCTGGCTGGGGCTTCTGCTGCATGGCCGGGGCTTCTGCTGCCTGGCCGGGGCTTCTGCTGCCTGGCCGGGGCCTCTACTGCCTGGCCGGGGCTTCTGCTGCCTGGCCGGGGCCTCTACTGCCTGGCCGGGGCTTCTGCTGCCTGGCTGGGGCTTCTGCTGCCTGGCTGGGGCTTCTGCTGCATGGCCGGGGCTTCTGCTGCATGGCCGGGGCTTCTGCTGCATGGCCGGGGCTTCTGCTGCCTGGCCGGGGCTTCTGCTGCCTGGCTGGGGCTTCTGCTGCCTGGCCGGGGCTTCTGCTGCCTGGCCGGGGCTTCTGCTGCCTGGCCGGGGCTTCTGCTGCCTGGCTGGGGCTTCTGCTGCATGGCCGGGGCTTCTGCTGCCTGGTCGGGGCTTCTGCTGCCTGGCCGGGGCTTCTGCTGCCTGGCCGGGGCTTCTGCTGCCTGGCCGGGGCTTCTGCTGCATGGCCGGGGCTTCTGCTGCATGGCCGGGGCTTCTGCTGCCTGACTGGGGCTTCTGCTGCCTAGCTGGGGCTTCTGCTGCCTGGCCGGGGCTTCTGCTGCCTGGCTGGGGCTTCTGCTGCCTGGCCGGGGCTTCTGCTGCCTGGCCGGGGCTTCTGCTGCCTGGCCGGGGCTTCTGCTGCCTGGCTGGGGCTTCTGCTGCATGGCCGGGGCTTCTGCTGCCTGGTCGGGGCTTCTGCTGCCTGGCCGGGGCTTCTGCTGCCTGGCCGGGGCTTCTGCTGCCTGGCCGGGGCTTCTGCTGCATGGCCGGGGCTTCTGCTGCATGGCCGGGGCTTCTGCTGCCTGGCTGGGGCTTCTGCTGCCTAGCTGGGGCTTCTGCTGCCTGGCCGGGGCTTCTGCTGCCTGGCCAGGGCTTCTGCTCCATGACTGTGGTGTATCCACTGCGTCTCCCGCTGTAGGGTAATTCTTTCTACGTTCCCCCACGTGGATTGCTGTGTACTCCATCAATCCCTACAACAAACATTTCTTTTGGTTTCTGTCTATGATGTTCTAAAAAATGCCTACCTACCGGGTTTTTTTTATTTCCTGTTTTAATGTCGTAGGAGTGCTCATAAATTCTTCTGTGCAACTCTCGGTTTGTTTTACCTCTATAGAATCTATCACAGGTACATATCAGAGTGTAAATGATGTTTGTGCTCTTACAGTTTATGAAATGGTCGCTCAGCCAAAGTCACAATTTTGGTTTGTTTCATATATTGTAAAGCGCTACGGAAGATGATGGCGCTATATAAATAAACAATAATAATAATAATAATATATTGACACATGCTGCACGACTGACACTTGTAAGTTCCAACAGTATTGCAACAGATTAACCGTTTCGTTTGACGATAATGACTTTGAACTAAACGGTCTTTCAAGTTTTTTGACCTTCGATAAGTATAAGTAATTAAGAAGTATACAATGTTCATGGACCAGGGGTCATCCAGGCTTCGTTCTTTATTTAGCACATCAGGTATTTATCATGATCCAATATGATGTCATTCTATGATGTCACACCGTTGGTGTATATATTTATCTATGTGGCCTATGTTTTTTGTACACATATAGAACGTCTGACAGGGCGCTGAGGAAGCCTACTCAAAGGCGAAACTAGTCCACCCCAAGACAAATGACCATCCATAGGAAAATAATGTAAAAGTGTATACTACACGTAATATATAGATTCTATGTATATCTCCAATGTGACGCATATGTCTGTATTAGAACGGTGATAGTATGTTAAGGTGTATTTTGTCTGTACAAGGCTTTTTTAATTTTAATTATATTGAATAAAATATGGATGTATTTTAATGTTGCCTAAGTAGGTTGATTGTGGGCGGGGTCGGGTTATGTTGAGCTCTCAAGTGTAATACAAGGGGGGCCCAGTAACCCCAGTATCTGTATACGAGGAGCACCGGGCATTGTCCCAGGTCTCCCTATGGCCCCTGCTTATAGGGGCAAATAAAAGCAGCACTCTCTTTGAGCAGATGGGGCTTCCTATTGGAAGATGGCCAGCAGAATATGCTCCATGGGGTGAGTTGATACGGTGCCAGATCAGATAAGGCAGCAGAGGGAGGGAAGTACAGAGCTGGAGCAGGTATTTGAGATGCCTGAAGCAAACCTAACCTGCAAGGTCGGGTTCTTCCTTTCTGGGTGGAGCTCTTTAAATGTCATTGTTACATTGATGTATATGTCGCCTGTTTACAGAAAATGTAAAGCAAGGCCCACGCATGATCCATGTTGCTCCTGGGAAGATAGGGTTTGCTGTGCTTTAAAGTTGCTGCAATCCTCCTTTGTATTCACATAGACGCACAGATCAGATCTGAACTCATTTCAGTGATGTAGACCTTAAACCGGACCTTCAGCCCCAACCCCTAAAGACTATTCTCCAGCATCTAAAATTAATATATTTTAAGTTTTTTGTCACTTACTTATTATTCATCCCCCCACTGGGCTGCAACTCTGTTCAGGACTTTAGGATACGGCGCTACCATCTTGACTCAGAAGCATCACACTTACTGAGGAGAGGAGAGTGGGATAAAGTACAGGGGGGCGGGTTATAGCTGTGCTTTGCTCAGACAGAGCAGAGCTGGGGTCAGGGATATGACAGCAATCCCAGAATGCAGAGCAACACAGTCAGAAGACACTTCCTGTTTGCAGGCTGCCTTATGCGCCATGAGCTGCCATCTTGGATGTTTAAAGGCTCATAACATGCAGTAGATGTAGGTAGGATGATTTTTAATGTGAGCAATCTGTATGTACAGGGTGTGGGAAACATATAAGATAGACTCTTATTCAGAGTGAAGATCCGGATTAATGTGAGCAATCTGTATGTACAGGGTGTGGGAAACATGTAAGATAGACTCTTATTCAGAGTGAAGATCCGGATTAATGTGAGCAATCTGTATGTACAGGGTGTGGGAAACATGTAAGATAGACTCTTATTCAGAGTGAAGGTCCGGATTAATGTGAGCAATCTGTATGTACAGGGTGTGAGAAACATGTAAGATAGACTCTTATTCAGAGTGAAGGTCCGGATTAATGTGAGCAATCTGTATGTACAGGGTGTGGGAAACATATAAGATAGGCTCTTATTCAGGGTGAGGGTCTGGATTAATGTGAGCAATCTGTATGTACAGGGTGTGGGAAACATACAAGATAGGCTCTTATTCAGGGTGAGGGTCAGGATTAATGTGAGCAATCTGTATGTCCAGGGTGTGGGAAACATACAAGATAGGCTCTTATTCAGGGTGAAGGCCCGGATTAATGTAGGCAATCTGTATGTACAGGTTGTGGGAAACATATAAGATAGGCTCTTATTCAGGGTGAAGTTCCGGATTAATGTGGGCAATATGTATGTACAGGGTGTGGAAAACATACAAGATAGGCTCTTATTCAGGGTGAGTGTCCGGATTAATATGGGCAATCTGTATGTACAGGGTGTTGGAAACATACAAGATAGGCTCTTATTCAGGGTGAAGGTCCGGATTAGTGTGGGCAATCTGTATGTAGAAGGTGTGGGAAACATACAAGATAGGCTCTGATTCAGGATGAGGTTCCGGTTTAATGTAAGCAATCTGTATGTACAGGGTGTGGGAAACATACAAGATAGGCTCTTATTCAGGGTGAGGGTCCGGATTAATGTGAGCAATCTGTATTTACAGGGTGTGGGAAACATACAAGATAGGCTCTTATTCAGGGTGAGGGTCTGATTATTGTGAGCAATCTGTATGTACAGGGTATGGGAAACATACAAGACAGGCTCTTATTCAGGGTGAGGGTCAGGATTAATGTGAGCAATCTGTATGTCCAGGGTGTGGGAAACATACAAGATAGGCTCTTATTCAGGGTGAAGGTCCGGATTAATGTGGGCAATCTATATGTGCAGGGTGTGGGAAACATACAAGATAGGCTCTTATTCAGGGTGAAGGTCCGGATTAATGTGAGCAATCTGTATGTACAGGGTGTGGGAAACATATAAGATAGGCTCTTATTCAGCGTGAAGGACCGCTTTAAAGGCTGAATTCACACCTTTACTTTTCAAGAATTTAAAACGGACCAACAGTCATAAATGACTTAAACCAGACCAACACAACAAACAGTGCTCATATACACATCCCTCCCTGGGGCAATTTAGATCGCTGCACATAAAAACTAATTTCTCTTTTTTCTAACTCCTGCTGTAGTAAATTTTAGAAACAAAATGTCGGCTCATGCATCTGCAGGCTGCCTGCAAACAGGAAGTGCTGCTGAGCTTCCTGTTACTGTGCATTGTCAGTTGAATCCAGGCAGCAGCATGGCTGAGATGCTGGGAGAGAAAGCTCCAAAATAACCACTACCTATTTTTTCCAACTGTTGCCAGGCTGTTGGTCCACTTTAAATTCGGATTATTCCCGTCTTTAGTACAAGCTTTTGGAAATGTTGAATTTATTGGATGCAGGGGCTCGCAGTTGCTTTGCTGTGGCGGGGCGAGGCCATGCGTATTGGGGCCGACGGGTGGCCACAGAAGGCTAGACGGCCCTGGGCCAGAGTTACGGTTCCACTCACAACACTGCCCCTCCTCTCAATGAGCCATGGTGCCGCCCACAAACCCCGCCTCAACCCGCCTCATTGTGGGTGCGGCCCTGCTTCCAGGAGTCGCACGGTCCCATCTTGGCGTACAGTTGCCAATAAAAACAGGCTGCAGATAGTGAAAACTGCTTCTATTAAAAATACCACATAAGCTCGGCACGTTAAAGTGGAACAAAACCTTGTTCCTTGCCCCAGAGATACCCTGCTGTGTGAACCTCCCCCCCAGATTGTCCATACAAACATACCTTTGCCCGGTCCTTCAAAGCATGCGCGGGCTCGCGTTCAGTCAGCGCCGTATGCCGTGCATATTAATGATAGGCAATATAGCACCGTTTAGACCTGAGCTCGGCAATCGGGAGCGAGAGTGGCTGCATCCCCAGCGCCCTTTAGATTGGGCCGCGCTCCTGGCCAAACCCGACCTGAATGGGAGCCCGTCTCAGCCTAGAGATGCCGGGGATGCAATTGTGTACATCACTGATGTGAGCTTTGTGATGACCCAGTGGGGGGGGGGGGGTTCACACAGCGGGGCATTCCAATTTTGGATGCCCTTGGTGGCCCTGGAATCTTATAGGTTTTTTTTGTGCCAAAATGATGTCCTCAAGGTGCTGAGCTTATCCATTTTGCTATTTTATTATTTATATTATTTTGTTATCATTTATTTTGAGCTTTATTTATTTGTATTTATTTATTTATTTCATTGTTTTATTTTTTATCATTTATTTTGAGCTTTATTTTATTTTTATTTATTTTATTCTTTATTTTATTTTGTTATTTATTTTGAGCTTTATTTATTTTTATTTATTTATTTATTTTATTTTTTTATCATTTATTTTGAGCTTTATTTTATTTATTATTATTATTTATTATTCTTTATTTTATTTTGTATCATTTGTTTTGAGCTTTATTTTATTTTTATTTATTTGATTCTTTATTTTAGTTTTTATCATTTATTTTGAGCTTTATTTTATTATTTATTTATTTTAGTCTTGATTTTATTTTGTATAATTTTTTTTTAGTTTTATTTTATTTTTATTTCTTTATTTATTTTATTCTTTATTTTAGTTTTTATCATTTATTTTGAGCTTTATTTTTATTTATTTATTTATTTATTTATTGTATTCTTTATTTTATTTTGTATCATTTATTATGAGCTTTATTTTATTTTTATTTATTTTATTCTTTATTTTATTTTTTATCATTTATTTTGAGCTTTATTTTTATTTATTTATTTATTGTATTCTTTATTTTATTTTGTATCATTTATTTTGAGCTTTATTTATTTTTATTTATTTATTTCATTCTTTATTTTATTTTGTATCATTTATTTTGAGCTTTATCTATTTTTATTTATTTATTTATTTCAGTCTTTATTTTATTTGTTATCATTTATTTTGAGCTTTATTTTATTTTTATTTATTTTATTCTTTGTTTTATTTTTTATCATTTATTTTGAGCTTTATTTTATTTTTATTTATTTTATTCTTTATTTTATTTTTATTTATTTTATTCTTTATTTTATTTTTTTTCATTTATTTTGAGTTTTATTTATTTTTATTTCTTTATTTATTTTATTTGTTATCATTTATTTTGAGCTTTATTTTTTTTTATTTATTTTATTCTTTATTTTATTTTTTATCATTTATTTTGAGCTTTATTTTATTTTTATTTCTTTATTTATTTTATTCTTGATTTTATTTTGTATCATTTATTTTGAGTTTTATTTTATTTCTTTATTTAATTTATTCTTTATTTTATTTTTTATCATTTATTTTGAGCTTTATTTTATTTTTATGTATTTTTTATTTTATTTTATTGTTCGTTTTTTACCTATATTAGAAAATGTGCGTTTTATGGAAGCAAGTCTGTACACCAGGAGGCTAGAAACGAGCCCTGTACACACATAACACTGCTGCTATGGCCACTGCTGAGGTGAGTGAGCTGACTTAACAGGACTCACATCTCTCTTCTTGGTGTACAGATTTGGTGGACGTTGCCAATGAAAGAGGGACATTTGTTAAATGAGGATACGCCCCCTCATTGAGGGATGGATGAAGCCACGCCCCCCTCATTGAGGGATGGATAGGAGATACATTGTAACAGTTACAGCAATAGAAACATAGAAACACTTTGAATAGGCAAATGAATCATTTATTGCTGCAGATCAACATGTTACACCTTAAAGAGGGACAAATGAGAACAACGAGGGACAGGGGGACTCCCTCCAAATCAGGGACACTTGGAAGGTATGCCTATACACACAGTCAGGCCCCATTCATGCACAGCCTCATACCTATTCCATACCTCCCAACTATTGAAAACAATCCACATCCGCCTGTTGCGTACCGCATCACAGGGACCCATCTCTAGCTCACTGTGTGATATGATGCACCCTGAGGAAGTGGCCTGCCATATGGGCATATGGGGCCACGGAACGTGTGGGATTTTTTTTATCTCCTTATGGTGGAGTAGCGGGGCTGCCATTCTTCGGGCATCACTTAGGTGAACTCTTTCCTTGGCATCATTTGTATTTTATGCCACATTTTGCACTTTTGGCAGTTTTTTGCACATTAATGGGCACATAGCACTTTATCAGCCATACTTGAATTGATATATATATATATATATATATATATATCTTTATTAAGAGGTTGTATAGGGAGTGATATAATTTAGGAATATATTGGTATATTGGAATTTAACATTTGCACCCTCCAATTATGTGTGTGTGTGTGTGTGTGTGTAATTGTGTAATTTATGGTTTTGTTTGTCTTTTTAATTGAATAAACTGATATGATTATACATCCATCAATTGCTACTTACCTTTGAGGTCTCTTTTTGGTGAGGCATTGTGTACTATCTTCCATGGTGGCTGCTAGGGCCACTGTCTTTGTAGATATAGAGCACATCGCTGTGTGCCCGCAACATTGTGAACCCAATTGGCTGCCACGGGTCACGTGATTAGTGCCCCTATGAGGCAACTTGTAAATGGTGGTTATGGGCTGCCAGAGCTAGGGCCTCCTGTGGGGTGCACAGAGGGCCAAATCCCTTGTGTAGAGAGGGTTAGAATAGTAGAAGTTGTCACAAAATCGACCGTTCAACGTCTATTTGATCGAGCGATCTGCAACGTGTGTGTGAGCTGCTTCCAGCACAGAGAGCAATCACACCAGAAACCCCCACACACCAATTACAACAAGCTGCCACCACCACCGCAACTACACAATTACATTGGGCCGGTGGAACCCTCCTCAATCACCATCCGATCAAACTCTTCTGGCGAGTAATCGATACAGTCACCACACACACATACACACCCCTCTCCACATACAAGCAGGGCACAGGCAATCCACACTAATTCTGTCCCTCACTTACCCAGTTGAGAGTCTAATCAGTTCTGCTGTGGAACGATCAGATACAATCAGCTTGCAATCTGCTGGGTCACACACAGTCACCATTGTGAGTCATTCAACCTTGTAACACTATATGATTAGATCCACTTTCCCAATCATACAATAGATTCGTTACAATCGATCTTACAGTCTATGGGTTTAATACACATTTACATTCCCTCTTGTTACACTATATAATTAGATCCGCTTTCCCAATCATACAATGGATTAGTTGCAATCGATCTTACAGTCTATGGGGTTAATACACATTTACATTCCCTCTTGTTACACTATATGATTAGATCTGCTTCCCAATCATACAATGTACTAGTTGCAATCGATCTTACAGTCTATGGGGTTAATACACATTTACATTCCCTCTTGTTACACTATATGATTAGATCTGCTTCCCAATCATACAATGTACTAGTTGCAATCGATCTTACAGTCTATGGGGTTAATACACATTTACATTCCCTCTTGTTACACTATATGATTAGATCTGCTTCCCAATCATACAATGTACTAGTTGCAATCGATCTTACAGTCTATGGGGTTAATACACATTTACATTCCCTCTTGTTACACTATATGATTAGATCTGCTTCCCAATCATACAATGTACTAGTTGCAATCGATCTTACAGTCTATGGGGTTAATACACATTTACATTCCCTCTTGTTACACTATATGATTAGATCTGCTTCCCAATCATACAATGGACTAGTTGCAATCGATATTACAGTCTATGGGGTTAATACACATTTACGAGCGGTCATACAATCTTCAGAAACCAGGGGAGTTTTTGGAGCTCCAAGTAAACCAAGTTAGAGGATTTCTAATTGCCAAAACAGTAGGCCCGTGCAAAATGGAAAAATACAAAAATACAAATAATAAACAAAAAAAAGACAATATAAAATGTGCAGAAAAACTGAAAATAAAAGGGGATAAAACACTGAAAATCCTATACCTCATAAAGAGATACAAAGTCTTCAGCTTCAGGGGGTTAGAGGAGCAGTGGGTCAGACTCACCATGACCACGGATTGGAACCTCTGTATGTGACCAAGAAAACCATTTCTCCCCCTGGATTTATCGTAGATTCCAGGGGGCTGAAAGACAGATGCCATCCCCCCTGGGTGGGTGCTGGGGCCAGGCTGATATTTTATTATATTTAGTCATCCTTTTAGTACTCTAAGTTGCTCCCCCCACCTTTCCTTATCAGTGGGGTTTTCTGTTTCTAGATAAGGATTTATTGCCCCTGTGTCCAGGAAGTCTTTGAAGAACTGTTTATTTTGTTATATTTGTAGAAATGCTGGGGATGAAGCAGAGGGGGAATCGTGACATAAATTAGGACATTGGGTGTCACAGAAGTAACTGTATGATTTTTTTGTTTTTACTGCTTAGACATTTTATATACTCGTGTAAAATACTAAACGCTAAAGGAGATGACAATTGCAGGCGAGCTGCTCTTTTCTACCTGCTCCCGCTTGTCATGCTCGCCTCCTTTCAGGTTTGGGCGTCTGCATAGATATGTTTTCCAACCCCTCCCCCGTGGGTGCCAAGGAGATGTCATCCTGTAAGAAATGTATGTGATGAGCCCGAGGGGCCACTGGAACCGGTTACTGACATCGCAAAGTGTGAAAACCATGAGCTCACGCAACACCTCTACAGCAAAAGCCTTTGTGTGAGAGAGACATTGTTACTGTAATTCCTAGACGGGATCTGTGCAGAAAAGCTGCAAGATCCAAGACTTAAGGGTTTAGGGTTTGCAGGCTGTGGCAGACTGGGGCCAAAAACCAGCCCTGGATTTTACCAGCCCAAGGAGCCCCTGCCGAGGCCTCCCCACTATGATGTCAGGGCTATAGCATTGAGGCTGGGGATCCTTGGCTTGTGGGTACAGTGGGGCTGAGGGGGAGACTAAGGGGGCAGGGATTGTATGTGGGTGTTAGCAGCCCAACTGGCCCCAAAGCAGTGCGGCCCGCCGGGCATTGTCCTGATTCTCCCTATGGCCAGTCTGCCCCTGTCGACAGGCTGCTGGCATTTTAATTCACAGACAGCGGTGGTTTGCTGGGATCACTTTGGCAGCATCATAACATGTTTTCATTGACAGCCATTGCTATTTTATTACAAGGGTCCATGATACACACCATACCTACCGCCTTATCAGGGTAGGAAGGAGAGACAATTGTTAAATTAAGCCACGCCCCCTCATTGAGGGAGATACATTGTAACAGTTACAACAATAGAAACACTTTGAATAGGCAAATGAATCATTTATTTGCTGCAGATCTGCATGTTACACCTCAAAAAGGGACGATATGTAAATGAAGCCACACCCCCTCATTGGAGGATTATGAAGCCACGCCCCCTCATTGAGGGATAGATAGGAGATAGGATGTAACAGTTACAACAATTGAAACACTTGGAATAGACAAATGAATCATTTATTGCTGCAGATCTGTATGTTACACCTCAAAGAGGGACAATATGTAAATGAAGCCACACCCCCTCTTCGAGGGATGGATGAAGCCACACCCCCTCTTTGAGGGATGGATGAAGCCATGCCCCCTCTTCGAGGGATGGATGAAGCCACGCCCCCTCATTGAGGGATTGATGAAGCCACACCCCCTCATTGAGGGATGGATAGGAGATAGGATGCAACAGTTACAACAATAGAAACACTTTGAATAGGCAAATGAATCAGCAGGTCTGCATGTTACACCTCAAAGAGGGACAAATGAGAACAACGAGGGACAGGGGGACATGGACTTCAAAGAGGGACAGTCCCTTTAAATCAGGGACACTTGGGAGGTTTGTGATTGTATTTCAGTGAAGCAACCTAATCCTGAATCCTGGGTTGGGTGGTTATTTCATAGGTCAGCATTTGCTTTAACACATTTGCATACTACATTAGTAAATAGTTGTACCGTGTTAGCCATCGATGTCAGCAGGAAATGCAAGGTTAAACTGGACCTTCACCATCATTTAATGAAAAGCCCAGACCTTTAAAAGCCTTTTCCCCAGCATCTAAAATTAATGTATTTTATGTTTTCAGTCACTTGTGCAAGCATCTTGCCTCAAAAGCATCACATACTGAGGAGAGGAAGGGGGGTGGTCAAGTGCAAGGGTTGGGGTTATAGCTGTGCTTTGCACAGACAGAGCAGAGCTGGGGTCAGGGAAAGGACAGCAATCCCGGAATGAAGAGCGGCATAGTCAGAAGATACCTCCTGTCTTCAGGCAGCCTGAGACTCCATGGGCCGCCATCTTGGATGTTTAAAGGCCAAAAAAAATGCACTAGGTGCAGGTAGGATGTTCTTTAACAAGGGTAATCTGTATGTATGAGGGTGAGAACATACAAGATAGGCTCTTATTCAGGGTGAAGGTCTGGATTAATGTGGGCAATCTGTATGTACACGGGGGAGGACATACAAGATAGGCTCTTATTCAGGGTAAAGGTCTGGATTAATGTGGGCAATCTGTATGTACAGGGTGAGGGAAACATGCAAGATAGGCTCTTATTCAGAGTGAAGGTCTGGATTAATGTCGGCAATCTGTATGTACGGGGGGGGGGGAACATATAAGATAGGCTCTTATTCAGGGTGAAGGTCTGGATTAATGTGGGCAATCTGTATGTACAGAGTGTGGGAAACATACAAGATAGGCTCTTATTCAGAGTGAAGGTCCGGATTAATGTGGGCAATCTGTATGTGCGGGGGGGAACATACAAGATAGTCTGTTATTCAGGGTGAAGGTCCGGATTAATGTGGGCAATCTGTATGTACAGGGTGTGGGAAACATACAAGATAGGCTCTTATTCAGAGTGAAGGGCCGGATTAATGTGGGCAATCTGTATGTACAGGGGGGGAAACATACAAGATAGGCTGTTATTCAGGGTGAAGGTCCAGATTAATGTGGGCAATCTGTATGTACAGGGGGAAACATACAAGATAGGCTGTTATTCAGGGTGAAGGTCCGGATAAATGTGGGCAATCTGTATGTACAGGGTGGGAAACATAAAAGATAGGCTCTTATTCAGGGTGAAAGTCTGGATTAATGTGGGCAATCTGTATGTACAGGGGGAAACATACAAGATAGGCTGTTATTCAGGGTGAAGGTCCGGATTAATGTGGGCAATCTGTATGTACAGGTGGGAAACATACAAGATAGGCTGTTATTCGGGGTGAAGGTTCGGATTAATGTGGGCAATCTGTATGTACAAGTTACTGCAGGGTAAGATGTAATGGCTACTCGGACAATCAGGGGTAGACCCTTCTATCTTTAGCACATCTTAGATGTTGACTCTGGGAATGGTTCTCCTAGGGAGACAGAAAGCACTGGAAGCAGACGTAGCCGCTCAGAGACATTCCAGCCGTGGCACATGCTGTTCTAAGGATCCATAAAGCAGCATTTGGAGTCCCCCCCCCCCCCCGACGCTGAATGTTCCCAACAGCATGTTTAGCTGAATAATAGAGCAATTGTCACTAAATAGAGTGCAGACAGCATGTTGTGAACAGAGGAGGGGCCATAGCACAGATCACACACCAACACACATCTCACTTCATTGCTGTTTGATCTTTAGCTTTCGTTCATCTCTTATCTGCAGCGTATGGCTAAAGAAGAATTAGACTGCGGCTACAGACAACAGATAACATACAAAAGGTAACGCAAAAACAAATGCATCATCAAATGCATTGTAATAAGTTGCACAATAGGATAAACGTTTAATTTGTAAATATAAACAAATACAGCGCTACACAATAATAGAATAAGCTCAACGTGTGAGTCCTTCGTCTCGATGAAAACAGTCCATATACAAGAAAACACAGAGCTTGATTGCAGTGAATCAAGTGTCAATAGAACCCATCCCAACAGGGCCGGCGCTAAAGGGCGGCAAACTCGGTCACATGCCGAGGGCCCCGAAGCCAGGGGGGCCCGTGATCCTTCCCTACTCCTTCCTTCCTCCCATTGTCAACTTTTCTTCCTTCTTTACATTGCTTTCTTTCACCTTTCTCTCTCTCCTCCTCCCTCACTCTTCTACTGCCTCCTTCCTTCCTTTCTTTCGCTCCCTTGCATTTTCTTATCCACTATGCTTCCTTCCTTTCTTTCCTCCTTTTATTTCTCCTTATTTTTCTTTCCTTCTTTCTCTTCATTTCCTTCCACTCTTTCTTTCCTTTTTTCTTTCTCTCCTTCTTTCTTTCTTTTTTCTTTCTTTCTTTCTTTTTTCTTTCTTTCTTTCTTTCTTTCTTTCTTTCCTTCTTTTTTTTCTTTTTTTTTTATCTTTCTCTCTTTCTATATATATATATATATATATATATATATATATATATATATATACATACCTCCCAACTTCTGAAAACGTGAAAGCGGGACAAGCCATGCCCCCGGCCACACCCCCGTCACGCCCCGGCCACACCCCCATCACGCCCCGGCCACACCCCGTCACGCCCCGGCCACGCCCCCGTCACGCCCCGGCCACGCTCTCCAGCTCCAGCAATGTCAGCTGCCTTCACCCCTGCATGCGTACGTATCCCCAAACCAGCATACCGCCCGCCCCCCCACCCCCGTGCGCCTGCCCCACTCTCTCACCCCACGCGCCAGGAAGTTATCTTCGCGCCGGCGTCATTGCGGCCCTGGGCTGTCACAGCGCAGGGCGTCCCGGGACATTTGGTAATGTTCCGGGACCGCGGGATCCTTCTCAAAAATCGGGACAATCCCGGGAAAATCGGGACAGTTGGGAGGCATGATATATATATAGTGGTAAAGTGTGTGGAGAAGTCCTGGATGGAGTGTATTTTTCCCCTACAGTGCTGTATAGAGCACGATCCATGCCAGGATTTCAGAACCCTGGTCACATTCCCCACTCCTAGGTTTCTTCTGATCTCAGGCCTTGCACACCTGGTTAGATTGATTTCAGGAAGGAGCCTGAATAAAAGGCTCCCACTGAGCCAGTCATTTGTCTTTGACCAGCCTGATGGAGGGAGCGCAGGCTGAGCTGCATATTGTGTGAATAACAATACTGGACTGTTAAGCCGGAGGACTTGGCTTCTGCGCCCCACTCTTGGACCGTTGGGGGTGAGAAGTGGTGGGCTGGTTTGCCCTGCGATCTGGGTTGGACTTTCCTTTGACCCACAGCTTGCTGGAATCCCCAGCCCTTATTACCTTTATTTGGTGATGTAACCATTTGTTTTGATTTTCTGCATTGACGCTGCAACCTATTATTTCATTTCAATACTTTCATTTTTCTGCAATAAACCTGCTTTGCCGAGAGAGAACTGTTGTCTGTGTCACTACCGTTTGCTTTATTTATTTTTATTTTATTTATTTTTATTGTATTTATTTTTATTTTATTTATTTATTTTTATTTATTTATTTATATTTATTTTTTATTTATTTTTTTTTATTTATTTTTATTTATTTATTTTTATTTATTTATTTTTTTTTATTTTTTTTATTTATTTATGTATTTATTTTTTTTTTTTTTTATTTTTATTTATTTTTATATTTTTCATTTCCTCTTTTTCTTTCTCCCTCTCCCCACATTCTCCCTCCTATATAATTTTTTTTTTTTCTTTCTGCCTTTTTTTTTTTTTCTCCCTAATTCTATTTCTCTTGCCCTTTTTACTTTACTTTTTCATTTCGGGGCATGTGATGTGACACAAGGGGCCCACTAAGACTCTGTTGCCCGGGGGCCCACACAAGCCTGGAGCCGGAACTGCATCCCAAAGTGCATGGTCCTCCACCGTACGAGTGAACCACCACCATTGGTGTTAAACTCTTAGCAGATAGGGTAAGTAGCACTGCGCAACAGATTCACAATGAAGATGTGGGGCTTCCCACTGTTCCAATTCAACGATTTCCAAAATCAATCGATTGTTATTTGCCTTTTACTGGTCATTATTTGACGACTGGCCTGAGTGCAAGATCCTTGGATACCAGTAAATTCAATTGATTTTGGAAATCGTTGGATTGGAACAGTGGGAAGTCCCACAGCTTCATTGTGAATCTGTTGCGCAGTGCTACTTACCCAATCTGCAGGTGGTGGTTCACTCATACGGAGCATGCGCTTTGGGATGACTCCTATGGACACTTCATTCACTGCAAACAAGCTCTGTGTTTATTGTATATAAACTTTTTATTTGGTTTGGGGTTTGGCCCTTCCCAATTTTGTTGCGGCCTTTGTTGACCTCACCACTGTAATAATATAAAAAAAATGTATCTTTCCTTTATTTCATATCTTAAAAATAATACACATTAAAATATACTTCTTATAATACATCACATGAAGATCACCTCTGTGTTGCAATTGTCATTGTCATTTCAGACTTGCTACGTTCTTCTCCTTTTACTATCTAGACATGTTTCACCCCGGGTTTTTTCAATGTCCTGTATAGGGAGCACATTGTTAAAGTGGACCAAAACCCAGTATTTTGACTATCCTGGGTTTTGGTCCTTTCCTCCGGGGTGCCCCTCTGTGTGATACACCCCCCCCCCCCCCCCAGATCGCCCGAAGAAACTCACCTCTTCCTATGGCACATGCACGGCCGCTCGTCCAATCAGCGCGCTCAGAGCCACTGGCGTCACACCATCTAAGATGTTGTCTAAGTCCAGCGGCTCCGAGCATGCCCACGGCCGCATCCCCTGCTTCACTAACAGGGAGTGTGCCCGTGCGCCCACCATTCACAAATGCCTGGCATGGGCATTCGCCTTGCTAGAGGGATAGCGGGGATGCTGCCACAGCCGGCGCATGCGAGGAGTGGGAACAAAGGTGAATGAATGGGAAGGTTTCACACAGCGGGGCATCACGATTTTGGATGCCCCGGGGGGGGGGGGGATCGATCATAGATTCCCAAGCCAATTGAGCTGGGTTTTGGTCCACTTTAAAGCCACACCCCAATGGTCCTGAAATCTATAAGATTCCAGCAGGGCCTGCGCCAACACAGGGCAAACCTGGGCAATTGCCAGGGCCCCTGGCATCTTTAGGGGCCCACTCAGACTCACATGGTATTATTTAACAGTGGACCCAACCACCGAATGCCGGGTGTTGTGTGCAGACCTGCTCATGGAGAAGGTGGCCTGGAAGGTGGCGAGAACCAGGTGACGGCTGACAAGGACTAGAGGGAGATCAGCAGCAGGAGGTGACCCATTTGTGCTATCTGAGCTGAAAGGTGACATCATGTGACTCACAACTTTGGGACCCACTAAGACTCTCTTGCCCAAGGGCCCCAACAGCCCTGGAGCCGGCCCTGGATTCTAGAGCAGATCGATTCTTATTCCCCCCGGGGCATCAAGAATCGGGATGCCCTGCTGTGTGAAACTCCCCCCCCCCCAGGTCGGCCGAAAAATTCGGCTTATTTCCCGGTCCAATGGCACATGTGCAAACCACGGCTGCATCCCCACTATACATATAAGTGCCAGCCTCAGATTCCTTGGACATAAGCAACAGCTCTCACTGAAGGCACAAGGCACAGAGTGCTCACCTCTGAAGATATTGCAGTCCAGAATGAAAGAGTGCCAGCCATGGAGTAGGAGCCTTAAAATCATCGATCCTTTATTTGAAGCACTTAAAAGTCCATCACAGCATGGTAAATTGTAAAAAGCATACAACGAGCAGGCCCCACGTCGACGCGTTTCGAGCACCAGCTCTTAATCATGACATCCCCACTATCCTTTCAGTAGGGCGCATGCCCACACCAGGCATCTGTGAATGGCCGGCGCAGGCACGCTCCCTGTTAGAGGGTAGCAGGGGATGCGGGCACCAGCGCACTTGGACCCACTCACCTTAGACAAGCTATTAGACAAAGGGGTGGGAGCAGATCCAAGCGTGGTGATTGGACAAGAGGGCTATGCATGCACCGTAGGCCCAGGAAAATGGTGCATGAGATCAGGTGACCTGGGGGTTTTCCACAGTGGGGCATCGGAGATCAGGGTGCCCCAGGGGGAAAGACCAAAACCCAGGATAGTCAAAATCCTGGGTCTTGGTCCATTGTAAACATGTCTACCCAGAGAGTATAAGGAGAAGCACATAGCAAGTCTGGAATGATCTATTTGTGGACAATTTGCAACACAGACATTATCTTTATGTGATGTATTGTAAGAAGTATATTTTGTGCAATGTATTTTTTATAAGATATGAAATAAAAGAAAAAAAAAATTATTATATATATTATTGTCCTGGTGAGGTCAGATACAAAGGCCACAACAAAACTGGGAAATGCCTAACCCCAAACCAAAAAGTTTGTTATAGGCCTGGGTCTGGCGCAACCTCTGTTTCTAGAATATTAATCCTAATGGGATATCAGTGATGTTTCTAGAATATTAATCCTAATGGGATATCAGTGATGTTTCTAGAATATTAATCCTAATGGGATATCAGTGATGTTTCTAGAATATTAATCCTAATGGGATATCAGTGATGTTTCTAGAATATTAATCCTAATGGGATATCAGTGATGTTTCTAGAATATTAATCCTAATCGGATATCAGTGATGTTTCTAGAATATTAATCCTAATCGGATATCAGTGATGTTTCTAGAATATTAATCCTAATCGGATATCAGTGATGTTTCTAGAATATTAATCCTAATCGGATATCAGTGATGTTTCTAGAATATTAATCCTAATCGGATATCAGTGATGTTTCTAGAATATTAATCCTAATCGGATATCAGTGATGTTTCTAGAATATTAATCCTAATCGGATATCAGTGATGTTTCTAGAATATTAATCCTAATCGGATATCAGTGATGTTTCTAGAATATTAATCCTAATCGGATATCAGTGATGTTTCTAGAATATTAATCCTAATCGGATATCAGTGATGTTTCTAGAATATTAATCCTAATCGGATATCAGTGATGTTGTGTATTTGGGTCACATTATAAGCGTGACTAATTACAGCCGCCACAAGCACATTGTGAATATTGCACAATAAGACATTGTAAGACCATTAATGGTCAATACGACCATCACTATGTCCATGCTGTTGGCTATTGTGTGTTCTTTACATACTATCTACATAACTCGTAACGACTATTCATTGTAAATGACCTCCAAACAATAAGTCTGAGTTCTTATCCCCTGTCCCTCGTTCTCATTTGTTCCCTCGTTGAAGTGTAACATGCAGCTCTACCTCTAAACATCTAAATGATAATTTATCTATTCAAAGTGTTTATACTGCTGTAACTGTTAAGACCCATCTCCAATATATCCCCTCAATGCGCGGGTGTGGCTTATTTTAACAATTGTCCCTCTTTCCCACAGTAAAAAGTTGGGAGGTATGCAAGTGTCCCTGATTTGGAGGGACTGTCCCTCTTTGGAGTCTATGTCCCCCTGTCCCTCGTTGTTCTCATTTGTCCCTCTTTGAGGTGTAACATGCAGATCTTCATCAATAAATGATTCATTTGCCTATTCCAAGTGCTTCTATTGTTGCAACTGTTATCTCCTATCCATCAATCAATCAGGGGGTGTGGCTTCATGCATCCCTTAATGAGGGGGTGTGGCTTCATGCATCCCTTAATGAGGGGGTGTGGTTTCATCCATCCCTCAATGAGGGGCGTGGCTTCATTTAATAAACGTCCCTCTTTCCCACCCTGAAAAGATAGTAGGTATGAATAATCCCTGAAGTGAACAGAATCAATCGATAACTGATCAGTGGAAACGCCTGTTGCAATCAAGTGATCAATGAGAATTCATTGGTCGAGTGTCGCATCGTTTTGGCCAAAATACAATTTTTCGTTCACCGCTTTAAAGAGGAACAACACACAGGAATTTGACTTTCCTGTGTGTTAATCCTATGTTAGGCGGCATCCCGATTTCCGATGCCACATTGTGCGTTCCCCCGACCAGGTCGCCCCATTTTACTCACCTTCCTTCCGCTCCCACGGCGCAGACTCGGGCGAAACCAAGTGTGCGGATGGGCTGAGGGGCACACTCAGCCAATCAATGCGCTCGCTGTCACCTGGCTCCCATTGGCCACCAGCCGCATCCCCACACAACATTGCAGGCATGCCGTGCCCGTGCTGCCCATTCAGAAAGGCCAGGAGCGCGACAGCTAGACGTGAGCGGGGAACCCGCTGGAGCACACAGACGCGGTAAATGCTCCAGGAGAAGGTGAGTAAAACTGGCGATTGGGGGGTTTCACATAGTCTGGGATGCCCCCGAGGAGTGGAACTCAGATGGCCCTGGGGTCCTTTAGACTCCAGGGCCTCTGAGGTTCCTCTTTAATGTCAGCATGTGAAAACAGAATTCAGTTATAAACAGGACTATACAAATATCTTAATTGCAGTCACTTTAAAGTGGACCAAAACCCAGGATTTTTAATATCCTGGGTTTTGGTCCTTTCCCCCGGGATGCGTGAAACCCCCCAGATCACCGTAGCCAACTCACCTCGTCCCGGTCCTACTGTGCATACACGGCCGCTCGTCCAATCAGCGCACTCGGAGCTACTGACGCCACGTCGTCGGGGAGGCCGATTCATTAATAGCGGCAGGTAGCGACAGTTGAGCGACTGTAGCGGTATTTTCACAGCGCCCGCTAGTAGTCGCTGTGCTTGGCCATTGTTCGGTTGTTGATGGCGACTGAGTCGGTGTGCAGTAATGTTGAATACAGGGTTACGAGTCGCTATTTGACAGGTTCCGCGCTGTATGGGAGCGCATGATAGCGACTGGCCCTAGCGACCGGCTCCCACCATATTCATCAAAAAATCACGCTCAAAAAATTCTCGCGCTGTGAAATGCATGTTTAAACCCCAGAGCGCTGGCGGCGATGGGTTAAAAGTAGTTTTTTAACCCCCAAACCACCATATTTTTGGAAACCAAAAAAAAAAAAAATTTTTAAAGAATTTAGTAATATGAATACATTAATATCAGACCTGTAATATCAATTCTGCACAATTTTTTTTTTTACCTTAAAAAAATAATCTAACATGGCAGAAGTGGTCACATAATTTTTCACATTTAAAAAAAAAAAAAAAACAAAACATTAATAACAATTAATTATGAATATTTAAAGATTGTTCCATTGAAATGCATTGGAGAGCGCCAGGTAGCGAGAGGTCATACCTGTCGCTGTTCAAGGTCGGACGCTGGCGCTGTGGGCTGAGGCTGGAATAATGATGAATGAGTCGCTATATGGCGCTATCTCAGTCGCTAAGCAGGATTGGCTTGATAAATGTGTGATTGTGGTGGGGAGCCGGCGTTCTCGTGGCGGGGCCCGTCATTACCGGCCGCTCACCAGTCGCTACCTGTCGCTATTCCTTCATAAATAAGGGCCTAAGCTTTCGTCTAAGGTGAACGGCTCTGAGCGCGCTGACAGCCGCATCCCCTGCTACCCTCTAACATGGAGCATGCCCCCGCTGGCCATTCACAAATGCCTGGCACGGGCACGCACCCTGCTAGAGGGATAATGGGGATGCGGCAGCAGCTTGTGCATGTGCCGGTGGACTGGGAAACAAGGTAAGTGCATTGGGCGACCTGGGGGGTTTCACACAGCGGGGCATCACTATTTTGGATGCCCTGGGGGGGGAGGGAAATGATAGGCCCGGGCATCTTATAGATTCCTGGGCTGACCGCGATGGGTTTTGATCCACTTTAATGAATATTTGCTGAAAACTTTCCACATGCGAATGCAAGTCACCTGATCATTCCCGATTGCCATATATCATCACTTTAGAGATTTTTCGTTTGCAAATCGTACTGTGTAAATGTACCATTAGCCTAGAGCAGGGGAAGTCAACTACTTACAGCGGAGGTCCGATTACCGGGGTCTGTTATCGGATGAGGGTCTGAGCTGAACCCCAAAAGTAATGCACCCTGCTCCCCAAATCTGAATGGCTGGGAGTGAGCACACACTGCCGCGGATGTGGCAGTGCATGATCCCCATTGTAAACGGATTGGACAAGAGCCCGCTCATGCGCCGTTTGAGAGTTTTTTATGGGCGTCCTGAGGGTTTCACACAGCGGGAGAATCCTGATTCGTGATGCTCCGGGGGAAAAGCCAGCCGATGGACTTAAAATGCTGGTGGGGTTTGTTCCACTTAAAAGTTACCTCTGGGACCAGGGCCGGATTAAGTGTGGTGCAGGCCCCAGATACAGTATAAAATAATAGTCCAGCCAAGTAACTGATTGGTGGTTGTCTGGCACCCGCCTACTTACTGGAGTGTCAGATCGGGTCCCTTGTGCCCCCCTTGTGCGGGTGCGTGCTGCTCGGGAACTCCTGCTTTGCCATTCTGGGTGGGGGGTAGTGTAGTCACCCGGCTGGTTCCCTGCATTGAGCTGCCAGCGGCTGTGCTTGGTGGCTTATGTGCAGTGACAGCTCTGCACCCATCACTGTAGCGTTGCTGGCGGCGGCTTTGCTGCTCTAGACTCCGTCCTGCCCTGTGGTGGCTTCAGAACTGCAATCGATGACCTTGGACTTACTGCTGCTGAAGCACTGGACATGCTGATCTAGCGGCTTGGTCCTCATTGATAGAAAAAGCTTTGGCAGTTCTGAGGCCATAGAGGACGTTCCGTGCAAAAATGATCTGGCAACAGCAATGAGAATGTCAAGAACTCCGCGACCTCCACCTGTATATTGAGCAGGATAAAGCGGGCACAGCTGTCCTTATTTAACTGGACACTGCTCATGGGGTAAAACGTTATTGTCCTCAAGCTGCTATACAGGGTTAAAAAAAAAGTGAGGGGCACAAGGGGCGCGTGCCCCGGGGCCTCCACAACCTGCCCTGCAAAGGGGGCCTCCACCAACCTTTGGGTTAGGGTCTGGTCCAGGAGGCTTTTCAGTCTTTGGTCTGATGGGCTGCAGACAGCAACAAAGCTATTGGCAGCAGTAGGGGCCCCTGTGCACCTGGGCAGCCAAAGCCACCACAGGGCAGGACGGAGGGTCTAGAGCAGCAAAGCCGTCCGCAGCGCTACAGTGATGGGTGCAGAGCTGTCACTGCACATAAGCCACCAAGCACAGCCGCTGGCAGCTCAATGCAGGGAACCAGCCGGGCGACTACACTACCCCCCACCCAGAATGGCAAAGCAGGAGTTCCCGAGCAGCACACACCCGCACAAGGGGGGCACAAGGGACTCCATCTGACTTTCCAGTAAGTAGGCGGGTGCCAGACAACCACCAATCAGTTACTTGGCTGGAATATTATTTTATACTGTATCTGGGGCCTCCACCAGATTTTGTTCCCAGGGGCTTATCTATGGGGGAGCAGAGGGGCACTTGCCCCGGGTGCAGGAGGTCAGGGGGGGGCAAAGGGGGGGCTGAGAGCAGGTGGGGGGTGCCAAAGTGGGGCCTGAGAACAGGTGGGGGGTGCCAAAAGGGGACCTGAGAACAGTTGGGGGGTGCCAAAGGGGGGCCTCAGAACAGATAGGGGGTTCCAAAAGGGGGCCTGAGAACAGGTGGGGGTGCCAAAAGGGGGCCTGAGAACAGGTGGGGGGGTGCCAAAAGGGGACCTAAGAACAGTTGGGGGGTGCCAAAGGGGGGCCTCAGAACAGATAGGGGGTGCCAAAAGGGGGCCTGAGAACAGGTGGGGGGTGCCTGGAAACAGGTGGGGGGTGCCGAAAGGGGGCCTGAGAACAGGTGGAGGGTGCCTGGAAACAGGTGGGGGGTGCCAAAAGGGGGCCTGAGAACAGGTGGGGGGGTGCCAAAAGGGGGCCTGAGAACAAGTGGGGGGTGCCAAAGAGGGGCCTGAGCACAAGTGGGGCACCATTTTCAATCTTTGCCCCGGGTGCCAGGAAGTCTAGCTACTCCTCTGCCTCCACCACACTTGATCCGGCCCTGACACCAGGGGTCTCCAACCCTCCTCCTCAAGGCCTACCAACAGGCCAGGTTTTGCAGATGCCCAGGTGAAGTAATTAGTGCTTAGCAGAGCTATAAAGCCAGCCAGTGAAGATCCATAAAGCATGACCTGTTGGTGGGCCCTGAGGAGGAGGGGGATGGTCTACACTACTTTTTTGAAGTCTTTTTAACTTTTTTTATCCTACTTTCAGGTAGAAGACCTAGAAAGTCTAAGAAAGTCAGAAACTTTGAGCGGACACCAGTGGTCACTGAGACCAATACACCTAGTGCACCAGCTCCCAAATATGATGCTCCATGTAGAGGTCCAGAGGTGGCTCCAGATAAGAGCAGGGTGCAAAGATTTCTTTTCAATAATTTTTATTGAAGATAACTATAAACACTCTTGGTATATCTGATACAACAGATCATAGACATTGTTATATAAACCAATTTGTGCACATAAAACTTTACTTTTAATCCAGCAGTTAAAAGCATCTCCATAATATAATATAAGTGAGCCAATCTTAAAAACAGTAATAGACAAAGTCCTGGTATTCACGGATGAATCATTAGGTCACTTACGCATTTCGGACCCCAGTCCTTAATCACAGTCACTATGATTAAGGACCGGGGTCCGAAACGCGTAAGTGACCATCCAATTTGTTTCAGTGTTTTTAAGTGGGTTCGGGACCACCCAAGGTTGGGCACCTCAAACTTAGCGGTGAGCGGATATTTCTTGTTTATTTGGAATGTGCACATAAACATATAATTTAAATTCTATATTCTAATTATAAAGTATAAAGGCTTATGTCATAAAAAACTAGATACAGTATATTTTATCAATGTCATTAAATCTAACCCCTTGTCACACATTAACTAAAGTAAAAAAAAAACCCAAGCATAAATTATAACAAAGAAATAGTCATATAACACAACCTTATAATAATAAAAGGTTAGTATCAAAATCGGAAGGTAAGAAATATTTTATCCATGGAGCCCAAACCTCTGGAAATCCCTCAAGGTTCCCAATATTAATTGCTGACAGATTTTCCATGGCCATAATATTATTAACTCTAGGGTGCAAAGATTTAAAGAGGAACCTCGGACCAAAAATAAAAAGGGGTCGAATCCCCCCCCCCCCCCCATATCGGCCCCTGCTTACCTTTTGGATGTCGATGCTGCCTGCTGAAGCGGCATCCGGATGGTTCAGGGCCTGATCGCTGCTCCCCACCACCGGCTTAGCCGTCTGTAAATGACAACATGGCTTAGCTGTGCTCTTCAGTGCCCCCCGCCACTCAGTGAAGTCTGGTAGGTTTTCGGGCAGCCCCATTGCATCCCATTCATGGGCATTGCGCAGGTGCGATATGGGGGGCCGCATGCAGTGCCTGATGAGATACAAGATGGCGCCACCCGTCGGAAGGTTGCCCGGCATCCGAGGGACTCAGAAGATGGATCCCCCGGCGAGGTGAGTAAATAGTGCCCAAATGTAAGGGGGGGCAGCAGATCGGTGAGTTTTGGGGGAGGTTTTAACCTCCCACGATCATCCTCTTTAAAGTGGACCAACACCCAGGAATTTGACTATCCTGGGTTTTAGTCCACTTCGGTGGGGCACCCCAATCGGGGGTGCCCCGCTGTGTGAAACCCCCCAGAACGCCCGGAAACACTCGCCACGCTCCTACGCGGGCGCTCATCCAATCAGAGCGCTCAGAGCCGCTGTGGTATGCACGTACAAGCGGCGTCCAACCACAGCAGCTCTGAGCGCTGGAGGCCGCATCTCGCACTTCCCTCTAACAGGGTGCGCGCCCTGCTAGAGGGAAGCACGAGACGCGGCTGCAGCCCGCGTATGCGCCGTTGGAACGGGGTTAAGGTAAGGTTTCTGGGCTTCCTGGGGGGTTTCACCCCCCGGGACATCCCGATTTCGGTTGCCCCGCGGGGAGGGATCTGATCGGCCCGGGAATCTTATAGATCCCCCCTGGGTGTTGGTCCACTTTAAAACATACACTCAAACAGGGTGGATATGCACCGCCAAGGATTTATATAGTTATAACATAGGTGCTGGCCATGGGGGATGAACAACCAGACAAAGCTTTGCACAATGGAGGGGTCCTAGATTAACCCCTAAAAAGCCATCCCCATATAGAGGCCGCACTCAAGGAATAAAATTAACAATAATATTTTATTGAATAATTCTTAAAATTGCTAACACTTATTTAACCTGGGTATACTACTGGCGAGAATATTTGAATTAACAGCGTGACAGAACAAATGTGCAATTATTAAAAGAACCGTGATTGTCCCACTTATAATATGGGGCAACTCTATCCATAAAGTGCTGTGTGCATATATACTGAATGTGGCATACAATGTAACAAAGTCAACAATTGAAACACTCCTAATTAACCAAACACATAAACCAAAACAGTGCTGTGCAATACAATGTATACTGGTGAGCGCCAGTACCAGGTGTTTATACTGAGTAGAGAGGCGCCAAAAACTGATACAAAAAGAAAATGTAGCAAACAAACTTACATTACCTAGTCACTGAGGGGTCCCCCGTAGCAGCCGCCACCGACGCGTTGCGTGTCAGAATGACACTTTAAAACATATTCTAAAAACAGAAATCAGCTTCAAAGAAATTGTTTCAAGAATGGTAAGTAACATTTAAAAAAAAAGGAGTTATCTATTAGTATTGTGCTTTTACTGGACGTCTGAGAAGTATTGCATTTGACTGTGTGCGTACATGACTTCCACCTATTACTTCAGCACAAGGTTTTATTACATTAGCAGGATCGCTATTTGGAGGGGCAGGGTGGAGGTTAGGTTTTTCTCAGGAAGGGGCTAGAGTGCTCCTTTAAACACTTCACTCTAGGGGGGTTATTTAAGAAACGCCAGGTAATGTCTCATAGCGGCAGGCAGCGTCTGGTGAACGCCGGGCGCTCTACGTGAAAACCACATTTAAAAAAGTCAATCTGGTGAGTGCCTCTAATAGCGTCATGTATCCACTAGTGGTGGCTCAGTGTAAAGCGCCGGCGCTCTAGGTTCAGCAGCGCCATGTAGAACCTGTTGCTCAGCAGCGTTATCCCATACATTTCAAGTTTTTTTTTCTTGTGTATAGTGTTTTAATTCATTATTTTTCTAAATTTTAGGATCAAATTATTGTGTGGCCTCTTCTGCCCGGCAACCAAACACTTAAATTGTTATATTTTGAAATTTTTTTTTTATGCAGAATTGTATGTGCAGGTCGGCCATTGCAGTGTCATAGTGTAGAAACAATGTCATTCGATATGTTTTCGCTCTGGTGCTGGTGGATATGAGAAACAGACTTTTCTCATATAGTGTCCAGCGCATATAGTGCCCGGTGCTCAGCACTAGAGCGCCCAGTTTTAGAGCACCGACCAGGTTTTGTGTTTGATTTTCTTAAATATGGGCTTCAGTGGCAAGCATTGGACGCACTAACTGGCGCTACCTATTGCTCGCTGCAGCTCTGTGCAGTTGTTCTAAATGTATATGCAATGATTGAGGGAAATCCCTTATACAGCACCCTCCAGACATCACATTTATCAATGCTGGACAGGATAGCACATTGTCACTTGTCCGCCCGCTACTCTAGGTTATAGCGTCAGACACCCGCTTGCAGCGTCCACTAACGGACTCTAAAAGTGCAGCTACAAAGATGTTTAAACGGCAATACGTGGTACTAGTCTTAAATTAGCCTCCACATCTGCCCACTGTGACCTATCGGATCTTGAGCTACAGTGCCCACGGCTGCATCATTTCGACGCTATAGTTAAATAAGACGCTAACCATCAGCCTCATTGTTTTTTTCAGTTGTTAAATTTGACGCTGAGGTGGCGCTTAAAAAAGGTCCCAGGTCTTAACAAATCAAGCAAAACTTTACGTGGTTGTGTTGGTATCAGTAAGCCTTCCACCACAGCCCTGCTCATTGTGGAAGTGGAATCGTATTCTGTGGCACCGCTCTTGGTTATGCAATGATGACATCCGCAGTGATTTATAGTCATGAGAACCGCAACAATATCAGCTGCACAGAAGAAATCATCCTTTAGTGTAAGCTCGCAGGGGCGCGACTCTCTCTCCTATTGTCTCCTGTGCTCACAACACTTGGTTTGAACCTCATAGCATCTAGTTTTGTATTGTTCCCTGTACTATATGTTTTACCTTGTCTGTAATCATAAATTCTAAAGCAATAAGGAAGATGATGGTTCTATATAAATAAACATTATTATTATTATTATTAATAATAATAATAATAATAATAATGCCACATAGCTAGATGAGGGGACCCTACTGTACTGTCATCTGTGTCATTCTACTTTTTAGTCACGCCGAATGTTGGTGGAGGTTTGGCCAAAAGCACCTTTACAAATCCAAGATCAACAGTCCCTCATTGAAGGCCACACGTCTTATGGTCATCAGCCACATGAGAATGAGAGTGTCAAGCCCTGCGGGACACCCGCCTTCTAGGTAAGTCCACAACCCCCAATCTCCGCTGCTAGCTTCACCTATTGCCAAGCCCTCGTTTGCCGGGACGTTTTACACGCCTCGCCGGACACGGTTGCCCCCAGGACTTAGTAGCACAAAGGATGTGGACAGGGGTGAAGGTGGGTGAACCAGAGGCAAGACTGGGCGATGTCAGGTAAGCTGGGGTCATACACGGGTAGTCAGTCGTTACTAAGCGCAGCACCAAAGGGAGAGACAAGAAAAGAATCAAGTTCAAGCCAAGGGTCAAGCCAGGAGGTCACAGGTACGCAGCACAAGGGATGAGACGGATTCGTGGTCAGGGTACAAGCAGGCGTTGGTCCAGGCGGCAATCACGGGGTGGTCAAACAAGACGAGGTCGGCAACGAACAAGGATCACAGGTACTATCACACCCAGCAGCAGGCTATCTTGGGCAATGTGGGGAAACAACCTTTATTAGATGGGAACTAACGGGATTGGCTGGGGAGGAACACTCGGCTCATTGGCCAAGGAAATTCATGAGCTGATTGCTCAAAAACAGTAACAGGGTGTCTCAACCACCAGTAGCACTAGGGCTTATTGGCCCTTTAACTAATGCTCCGGCAGGCGTGCTGTCTGCAGCGGCGCCAGAGGGCATAAGGAAGCGAGGAGAGGAGAAGGCGGGCAAGCTCAGCGCCCCTCAAACCTCACCGGACTGTTCCACCCCACCTCCGGTTTCAGGGCTGTATTTACCATTAGGCAAACCTAGGCCTGTGCCTAGGGTGGCCACCTGCAAGGGGGGAGTGGCTCTGACATTACAGTTATAGTAAAAAATAAACTGTTGGCATGTTAATGCCTCCTTACAAATGCTCCCCCACAGTGTGTACATAGAGGGGGCAATGGGTTAAAGGCAGTCTGCAGCCTCATCCTCTCCCCTTTATTGCTGTGGCCATGTGACTCCTGTGTGTCGGCAATCTATAATACAAGAGCATGCTTCTCTGCATTTTGTCCCTCTCCTCTCTACACATTTATTTTTTCTATTGGCGGACTGCAACATCCAGGCAGGCGTCAGCAATGGGCATCTCAGGCAGATACCAGGGCCACTGCACCTTGGGAGGGCCCACTGCCCTGGGCAGCCCCTATGCAGGACTGTGCACTAACCAGGACTAAGGACTGTCAGCCAGGGGCAAATTGGCCACTGGGAGAGACTTCTTTTTCTTTGTCAGTTCTTCTATTCTTTGTTTCTTTTGTTCTATTCTATTCTTTCCTTCGAGTCTTTTTCTTTCTTTCATTTAACTGTTATGCCAATTCTTTCCTTTTTTTCTTTCATTCCTTCTATTCATTCTGTCTTCTTTTTTTCTGTGATTCCTTCTTTTCTTTCCTTCTTTCCAGCTCTTTGTTCCCCCATTCCTTCTCTCTGTCTTACCTGCTTTTTTCCCTGTCTTTCCATTTATTCATTCTTTGTTTCTGTCATTCGTTCTTTGTTTATATGCATATATTTTTTTATTTTTGTGATTCCTTCTTTTCTTTCTTTCTTTCCAGCTCTTTGTTCCCCCATTCCTTCTCTCTGTCTTACCTGCTTTTTTTCCCTCTTTCCATTTATTCATTCTTTGTTTCTGTCATTTGTTCTTTGTTTATATGCATATATTTTTTTATTTTTGTGATTCCTTCTTTTCTTTCTTTCTTTCCAGCTCTTTGTTCCCCCATCCCTTCCATTCACAAACGGCCGGCGCGGGCGCGCGCACGTCTAGAAGGGCGATCACCCCTGGGTGACGGTCCACTTTAAGCTTTGCTTGTTAGGTTAATGATTGCTGCATCTAAAAAGAGAGAGAGAGGCAAAGGAACGGATGTACATTAATCTTGAAATCTAGCGCTCTTAAAGTGGATAGAAACCAAAAAATGGGTCCACCGCTCTCCATGGGCCCCCCCCTCAAGCAGCCAGGTGCTGCTGTTGGCTCAGCGGTTGCCCGGTTTTCTTTTCCGCTGCCAAAGCCACACCCTGCGGCAATTTTTGAAAGAGCTTATTGGCTCCCTCAAAAGTCCCTCTGAGACGAGGTGCAGCCGGCTGGCACGCTGTGGATGCACCCAGAAAGGCTGAGTATAGGAGAAGCCGGGGATGCAATATCACGTTACAGGACACACCGGGTCAGGTCAGATCACCAGGGGAGGTTTCACACAGCAGGGCATCCGGTGTAGGGGTTTTGACCCACTTTAGAGTGGACCTAAAGTTGAATGTGGTCGATCCCCCCCCCATCGAGCCCTGCTTACCTTTTGAATATCGCCGCCTGCTGCTGTGGTGACATCTGGCTGCTTCAAGGCCCGATCCTCACCCCGTCTCCAAATGACAGCGCAGCTTTAGCCATGCTCTACAAAGTCCTGCGCCGCTCAGCGAAGTCTCACAGGATTTTAGGCGGCTCCATTGCATCCCATTCATGGCCACTGCGCAGGTGCGAGATAGGGGGATGTGCGCAGTGCCTGATGGGATGCAAGATAGTCCCACCCGTCGGGAGTTCGTCTGGAATCTGAGGGACCTAGAAGTTGGATCCCCTGATGAGGTAAGTGATGATAAATAATCCACTTTAGGCATATCTACCAACTTTTCAGGGAGGGAAGGAGGCACATTTGTTAAATTAGGCCACACCCCCTCATTAAGGGATGGAAATGAGATATAACAGTTACAACAATAGAAACACTTTCAATAAGCGAATGAATCATTTATTGCTGCAGATCTGCATGTTACACCTTTTAAAGAGGGACAATATGTAAATGAAGCCACACACCCTCATTGAGGGATGGATGAAGCCACACCTCCTCATTGATGGATAGGAGATACATTGTAACAGTTACAACAATAGAAACACTTTCATTAAGTGAATGAATCATTTATTGCTGCAGATTTGCATGTTACACCTCTAAGAGGGACAATGAGAACAACGAGGGATAGGGGGGCATGGACCCAAAAGAGGGACAGTCCCTCCAAATCAGGGACACTTGGGAGGTATGATCACACCTTCCAATGTTTCAGGGTGGGGAAGGGGGACAACTGTTAACATAGGAGATACATTGTAACAGTTACAACAATAGAAACGCTTTGTATAGGCAAATGAATCATTTATTGCTGCAGATCTGCATGCTACACTTTAAAGAGGGACAAATGGGAACAACATGGGACAGGGGGACCTGGATTCAAAAGAGGGACAGTCCCTCAGGGACACTTGGGAGGTGTGCTTTAGGCCACATCCAGAAAACGCTGTCAGGAGTTTGGCTATTTGCACCAGTGTCAGTATAAACACAAGTATCCTGTACAGGATATTAAAGCTTAATGAGTTTCATAGTGGGATCTGAGATGACAGAGCACATGGATTGGTTGTGACCCGGGATCAGTAATGCATTGCACACACTGCTCACTGGTGCCAAGAATCTTTTCATTATAAAGCAGATGTAAAGCCTATTAACACATAGACAATATCCAGCTTTTATTAATAGTATTCGTATCCAGTATAACTGGAATAAAGCTCATCACCTATTAGAGCCACATATATGGACCTTACTCCCCTTCTAATCTTTATTGTCTTTAACTGTCACCTCTTCAGATATATAATCGTGCCCAAGCGATTCTCATTCAGACAGACAAACTTATTTACAAATTCAAATTCCTCCCTCTTGGGTGTGAAGTGGAAAAGCTTTCCAAGTGAGACAGAGAAGCCTTCCAAAGGATGGGGGAGAATTCCCCCCCAACCCAATTACCCATGCCTACCAACGTTTTAGGGTGGGAAAGAGGGACAATTGTTAAATTAGGCAGCGCCCCGTTGTTGGGAAATCAATAGGAGATAGGATGTAACAGACACAACAATACACAAACACTTTAAATAAGCAAATGAATCATTTATTGCTGCAGATCTGCATGTTACACCTCAAAGAGGGACAATATGTAAATGAAGCCACGCCTCCTCATTGAGGGATGGATGAAGCCATGCCCCCCCATTCAGGGATGGATGAAGCCACGCCCCCTCATTGAGGGATGGATAGGAGATACATTATAACAGTTACAACACACTTTGAATAGGCAAACGAATCATTTATTGCTGCAGATCTGCATGTTACACCTCAAAGAGGGACAATATGTAAATGAAGACACACACCCTCATTGAGGGATTATGAAGCCACGCCCCCTCATTGAGGGATGGATAGGAGATACATTATAACAGTTACAACAATAGAAACACTTTGAATAGGCAAATGAATCATTTATTGCTGCAGATCTGCATGTTAGACCTCAAAGAGGGACAATATGTAAATGAAGACACACCCCCTCATTGAGGGATTATGAAGCCACGCCCCCTCATTCAGGGATGGATAGGAGATACATTATAACAGTTACAACAATAGAAACACTTTGAATAGGCAAACAAATCATTTATTGCTGCAGATCTGCATGTTACACCTCAAAGAGGGACAGTATGTAAATTAAGCCACACACCCTCATTGAGGGATTATGAAGCCACGCCCCCCTTATTGAGGGATGGATAGGAGATACATTATAACAGTTACAACAATAGAAACACGTTGAATAGGCAAATTAATCATTTATTGCTGCAGATCTGCATGTTACACCTCAAAGAGGGACAGTATGTAAATTAAGCCACGCCCCCTCATTGAGGGATTATGAAGCCACGCCCCCTCATTGAGGGATGGATAGGAGATACATTGTAACAGTTACAACAATAGAAACACGTTGAATAGGCAAATGAATCATTTATTGCTGCAGATCTGCATGTTACACCTCAAAGAGGGACAAATGAGAACAACGAAGGACAGGGAACATGGACTCAAAAGAGGGACAGTCCCTCCAAATCAGGGACACTTAGGAGGTATGTGGTTCTACTTACAGTGCTTGACACATCCTAGTTATAATGTAATACCATTAGCGCAGGCAAGACTTTCGTTCCCATTGTTTTTGGTCACCAGCGTCTAATCTTCTTCTGTCATGTGAATGTAGATAATGAGCGCTGATCAGTCACACAGGAGTCTATTTGTTTGTGAGGTGTCTGGTTCTTTGCATTGCATATTATACACGATTTTCCACACCCCAAGTGGAACACCATTAAAGTGATCCAAGTTACATAATAATAAGTAGGCCTTCTTTAAACCGGACCTTCAGCATCATTTAATCACGTTATGTTTCCACATCCTGTACATACAAATTGCCCACATTTAAAATCGTCCTACCTGCACCTACTGCATTTTCTGAGCTTTTAAACATCCAAGATGGCGGCCCATGGAGTCTCAGGCTGCCTGCAGATAGGACGTGTCTTCTGGCTGTGCCGCTCTGCATTGTGGGATTGCTGTTCTTTTTCTGCTCCGTCTGTGCCGAGCACCGCTATACACCCCCCCCCCCCCCCCGCACCTTTCACCCCTCTCAACTTCTCAGTATTTGATACTTCTGAGGCAAAATGGTGGCTTATCCTAGAGTCCTCAACAGAGTTGCAGCTCAGTGGGGGAAAGAATAATAAGTAATTGACTATAAACTTAAAATATGTGAATGTTAGATGCTGGGGAATAGTTTTTAAGGCTTTGGGCTTTTCATTAAATTATGCTGAAGGTCCAGTAGAAGCGTCATCGCCACACGACGCCACTTTTATGGCCTCAGCGACACTCAGCGTTCAATTTAAAGTGGACCAACACCCTGCAGGATCGGCCCGGGATGCCAATCCAATCCCTCCCCACGGGGCATCCAAAATCGGGATGGCGCGCTGTGTGAAACCCCCCAGGACGCCCGCAAACCTTACCTGAATCCTGGTCTAACGGCGCATGCGGGGGCCGCGGCCGCATCTCGCGCTTCTCTCTAGCAGGGTGCCTGCAATTCACAAATGATAGCGGGAAGCGCGAGATGCGGCCGCCAGCATGCTCTGAGCCGCTGATGTTAGACATCGCTTTGACGCGCATAGCTCAGCGGCTCCGAACGGACGAGCGGCCGCCCATGCGCCCTAGGAGCGGGGTGAGGTGAGTTCTATCTGGAGATCTGGGGGGTTTCACATAGACATAGACAGAATTCTGGGTGTTGGTCCACTTTAAAGTGGACCAACACCCAGGGGGTATCAGATCCGATCAGATCAGATCCCTACCCGCGGGGCATCCGAAATCGGGATGTCCCGCGGGGTGAAACCCCCCAGGAAGGCCACAATCCTACCTTCTCCACGTTCCAGCTGCGCATGCGCGTCCGCGCGGCCCTCTAGCAGGGCGCGCTCCTGCGCCGGCCGTTTGTGAATGGCCGGCGCGGGTGCGCTCCCTGTAAGAGGGACGCGTGGGTGGCAGACGCGCTCTGCTTGTCCGGCGCTGCCTCTCGCTTGTCCGGAAGCGGAGATTGGCTGCAGCGGTCACGTGGGAGCGGGGTGAGGTGAGCTTTCTAGGCTTTCTGGGGGGTTTCACACAGCGGGGCACCCCCGATCAGGGTGCCCCACCGAAGTGGACCAAAACCCAGGATAGTCAAAATCCTGGGTGTTGGTCCACTTTAAGAAATAAAGAAACGTCAGCGCCTTATTTAACACTAGCGTCGAAAAGGTCACAGCGCCAGGCGCTCTGGTCTCATCTGCTGCTGAAGAACAAGATCCCATAGAGCACAATGGGCAGAACTGGATTGTAGTGTTTCATGCTTATCATTAATATTACACACATATATTTGTACAGAACTTGCATTGGGACTTGTCAGTAATAGAAATGCAGGACCTGGATGGGACAAAATGTTTTTTTGTGTTATTAAAATTGATTTCATTTGCTACTTTTGCTTAACAATGTGTAATTAGGACACCAACAACTAAAACCCAGCCTAAACGCACTGTAGCAGTGATTTCCTGTAACTGTAATGATCAATAATGCGTAAAACATCCGTAATGAAATGTAATAATGAAACGCTGACCTCCAAATCAGGGACACTTGGGAGGTATGAGTTAGGATATGGCGTTTCCTTCAGCAGGGTATCCCAAATTAGTATGCAGCTTTAGGTCTGGACCACAAGCAATCCTCACTGCAATGTAAATGGATGCTGTGTAGCCTGGTTCTGATAAGAGCCATTAATCAGCTGGAATATGCTGTTTGTGTTTGTTACGTATGAGCTGTGTCTGCTGGCCGACGTCCCGCTGTGAAAGCAACTATTAGCATCAGATATCTCCAATCTATTTCCAAATGTCTTCCTGGAACAACTGTATCATCTGGGAATACTGAACCATCCTGTATCATACCACCTAACTGTCCCTAATTTGCAAGGACTGTCCATCTTTTGAGTCCATGTCCCCCTGCCCCGCATTGTAATCATTTGTCCCTCTTCGAGGTCTAACATGCAGATCTGCAGCAATAAATGATTAATTTGCCTATTCAAAGTGTTTCTATTGTTGTAACTGTTACAATGTATCTCCTATCCATCCCTCAATGAGGGGGTGTGGCTTCATCCATCCCTCAATGAGGGGCGTGGCTTCATCCATCCCTCAATGAGGGGCGTGGCTTCATCCATCCCTCAATGAGGGGGCGTGGCTTCATCCATCCCTCAATGAGGGGGGCATGGCTTCATCCATCCCTCAATGAGGGGGCGTGGTTTAATCCACCCCCTCAATGAGGGGGCGTGGCTTCATTTAACAATTTCCCACCCTGAAAAGTTGGGCCAGAAAGGAAGCACCATTTGGATTGGCTGTTTAGTTGCCCAAATTGATTGGCCACGAATGGTCACATGTGTCCTGCAACTGGCTGCTGATTTATGCCATCCCAGAAGAGGCGAGTATTTGGGGAACACGATTTAAAGGGTTCGGGATCGCTTTAAAGTAGGAAAAGTACAAAATTATATTGTCCCGCCCCCTCCCACAGTTGTGATTCATTGCTGTATGACACCCCATAGAATCGCCATATATGGTGATAAAAGGGATTGTCCAGGCAAATTAAAAAAAAAAAAAGCAGCAGAGTGAATCACGACCACGGCAGCCATCTTGAAATGGTAAGGACCGCCGGGGCCGCTCGGCCAGTGAGTGTATCAAAAAATGATGATGGTGCCAGCAACCACCCAGATAGTTCCAAAAAGCAGCACTCCCTCCACCACAATTAATAGATTCAACCAAATATCATGAATTCATATTTATTGATTGTGTGGTGCGGAATATATACATTTATTCAAGCGGTCAGCGAGTGTAGCTGTTAGCTTTTGATGTGTGAGCAATGCGTTTGCATTGCGTTTGCATAATCAGTGAATGGTAAAGTGGCAAAGTAACGCAGGTACAGTGCGTTATACGTGCGTTGCCATAGACTTCTATTGACCTGCTCTGTTACTACGTTGCGCTGAAAATGGTCAGGGTTGCGCTTTTTCAATGCGTTGTGCAACGCGGCGCAACAATGCAGAGTAAGTGCAGAGGAGTGAACAGAGTGTAAGGCTCCTTTCACATCTGGCAACACAGATGCTGCTCCATAGAAGTCTATGGCAACCCAATGCAAACACAAAGTAAGATGCAACTTAGCGCAACTCAGCGCAGTGGCGTGAAAAGAGCCTTAGACGGTCAGCCGAGTCACTGATTGGACGAGAAGCTGTGCATGTGCCGTAGGACCGGGGAAAGGTGAGCTTGATGGGTGAGCTAGGGGTTTCACACAGCGGGGCATCCAGAATCTAACCCAGGTAAGTAAAAGTCTTGGGTTTTTACTTGGTGGTTTTGGTCCACTTTAATACAGTTCAGCCACCTTTGGGATAATATGGGGGGGGGGGCAGTGCCCATACATGTGCATACCTTCCAACTATTCAGGGTAGGTAGGAAAGAGGGACAAGAATTGTTAAATGGAGCCACGCCCCCTCATTGAAGGATGAAGCCACGCCCCCCATTGAGGGATGGATGAAGCCACACCCCCTCATTGAGGGATGGATGAAGCCACACCCCCTCATTGAGAGATGGATGAAGCCACACCCCCTCATTGAGAGATGGATGAAGTCACGCCCCCTCATTGAGGGATGGATGAAGCCACACCTCCTCATTGAGAAATTATAGGGGATACATTGTAACAGTTACAACAATAGAAACACTTTGAACAGAAGAATTAACCATTTATTGCTGCAGATCTGCATGTTACACCTCAAAGAGAGACCATGTGTAAATTAAGCCACGCCCCCTCATGGGGGGGTAGATGAGGCCACGCCCCAATTAAGAGATGATCGAAGCCACGCCCCTTCATTGAGGGATGGATAGATGATAGGTTATAACAGTTACAATAATATAAACACTTTAAATAGACAAATGAATACTTTATTGCTGCAGATCTGCATGTTACACCTCAAAGAGGGACCATATGTAAATGAAGCCACGCCCCTCATTGAGGGATGGGTGAAGCCACGCCTCTCCCCTATTGAGGGATGGATAGGAGATAGGATGTAACAGTTACAACAATAGAAACACTGGACAGAAGAATGAATCGTTTATTGCTGCAGATCTGCATGTTACACCTCAAAGAGGGACCATATGTAAATTAAGCCACACCCCCTCATTGAGGGATGGGTGAAGCCACGTCTCTCCCCTATTGAGGAATGGATAGGAGAGAGGATGTAACAGTTACAATAGAAACACTGAACAGAAGAATGAATCGTTTATTGCTGCAGATCTGCATGTTACACCTCAAAGAGGGACAAACGAGTACAATGAGGGACATGGACTCAAAAGAGGGACATTCCATCTAAATCAGGGACACTTCGGAGGTATGTATGTGGGCCAGTGGGAGGCACAGGAAGAGTTTCTGCCCTTTTGATCCTTTAATGACGCCTCAATAATAATAATAATAATTAATAAAGGTAGTTACCTGCCTGCGCCCCGATATCAGCGCATCGCACAGTGCGGCACAGTCAGGCGCTGAGTGGAGCAGCAGCGTAGCTCGGGCTCTGGGCGGGGCTTGTGGGGCTGAGGCCGAGCTGTGATTGGCCACAGACACACCCAGGGCGCTGTGTATAGGCGCCCAGCCCCATAGCCGCTCAGCACTTCGCTCGGCTCGTAGAGGCTGATCAGAGCCGCCGCTGGCTCCCTGCCCGGCCCCCCGGTGCCCGCCAGGACCCCACAGGTAAGGACACCCCGACCCCTGCCTGGGGCTCGGCCGCCGCCCTCCCTCCCTCCGGGTCCCCGATACCGGAGGCGATAAAAGTTTACTTTACTTTGCACAACTTTTCCCCGTTCTGCGCCGTGTTTAGTAACTACGGAGAAGTGTTCGCTAACGTGGCCCGAGTGAGGGGCGAGGACCCCGAGAGCCACCCCCTGCTGTGCACATACACGTAGGCAGCATTGCATGCCCAGGCTGCTGGCTGTGGGGATATATATATATGTATAATTTATATACATAGAGTGTATATAATATATAGATGATGCTTATATAGGTGTGTGCATATCATTTCTATACATAGTGTGTACGTGTGTTTCTGGAGTGTATATAATATATAGATAATGTTTTTATATATATTTATATAGGTGTGTGTATATAATTTATATATAAAGTGTGTGTGTATGTGTGTTACTGGAGTGTGTACGATATATCGATGATGTTTATATATATTTCTATATAGGTGTGTGGGTATATTATTTATATACATAGTGTATATGTGTATTTCTGGAGTGTATACAATATATCGATGATGTTTATATATATTTTTATAGGTGTGTGGGTATATTATTTATATATGTGTTTATAGAGTGTATCTAATATATAGATGATGTTTATATTTAAATTGGTGGGTGTGTATATAATATATATAAATAGTGTGTATATGTGTTTCTGGAGGGTATACAATATATAGATGATGTTTATATATGTATTTATAAAGGTGGGTGTGTATATAATTTATGTACTTAGTGTGTATGTGTGTTTCTGGAATGTATATAATATATATATATATATATATATATATATATATATATATAGTTTATATAGATAGTGTGTATATTCATGTTTTTGCAGTTTATACAATATGTAGATGATATATATACATATGTATATATGCTCTTATATATTATATATATAGTGTGTGTATACACTGCCTGTAACATGTGTGGCCCATCACACCCTTATGCAGTCTTGCTGTTTGCTTTGGAAGGGATTCCCCGGCCATTTCTGCCTGGTGCCACACCCTCCCCTACCTTATAATGCTGTCCCCGGGCATAACTCATTGTGGTGGTGGTGGGACACTTGTGGGTCATTAGTATCAATGGAGTAGAAATCGATGTGTTACTTTCTTTTTATTCTATTACTGGGCGTAACTTAAGGGGGGGGGGCAACCGCATCGGGGCCCAGAAGGTCGCTCCTCTACGTTATTTGTCACATTTGTGCTCACTCTGTGTTGTTTAGAGAAAGGAAGCACCATTTGTTTCTGTTGTTGCAGTTTTTAGACATCTAGCTGCATCTAAGCCAGAAAAAAAAGTTTACTGTACAAGCCGTGAAAGGGTCATGTTCGCACCAGGGCCCCGTCACATTTAGTTACACCACTGGGGATCATGCAATGAAGCCAGTGTGCATTGTGGTGTGGGTTGCAACCTGCATCTCAGTGTGCTTTTTAGTGTTTAGACACAAAACAAAAAGTTTTTTTCTCCCTTTTTTGTCCCCCATAATGACCTTTACCTATGATGAGGTGCATCATTTCTCCATTGAGAGTATTTGTTCTTAAAGTGGACCGACACCCGATGCCGATCAGCCCGGGAATCTGTAAGATTCCCGGGCAGATCAGCATCGGGCCTGCGGGGCACCCCGATCGGGAGTGCCCGCTGTGTGAAACCCCTCAGAAAGCCCCGAAATCCCTACCTGCTCCTCGATCCAGCGGCGCATGCGCGAGCATCCCTCTAGCAGGGCGCGCACCCGGCACGGGCGCGCTCCCTGTAAGAGTGACGCGCGGGAGGCGGGCGCGCTTGCTTGTCCGGCGGCGGGGATTGGCTGCAGCAGTCTCGTGGGAGCGCGGACAGGTGAGTTTTTGGGGTTTTCTGGGGGGTTTCACACAGCGGGGCACCCCCGATCAGGGTGCCCCACCGAAGTGGACCAAAACCCAGGATAGTCAAAATCCTGGGTGTTGGTCCACTTTAAGTTTGGAAACTACAGCACCCTATGTGCTATGCAGAATAAAAAACGGTGAATACCTTAGCATAGCCCATAGGCTATGTTATTTCCAAACTTTAAATATATCCTTACACCACTGAAACAATAATAATGTAACTAAATTGTAAAATGCCCCATGACATGTACAGGTGATTTTTTTTTTCTTCCAGAAAAGTAGGATAAAGACTTTTTTGCGTGTTACCGCTAAAAAGCCAACGATATGCAGGTTGCAATCCACACCACAATGCACACCGCAAGTCACCCTGGCTCCACCAAATCTTTAGCATGACCCCCATTATGTTCTATGATATGCACAGGGCTCGCTTAGCCACCCTGCCATGAGAGGGTGGGGTATCTGCTGGATATAATTATACGGTGAAAACTGGTCGGACTGGTGTGCCACAGTTGTGCAAGTCGCTGTGTGTTGTATGTTGCTCTCACTGTTTATTTACAGTCGCCAAGCGGTAAAATAAAATCAAGGTAGAAAAGGACTCTCGCCCTCTTACCGATTCGTCTCGAATCGCTGCAAAATCGAAAGCGTTTCCGCAGCTGTGCAACACGTTATCTACACTTTGTAGTGTTTGTTGTGTTTGTATCTACACTAAGGGGGTTATTCATGAAGGTCTAGCGATTGTTGTGTTTGTAGTCCTATGCATTGATACAATGGTGGTCAGGGTCCCAGCATTGTACGTTTATTTATTGCAAGGCACAATCGTTGCGAGTATTGTGGCGCAGCTTTCTTTTTTTTTTTCTCTCTCTCTCTGGGACGGGAGGGGCTTGTTTGGTCGGCTGTGATTGGGGGGAAGAAATGTCCCTCCTGAAAAATTCTGGGCGTGAATGTGATGAGGGAGCTGTAATCAGAGAAAAGGGTGCGGTGCCCACTCTTAAAGTGCCCAAGGACTTTTTTTTTTTTCCCTTCCAGAAGTCGAGTGTGGGATAAGGTGTCGCACTTCTCTAGAAAGTCGGAATTTTGGAGCAATCCAAAGGACCCCTACTCCATTTCTCAAGAACTTTGGATTGCCTCGAAATTCATAAAAGTTTATAAAAAAAAAAGTTTTCGGAAAGATCTCTTTTTCCTGCAGAACGAATCTCTGTTGTGCGCTCCTGGAAACATCTGCGGCTCGGAGACGTTGGAAAATTACTTGGGCTCGGAGCGATTGAGAGGGGGACGCGATTCCTCTGAAAATATTTCACCACCCTTATAAAAATGTGTTGGCAACTCAGACTCTCCAGGTCGGAGGTGGGGTGAGGGTCTGGCTACGCTTCCCTATAAAGTTCTCTTTTCAGGAGTTTAGGGAACGGATACGATTGCAGGATATTTAGTGATACTTCTGCTTCGTATCTTCATTGCCCAGTGAGAATAAAATTGTGGTTTGTGTATTGCTTTTCTGTATATTGTGGCTGTTCGCTGTATATTGCTGCGCGCTGGGTGTGTCTGGAAGTACTGGCCTCTGTCCAGAAGCCTTAGGAATGCTGGTTTGGGAGCGGAGTGACTCACTGCGGCCCTGTAGTCTGAGAAGGGGAGGGCGGGGGGGGGGGGGGGTGAGGGAGAGGAGGAAGGGTAGGGACAGGAATGTGCATTGGGGAACCCATTCTTTACTTGCACACACGTGTGTGTGTGTGTGTGTGTCACCATAGGTGTAACATACCTCCCAACTGTCCCTGATTTGGAGGGATTGTCCCTCTTTTGAGTCCATGTCCCCCCTGTACCTTGTTCTAATTTTTCCCTCTTTGAGGAGTAACATGCAGATCTGCATCAATAATTATCAATTTGCCTATTCCAAATGTTTAAAGTGTTGTAACTAATGCAATGGCTTCATTTAACAGTTGTCCCCTTTCCCACCCTGAGACGTTGGGCGGTATGATCATCCCTCCCGAGTGTCCCTGATTTGGAGGGACTGTACCTCTTTTGAGTCCATGTCCCCCGTTGTTCTCATTTGTCCCTCTTTAGGTGTAATATGCAGATCTGCAGCAATAATTTCTATCGCCTATTCCAAGTGTTTATAGTGTTGCAAGTGATACAATGTATCCACCCCTCAATGGCTTCATTTATCAGTTGTCCCCTTTCCCACCCTGAAACTTTAGGAGGTATGATCATGCCTCCCAAGTGTCCCGGATTTGGAGGAATTGTCCATCTTTTGTCCCTCTTTGAGGTGTAACATGCAGATCTTCAGCAATAGATGATTAATTTGCCTATTCCAGGTGCTTATATTGTTGTAACTGTTACAATGTATCTCCTATCCCTTAATCAATGAGGGGGGGTGCTTATTAACATACTGTCCCACCCTGAAAAGTTGGAAGGCATGTAAATATATAGCTGCGCTTATCTTGTGTTGCTTTATTATCAACGCAGCCTTGCTTGAGAATAAAAAGAAAGTGCCCCCGTGAAGCCTGCGAGGGAACATGTACATTCTACACAAACTGGGACCCTGAGTAGCAGATATCTGTGCACATACGCAATACAGAGTAATATTTAAAGTGGACCAAAACCCACCCTGGAGCCTATGAGACTCCCATACACGCCTACTCCCTTCCACGGGAGACATCCTGAACTGTGACTCCTCCGAGTCGCCCGCTAGTCTTAGCTTTGCATGGCTCGCCTGCCGCAACTGAGTGGCTGTGCGGGGCCGCGCACAGCCGAAGGAAGCCAAGTGATGCAGCTTGCAAGTGCAGCTGCATTTCTGCAGGCCACTCTAGCCGCAGCATGGGCCCAAGGAGAGGTAAGTGACCTCGGCGACCTGGGGGGTTTCACACAGCGGGGCACCACAAAACGGGGTGCCCCAGGGGGACAGACCAAAACCTGGGATGGTGAAAATCCTGTGTTTTGGTCCACTTTATTTTTTAACTCCCAGGTGTGTTTGAAGCAGTCCCCCATTGCCTGGGTTACGGATGTAGTGGATCCTGTGCCTCCTCCGGTAAATTCCACATTATTTTAAACCCAAAAAACGCTAAACCGGTTCATTCGTTACAAGGCATTTCAGATGGATTTAAATTGGACCAAAACCCACAGCCATTAGCCCTTGAATCTATAGGATTCCAGGGCCGCTAGAACACTAGATTCCTCTCCCCCCCCTCGGAGATCGGTGTGAAACCCCCCAGGTCGCCCAGTATATTCACCTTCCTCCCCGGTCCAAAGGCACATGCACAAGCAGCAGCCGCATCCCGGCTATCCCTTTAGCAGGGCGCGGGAATTGGCGCACAGGAGTGCACACAGCACAGGAACTTCTGGTCCAGCGGCACCACACAGCAAAGGAAAGATGGTGGCGCCCGGTGCTGCGGCCTCTCAACACCTGTGAATTACGGGCGAGGTAAGTGTCTTTCTGTTGTTTTACCCCTTAGCCCTGCTTTAGCGCTAGGTAAGGGTACAAGGGGCGGGGGGTAGTTTAAAAATGGGCAGTCTGGCTGGACAGGACACATGTGGCTACAGGTTGGGGACCAGATTGCCAGCATATAGACAATACATACACGCCTGAAATGGGTCAGAATACAGAAGTAGCCTGTTGGGGGACGGAAAAGGTTCAGGACTTGTGAGAATTCCTTCACAGGAATTTTATCCTTTCATCTAGCAGCCAGTCTGTGATTTATTGCCCCCCCCCCCCCCTCACTTACACACCTTAGTGCCCCTCCCCCCCTCTATCTCGGATGATTGTTTCCTGATGCAAAGCAATAGGGTGGCATTTCACACTGTACCTTTAAATAGGCTGCAATAGGCGCGAAAATAATTGCAGTGCTATATGTAGGTAGCCATAGGCCCCGCCCAGGATGACAGTTTCTAATAGGGATGACGCCATGCTACCGCTTCTTATAATAGAGGAGGGTTAGACTTGCTGTCTGGCATTTATGGCCAGCGACCAAAAGAGAAAAATGCAACGTCTTCTAACAAAAACAGGTCATGGCAACTATCTTTTATTAAAACTTGGTCCTTTAAAGCAGAACAAGAGCTGGGAATTTGATTTTCCCGGGTTTTGTTCCGTTCCCCCGGGGTATCCAGATTTGGGATGCTCAGCTCCTTGATTTTTCTGGGTTTTGTTCCCTTCCCCCCAGGTATCCAGATTTGGGATGCTCAGCCCCTTGATTTTCCCGGGTTTTGTTCCGTTCCCCCAGGGTATCCAGATTTGGGATGCTCAGCCCCTTGATTTTTCTGGGTTTTGTTCCGTTCCCCCAGGTATCCAGATTTGGGATGCTCAGCCCCACCCCCTGGGGTGCCTGTAAGCACTCACCTCTTCCTCGTTCCAACTGTGACTATAGAAACATAGAAGGTTGACGGCAGAAGGAGACCATACGGTCCATCTAGTCTGCCCTTATGTGTATGTACTATGTCATGCTGCAAACGGCCGTCCCTGGAATCTAAAAACTCGGGTGGGTTTTGTTCCGCTTTGTGTTAGAATCCCAAATAATTGCTGTGCTATATGCAGGTAGCCTTAGGCCACAACCACAGAGGCCTGAGTATTGATGACAGTTTCTGACAGGGATGATGCCATACTACTGCTGTTTTTTTTTTTTTTTTTTTAATAATAGAGGCTTTTGTGGCTAGCAACCAAAAGAGAAAAATGCAGAACGAAAGCGGAACGAAAGCCAGGAATCTGATGCCCCCTGGGGCATCCCGAATGGGGATGTTCCTCTGTGTAAACCCCCTCCCCCCTGGGACGCCTGTAAACACTCACCTCTTCCTCGTTACGACGACGCATGAGCGGGCTCTTGTCCAGTGAGAGCCATTGCCCGGTGACTATGTCATGCAGCAACCGGCTCTCATTGATTGCAATGGGGAAAGGGTTGCACTATCTGACTCACCCTTCCCCGGTCCACCAGCACATGCGCAGCTTTTCGTCCAATCAGCGCACTCGGACTTGCTCCCGCCCTGTCCGAGGCAAGCAGGTTCGAGCGTGCTGGCAGCTGCATCCCCCGATGCCCTCTAACAAACATTCACAAATGCCTGGCGCGGGCACACACCCTGAGTGGGAATACGGCCACTGCTCGCACGGTAAAGAAGGCGAGTTTCCGGGCGACCTGGGGGGTTTCATCCCAATTCTGGATGCCCCAGAGAGGGGCGGGGGGAGGGAATCTAACTGCCCTGGAATCTTACAGATGGTGGTGATTTATTCCCCCCCCCCCACCACTTACACACACCTTAGTACCTTAGTGCCCCTTCCCCCCTCTCTATATTGGCTGCTTGTTTCCTGATGCAAAGCAATAGGGTGGTATTTCACACTGTACCTTTAAATAGGCTGCAGCAGGCACCAAAATAATTGCAGTGCTATATGTAGGTAGCCATAGGCCCCGCCCACAAGAGTATGGATGACAGTTTCTAACAGGGATGATGCCATCCTACTGCTTCTTTTTCTTTAAGATAATAGAGGAGGGTTAGACTTGCTGTCTGGCATTGGGATGTCTGTTAAAGTGGACCGAAAGCTGTGCCGCAACAGCCCTGGAATCTAGCGGCTCGGGCTTTGGTCCACTTTAATCATTTTAAGCACTGTGGTGCCGCCATCCTATTGAGGCTGCAAAGAGTATGGCCCAACGTGTCAGCGAACAAGACAAAATGAACAGCTGTCCTTACGGGCCCAACGCACTGGAGTTGCTCTATGAATTCCTGCCAGAGACAGACACGGGTTCGATGGCACTAAGACAAGAGGCGCATAGCAAGCCGGCTGCTCATCCAAGGTTATGCCCAGCTAAAACTTCAAAAGAAACAAAAAAAAAAAACAAGTACACAACATAATTCCGCAATATACACAATCACTTTTAAACAACGTAACACTGTTTGTGTTGCTTTGCGTTGCTTTGTATGGCATTTGTGCAAATATCTCATGTGCTTTATTTGGTTCTGGCATTTTTTTTTTAGCCCCTTTAAAAATATGCCGGAGTTATTTCAGCCATGTATAGTAGTGGGGGTTGGTCAAGAGGTATCTATGACCACTGTGATAACCTCTACAGTGCATTAATACACCGCGAAGGGGGATCTGTGCAAGAGCCTCGCTTTAAGATAAAAGCTTTGATAAACTATTTTTTTAGCCCCTTTAAATATATGCCAGAGATATTTCAGCCTTGCATAGTACTGGGGGTTGCACAAGAGGTCTCATTCTATGACTGACGCGATAACCTCTACAGCACGTTAATACATCGCAAAGGGGGGATCTGTTCAAGAGCCTCGCTTTAAGACAAAAGCTTTGATAAACAATTTTTTTTTAGCCCCTTTAAAAATATGCCGAAGTTATTTCAGCCTCGTATAGTACTGGGGGTTGGTCAAGAGGTCTCATTCTATGACCGCCACGATAATCTCTACAGCGCTTTAATACACCACGAAGGGGGGATCTGTGCAAGAGCCTCGCTTTAAGATAAAAGCTTTGATAAACAATTTTTTTTTAGCCCCTTTAAAAATATGCCGGAGTTATTTCAGCCTCGTATAGTACTGGGGGTTGGTCAAGAGGTCTCATTCTATGACCGACGCGATAACCTCTACAGCGCGTTAATACACCACGAAGGGGGGATCTGTGCAAGAGCCTCGCTTTAAGATAAAAGCTTTGATAAACTATTTTTTTCAGCCCCTTTAAAAATATGCCGGAGTTATATCAGCCTCGTAGAGTACTGGGGGTTGCGCAAGAGGTCTCATTCTATGACCACCGCGATAACCTCTACAGCGCGTTAATACACCGCAAAGGGGGATCTGTGCAAGAGCCTCGCTTTAAGATAAAAGCTTTGATAAACTATTTTTTTTTTTTTAGCCGGGCAGAACCGGGTGATCCCTGAAGGCCTTTGCGGGAAGCACTCGGGTGATGTGTATTCTCTGCATCCTCCTAATCTGATAATCCTGCAGTGGAGCCGAGGGAAAGAGTCAGGGCGCGGTTCCTGCAATAGCTATAACTGAAATTGAGCAATCGCTCAAAAAAAAAAAACTAAAAAAAAATCTTGCGTTCTTGCTGTTATGTGTCATAGATATTCCAGCAGAGTGGACGGCAGAAAAAAACATCCCACAGCGCTCTACCGTTTTTTTTTTTCATCAGCCGAATTAACTTCATAAATATATAATCAGCAAACGGGGTTAATACAAAGGGCTGTTCTCACTGGGTATATAGAGCACAGCAAGTGCAGCATCTAGCAAATCTATAAATAGAAGGATATTGCATTGTCCTTAAAGTGGATCAAAACCCACCCTGGAGATTTCAAGGCAGGCATACTTGCTCCCCCTGGGGCATCCTGATCGGGGCTTTCTGGCTGTGTGAAAGCCTCAATGACTCCAGGGCAGGCATACTCACTGTGTGAAAGCCTCAATGACTCCAGGGCAGGCATACTCACTCTGCTGTGTGAACTCCCCCCAGGTCGCCCGAAAACTCGCCTTCGCTCCCAGTCTAACAGCACATGCGCGAGCAGCGTCCATATCCCCGCTATCACTTTAGCAGGGTGCATGTCTACGCCAGGTGGACCAAAACCCACCCTGGAGTCTATGAGACTCCAGAGCAGGCATACTCACTCCCACTCGGGGATGCCCCGCTGTATGAAACCCCCAGGTCGCCCATAAACTCATATACCTTGTAAAGCGCTGCGGAAGATGATGGCACTATATAAATAAACATTAATATTTTTAAATAATTATTATATTATTATAATAATAATCATTTTCTTTCTCGGTCCGACAGCGCATGCGCGAGCAGTGGCCGCATCCCCGCTATCGCTTTAGCAGGGCGCGTTCCCATTCACAAATGCCTGGCATGGACACGCTCCCTGTTAGAGGGTAGCGGGGGATGCGGCCACCAGCGCGCTCAGATTCATTTGCATTAGAAGAGCTCCTGGACGAAGGGGCTCGAGCGGATCCGAACTGCACTGATTGGATGAGAGGGCTGCAAACGTGCCGTAGGACTGGGGAAGGGTAAAGTGATATTGGGCGACCTGGATGGGCTTCACACAGCAGGGCACCCCCGACTGGCAAAGACCAACACCCAGGATAGTCAAAATCCTGGGTTTTGGAACACTTTAAACTTCGCATTTTCACATTGGGAGCCCAGTTTAATAATAGCGCCACTTCAGCGACACAGCACCACATCCGCAACTGCTGCCACAGGCAGTAGGCGCTCTGGTGTTCAGTGCTGAAGGCGTTGTTTTTTTTTTTTGTCCTATGGAGATATCGATTTAATATAAAAAAATCAGTGCCCACACTGGTGCTTTTAAAACAATACACTCAGCTTTTTTTTTTTGTCCTATGGAGATAGCGCCAGGGGGAGGGAGCGGCTGGAAATCATTGTATTTAACATAAAAAAATCACAGCACCCGCACTGGCGCTCTTAAACCAGGACACTCAGTCATACAACACCAGGTGCAATAAAATAAAAGGGTGGCAGCACAGGGACAATGTGCAAACACATGGAATGACATTGGGGACATATGACCGACCTCACACGATTTTCAGTGCCAAAAAACGCTATTTAGCAGCACATAACCTAAGTGTAGAAAATGATTTTAAAATACATTCCAGGCAGGCCAGGGATCCTGTGTCACATGCATGAGCAGGAAAAGTTAAAAAAATGCTAACGAGACGTGACCAAAAAAGCCTAATTGAGGCTGATGGGAGAATGACACTGTGTGCACATGATGCGTTGTGGCGTTATCAGGAACACAGCACCGGCGCTCAAATAAGTCTGGGCGCTGCTGATGCATGGGGCGCTATATGGCGCTATGAGAGGTTATGAGGGTTCTCAGCATGTACTCGCTACTTGCTGGGGTTAAACCACCTGTTGGGTAGAGTCCCCCAGACAGAGGAGTAGCTAGGCTTACTGGCACCCGTGGCAAAGTTTCAAAATGGTGCCCCCCCCCCCCCTGGCCTCAGCCCTCCCTTTTGGCGCCCCCTGGCCTGCTGTACCCGGGGCACGTGCCCCCACAGCTACGCCCCTGCCCCCAAACAAGAATATGGTTGTGTATATGATATTAGCTAGGAAAGTGTTTCCCTTTAAGTGGCAGATCCTCCACCCCACTAGGTGCACTAGTTAGTTCTTCAGTAGCTGCCTGTGTGAAGACCACTAACCATGTTGGTGGTCTTTTGGTGACTGGGTTGGGGGAGATGCTGCTGATCTAGAGGACTGGTGGCAGTGTCGGTTTAGTTCTTCATGATTTCCCTTGCTTCCTAATTGATTCTCATCATAGGATTAGAGCGACTAATCTCTAGAGAAGACAACCAGGATGTCCGGCCTCTTCATCACCAATGAACAGGAAGTAGGAGAAAAGGAAGATAATTAACACTGATAAAGGTCATCAAAGGGGCACTACTTAAAAATATATACACTGTATATAAAATGTCCAATTCTTAAAGCAGACCAAAACTCAAATTTTTAATTAGCATACCTTGAATCACTTCTTCTGTGAAGAGCACCTTTTGGCAATTTTCACTGCTGTGGCTTCACCTGACCATCAGCATCATCAAAGCCCAACCCCTCGTCTTAGACGAGCTTTTACATGGGGAGCGGATCCAAGCGTGCTGATTGGACGAGAGGCCACGCATGCGCCATATGACCTGGAAAGGATGAGTCAGATCGGGCAACCTGGTGGGCTTCACACAGCAGGGCATCCCTGATCGGGGTGTCCTGGGGGCAAAGACCAAACCTCAGGATAGTCAAACCCCTTGGTTTTGGTCCACTTTAATACAGGCTAGATGGTCTCCTTCTGCCGTCAACCTTCTCTGCTGTAATGTTTGTATTACAATTGGCCATTGGTGGCTTATTAGACACCGAAATAGGCAGTGAGTGAGTGAAGACGTGACCGATATTATTATTGTTTATTTATATAGCGCCATCATCTTCCGTAGTGCTGTACAAAGTAGTAATTACAGACAGGGTAGAAACATACAGTACATAGGCTATTACAGATGCACCGTTACAGAGTTTCCAATGACTATTCTGAATACAAGATACAATAGGAGAGAGAGCCCCGCCCCTGAGGAGCTGACAGTCTAAAGGCATCTGCATTGTCTTTAGTTGTGTGTTTGCTCTGTGTAGTTTTTCTTTCTTTTCTTTTTTCTTTCTTTCTTTCTTTTTCTTTTTACCCAACTGATCATTAATTGTCTTGCCTGTGCCCAGCTTAGATCTGCTGTGATACCAGTATTGTTCTAACACACCCCTTGTATATACAAGGTGGGTTTGGCATAATCCATAGCTGCTTGTGATTCATTTAATGTTTGCTCGCCGTCTGCTTTCTGTAGACAACAAAGCATTGTTTAGCTTAGCGGCCATTTTGCTTCTACGTAGCTTTTGTTACAGCCCAATTCAGGGTCAAACATTTTGTTTCATTTTGCAAGTGTAGGATTAATCTGGACCTTCACCTTGAATAAGAGCCTATCTTGTATGTTTCCCACACCCTGTACATACAGATTGCCCACATTAATCTGGACCCTCACCCTGAATAAGAGCCTATCTTGTATGTTTCCCCCTGCGTACATACAGATTGCCCACATTAATCCGGACCCTCACCCTCAATAAAAGTCTATCTTGTATGTTTCCCCGCCCTGTACATACAGATTGCCCACAGTTATCCGGACCCTCACCCTGAATAAGAGCCTATCTTGTATGCCCCCCCCCCCCCACATATATATTTTCTGAGCCTTTAAACATCCAAGATGGTGGCCCATGGATTATCAGGATGCCTGCAAACAGGAAGTGTCTTCTGACCGTGCCACTCTGCATCCTGGGATTGCTGTCCTTTTCCTGACCCCAGCTCTGCTCTGGCTATAACTTCGGGTAAAATGGGTGTTGGCCCGGTTTAAAGCAGAGTTCCATATAAAGGGAGGATGGCCCTAAAAAAAGACAAAATCACCTGCATCTTGTAGTCACAGTCCCCCGCTGGCGATCGTGCCCCTTTCCTTCGCCTACATGCTCCATCTTGTTTTCCTCCCAGGTGCCCCTGAGCCTGGGTGACCTCTAGAGTGGGCGCAGTAGGGAATGCCCCTGTGCACGCTCGCCACTATGGTGCTTGCGTGAGGCCGGGCGCGTCCCTTCGTTGATGGCGTGAGTGAGTTTCCAGCTCATCCTTCCTGTGAATCAGCTGTCTGTCATCATCTGGCCCTTTGTGCACGATCATGACAGCAGGATGGAGGGGGGGGGGATGCGCCTGCCTGAAATCGCCGAAGAGAGGCGAGGCACCGGCCTCATAGGCAAGTAATAGAAAACAATGGATCTCCATGGCGGTGGCCGCCGCCGCAGGTCATGGGAAGCCTGAGGACTAGGCCATGAAGTTGCATCTTGAGTTGTTTTTCACTTCTTGGTAAAACAGAAATTGAACCAATCAGGTAAATAACACAACAAAAGGGTACTCACCTTTTGTCCCCCTCGGATTGTCATTTCTACTCACCCAATCGCTGGATTGCATTGTGACTCCAGTTATCGGCACTTACGTGTTGGGGCCACGCCCTTCCCATATGAGCCATGGAGCAGTGGGTGCATCCTCTCCATTTATTGCAATGGTGGGGATGTGCCTCGGCCTGAGAAGGGCCACTGGCCATAGGTAAGGTAAACGTTTTATGTTAGCACTTCCTTTAAAGAGGACCAAAACCCACCCTGGAGTCTATGATACTACAGTGCGGGCATAGTTTCTACCCCCAGGACCATCAGATTTGGGATGTCCTGCTGTGTCAAACCCCCCAGGTCACCCAAAAACTCACCTTTGTTCTCGGTCCAACGGTGCCTAGGCCTGAGAAGGGCCACTGATCGTAGGTAAGGTAAGCGGTTTGTGTTAGCACTTCCTTTAAAGTGCACCAAAACCCACCCTGGAGTTTATGATCCTCCAGGGCAGGCATACTTGCTCCCCCCCGGGGCATCCAGATTCGGGATACCCCGCTGTGTCAAACCCCCCAGGTCTCACAAAAACTCACCTTTGTTCTTGGTCCAGCGGTGCCTAGGCCTGAGAAGGGCCAATGATAAGGTAAGCGGTTTATGTTAGCACTTCCTATAAAGTGGACTAAAACCCACCCTGGAATCTGAGACTTCAGGGCGGGCATACTCGCTCCCCCTGGGGCATCCAGACTCGGGATGCCCCGCTGTGTCAAACCCCCCAGTCGCCCAAAAACTCACCTTTGTTCTCGGTCCAACGGTGCCTAGGTCTGAGAAGGGCCACTGGCCGTAGGTAAGGTGTTTTATGTTAGCACTTCCACAAGAGGACCAAAACCCACCCTGGAGTAAATGATACTCCAGGGCAGGCATACTCGCTTTCCCCGGGGCAACCAGATTCGGGATGCCCCAGTGTGTCGAATCCCCAGGTCTCCCAAAAACTCACCTTTATTCTCGGTCCAATGGGGTATGCAAAAGCAGCGTCCGCATCCCCACTATCCCTTTAGCAGGGCATGTGTCCGCATGAATGGCCAGCGCAGGCATGCTCTCTGTTAAAGGGTAGCGGGGGATGCGGCCGCCAGCACGCTTGGATCCGCTTGCCTAAGGCAAAGGGGTGGGAGCTGATCCAAGCGCTGACTGGACAAGAGGCTACAATTGCGTTGTAGGACCGAGGAAGTGTAAGAGATTGTGCGGCCTTTGGGGTTTCACACAGCGGGGCACCAATGATTGGGGTGCCCAGGGGCAAAGACCAAAACCCAGGATAGTCAAAATCCTGGTTTTTGGTCCACTTTAAGGTCAACTTTCGATCGCTAGGGATGGCCATGGGGTGTGTACGGGGTAGTGGGTGCAGCCAAAGACAGTAGCTATAGCCATAACCTTATAGTAGACTTTTTTCTTTTTTTATTGTGCCGCCATACTGCGTGTGGAGGTGTAGCTTTTGGATGTAGAAGTGAGAGCTGTGTATATGGCAGGAGCACTGCCAATACGGACGTCTGATAAGATATCGCTTTGGTGTGTGTGTTACTGAATTGTTTAAATATTAGCATGCCCTGGTGACCCCACACCCTTTCTGTTTTGTATGCTGTGTACACCTATGCACAATTGGGTGCGTGTTTGTTCACAAATCTATGCAAAACAATTCATTTACATACTAACATTACACAACACTTACACGTAAGGTGAAAGGCCTTTCATCAATAAGTGGAGTACAATCCAAGGATGCAGGCAATGCCTTTTACTTTTTACTTTGTAGGTAGGGTAATTTTTAATGTGGGCAATCTGTATGTAGAGGGGGGAAACATATAAGATAGACTCTTATTCTGGGTAAAGGTCTGAATTAATGTGGGCAATCTGTATGTACAGGGTGGGGGAACATACAAGATATGCTCTTATTCAGGGTGAAGGTCTGGATTAATGTGGGTAATCTGTATGTACGGGGGGGGGGGACATACAAGAAAGGCTCTTATTTAGGGTGAAGGTCTGGACTAATGTGGACAATCTGTATGTAGGGGGGGACATATAAGATAGATTCTTATTCAGGGTGAATGTCCAGGTTAATGTGGGCAATCTGTATGTACAGGGTGTGGGAAACATATAAGATAGGCTCTTATTCAGGGTGAAGGTCCAGATTAATGTGATCAATCTGTATGTACGGGGGGGGCATATAACATAGGCTCTTATTCAGGGTGAGGGACCAGATTAATGTGGGTAATCTGTATGTACAGGGTGTGGGAAACATACAAGATAGGCTCTTATTCAGGGTGAAGGTCCGGATTAATGTGGGCAATCTGTATGTACAGGGGAGGGGCCCTACAAGATAGAGGAATAAGATAACAGAAGAAGCGTCATAATTATTAGAGAGTAAACTCTGGAATGTGAAGAGTGATAGTTTGCGGCAGACATTTGATCGTTGTCGTTGTCCTATCAGCAAAGCCATCTCTGCTGTTGTATGGTCGTTGTTCATCCCTCCTGCGGCGCTCTGCCTATTGATGTCTGCCGCAAGGCAAACACAGACACGGAGGCTGGAACGCTCCCGCTCGCTCGCAGGCAGGAACTCCCCTCTAATGTTTGTTTGTGTTAGAACACTCCCGCCATGCTTTCATGTGCACATTTGGATAACTATTTAGTCTACGTGGTCACATGACATTAGGGGCGCACAGGCCTTTTTTTTTTTTTGTTTTGGTCTAAGGGCCGTATTGCCTTATTGGCTCGACTTCAAGGGGTCGCAACTAAATGTAAAGCTGTGGAAAACACAAACAGTTTGTTACATATGATTTAGAGAGGAAGTCCGGCCTGCTAAAAAAAATAAAGCACCTTATCTGTCCCAGAATTCCATACAGAGGTCGCCCCCTGCTCTGTGATGCGTGACCGGTCAAGTAAATGGGTGGGTCGGGCGTGGCCATGCCAACATGGCCGTGCCCATCTCTGCTTGCTCCCCCCGTTTCGGTCCTATCTTTGCGCCATGGGAGGGAGGGCAGACCGAGGGGCGGGGAATAGGCTGGATTTCCCCTATAATGTATATGGCAAAGGTGAATAGAGGCGAGACGGGTAAGTGGGGTGAACAGAAGTGAGAAGAGGTGAGAATAGTCAGGCAGAGGTGAGAAAGGAAAAGGCTAGGTGGGCAGGGGTAAGCCAGAAAGTTGAGGTGAGCAGAGGAGGGTAGATGTAGGCAGAGGTTAGGTAGGAAAGGTGTTTCAGATGGAGGTTAGGTGGGCAGCGTTGATGTTAGCAGAGGTGGATAGAGGTAGGCAAAGGTAAGGTGGGCAGGGTAGGCCAGAAAGGTGAGGTGGGCTGAGTTGAGGTGAGCAGAGGTGGGTAGTTGTAGGCAAAGGTTAGATAGGAAGAGGTGTGTCAGACAGAGGTTAGGTGGGCAGGGTTGATGTTAGCAGAGGTAGATAGAGGTAGGCAAATGTGATGTTAGAAGAGGTGGTAGCCAAAGGTGAGGTGAGTGGAGGTAAGCCTGAAAGGTGAGGTGAGCAGAGGTGAGTAGTTGTAGGCAAAGGTGAGATGGGAAGAGGTGTGTTAGACAGAGGTTAGGTAGGCAGGGTTGATGTTAGCAGAGTTGGGGAGAGATAAGCAGGGGTGGATAGAGGTAGGCAAAGGTGAGGTGAGCAGAGGTGGGTAGTTGTAGGCAGAGGTTAGATAGGAAAGGTGTTTTAGATGGAGGTTAGGTGGGCAGGGTTGATGTTAGCAGAGGTGGTAGAGGTAGGCAAAGGTAAGGTGGGCAGGGTAGGCCAGAAAGGTGAGGTGGGCTGAGTTGAGGTGAGCAGAGGTGGGTAGTTGTAGGCAAAGGTTAGATAGGAAAAGGTGTGTCAGACAGAGGTTAAGTGGGTAGGGTTGATGTTGGCAGAGGTGGGAAGAGGTAGGCAAAGGTGAGGTGGGCAGGGGTAAACCATAAAGGTGAGATGGGCAGAGTAGAGGTGAGCAGAGTTGGGTAGTTGTAGGGAGAGGTGAGATGGGAAGAGGTGCGTCAGACAGAGGTTAGGTGGGCAGGGTTGATATTAGCATAGGTGGATAGAGGTAGACAAAGGTGAGGTCAGCAGAGGTAGATAAATGTAGGCAAAGGTGAGGTGAGCCGAGGTGGGTAGAGGTAGTAAAAGGTGAAGTGGGCAGGGGTAAGTCAGAAAGCTGAGGTGTGTCAGACAGAGGTTAGGTAGGGTTGTTGTTGGCAGAGATGGGAAGAGGTAGGCAAAGGTGAGGTGGGCAGGGGTTGGTAGTTGTAGGGAGAGGTGAGATGGAAAGAGGTGCGTCAGACAGAGGTTAGTTAGGTAGGGTTGATGTTGGCAGAGGTGGGAAGAGGTAGGCAAAGGTGAGTGGTCATAGGTAAGCCAAAAAGGTTGAGATGAGCAGAGGTGCATAGCTATCCCCGCTATCCCTTTTTCAGGGCGTGTGCCCACGCCAGTCATTTGTGAATGGTCAGTGGGGGATGCGCCCGGGGAGGCAAATACCCAAACCCAGGATAGTCAGAATACTGGGTTTTGGTCCACTTTATAGCGGATGGAAACACATTTCTGGGTTCACCGCTCATCCTTCGGGGTCCCCAGTGCCTGCCCGAGCAGCTGCTGCTGGCTCGGTGGTGGCCCACCTATTGGCTCTCTTAGAAGTGCCGCTGTGATGAGGCCAATGCCCCGGCACGCTGTCCGGGCATGAGAGTGCGTGCGGCCACAGAGAAGCCAGGGATGCGGCCGACGGCGGAGATTGCATCATCCCGGGATCAGGTAATATCACTGGTGCCCCAGGGTGGGGGTGAAAGTTCCACACAGCAGGGTATGTGGTGTTGGATGCCCTGGGGGGCAGGCTAGCAGGCGAGCCTGGAATCTTTTAGATTCCAGGGCCCAGCTGCGGGAGTTTTCATCCGCTTTAAGCATGTGCTGAATGTGGGGCTAAAGTATACACAAATCAAACAGGAAAAACAACACAGCTTTTGTTTTTCGCTCAGAGCCTTTGAAACTTTTTGCATTTTAAAGTTTGAACGAAGTCATGAAATCATTAGCAACAGTCTTTTATCAAAGCATATAAAGCATATGAGAAAAGAGGGGCTTTTATCTCTGCAAGTGTGCAAACACGGATGACCAGGGTCGGCTGGCTGTGTGTGTCTCTCTCTCCTTTTCCATGGTCCACGCCCTCGCCAGCTATTCCAACAATCCCTCTAGCTAAGTTCATGAAGGTGAGCTGTGTGTATGTGTGGTATGTTGGGTGTTGGGCTTCTTTGGTGTTTTTGTTGTTTTAGTAACTTATCAGAGGTAATGCAGTCCAGCTGATTCCTCTCTGCTCCCAGCCCCCATCCTGTGGTGTGCCTCGCTCTGCCTCGCCTCATCCTCACCTCTGCCTCCCCTCTGCCTCACCTCTGCCTCCCCTCTGCCTCGCTCTGCCTCTCCTCTGCCTCCCCTCTTCCTTGCCTCTGCCTCTCCTGTGCCTCGCTCTGCCTCGCTCTGCCTCTCCTGTGCCTCGCTCTGCCTCCCCTCTTCCTTGCCTCTGCCTCTCCTGTGCCTCGCTCTGCCTCGCTCTGCCTCTCCTGTGCCTCGCTCTGCCTCCCCTCTTCCTTGCCTCTGCCTCTCCTGTGCCTCGCTCTGCCTCGCTCTGCCTCTCCTGTGCCTCGCTCTGCCTCTCCTGTACCTCGCTCTGCCTCCCTCTGCCTCGCCTCTGCCTCCCTCTGCCTCGCCTCCCCTCTGCCTCGCTCTGCCTCACCTCTGCCTCGCCTCCCCTCTGCCTCGCTCTGCCTCACCTCTGCCTCGCTCTGCCTCTCCTGTGCCTCGCTCTGCCTCTCCTGTGCCTCGCTCTGCCTCGCCTCCCCTCTGCCTCGCTCTGCCTCTCCTCTGCCTCGCTCTGCCTCCCCTCTTCCTTGCCTCTGCCTCCCCTCTGCCTCGCCTCTGCCTCCCTCTGCCTCGCCTCCCCTCTGCCTCGCTCTGCCTCACCTCTGCCTCGCCTCCCCTCTGCCTCGCTCTGCCTCACCTCTGCCTCGCTCTGCCTCTCCTGTGCCTCGCTCTGCCTCTCCTGTGCCTCGCTCTGCCTCGCCTCCCCTCTGCCTCGCTCTGCCTCTCCTCTGCCTCGCTCTGCCTCCCCTCTTCCTTGCCTCTGCCTCCCCTCTGCCTCTCCTCTGCCTCGCTCTGCCTCTCCTCTGCCTCGCTCTGCCTCTCCTGTGCCTCGCTCTGCCTCTCCTGTGCCTCGCTCTGCCTCTCCTGTGCCTCGCTCTGCCTCTCCTGTGCCTCGCTCTGCCTCGCCTCTGCCTCCCTCTGCCTCGCCTCTGCCTCTCCTCTGCCTCTCCTCTGCCTCACCTCTGCCTCGCTCTGCCCCCTCTGCCTCGCCTCCCCCTCTGCCTCGCTCTGCCCTCTATGCCTCGCTCTGCCCCCTCTGCCTCGCCTCTCTTCCCATCTATCACCAGATACATTTAATGGTCAGTAAGAACACCATACCTACCAACTTTTCAGGGTGGGAAAGAGCGACATTTGTTAAATTAGGCCACACCCCCTCATTGAGGGATGGATAGGAGATAAGATGTAATAGTTACAATAGAAACACTTTAAATAGGCAAATGAATCATTTATTAATGCAGATCTGCATGTTATACCTCAAAGAGGGACAGTGAAGAATAACAAGGGACAGGGAGACATGGACTCAAAAGAGGGACAGTCCCTCCAAATCATGGACACTTGGGAGGTATGGAATATCGAGAAAGGTACCATTGACTTTCATTGTTTTCCTATCTGGTGATTCAGTAACAGCGCCATTGCCTTTCATTGTCTTCCGATCTGGTGATTCAGTAACAGTGTCGTTCTCAGGCTCTAAAAGAGTACTTTTAATTGGACCATTAATTTTGACTATCCGATCGGGGATGCCCCGCTGTATGAAAGCCCCAGGCAGCCCGATCTGACTTACCCTTCCCCTGTCGTACAGCATGGCCTCTCGTCCAATCAGAGTGCTCCATTAATTTTGAATATCCTGTTTTGATCCGGGATGCCCTGCTGTGTGAAACCCCCAGATGATTGGACAGTGTAGCCAGGCAGTGGGAAAAGCAAGCAGGATGCTCGGCTGCATAGCTCGAGGCATCACCAGTAGGAAGAGGGAGGATGTGATGCCGCTGTATAGAGCCCTGGTGAGGCCAAAGCTAGAATACTGTGCAGTTCTGGAGACCTTACCTGCAAAAAGACATTATTCAAATAGCAACAAAAATGGTGGAAGGACCTAAACTTAAATCTTATCAGGAGAGACTTAAAAGAACTTAATCTGTACAGTCTGGAGGAAAGAAGGAAGAGAGGGGACATGTTGGAGACCTTTATATATGTGACAGGAGGGAATAAGGTTCAGGAGGAAAGTGTTTTTAAGAACAAACTTAATGATAGAACAAGGGGCCCAACCTGAAGCTAGTCGGAGGGAAGATCGGGAGCAATGTTAGAAAATATAATTTTACAGAAAGAGTAGTAGATGCCGGGAACAAACTTCCAGCAGAGGTAGTTGAGAAATCGCTAATAAGTGAATGAGCACATTCCTGGGATAAGCACACATCTATCCTAAGATAAAGAGAACATACAGTATACACATAACGGCAGACTAGATGGACCGTATGGTCTCCTTCTGCCGTCACCCGCCTATGTAATGTCTCCAACTGACCCAGGAGGTTACAAAGTGGTGGCTCGATAGCCTGCGTGCCGCTATGCAAGAGCATAACAGAGCCCACAAGAGTCCTGTCAACGTTCACTAATATCCTTCAAGAGCTTATCAAAACAGGACATTTTTGTTAGATAAAGCAGCAAAAGAGTATTTTCCGGCCCTGTGCTGGCCATCGCCTCACGCTCCCTGAAAATGTTCTGTTTTTAAAGGACAACAAAACCCACCTGGCCTGGCCCTGGAACCTAAAATCGGGATGCCCGGCTGTGTGAACCCCCCCCCCCAGGGTACCGGTAATCACTCACCTCTTCCCAGTCCAGCGGCGCCTGTGCGGGCTCTCGTCCAATCAGAGCCGCTCACTGAAATTCGGCAAGGTGCTTGTGAGTGAGAGCGGCTGCATCTCCCGTGTGTGCGTGCTCTCACCCCAGCCATTCAAACCAGAGCCGCTTGCCAAATTAGGTCACTTCAGCAGGGGGCTCTGATTGCACGAGGTACCCACGCAGGTGCCGTTGGATGGGGAAGAGGTTAGTCTGCACACGCCGATCTAGGGAGAATCTAAAAGATTCCCGGGCCGATTGAAACCCTCACCCCTCCAGAAACTGGATGCCCCCCCCCCCCCCCCCGCTGTGTGAAACCCCCCAGGTCGCCCCATACACTTATCTTCTTTCCCAGTCCAGCGGCGCATGCACGAGCCGCAGTTATTTGTGAATAACGGGCACGCTCCCTGTTAGAGGGTAGCTGGGGATGCGTCCTTCAGCGTGCTCAGAGCCGCTCGCCTTAGACTCCGAGCGCGCTGATCAGTGCGCTCGGAGCCACTCGCATTAGGCAGCGTGACTTCAGTAGATCCGCGTCGATTGGATGAGCAGCTGCGCATGTGCTGTGGGACTGGGAAGAGGTGAGTTGGTTTCGGCAACCTGGGGGGCTTCACACAGCAAGGCATCCCGGATCAGGGTGCCCCGGGGGCAAGGACCAAAACCCAGGATATTCTAAATAAGATGAACCCATGTAGGCATACGTCTCTACCAATTGGGCACCTCCGTTTAGACGACAATCCAGCCATTTTGAGATCCTCCGCTTGATCTCGCATCCTCAACCCACCAACCACAAAACAAACGCCCGCCCGCGTTTTAGAAGACGTACCCCAAATACCCCTTCTAATAGCCGAACAACCACGATAGAATTGTTAGATAAAAATTATAAGAAATAATTTATTTAAATGATCCACATGAACATACAACAAATAAACAATAAAGACAAGGTTAAAAAACATACAGACCTTGTCTTTAATTGTTTATTTGTTTTGTGTTCAATTGGATCATGTGAATTTTTGTCATTTAAATAGTAGTAAGTTGTTGTAAATGGTATTACCTTAACCTTGGATTTCCTGTCATTTAAATAAATTCTTTCTTATAATTTTTATCTAACAATTGTGGTTGTGCGGCTATTAGAAGGGGTATTTGGGGTATTTCCTGCATGGCCTGAACCCATACTTATTTTTGGTTGTGCATATCCTTATACACGCGTTATAGAAGAAGAACACGAGTTGCGGCGAGTGCCACCAAAGCCAGTCGCCTATGTTCTCTGGTAAGTAAAAGCTACGTCGGGATGCTTTGGATGTTGTGGAAGTTGCGGTTCCCTGAGACGAGATTGCCGGCAATGCTCTGCGGTCTCTAGGAAAGGGGCTGGAAGAGGAACGGCGCAGCACGTGTCGCTCACCAGCCAGGCTGCGTTTTCTTCTGCTTGGGCGCGGTCGCCGACAGATTGCCTGCCACACGTTCCTTTTTTTTTTCAGCCTCACTAAGCGAGAGACAGTTACTAACTGTAGGTTTGGCTCATTCCTGACTGTTTGCCTCATTCCGAAACGGCGACCGCATCAGATTATCGGCAGATTATAATCTGCGCTGGGTGGCGGCGAAAAAGCGAATACACTAATGGCTGTATAGACTTTTCTCAGTGGCCTGTAGCTGCAGTTGCTGCGGGGGGGGGGGGGGGGAATGTGCTGCTTGTAACATCTGGAAGTGATTGTCGCGGGCTCGGCCCTCTCGCATACTTCCCTTTGGCCAGAGGGCCTGTGATTCATTTTGTGTGCGCGCACCCGTCCTAGTATCGCTTGTGTTTCTGTAAGATGGCCCTTCGGAAACTGTTCTGTTAAAGAGGAATTTCACTTTCCCGTGTGTTGTTCCTCTGTGCGGAATCGCAACCTGGCCAGTATTTTTTTTTTATTATTATTTACTAGCCACTGGCCTGGCAGTGCTTGCATTTTTTTATTATTTATTGGCCACTGGCCTGGCAGTGCTTGTATTTTTTTATTATTTATTGGCCACTGGCCTGGCGGTGCTGGTATTTTTTTTATTATTATTTACTGGTCTGGCGATGCTGATATTTTTTTTTATGCGTGCGGATATTTTTCTTATTATTATTTACAGGCCACTGGCCTGGTGGTGCCGGTATTTTTTTTATTATTATTTACTGGCCTGGCGATGCTGATATTTTTTTTTATTATTATTTACTAGCCACTGGCCTGGCATTGCTGTTATTTTTTTTATTATTATTTACTGGCCTCTGGCCTGGTGTGCTGGTATTTTTTATTATTATTATTTACTGGCCACTGGCCTGGTGGTGCCGGTATATTTCTATTATTATTATTTACTAGTCACTGGCCTGGCGGTGCTGGTATTTTTTTTATTATTATTTACTAGCCACTGGCCTGGCGGTGCCGGTATATTTTTATTATTATTTATTGGCCACTGGCCTGGCAGTGCCGGTATTTGTTTTTATACTGGTTACTGCAATTGCGGGTATACTTTTGCCATCCTCTATTACCAGTAAAAAAACATACTAGCACCACCAAGCCAGGGGCCAGTAAAGTGGAAAAAAAAAATACCGTCCAGGTGGCACAGGTTGTGTGTGTGTTGCCCCATACACTTACCTTCCTTTCGCTCCCACAGGCCAGACCCTGTTCCCCTTCTGACCGGTGCCGTGCCAGGTGAGTGGGGAGGCAGCCGCAGTGCAGAGTCTAAAACCCTCCAGGGCCTCCAATGTTTCCTCTTTAAAGTGAATCTATCCCACCCTTCCTACGCCAGCCAGGGAGGGTCCTGATCCAATTAGATACTGAACTTTAAAAAGTGGACCAAAACCCAGGATTTTGACTATCCTGGGTTTTGGTCCTTTCCCCCCAGGTGAAACCCCCCAGTGAGCGTAACTCACCTCTTCCTCGTCCAATCAACGCGCTCTGAGCCACTGACGTCACGCCGTCTAAGCCTTCGTCTAAGAGCAGCGGCTCCGAACGCACTGATGGGCACATCCTCCGCTTCCCTCTAACAGGGAGCGTGGCCGCTCTGGCTATTCACAAATGCCTGCTAGAGGGGTAGCGGGGATGCACCCGCGGCCTATGCATGCGCACACGGCCCGGGAAGTGATTGGGCGACATGGGGGGTTTCACACAGCGGGGCATCCTGGTTTTGGATCCCCTGGGGGGGGGGATCGATGAACCCGGGAATCTTATATATTCCCTGGATGATCGGCACAGGTTTTGGTCCACTTTTGAAGTGGAACAAAACCCAGTATTTTGACTATTGTCGGTTTTGGCCCCCTGGGCACCTCGTTCTGGGATGCCCTCCTGTGTGAAACCCCCCAGGTTGCCCAGCCCGTTTCACCATTCCCCGGTCCTACAACACATGCGCGGCCTCTCGTCCAATCAGCGGACCCGATCGCGATAGCAGCCACATTCCCACTACCCTAGCAGGCACTGGCCGCTGCTCGTGCATGCACCGTTGGGGGAAGAAGGTGCGTTAGCCAGGCGACCTGGGGGGTTTCACACAACGGGGCATCCCAAATCTGGAGGGAATCAAGCAGCACTGGAATCTTATTCCATTGGTGGTGGGTTTTGGTCCAGTTTAAAGTCATTGTCCAGACACATAATAAAAAACATAAGAAATAATAATAAACATAATAAAAAAGGTCCTATAGCCACTGTTTCCCCTTCGATGAAGCTTACCAATGCCAGAGAACGAGCACCCTGGCGTCCAATGCTGACGGCCTCCATCAAGATGGGATCACACCACACGCCCCTTTTTTTTGTTGCAGTGAATGGAGTGGGCCAAGATTCCATCTTGGAGGAGAGTGGGTGCGTGTAGTGTTTTCAATGTGCGTATGGAGCCAATGCAGCCTCAGAAACACATAGAAGAGAAGCCGATATTCACACTTCCTATGTATCTCATCCCAAATCTAGATGGGGGGAGGGGAGATAAAATGGCCCTATTGTCCAATTTGCCTTTAGGCCCACTTTAAGCTATCCATATGTGACCCATTAAAATGCGAAGGGTCTTCAGCTCTGTCTTTAAAGTAAGTTGTCTGTGCATCTGTCGTTACAATGGCGCTGTGATTCAGTATGTAATATTTAACCCTAATTAGTGGTTTAATAAAGGCGTCGCTGTTCTCTCCTCTGTGCGGCTTGTCAGTTGCCTGCATGACTTTGATTCTTGCGTGTACATGCTATAGCCTGCCTCATACTGGCCCTGGTGGATGGGCTGGGACTTTTATTACTAGCAGTGGAACCACCCCTGTTCTCTCAGTAGTTCAGGAATGCGGTTTGCCGGGCTCGGGACAGTGGGACGAGAAATTCCCCTTCAGGGTCTACAGCCTGCATGACTGGCAGTTATAAGGCAATCAGCCCTAGTTACAATTCATAATCAAGCTGCTGGGCTTCAGCAGAGGGACGGGAGTGGCTGTATAGGAGGGTGAGGACACATCACGGCTGTAAAGGAGGGTTAGGAGACATCACGGCTGTAAAGGAGGTTGAGGAGACATTATTGCTGTATAGGAGGGTGAGGAAGCATCGTGGCTGTAGAGGAGGGTGAGGACACATCGTGGCTGTAGAGGAGGGCGAGGACACATCAAGGCTGTAGAGGAAGGTTAGGACACATTACGGCTGTAAAGGAGGGTGAGGACACATCACAGATGTAGAGGAGGGTGAGGACACATCATGGCAATAAAGGAGGGTGAGGACACATCATGGCAATAAAGGAGGGTGAGGACACATCATGGCAATAAAGGAGGGTGAGGACACATCATGGCAATAAAGGAGGGTGAGGACACATCATTGCTGTATAGGAGGGTGAGGACACATCATGGCTGTAAAGGAGGTTGTGGAGACATTGTTGCTGTACAGGAGGGTGAGGACACATTACAGCTGTAAAGGAGGGTGAGGACACATTACATCTGTAGAGGAGGGTGAGGACAAATCACAGCTGTAAAGGAGGGTGAGAAGACCTCATTGCTGTATAGAAGGGTGAGGACACATTGTGGCTGTAAAGGAGGGTGAGGAGACATCACTGCTGTAAAGTAGGTTGAGGAGACATTATTGCTGTACAGGAGGGTGAGGACACATCACAGCTGTAAAGGAGGGTGAGGACACTTCGTGGCTGTAAAGGAGGGTGAGGACACATCGTGGCTGTAAAGGAGGGTGAGGACACATCACGGCTGTAAAGGAGGGTGAGGACACATCACGGCTGTAAAGGAGGGTGAGGACACATCACGGCTGTAAAGGAGGGTGAGGACACATCACGGCTGTAAAAGAGGGTGAGGACACATCATGGCTGTAAAAGAGGGTGAGGACACATCACGGCTGTGTAAGAGGGTGAGAACACATCACGGCTGTAAAGGAGTGTGAGGAAGGACACATCATGGCTGTAAAGGAGGGTGAGGACACATCACAGATGTAGAGGAGGGTGAGAACACATCACGGCTGTAAATGAGGGTGAGGACACATCGTGGCTGTAAAGGAGGGTGAGGACAAATCACAGCTGTAAATGAGCCATGCCGGGAACACGACTTCCCTGCAGCTGTGTGTGCTCCTACGCCCAGCCTTTCTAAATGGCTGGGAGCAGGAGGGCACGCGGCTAAGCAGGGAGCCGGGGGTGCGGGCAGCAGGCTGTGGCACGTCTGTGATCAGCCATACTGCAGTCTCAAAAGTGCCACGTACTATGGCTTAGGTGGTAGATAAACCTGTTTTTTCGGGCCACCATCGAGATGGCAGTATCACCCAGCTGCTGAGGTTGGGGGGGGCTTAGCATAAGCAGAGCACCCAAAAAGTAGACCCCCTCCCACCACCCGAGTCCATGTTATTCCTATTTGGGTGAACCCTCCACTGCTATAAACAAAAGTCCCAGGCCATCCACCAGGGCCAGTATGAGGCAGGCTATGACATGTACGTGCAAACAGAAGACCTCACGAGTCCACGTTATTCCCATTTGGCTGAACCTCCGGCAATAGGTTTGGCCTGTTAGCTGTATAGTATTATGTTTTCTATTGTTGTTTTTCTCTTTAGGTGACAACTTGGTAATAGCTGCGTTATGTTTTTAGTTGTTGTTTTAGTTTAGTTGTTTGGTTTTGTTGTAGTATGTTTTGATCGTTGCCGTCCCCCTGCATTGCAATTGGGTTAAAAAGATCCGAGTTCTCATTCATACCAAGTGTGCTCTCGCACGCACATGGCTCTAGTGCCCGGCTGGGAAACAGCAGCTGCAGGAGCAATGCGCTTTCTGTGATTTATAGGAGGCCATGACTGCTAAAGGGGCCCCTCTGCTGTGTAGGAGAAACTTCTTCTTACTACTATGAGCACTGATTACTCCGCGCCACTCATTTAGTGACAGTGAATGGAAATGCTGGAAGTTGACTTTGATGACTGGTCTTTATTAGGGGCGGACTTTTCCTTACGCATGAGCTACAGGGAAATCCTGCAGATATAGAACTGATTGTATTCGAGACTCATTTTCTAGTCTCATTGAGGTTCAGAGCCAGGTGAGAATTCTCCTTTTTTTAGAAGAGAAAACTGCCATTGACTTTCATCAGGGTCGATTCATGGTTGGCGCTCCGGTGAGTTTGCGCGCACTGTTTAGAGCGTCAAGTCTCGCATCCGCTTAACTCATGGTCATCAAAATGGGATGGGTTTCGTTGTAGCATCAATTTGTTCGCTAACTTTCGACACTGCAGCCAATTTGAGCCTGAATTTTTCCGCTAGCATCCTTTTAGCACACCAAGCTGTCTCCGGGTCCTGACTTATGGTCTGTTTAGAGGGCAGCAAAGCGTGCGCAAATATGGCAATTTGAAAAGTGAATTTCCTTCAGCAAATAGGTGGAAGAAAGGGCCAATTCCAATGAGTAACAGGATCATTTCATTCCAAAAACACATGCCAGCGGTGTCTGGCATGTTTTTGAACAATGAAAGTGTCAAGTTTTTTTAGGGATTGAATCCTTTTTGGTTTGGCTTCCTTAAACAAATGATAAAAAGTTTTCAAAACAACAAAAATTTGGATATTGGGCCCCGAATTTAGCAAAAACAATAAACAATTATAGTTAAATTATTAAGCCATAATATGCAAACCAAACAGGGGAGAGAGGGTTAACGAGAACATCTGGGACAAAACATTGGGCAAAAAAACTTTTAGGGCTAACTGGGATCAGAATATCCTCCCAAAAGAATTAAAAGTAATACTTGATTGAAAATAGGGTGGGGACCCCTGTAATAAAGCATTTGGGTTCCACATGCTTGCCCCAACCAGAGGCACATCTAGAGTAGAGCAGGAACCGGACATGCCCTCTGATGAAGCATTGTCCAGGCTGGGCAGCATGCATGGGAGTGGCATAGCGATGTCTGCTTTGTGATTGGCAGATGATGTTAGCAGGGGGGAAACATAAGGCTATCTAGCCTAACATTATGTGTATGTTCTCTTTATTTCAGTATACATGTAGGCTCATCCCAGGCATGTTTAAAGCGGAACAAGAATCTCGAGAATTTGACTTTCCTGGGTTTTGTTCTGCTCTCCTAGGGCATCCTGAATTGGGATACCCTGCTGTGTGAACCCCCCATTCACCTCTTCCTGGTTCCAACGGTGCATGTGCAGGCTCTCACTCTCGTTTTAGGTTTCTAAAGATTGATTTTAAAGTAGACCAAAAGCCAAGGATTTTAACTATCCCAGGTTTAGGTCCTTGCCCCGCTGTTTAAAACACCCCCAAGTCACTGCATTCCTTGGTCGTACGGCGCATTTGCGGGCTACCATCTAATCAGCGCACCCAACTGTGCTGCCACAAACTCGTCTAGGCTCCTCTGAGGAGCCTAGTCTAGCCAAGTGCCCCAGCGGTCGCATCTTCGCTACCTTCTAACAGGGACCTTGCCCATTTACAAATGTCTGACATGGGCACGCGCCCTGCTAGAGGGATAGTGGGGATGTGGCCACTGCTTGCACATGCGCTGTTGTACTGGGGGAGAAAGTGAGTATAACCGGTGTTTTAACACAGTGGGGCATCCTGATTCTGGGGGGAAGGAATCTTATAGATTCCGGGGCCGACGCCTGTTGTTTTGGTCCACTTTAAAGCAGAACTTCAGTCTAATTACCCCCCAACCCTGGTAATGAGACCGGGGGGGTTAAAAATAATAAAAAAAAACATATCTTGGTCAGACGCCCGCGCCGCTCCTTCGGCGCTCTGGATCCTAGGAGCTGCCATCTTGGCCAAAGGAGACAGAGCCTCATCCCCTGAATCCATGCACATCTCTGCCCACCCATTCAATTGAATGAGCGCCAGGAGCGCGCAGACCCGGGGATGCGGCTTCGTCTCTTTTGCTGCGGCCTCCGCTGGGGCTCGGGAGGGCTGTGCGGGCAGCTGGCTAAGGAGCGGCGAAATAACGACAGGACATAGTGGCGCTCCCAGGCCGGCCAATACCTAGTGCAACAATAAAAGCTAATTAGTTACTTTCTGTTTTGCGCAGCGACTGCCAGCGCCAATGTAGTGCCCAGCACAGCTCCAGTTAAGACGGGAATGGCGGCACCCCGAAGGTGGCGCTTTAGCCACTAAAATGATGCTAAAAGGGTCATATAAATTAGGTCCATACTATGCAATGAATGTGTTTCACAATGACCAGCTCCATACTAAAAAAAAAAAAAAATCCTCCTGCAGACAGCGCTGTGCGAGGAGGGAGACACATGCGACACTCCATGTCCCTTGAATGTCCCGTAGCCATCCGATCCCTGCTGTTGCCCCCGTGGCCCCAACACATGTGACCAGGATGAAAATAGCGTCAAAACATTCCAGGGAGTATTCCGCCTCATATTACCTGGAATGCAGCTACGACATTCAGTAAGAGGCGCTTACACAACCCCCTCCTCTAAATACTCCCGTGTGCCCCCCCACCCGCCTCCCATCCATTATAACGTGTTCAGCGACACATGTGTAAACTCTGAAATGTGGAAATGGAAAAGAATAAAAATGAGGATAGTGATTGTAAAGACACTTCCTGGAGAATATAAAAATGTGCAGCTCGTGTATTAGACGGCGGGCGCGAGCGATAAATCTTCTAGCCAGGGATATTTTTTTTTTAAAGTGGACCAAAACCCAGGATTTTTGACTATTTTTGGTCCTTTCCCCACGACCTGGGTGGTTAACTCACCTCTTCCCGGACATCACATCGGCTGGCGGAGGCCAGCGCCTCCGAACACACTGGCGCCCGCATCCCACGCTTCCCTCTGACAGGGAGCGTGCATGCGCTGGCCATTCACAAATGCTTCCACCCTGAAGCTGGCGCTATAGCCACAAAAATGATGCACATCATAAATAAGGCCCCTTGTTCCCATACCTTTCAACTATTCAGGTTGGGAAAGAGTGACATTTGTTAAATAAAGCCACACACCCTCATTGAGGGATGGGTGAAGCCACACCCCCTCATCGAGGGATGGATGAAGCCACGCCCCCTCACAAAGGGATGGCTGAAGCCACACACCCCTCATTGAGGGATGGCTGAAGCCACACCCCCTCATCGAGGGATGGATGAAGCCATGCCCCCTCACAAAGGGATGGGTGAAGCCACACACCCCTCATTGAGGGATGGCTGAAGCCACACCCCCTCATCGAGGGATGGATGAAGCCACGCCCCCTCACAAAGGGATGGCTGAAGTCACACCCCCTCATTGAGGGATGGATGAAGCCACGCCCCCCACGAAGGGATGGATGAAGTCATGCCCCCTCATTGAGGGGTTTATAGGAAATAGGATGTAACAGTTACAACAGTAGAACAGGCAAATTAATCATTTATTGATGCAGATCTGATCTCAAAGAGGGACAGATGAGCACAACAAGGGACAGCGGGACACGGACTCAAAAGCGGGACAGTCCCTCCAAATCAGGGACACTTAGCAGGTATTTATTCCAGTCTCTTCATCCTATATCATGATAGAAATCACCTGCTGCTAGCCTCTCCAACACATCACTGGAGCCAGATCCATCTTTTGATTAACCCTTTGGCGCTCTGTCTGCATGTTCGCACATGATACTGGCCGAGCAAGTTCAAACAGACAGGTTTTGTTGTCACCAGGCTTCTTTGTGTGTATACTGATACTTAATGAGGGCATTGCATTCAGGGAGTCGGGTGTGGCCCATCAGCAGCAACACGGGGGCAATTTGCCAATTCATATATACACAGCTACCATGGAAATGAGAGTTATATGATGAATCAGAATACTTGTATGATTGCCTAATACGCGTAATATACATTTAGGGGATTGCTCTGGAAGTTATATTATTGTGCTACAATGGACTTGAATTGCAATCACTTTCCTCCAGGATTGTTGTACATAGAGCTTTTACTGATTGCAGCGCAATCGCGACTGTCTTTGTGAAAGGTCTTATTTTCTATAACATTGGAAACAATTGCGACTGTCTGTCTTATTTATTATATAGATATTATTATACTTATTTACTTTAACATGGGAAACAATTGTGATTGTTGTATTTATTATATATATATATATATATATATATTATTAGAGTAATTTACTTTAACATGAGAAACAATTGTGATTGTCTTATTTGTTATATATATATTATTATAGTTACTTACTATAACATGGGAAACAATTGTGACTGTCTTATTTAATATATATATATAATATTATAGTCATTTACTTTATAATATTATATATATATATATTAAATAAGACAGTCGCAATTGTTTCCCATGTTAAAGTAAATGACTATAATATTATATATATATTAAATAAGACAGTCACAATTGTTTCCCATGTTAGTCATTTACTTTAACATGGGAAACGATTGCGACTGTCATATTTAATATATATATAATATTATAGTCATTTACTTTAACATGGGAAACAATTGCGACTGTCTTATTTAATATATATATATATAATACTATAGTCATTTACTTTAACATGGGAAACAATTGCGACTGTCTTATTTAATATATATATATATATAATATTATAGTCATTTACTTTAACATGGGAAACAATTGCGACTGTCTTATTTAATATATATATATAATATTATAGTCATTTACTTTAACATGGGAAACAATTGCAACTGTCTTATTTAATATATATATATATAATATTATAGTCATTTACTTTAACATGGGAAACAATTGCGACTGTCTTATTTAATATATATATATAATATTATAGTCATTTACTTTAACATGGGAAACGATTGCGACTGTCTTATTTAATATATATATAATATTATAGTCATTTACTTTAACATGGGAAACAATTGCAACTGTCTTATTTAATATATATATATAATATTATAGTCATTTACTATAACATGGGAAACAATTGCTGGGATGCAATCGCAGCTTGGTTTGGCCTAGACCTCGTTGATAGTTTAAAACGTCTGTCCAAGTCATTACAAAGGAACATCGGGGGCTCTGGAGTGTAAAAGAATCCGGGGGCCTCCTGAGTTCTAGTTTTTGGGGCATTCCGAATTGGGACGCCCCACTGTGTGGAACCCCCTGGAACACTCACCCTCTCCAGGAGCTCCTGGAGCCGCATCCCCGCTCACCTCTAACCATGCGCATGCCTGCGCCCGGCCTTCCCGAAAAGGTGGCTGCAAGGTGTGCGGGGGATTGAGGCTGGCGATGGTGTAGCCGTCAGCGGCGCCAAAAGGAGCCGAATGACAGCGCGCTGAGTTCCACGCTTAGCCAATCAGCGCCCTTGCTTTCGAATCTGCGCCATGGGAGTGGAAGGAAGTCGAGTGAACAGGGCGACCTGCGGGGTACACAGTGGGGCATCCCAAGTTCAATTCATAAGTAAAAAGCCTGAGAATTCCACTGTTACTGAATCACCAGATAAAAAGACAATGAAAGTCAATGTAAAAAGGCAAAAAGGAGTAAAAAGTTCAATACTTTTCTCAGCAGTAAAAAAGTACCATTGACTTTCGTTGTCTTCCTATCTGGTGATTCAGTAACAGTGACATTCTCTGGCTTTTTTTTCTCATGAATTGAATTTTTTACCACCATAAGAATTTTTTACTACAGAGTAAAAAGGAGTAAAAAGTTAAATACTTATATGAGTAAGAAAAGTGCCACTGACTTTCATTGTCTTCCTATCTGGTGATTCAGTAACAGTGACATTCTCTGGCTTTTTTTTCTCATGAATTGAATTTTTTACTACCATAAGAATTTTTTTTACTACAGAGTAAAAAGGAGTAAAAAGTTCAATACTTACATGAGTAAGAAAATTGCCATTGTCTTTCATTGTCTTCCTATCTAGTAATTCAGTAACAGTGACATTCTCAGACTTTTTTCTTATAAATGTAACTTTTTACTACCATTGAATTATTTTTCAAGTCTTAGTGAATCAAAGCCACTGTATGAGCTGTGAAAGGGCCCCACTTAATGTTTGAACCAGGGCCCCGTCACATGTAATTACGCCACTGCCGGGGAGATAACATGTATCGTCTAATCGCTTCTATTACTATTACTAGCTGTCTCTACTTTATATGTTCTATACCACTTTCACTTATAGTAAAAGCATTTCGACGTCAAATGTAAAAAGTTTACAAAGTTTTAAAAAGTTTACTTTTTAAAGAGAAAACTTTCAAAAGTTTTTCGATTTAAAAAAAAAATTACTTTTTAAATATAAAACTTTCAAAAGTTTTTCGTTATGCTTTTGAAATCAACGTGATTGGTACAGCGATCCGAGCTTTGGCAGTTATTAGCTCCAAGAGAAGAGATGTGTATGGAAAATATTTCTCAGATTAGACGTCTCTTTCCCTTAAAATGTTCGGTTAGGGGGTTTTATCAGCTGCAGATGTTGCTCATGGCAGATTCTCCACCGCCCTCCTCGGTGTGTAACTGGAGAGGTGTATGCGGCACAATACATGGAGAACGCAGTTCTTGGAGGTCACACATTCTCGCCCCTGCATGTCTCTGCATGGTTTCCCTGCATTCCTGCACCTCTCTTATTGGAACACAACAATCTTGCTTTGTTTCCAAAGCCGCTCTTCTCTCCCTTTAATGAACATTTTTGTATGTGCTGCCAAACACTTTCCTCTCACCCGTTCGTTACACTTCCCTTTCATTCTGCACCTTGCTTCGTAGTTCCTCCCGATTGAGGTCCACCTATGGGCAGGTCACTGTGAAGCTGGAAACACCGAGCCATCACCAGGAAGCGGCGTTATTCATCTGCTGTTCATTCATATAATTTTGTTGATTTTAAGTGGACCAAAACCAAGGATTTTTGACTATCCTGGGTTTTGGTCCTTGGGGTACCCCGCTGTGTGAAACCCCTCAGGTCTCCCAAACGAACTCAACTCTCCCCAGTCCTATGCGAGTCCTCTCATCCAATCAGCATGCTCAGATCCGCTCCCGCCCCTTTGTCTAAGGAGAGCGGATCCGGGCACGCTGGTGGCCACACCCCCCACTATCCTCTAACAGGTGCCCGAGTTGCCCATTCACAAATGCCTGGCACAGGCACGAACCCTGCTAAATGGATAGAGGGGATGTGGCCGCAGCTTGATCCTACGGCGGTGGCCGTATCCCCGCTACCCTCTAACACGTGCCTGTGATGGCCATTCACAAATGCCTGGCAAGGGCACACGCCCTGCTAAAGGGATAGAGGGGATGTGGCCGCAGCTTGGACCGGGAAAGAAGGTAAGTTTCCAGGCGACTTCTCCCCGGTCCTACGCCTCATGTGCGTCCTCTGGTCCAATCAGCGCGCTTGGATCTGCTCCTGCCTCTTCGCCTAAGGAGAGGCTCCGCTCCTCTACCTACTGACAGGTGCCCGTGTTGGCCATTCACATATGCTTGTCACAGACACGTGCCCTGCTAAAGGTATAGAGGGGGTGCAGCATGCGCATACGCCGTTGGACCGGGAAGCAAGGTAAGTGTATGGGCCGAGCTGGAGGGTTTCACACAGCGGGGCATCTCGTTTTTGGATACCCCGGGGGGACAAAATCAATCGGCCCAGGCATCTTATAGATCCACTAGTGTTCACTTTAAAACCTCACCTAGTCTTGGAGCCTTCGTGGTCCAAGCGACGGCTAAGAGATGAGTGAGGGATGCAGCTGGCGGTGCACTCTGCTCCCTTCAGCGCTAAGAAGATGAGCGAGTGAGCCGAGTGAAAATGAGCGCGCTGATTGGTTGAGCTCAGCCAATCAGCGCGTTTGTTCTGCCCCCTCCTGAGTCTGCGCCGCGGGAGCGACAAGAAGGTGAGTGAATGGGGCAACCTGGGGGCATACACACAGTGGGGCATCCCAATTCTGGATGCTGCCATTGAGAAGAACTACACCCCGAAAAGTGAAAATCGGTTGTGTTGTTCCTCTTCAAAGTGGACCAAAAGCCAGCCGATCCATTTGGCGGGATGCCCCACTTTGTGAAACCCCCAGGTCGCCCGCTACACTTACCCTAATCCTGGTCCAATGGCACATGCGCGGGCTGCATCCCCGCTATCCCTCTAGCAGGACGTGTGCCCACTTGTGAATGGCCGGCGCGGCCGCGCTCCCTGTTTAGAGGGAAGCGTGAGATGCGGCCCCCAGCGTGCTCTGAGCCGCTGAGCTAAGACGTTGCTCAGACATGCATAGCTCAGCGGTTCCGAGCACGCTGATTGGACGAGGACCCGCGCATGCACCGTAGGACCGCGGTGAGTTGATGCGGGAGATCTGGGGGGTTTCATTTTGGATGTCCCGCAGGGAGGGAATGGACCGGCCCGGGCGGATCCAGCTGGGTTTTGGTCCACTTTAAAGAGGAACAACACATCCGATTTTCACTTTTCGGGGTGATGTTCTTCTCAGTGGGAGCATCCAGAATTGGGATGCCCCACTGTGTGTATACCCCCAGGTCACCCCATTCACTCACCTTCTTGACGCTCCCATGGCGCAGACTCGGGGGTGGTGGTTCAGCGCGCTCATTTTTCACTCTGCTCAATCGGGGGTGCCCCGGGGGAGTGAACCAAAGCCCAGGATAATCAAAATCCTGGGTTTTGGTCCACTTTAAGATCACCTACATTCCAAACCCTTTACGTTGTTTATATATTTATATTTATGTATATAAAACGTGCCGTCATGGAGCCCTAACCCTGTTTCTGCCATTCGGCGGGATTGCTTTTGGCCCCGATCCCCCTGTAACAAAGGTCAGAGGCAGGTGCTCTTTATTTTTCGTCTTGCTGGTTACATTGGTCACCGGCGTGCGCATATAAGGCCTTTCAATCTATTAGCGGCGGGCACCAGGGGAGGGTCGGGGAGCTTGGCCTGGATACAGAGCTCCAGTGTCTGGTTAATATGGGGCGTATGGCTTCCTGATCAGTGGCCAGAGTCATGGGAGCGGGAGACTCTGCCTTTTAGTTCTTTGTATAATATTGACACAGGGAGGTTTGTTTAATATCACATGGCTTTTTATTGATAGCCACGTTTTTATAAATGCCCACACCCTGCCCTCTGCATCCCTTTTGTGTGCCATACATATACCCGCCATGCCAATGTTCCTCGCTTTGAAAAATGTATCACGTGGATCCTGTGCGTTCTTGAACGTATCATGGCTTTTTATTTTGTCCCGACAGTCTGAAGTCCTCATGCAAAACATCCGTGCAGACAGAGCCAGCAAGGTCTTATAGAAGCTGATTGACTCATCAAATCAAGGTAAATAATCCGCCTTTTTTTGCGACTGTTATTCCATTGCGATTACTTGGTATTTATAATATATATAATATAATATTGGTATTAATAATAACCCTGTTTCCCTTGAAAATAAGGCCTAGTAAGATTGTTCAGGATTTTTTCTACTGCGTGAGATATAAGCTCTACCCTGAAAATAAGCCCTAGTTACAAATCATAATCCAGCTGCTGGGCGTCAGCAGATGTAAGGGATGGTCTGTAAAGGAGGGTGAGAACATGGCTGTAAAGGAGGGTGAGGTGACATCACGGCTGTAAAGGAAGGTGATGACATGTTAGGGCTGTAAAGGAGGGTGAGGACATGTTAGGGCTGTAGAGGAGGGTGAGGACACATCGCGGCTGTAGACGAGTGTGAGGACATATAATGGCTGTAAAGGAGGGTGAGGACACATAACGGCTGAAAAGGAGGGTTAGGACACATCACAGCTGTAAATGATGGTGAAGACACATGACGGCTGAAAGGAGGGGGAGGACACATGACGGCTGTAAAGGATGGTGAGGACACATGGTGGCTGTAAAGGAGAGTGAGGACACATGGCGGCTGTAAAGGAGGGTGAGGACACATGACGGCTGTAAAGGATGGTGAGGACACATGGTGGCTGTAAAGGAGGGTGAGGACACATGGTGGCTGTAAAGGATGGTGAGGACACATGGTGGCTGTAAAGGAGGGTGAAGACACATGGTGGCTGTAAAGGAGGGTGAAGACACATGGCGGCTGTAAAGGATGGTGAGGACACATGGTGGCTGTAAAGGATGGTAAGGACACATGGTGGCTGTAAAGGATGGTGAGGACACATGGTGGCTGTAAAGGATGGTGAGGACACATGGTGGCTGTAAAGGATGGTGAGGACACATGGTGGCTGTAAAGGAGGGTGAGGACACATCACAGCTGCAAAGGAGGGGGAGGACACATCATGGCTGTAAAGAAGGATGAGGACACATAATGGCTATAAGGGAGGATGAGGACACATAACAGCTGTAAAGAAGGGTGGGGAATCAACAAACTCACCTTCTTTCAAGGTTGCACATTCAACCAAAGCAGTCGTTCAAACTCCAGGGCCTGCAAAGTTCCTCTTTAAGAGTGCAATTGGCCAGCGTGCTCTGTATACAGCTTGTTTTTCACTGTTCTGTTTGGCTGTTTGCCCCTGAAGTGAGAACTCATGACTGTCAGGAAAGTCTGCAGAAGTCAGTGTCATGGGAATAGCGCAGCCAGACAAAATAACCATTTGCAGAACATTCTATTCACTGTCTTGTCGCTTTTCGGGGTCAAAGGAACTTACTTTGCAAAGCCAAAGACATTAGGGTCAATTTACGGCTGTGCGATGATTTTGCGCACACTTTTCTTGTGCAACAATGGTTTACGCACGTTTTTCCCCTTCCTCCCGACTGATGAGACATTTGCAATGATTTGTGCGCGTCAATTTGCGAGTTGAATAAGATTTCATATGCAAATTTATTCCCAAGACCAATTTTTCGTGAAGTTTAAGGACTTGAGGGGTGAAAAGTGTGCACAGATGTGTTTGTTTCATGCACCGTTTTCCTCCAGCTAATAAAGTAGGAGGATAATTGCCGACTTCGCTAAGTGAGCTGCTTATGTCATTCATTAAACACACGCCTGCACTAGCTGACATGTTTATTATGAATGAAAGCGTCATCAGCAAGTTTTTACAATTTTTTTTCCCCCAAAAAAATAGGAAAATAGTTTGAACAGTTGACAAATATAATATTGTTTTAAACTCCACTCTGCTCCTTGGGATGCCCTGCTTTGTAAAACCCCCTGGAAGCCCCAATACACTCACCTTCTCCTGGAGCCCTCGCCAGGTCTCAGTACTGGGGCTGCATCCCCACCCACCTCTAGCTGCACGGCCCAGAAAGGCTGCGCGGTTAGTGGCGGGTGGGGATGCAACCGCAGCACAGGGACGGCCCAGTGCAGGGATGCCACAAGAAGTGAAGTGGAGCTTGAGCATGCCACAGCTAGATGGTGAGCGGGGGGTGCAGCTGACGGCGCACTCAGCTCCCTAAGACTCCGCTCGGCAGCTTAGCCGTCAGCAGAGCTGAGTGACAGCGAGTGTGCTGATTGGCTCTTGCCCAAGCCTGCGCCATGGAAGCGATAGGAAGGTGAGTGTATGGGGCGACCTGGTGCCTTCAATGGAGTTTCCGCACACGGGGCCAGTAATCGAGTTTCCGCACGTGGTGCCATGAATTGAGTTTCCGCACGTGGTGCCATGAATTGAGTTTCCGCACGCGGTGCCATGAATCGAGTTTCCGCACGCGGTGCCATGAATCGAGTTTCCGCACGCGGTGCCATGAATCGAGTTTCCGCACGCGGTGCCATGAATCGAGTTTCCGCACGCGGTGCCATGAATCGAGTTTCCGCACGCGGTGCCATGAATCGAGTTTCCGCACACGGGGCCAGTAATCGAGTTTCCGCACGTGGTGCCATGAATCGAGTTTCCGCACGTGGTGCCATGAATCGAGTTTCCGCACGTGGTGCCATGAATCGAGTTTCCGCACGTGGTGCCATGAATTGAGTTTCCGCACGTGGTGCCATGAATTGAGTTTCCGCGCGCGGTGCCATGAATCGAGTTTCCGCGCGCGGTGCCATGAATCGAGTTTCCGCACGCGGTACCATGAATTGAGTTTCCGCACGTGGTGCCATGAATCGAGTTTCCGCACGTGGTGCCATGAATTGAGTTTCCGCGCGCGGTGCCATGAATCGAGTTTCCGCGCGCGGTGCCATGAATCGAGTTTCCGCACGCGGTACCATGAATTGAGTTTCCGCACGCGGTGCCATGAATTGAGTTTCCGCACGCGGTACCATGAATTGAGTTTCCGCACGCGGTGCCATGAATTGAGTTTCCGCACGCGGTGCCATGAATTGAGTTTCCGCACGCGGTGCCATGAATTGAGTTTCCGCACGCGGTGCCATGAATTGAGTTTCCGCACGCGGTGCCATGAATTGAGTTTCCGCACGCGGTGCCATGAATCAAGTTTCCGCACGCGGTGCCATGAATCGAGTTTCCGCACGCGGTGCCATGAATCGAGTTTCCGCACGCGGTGCCATGAATCGAGTTTCCGCACACGGGGCCAGTAATCGAGTTTCCGCACGTGGTGCCATGAATCGAGTTTCCGCACGTGGTGCCATGAATTGAGTTTCTGCACGCGGTGCCATGAATTGAGTTTCCGCACGCGGTGCCATGAATTGAGTTTCCGCACGCGGTGCCATGAATTGAGTTTCTGCATGCGGTGCCATGAATCGAGTTAACGCACACAGTGCAGTGAATCAAGTTAACGCACACAGAGCAGTGAATTGAGTTTCCGCACACTGTGCCATGAATCGAGTGTTCTCACCCACCTCTACAGCCATTATGTGCCCTCACCCTCCTTTACAGCCATTATGTGCCCTCACCCTCCTTTACAGCCATTATGTGCCCTCACCCTCCTTTACAGCCATTATGTGCCCTCACCCTCCTTTACAGCCATTATGTGCCCTCACCCTCCTTTACAGCCATTATGTTTCCTCACCCTCCTTTACAGCCATTATGTGCCCTCACCCTCCTTTACAGCCATTATGTGCCCTCACCCTCCTTTACAGCCATTATGTGCCCTCACCCTCCTTTACAGCCATTATGTGCCCTCACCCTCCTTTACAGCCATTATGTGCCCTCACCCTCCTTTACAGCCATTATGTTTCCTCACCCTCCTTTACAGCCATTATGTGTCCTCACCCTCCTTTACAGCCATTATGTGTTCTCACCCTCCTTTACAGCCGGTATGTGTCCTCACTCTCCTTTACAGTGTTGTGAATCGAGTTTTCTCACTCACCTCTGCAGCCATTATGTGCCCTCACCCTCCTTTACAGCCATTATGTTTCCTCACCCCCCTTTACAGCCATTATGTTTTCTCACCCTACATTACAGTCGTTATGTGTCCTCACCCTCCTTTACAGCCATTATGTGTCCTCACCCTACATTACAGTCGTTATGTGTCCTCACCCTCCTTTACAGTGTTGTGAATCGCGTTTCCGCACATAGTGCACTGAATCGAGTTTCCTCACATGGTGCCATGAATCGGGTTCCCGCTCGCGGTGCCGTTTATCGAGTTTCGTGGAAACACTTGCGCACAGATTGAGCGCTCATTCTTGAATTGATACTATTGTTTGAGTTTAGCATCTCTTATTTTTTTTTCCATAGTCTAATTGTTCTGTAGACTATTATTAGACTATTGTTCATAGTCTGATCTTTTATCAGCTTTATTATAGTATATATAACGAGGACTTTCCCTACTGGCCACTCCATTTATTCTTTTAATTGTAGGAGGTCACATGCCCTTCTTTCCACTGACTCCCTTCTTCATAGGGCTCGGCTTGCTAGCCTCCATTTTATGTCTGGTAGCGCGCACGTGTGGCTCTGCCAGGCGGCGGGGCTTAGGGCCAAGCGGAGGATTCCTGGGGTTCGTACGCCCTCTACTGGCAAAGGGCCTTTTTTTTTTTTTTTTTTTTGCAGTATATTCTTATACGTTTTTTAATGCTCGTGTTTACTTGTGCTGTGTCATGTGATCCCTTTTATTGGCTCCCTATAGAGATTGCAGGCGGCTCGAGTTTCTTGTCAGGCAGGGGAAACATATGGAGACAGTGTTACAATGTCTATTGAGAGTGTCTGCTCACACCGACTGCTACAAACTAGAGCGTAACAGCTTTAAAGTGGACCTGTCACGAGGATTTGGACTGTGCTGGTGATAGGGCCTTGCCCTCAGGGGCATCCCAAATAGCCTGCTTTAAACCTGACCTTCACCATGATTTATTGAAAAGCCCAAACCTTTATAAAACTATTCACCAGCATCTAAAATTAATATATTTTAAGTTTTTAGTCACTTATTATTCTTTCCCCCACTGGGCTGCAACTCTGTTCAGGACTCTAGGAAACGGGCGCCGCCATCTTGACTCAGAAGCATCACTTACTGAGGAGAGGGGGGGAAAGTACAGGGGGCTGGGTTATAGCTGTGCTTTGCACAGACAGAGCAGAGCTGGGGTCAGGAAAAGGTCAGCAATCCCAGAATGCAGAGCAGCACAGTCAGAAGACACTTCCTGTTTGCAGGCTGCCTGATGTTCCATGAGCCGCCATCTTGGATGTTTAAAGGCTCGTAGCTTGCAGTAGATGCAGGTAGGATGATTTTTAATGTGAGCAATCTGTATGTACAGGGGGGGAAGCATACAAGATAGGCTCTTATTCAGGGTGAAGGCCCGGATTAATGTGGGCAATCTGTATGTACAGGGTGTGGGAAACATACAAGATAGGCTCTCATTCAGGGTGAAGGCCCGGATTAATGTGGGCAATCTGTATGTACAGGGTGTGGGAAACATACAAGATAGGCTCTTATTCAGGGTGAAGGCCCGGATTAATGTGGGCAATCTGTATGCACAGGGTGTCGGAAACATACAAGATAGGCTTTTATTCAGGGTCAAGGCCCGGATTAATGTGGGCAATCTGTATGTACAGGGTGTGGGAAACATACAAGATAGGCTCTCATTCAGGGTGAAGGCCCGGATTAATGTGGGCAATCTGTATGTACAGGGTGTGGGAAACATACAAGATAGGCTCTCATTCAGGGTGAAGGCCCGGATTAATGTGGACAATCTGTATGTACAGGGTGTGGGAAACATACAAGATAGGCTCTTATTCAGGGTGAAGGCCCGGATTAATGTGGGCAATCTGTATGTACAGGGTGTGGGAAACATATAAGATAGGCTCGTATTCATGGTGAAGGTCCGCTTTAAGGTTGCCCTCCAGCATTTGCTCTTGCTTTCTGATTTGACCGCAAGAAAGTTAAAAGCACATTCCAGGCAATATTAAAGCATCAAGGCGCTCACCTAAAACCTCCATTTCCATTATGGTGCCTCCTACAACATCTACACTGTAGATGCTGTAGCAGGTCTCCAAAGTTCGTCCCTAATTTCCTTTTTAGTTTTCCACGACCATGTTTCAAATGTGGTCACAAGGCTGTCACTCAGCACTCCCAATGTGAGCGAGCCTGGCAAGTGTGACCACTGTGGCTTGGGCGCTTGCTCACGCTTGGAAGTGCTGCCTTATTATTGCTATTGCCTCCAGGCTGAGTTTTGGTGCTCTTTAAAAAGAGACTTTTTAAACAGCACCAAAACCCAGCCTGGAGTCTGAGAGGGCAGGCATACCTCGCTCCCCCCGGAACACCCCAATAGGGGGTGCCCCGCTGTGTGAATCCCCCCAGGTCGGCCAGAAACTCACTTTGCTGCCGGTCCAAAGGTGCATGCGCGAGCAGCGGCTGAATCCCCGCTATCCCTTTGACACGGCACGTCTGCGATATGCATTTGTGAATGGCTGGGGCGGGAATGCTCCCCGTTAGAGGGTAGCGGGGGATGCGATGACCAGTGTGCAGTACTCCTGGATGAAGGTGCGGTAGCAGATCCAAGCGTGATGATTGGACGAGCAGCTGCGCATGTGCAGTACGATGAGAAATAGGTGAGTTCGTTTAGGCAACCTGGGGGGTTTCACACAGCAGGGCATCCACAATAGGGGTGCCCCGGGGGCGGGGCAAGGACCAAAACCCAGGATAGTCGAAATTCTGAGTTTTGGTCCACTTTAGAGAGAAACTTAACTTTCTCATGTGTTCCTATCAGTTGGGGCATTCCGAATTGGGATGCCCCACTATGTGTAAGTTAAAGGACAAATTAACATTCAAATAGTGGTCCCACATCCTGCCATGTCTATAAGAAAACAGACCATAACAATAGACACATTTCACACCTAGCTGGCAACAAGCTGTACTTGTAATCCTTGAATTCCTAATTAGGTGCCTAGACGCAGACATTCCAATACACGTTGGGCATATGGGCATTGGCTCTTATTTCTGGGAAGTATTGTAATTCTTGTAATATGTCAGTTAGACTATATTAACCCTTTAAGTGCCAGCCTACCTGGAGTTTTTGTCACCCTTTGTTGCCAGACCATTTTGCACTATTTTGTGCTCCCCATGTTCAAATTTGATTTTTGAAGGGATTTCCCAGGAAAATTATATATTGTTTTTTTCAGCAGAGTCTGGCATTTAATATGAATATGTTTGTAATTTTTTAGGTGTATTCTCAATGTTTCTGGGTGAAATATGTGAAAAAAAAAATCTATTTTTTACAATTTGTAGTGTTTTTTTGTAATAAAAAATGTAAGTTTGTCAAAAAAAATCTTATTGCGTGTGAAACCCCAATTTCTCACAGTTACAGCGGTACCACATATGTATAGGTAGACACCCTTTCCTGCCCAGGAGACTCCCCCAAACTGAAACAGAGCTTTAGGGGTTTTTCAGATAAAATACAACAGTGATATGCGCTATGCGCACCTTGCAGTTTTTCCAGAAAAACAACCCTTTACATTTGAAATACCCCCAACAAACTATATATTCTCTGGAAGTACACACCTCAAGCTTTCTAGGTGTACCAGGCTTGTTGATGTGGCCACAATTTTCTGGAAGTAATCCCTCAATGTATTCTTTGGTTGCAAAGAGTTTCCCTAAAAAATGGATAAAAAAGCAGAATCAAAGCCACATTTTCCTAAAAAAAACTATATACAAACAAGAAAAAAGCAGTTTAATATGAAAAAGCAAGGTCTCCCGAACAGAACGATACCCAACATGCATAGCTACTGTCAAGGGAAGAGTTGCCAAACACCCCAAAGTAAAGCATGTGTGTAACGTCAATTTTACTTGAAAATGTCAGCTCTGCTGACAAAGTGCTCACCTTGCGATTTTTCAACCAAAACAACCCTTTACATTTGGAATATCCCCCATAAACCATATATTCTCTGAAAGTACACATGTTTAGCTTTCTAAGTGTACTGAGCTTGTTGTAGTGGGCTCATCTTTCTGGAATTAATCACTCAAAGAACTCTTTGGTTGCGCAGGTTTGAATAAAAAACTAAAATATAAATATGCAAACAAGAAAAAACAAGCTAAGTCTGAAAGCGCAAGGTCCCCCGAACAGAACAATACCCAACATGCAGAGGTACTATTAACCCTTTTAATTGCCAGCCTACTTGAGATTTTGTCACCCTCTGTTAAAAAGGTAATTTTTCCCTATTTTGCGCCATTTTTGCTGGAATTTTCAGGAAAATGATATACATATATATTTTTGCAGCAGAGTTTAGGCTTTAACATGAAATGTCTTGTTTGTAAATTTAATTCTGTTTTTTTACAATATTATTAAGTAGAAAATAAATAAATAATAATAAAAAAAATTATTTTATTAAAGAAAACCATATTGCATGTGAAAGCCCCATTTCTACCGATTAGAACGGTACCACATATTTATCGGTAGCCCCCTGTTCCTGCCCAGGAGACCCCCCCAAAGAGAAACAAGTACTTTAGAACATTTACAAATAAAATACAACTACCATCCAAACTACAAAGGGTTAATTCGAGAAAAAAAATGACATAGTGGAGGGGGCATTTTTTGGGGGGGATTTTTAAGGGTTAAAAACCCTTAAAAATCCCAAAAAAATTACATGGGGTCCCCCTTACCCAAAGTAACCAGCCCGGGAACAGCTATGCAGGGCTTGTAGGAACAGGGCGCAGGGGCCAGCTATTGTGGCCCCTGCCCCTGCAGGCTACAAACCCGCATAGCCCATGGCCACGGGCTCTTCTGCCCCCCCCCCCCTTTGGGCTTTGGGGAGGCAGGTAATTGGGGGTGCCGGGGGGGTTAACGGCAAGTCACCCGCTAGCCACAGGTGACTTGCCAGCCCCCCAGCCTTGTGAACTGGTATAGGGATCTCTTGGACCCCTTACCAGTTCACAAGGGGTTAAGTGTAAAAAAAACACACCACACACACAGAGAAAAAAATATTTTATTTTATTTTTAATACTTACCTCCCATCCATCTTGCACCGTGTTCCTTCCCAATCACTGGCTTCTGCTCACCTGCTGGAAGCCTTTTATAGCTGCTGGGTGACAGAGCATAAGGGGTTAATCTAAAAAAAATGACATAGGGTCCCCCCTCCCGGGGGGGGACCTCATTTTTGGGGGGGACTTCTAAGGGTTAAAAACCCCAGACTCGGGCGAGAGCGAGTGCGCTGATTGGCTGAGCAGCGGGGTCAGCCAATCAGCGCACACAGCCCTTATTTGGCTCCCTTCAGCACCACTAAAGGTTAAGCGCGCGAGTGGTGCCAAAGGGAGCCACAGCTGCATCCCCCGCTCACCTTGCAGCCGTGGCAGAAAGGATGGGGGCAGGCGCCCGGCTAGAGGAGAGCGGGGATGCGGCCACAGTGCAGGTGAGTGGATCTGGGCATCTGGGGGGGTTCCCCACTGTGGGGCATTCCCAAGGAGTGGAACCCAGACGGCCCTGGATTTTTTAGACTCCAGGGCCACCGTTGTAAGGCGAGATATTATTAGATGATTCTATTATTAGATTTTCTTACAGTTAAAACTTTCCTGTTTCTTTTTATAGATGGAGGAGGAAGATACACGAGAACTTTTGCTGCCCAACTGGAAGGGCAGCGGCTCTATGGGCCTGACCCTAGACCAGAATGAAGAAGGAGTGTTTGTGAAACAATTGGTTCAAAACTCGCCGGCCGCCAGAACGGGCGTCGTGAAAGAAGGTAAGTTAGCGGCGGGGGGGGGGGGGGGCGTAGCTGCTGGCGGCGGAGGACATTATATCCCCATCGGTTTACAGTGGGGAGGGCGCGTTGCAGCATCCCCGGCACCATTCATATAGGCCGGGGGGGAGGGGGGCGTGAGCTGGGATACAGGGGATGCGCCGGCATGCGCACCCCATTGATCTGAGTCAGAGCCCTTTGCCGAATGGCGGAATCAAGGTGAAGTGCTCTGAGAAAACTGGCCTTTTTTTAAGAGAGAAAACTGCCATTTCACTCATTGTCTACCAGGTGTAAATTTTCACCTGGCTCTGAATCAGCCCCAAGGTAGACAATGAAAGTCAATGGCAGGAGCGCAGATTCATACCTGACTCTGAATCGAGCCCAATGAAAATGAATGACAGATTTCTCTCCTTAAAAAAGAGCGATAATTCTCACCCGGCTCTGAAACGACCCCAATGAAAATGAATGGCAGATTTCTCTCCTTAAAAAAAAGCGATAATTCTCACCCGGCTCTGAAACGACCCCAATGAAAATGAATGGCAGATTTCTCTCCTAAAAAGAAGCGAGAATTCTCACCTGGCTCTGAATCAACCCCCTTGATTCAAAGCCAGGTGAGAAAACTCACTCCTTTTTTAAGAGAGAAAACTGCCATTAACCGTTATCTTCTACCGGGTGTACATTTTCACCTGGTTCTGAATCAGACCCACGGTAGACAATGAAAGTAAATGGTAGTTTTCTCTTTAAAAAGAAGTGAGTTTTCTCACCTGGCTCTGAATTCTCGCTCTTTTTTTAGGAGAGAAAACTGTCATTCACTTTCATTGTCTTCATTGGGGCTGATTCAGAGCCGGGTGAAAATTTTCACCCGCTCGACAATGAAAGTCAATTGTTAGAATTCTCACTCTTTTTAGGGGAGAAAACTGTCATTAACTTTTATTGGGGTTGATTCAGAACCAGGTGAGAATTCTAGCTTATTTTTTAGGAGAGAAAACTGCCATTCACTTACATTGGGGTCAGTTCAGAGCCAGGTGAGATTTCTTACTCCTACTGCCATTCACTTTCAATGGCTATCTTAGGGCTGATTCAGAGCCAGGTGAAAATGTACACCCTGTAGGCAATGACAGCTAATGGAAGTTTTCTCTCCTAAAAAGGAGCGAGAATTCTCACCCGGCTCTGAATCGACCAATGAAAGTGAATGGCAGTTTCCTCTCCTAAATAAAAAGGCGTGAAAATCCTCACCCGGTTCTGAATCGACCTCAATGAAAATGAATGGCAGTTTCCTCTCCTCAATAAAAAGGAGCGGGAATTCTCACCCGGCTCTGACTCGACCCCAAGAGAAAACTGCCATTCACTTTCATTGGGGCTGATTCAGAGCCAGGTGAAAATTTACACCCGGTAGACAATGAAAGTGAATGGCAGTTTTCTCTTCTAAAAAAGAAGCGAGAATTCTCACCCGGGTCTGAATCGACCCCAATGAAAGTCAAAATCCTGGGTTTTGGTCCACTTTAAAGGTCTATAGCAGACTAAAACCTTTGCAAAATTGTCGCATCAGCATAGCGACGGCAGGTTTGAATGTTGTTGCTGGAGAAGGGGCAGAGTCACCCTTTAGTCTGGGCCCTTAGTTATTAGTTCTCTGCGCATTCTCTAGAAGGAGCGTGTCCGCGTCGCCTCCTTTTTTATGTGTTTGCGACGCAACGGAAATTTTTTTAAACGGTTAACGTATGTTTTAATATTTAGGTGACCACATTGTGGGTGCGACGGTCTATTTCGACAACATGTCGTCGGAGGACATTGAGAAGCTCCTGGCGAACGTGGGGCACCACACAGTGGGTCTGAAGCTGCAGCGAAGAGGGGATCGATCCCCGCTGCCCGGCGCCAGCTTCTCGCACGACGTCTTCAGCCTGAAGAGTCCGGATGTTGTTTTGGTAAGCGATCGCGTGGGATTTTATGTTTTTTCACTAAATCCATTAAACCCGACCTTCAGCGTCATTTAATGAAAAGCCCAAACCCTTAAAAAAACTATTCCCCAGCATCTGAAATGAGTAGATTTTACATTTTAATCACTTATTCTTTCCCCCACTGGGCTGCAACTCTGTTCAGGACTCTAGGATACAGGATTAATGTGGGCAATCTGTATGTACAGAGGGGGAAACATACAAGATAGGCTCTTATTCAGGGTGAAGGTCCAGATTAATGTGGGCAATCTGTATGTACAGGCGAGGTATATACAAGATAGGCTCTTATTTAGGGTGAAGGTCTGGATTCATGTGGGCAATCTGTATGTACAGGGGGGGGACATACAAGATAGGCTCTTATTCAGGGTGAAGGTCCAGATTAATGTGAGCAATCTGTATGTACGGGGGAAACATACAAGATAGGCTCTTATTCAGGGTGAAGGTCTGGATTAATGTGGGCAATCTGTATGTACAGGGGGGGAAACATACAAAATAGGCTCTTATTCACGGTGAAGGTCAGGTTTAACTGTTAAAGCAGCACGTGTGCTGCTGCATCCCCCGCATCCTCAGTCATATGCACGTGTGGGGAGGCGGGAGCATACGCTCCCCAAGCTTCCGGCTTAGAAAATAGTTAATTTAAAGTTACCTCTCCTGTCGCATTGCGCTTGTCATCCCTCCACTCCCCCGTCGTCCTCCTTTGGGCAGCAGCATCTTGGAATCCCGACATGCACTTTGACGCACCTCAGATCTTGCGCATGTGCAGCATCACTGCATAGGCTGCATCAAGGGGCGTAGCTAGGGGGGAGCAGGGGGCACTTGCCCCGGTGCAGCAGGTCAGGGGGGAGCCAAAGGGGAGGCCTGAGAACAGGTGGAGGGCGCCATTTTGAATCTTTGCTCCGGGTGCCAGAAAGTCCAGCTACTCCTCTGGGCTGCATTGACACTCGGCACAGAAGAGCATGAGATCCGAGGAGCGGCGCAGGACATTTGAAGAGAGGGCAGCCTAAGGTAATGACGGCTAAGCCTGCGGTCTTTACTCTGGGATGGCTGAGGGGGGTGGGAAGGTTCCAGGAATGCTGCTGGATGTGTGATGGATGGAAGTCAGAATCAATAAAATGAATATATACAATGAACATTCCCTCCCGCCATATATATATAATTTTTATATCCATCTCTCTATTCTCTGCATTGTGTGCGTTCGTGGCTAATAAAGGTGAAATAAACCCTCAATAAGCCACTTATCTCTGCGCTGAATCTTTCCTTTTGATGTACTGAAATTAGAGCAATAAGGTTAATGAAGCACGCTGCTATTAACACATTACTGTGATAAAGATGGTTCTGGGGAGCTGGACAATGCCTTATTATGTCCAGCCCCCCCAGGCCTCACTAACATTTCTCAGAATATTATCTGTGGCTGTGATGACCAATCATTGAGCCAGTAATTAGATTTTCTCCTTATATGATGATTGTCAGCAGATGACGTGTGCTGTGTTTTTTACTTTAGTATAAAATAAAGTGTATCTGGGAGGAGTGAGCAGAAAGCACTTTCTCCGTGTAGCATAGAACACGCTGTCTGTCTGTGTCCTTCGTTTTGTGTATATCTTCACTCCCTTAGATTATTCTGGGAGACCAAACGACGCCAGAGAATCTCTGAACCGTGCAGAGAAAACAGGGGTCTGCCCGCGGTTCTTTATCAGATGTTCGCGCTTTAGATAACACCAACATCCAAAAGGCAGTGTGGGGCAGGGGGGGGGGGAGGGGGCAATGTTTAGAAAAGAACATCATAAATGGTCTGATGTTCCTCTTTAAAAAATATAGATTTTATTTGATAGTAGCATTTAAATTTCATTTTATTTTTTTTTTGCAGTGAAAGTAATAGTCTTTGCAAATGTATTTCGTTACAGAGTGGGGATGATGAGGAATACAGAAGAATTTACACAAAGAAAATTAAACCGCGTCTGAAGTCGGAAGAAATTCTTGAGCCAGAAACTCAGACAAGAACCATCACGGTAACAAGGAAAGTGACTGCCTACACTGTGGATGTGACAGGAGCCAAAGACTCAAAGGAGATTGACATAAGCAGCCCTGAATATAAAATCAAGATTCCTCGGCATGAAATAACGGAGATCTCTAAAACCAGTGTACAGACGGACGAGGGGAAAACTGTTATCAGAATTCCAGGAGAATACGGTTTCTCCCTTCCAAGTGACTCTGTAAGTGTACAAAGTACCACGATGAGATATCATGAACAAGGCAAAGGACAGTTTCAGTTCCCTGAAGGCCACATTGATGCAGGTGCCCAAGCTAATAGCACCTCCTTAGGCATCAATGTAGCTGGTGTCGGTGTTCCTGGTGCGAGCTATGAAAGGACATTGGAGGTAAAGACATCCAGGTTCGGAACAGAACATGGTTTTGGAATTAAAGGCCCCCATGTTGCTGGAAGTTCCTCTACAGACATCAGTGTAACTGCTCCTGCTATTCAAAAATCAAATTCTGACATTTCAGCCAAGGTGGAGATTGAAGACCCCTCATCGGTAACATCTAAAATTGACATTCATTCATCGGGTGTGAAAATCAAAGGTCCACACTTGGGCACAGGCAAGGCGGGGGGAATCGAAATAAAAGGAACAGCCCCATGTAAATTCACACCAGCGGGCATAACGATACCTTCAAAAGAAAGCAAGTCTGTATCTGTATCTGGAGAGGTGAAAGCACCTGAAATGAATGTTCGCACCCTGGACAGTGGATTGGTAAATATAGGGATGCCCACATTTCAGGTGACAAAGTCTGGGTCCCTGGAAACAAAAACCACCACGTTTCAAGAAGATCGTGTATTTCCAAAAACAGAGCTGGATTTCAATTTACCATTAACTGAAGGAAAAGAAAGAAAAGAGAATGTTAGAGTAGACTTGTCTGTACCTGGTGTGAATGTAAACGAAATGAAGAATAATTCTGAAGGCTTTGATGGAAAAGTACAAATGCAATCATACAAACTGCCTAAATGTGCTGTCTCTGGGACAGATAAAGAGCTATCAGATGCTGACATGAAGCTTTCTGGATCTGCTATTCACAAAGAAATCAATGGTAAGACTGTGGTCAAAACATTTGGAGTTGATATTAGTGGGCCACAGCTTGGTTATGCAGATGCAGATTTAGACCTTTCAGTGGCTAAAAACAAAGAACCAGGAGTAAATATAACAATTCCCAAATTTAAAATGCCAAAATTTGGGGTTGGGGAATCTAGTTTTGAAGGTCACATTGCAGATGTAAACATTGCTAAAGGTGACATTAATATTAGGGGAACCGAGCATGCATTGCAAGAGACTAGTCTGAAAATAGAGTCAATTAAGTCTAACTTGCCTAAAGTGCATATGCCTGATGTCAGTCAAAGCTTGAAGAGTCCTCAAGAAGGCCCCAAATATGATATTAAGGGTTCAGAATTACAGGTTTCTATCCCTGATGTCAATCTAAGTCTTACAAAACCCAAGGTAGAGCTTGAACCTCTGGATTTTGATATCGAAGCTAAAGCAAAAGACCCAAAACATAAGTTTGAATCGATAAACATGCCCAGTTTAGATTTGAACTTGAAAGGTCCAAAAATCAAAGGTGGCATAAATGTTTCTGGACCCAAATTAGAAGGCGATATTAAAGGTCCCAATGTAGATGTAAAAGTTCCAGATGTTGATATAGATGGTAAAGGTGTTGATTTGGAGTGTCCAGAAGGAAAAATAAAAATGCCTACATTTAAAATGCCAAAGTTTGAAGGACCCAATGTAGATATTAGTCTTCCAAAAGCTGATCTCGGGGTCTCTGTCCCAGATCTAGACATTGAGGGTCCAGAAGGTAAAATAAAAGGTCCTAAATTTAAGATGCCATCAATTAGTGCTCATTTACCTAAAGTATCTATGCCTGAAGGGAACCTAAATCTTCCCAAAATAGGAGGCGATATCAAAGGTCCAAAAGTTGACATTACAAAACCCGAGCTAGAATTCGAAGGTCCTGGTGTAAATATTGAAGGAAAAGCAAAAGGCCCATCAGTAAGTGTGCCTGGTCTGGATTTGAACTTAAAAGACCCAAAGATCAAAGGTGGGATAGCTGTTTCTGGATCCAAATTAGAAGGGGATATTAAAGTTCCAGATGTTGCTGTTAAAGTTCCAGATGTGGATATAGATGTTAAAGCTATTGATGTGGAGTGTCCAGAAGGAAAACTAAAAATGCCTAGATTGAAAATGCCAAAGTTTGGAATTGCAGGATCCAAGGCTGAGGGACCTGATGTAGATATTCATTTGCCAAAAGCTGATCTTGACCACTCTGTTCCAGATGTAGACATTGAGGGCCCAGAAGGTAAACTTAAAGACCCTACATTTCAGATGCCATCAATCAGTGCTCATTTACCCAAAGTATCTATGCCTGAAGTGAACCTAAATCTTCCCAAAATAGGAGGAGGTATCAAAGGTCCTAAAGCTGATCTTGACGTCGCCACAGATGTAGACATTGAGGGACCCGAAGGTAAAATAAAAGGTTCTAAATTTAAAATGCCAAAGTTTGAGTTATCAGGATCCAAGGTTAAGGGGCCTGATGTAGATTTAAATCTCCCAAAAGCTGATCTTGACTCGACTGTCCCAGATGTAGACATTGAGGGTCCAGAAGGTAAAATTAAAGGCCCTAAATGTAAGATGCCCTCAGTCAGTGCTAATTTACCTATGGTATCTATGCCTGAAATTAACCTAAATTTTCCCAAAATTGGAGGAGATATCAAAGGTCCAAAAGCTGACATTACAAAACCCGAGGTAGAATTTGAAGGTCCTGATGTAGACATAGAAGGCAAAGGAAAAGGCCCAAAATTCAAGATTCCTTCAGTAAGTGTGCCCAGTTTAGATGTCAACTTGAAAGCTCCAAAGATGAAAGGTGGGATAGATGTTTCTGGATCCAAATTAGAAGGTGATATTAAAGGTCCTGATGTTGATGTAAAAGTTGCAGATGTTGATATAGACGCTAAGGGGGTTGATGTTGAGTTTCCAGAAGGAAAAATGAAAATGCCTAAATTTAAAATGCCTAAGTTTGGGTTTTCAGGTAAAGCTGATGTGCCCAATATAGATATTGATCTGCCAAAAACTGAGCTTGACCACTCTGGTCCAGATGTATACATTGAGGACCCAGAAGGTAAACTTAAAGGCCCTACATTTAAGATGCCATCAATCAGTGCTCATGTACCTAAAGTATCTATGCCTGAAGTGAACCTAAATCTTCCCAAAATAGGAGGCGATATGAAAGGTCCAAAAGTTGACATTACAAAACCCGAGCTAGAATTCAAAGGTCCTGGTGTAAATATTGAAGGAAAAGCAAAAGGCCCATCAGTAAGTGTGCCTGGTCTGGATTTGAACTTAAAAGATCCAAAGATCAAAGGTGGGATAGATGTTTCTGGATCCAAATTAGAAGGGGATATTAAAGTTCCAGATGTTGCTGTTAAAGTTCCAGATGTGGATATAGATGTTAAAGCTATTGACGTGGAGTGTCCAGAAGGAAAACTAAAAATGCCTAGATTGAAAATGCCAAAGTTTGGAATTGCAGGATCCAAGGCTGAGGGACCTGATGTAGATATTAGTCTTCCAAAAGCTGATCTTGAGGTCCCTGTCACAGATGTAGACATTGAGGGTCCAGAAGGTAAAATAAAAGGTCCTAAATTTAAGATGCCATCAATTAGTGCTCATTTACCTAAAGTATCTATGCCTGAAGGGAACCTAAATCTTCCCAAAATAGGAGGCGATATCAAAGGTCCAAAAGTTGACATTACAAAACCCGAGCTAGAATTCAAAGGTCCTGGTGTAAATATTGAAGGAAAAGCAAAAGGCCCATCAGTAAGTGTGCCTGGTCTGGATTTGAACTTAAAAGATCCAAAGATCAAAGGTGGGATAGCTGTTTCTGGATCCAAATTAGAAGGGGATATTAAAGGTCCAGATGTTGATGTAAAAGTTGCAGACGTTGATATAGACGCTAAAGGGGTTGATGTTGAGTTTCCAGAAGGAAAAATGAAAATGCCTAAATTTAAAATGCCTAAGTTTGGGTTTTCAGGTAAGGCTGATGTGCCCAATATAGATATTGATCTACCAAAAACTGAGCTTGACCACTCTGGTCCAGATGTAGACATTGAGGGACCCGAAGGTAAAATTAAAGGTCCCAAATTCAAGATGCCATCAATCAGTGGTCATTTACCCAACCTATCTATGCCTGAAATGAACCTAAAGCTTCCCAAAATAGGAGGAGATATCAAAGGCCCAAAAGTTGATCTTGATGCCTGTGCCCCAGATGTAGACATTGAGGGACCTGAAGGTAAAATGAAAATGCCTACATTTAAGATGCCAAGCTTTGGGTTTTCAGGATCCAAGCCTCAGGGACCCGATGTAGATATTAGTATTCCAAAAGAAGATCTTGACCTGTGTGTCCCAGATGTAGACATTGAAGGACCAGAAGGCAAAATTAAAGGTCCCAAATTCAAGATGCCTGATGTTGATCTGAATATTAAAGTTCCCAAAATTGGAGGCGATATCAAAGGTCCAAAAGCTGATCTTGATGTCTCCGGCCCAGATGTACACATTGAGGGACCCGAAGGTAAAATTAAAGGTCCTAAATTTACAATGCCATCAATCAGTGCTCATTTACCCAATGTATCTATGCCTGACATGAACCTAAATCTTCCCAAAATAGGAGGAGATATCAAAGGCCCAAAATCTGATCTTGATGGCTCTGTCCGAGATGTAGACATTGAGGGACCCGAAGGTAAATTTAAAATGCCTAAATTTAAGATGCCAACATTTGGGGTATCAGGATCCAAGCCTCAGGGACCCGATGTAGATATCAGTATTCCAAAAGCAGATCTTGACCTGTCTGTCCAAGATCTAGACATTGAAGGACCCGAAGGTAAAATGAAAGGTCCCAAATTCAAGATGCCATCAATCAGTGGTCATTTACCCAACCTATCTATGCCTGAAATGAACCTAAAGCTTCCCAAAATAGGAGGCGATATCAAAGGTCCAAAAGTTGACATTACAAAACCCGAGCTAGAATTCGAAGGTCCTGGTGTAAATATTGAAGGAAAAGCAAAAGGCCCATCAGTAAGTGTGCCTGGTCTGGATTTGAACTTAAAAGATCCAAAGGTCAAAGGTGGGATAGCTGTTTCTGGATCCAAATTAGAAGGGGATATTAAAGGTCCAGATGTTGATGTAAAAGTTGCAGACGTTGATATAGACGCTAAAGGGGTTGATGTTGAGTTTCCAGAAGGAAAAATGAAAATGCCTAAATTTAAAATGCCTAAGTTTGGGTTTTCAGGTAAGGCTGATGTGCCCAATATAGATATTGATCTACCAAAAACTGAGCTTGACCACTCTGGTCCAGATGTAGACATTGAGGGACCTGAAGGTAAAATAAAAGGACCCAAATTTAAGATGCCGTCAATCGGTTTTCATTTACCTAATATGTCTATGTCTGATGTTGATCTAAATGTAAAAGTTCCTAAAGTAGAAGGAGATATCAAAGCTACAAAACCTGACATAGCAATACCCGAGGTAGAGCTTGCAGCTTCTGATGTGGACATTAAAGGCAAAGTAAAAGGCCAAAAGTACAAGCTTCCATCAGTGAGTGTGCCCAGTATAGATTTAAACTTGAAAGGTCCAAAGATCAAAGTTGGGACAGATGTTTCTGCACCCAAATTAGAAGGTAATATTAAAGGTCCCAATGTTCATGTAAAAGGTCCAGATGTTGATGTAGACACTAAAGGTGTTGAAGTGGAATGTCCAGAGGCAAAAATGAAAATGCCCAAATTTAAGATGCCAAAGTTTGGCTTTGCAGGTCAGAAGGCTAAGGGGTCTGATGTAGGTATACATCTACCAAAAGCTGATCTTGACATCTCTTCCCCAGATGCCGACATTGAGGGACCAGAAGGTAAAATTAAAGGCCCCAAATTCAAGATGCCTGATGTTGATCTGAATGTTAAAGTTCCCAAAATAGGAGGAGATATCAAAGGTCCAAAAGCTGATCTTGATGTCTCTGCCCTAGATGTACACATTGAGGGACCCGAAGGTAAAATTAAAGGTCCTAAATTTACAATGCCATCAATCAGTGCTCATTTACCCAATGTATCTCTGCCTGAAGTGAACCTAAATCTTCCCGAAATAGGAGGAGATATCAAAGGTCCAAAAGTTGACATTACAAAACCCGAGCTAGAATTCGAAGGTCCTGGTGTAAATATTGAAGGAAAAGCAAAAGGCCCATCAGTAAGTGTGCCTGGTCTGGATTTGAACTTAAAAGATCCAAAGATCAAAGGTGGGATAGATGTTTCTGGATCCAAATTAGAAGGGGATATTAAAGTTCCAGATGTTGCTGTTAAAGTTCCAGATGAGGATATAGATGTTAAAGCTATTGACGTGGAGTGTCCAGAAGGAAAACTAAAAATGCCTAGATTGAAAATGCCAAAGTTTGGAATTGCAGGATCCAAGGCTGAGGGACCTGATGTAGATATTAGTCTTCCAAAATCTGATCTTGAGGTCTCTGTCCCAGATGTAGACATTGAGGGTCCAGAAGGTAAAATAAAAGGTCCTAAATTTAAGATGCCATCAATTAGTGCTCATTTACCTAAAGTATCTATGCCTGAAGGGAACCTAAATCTTCCCAAAATAGGAGGCGATATCAAAGGTCCAAAAGTTGACATTACAAAACCCGAGCTAGAATTCAAAGGTCCTGGTGTAAATATTGAAGGAAAAGCAAAAGGCCCATCAGTAAGTGTGCCTGGTCTGGATTTGAACTTAAAAGATCCAAAGATCAAAGGTGGGATAGCTGTTTCTGGATCCAAATTAGAAGGGGATATTAAAGGTCCAGATGTTGATGTAAAAGTTGCAGACGTTGATATAGACGCTAAAGGGGTTGATGTTGAGTTTCCAGAAGGAAAAATGAAAATGCCTAAATTTAAAATGCCTAAGTTTGGGTTTTCAGGTAAGGCTGATGTGCCCAATATAGATATTGATCTACCAAAAACTGAGCTTGACCACTCTGGTCCAGATGTAGACATTGAGGGACCCGAAGGTAAAATTAAAGGTCCCAAATTCAAGATGCCATCAATCAGTGGTCATTTACCCAACCTATCTATGCCTGAAATGAACCTAAAGCTTCCCAAAATAGGAGGAGATATCAAAGGCCCAAAAGTTGATCTTGATGCCTGTGCCCCAGATGTAGACATTGAGGGACCTGAAGGTAAAATGAAAATGCCTACATTTAAGATGCCAAGCTTTGGGTTTTCAGGATCCAAGCCTCAGGGACCCGATGTAGATATTAGTATTCCAAAAGAAGATCTTGACCTGTGTGTCCCAGATGTAGACATTGAAGGACCAGAAGGCAAAATTAAAGGTCCCAAATTCAAGATGCCTGATGTTGATCTGAATATTAAAGTTCCCAAAATTGGAGGCGATATCAAAGGTCCAAAAGCTGATCTTGATGTCTCCGGCCCAGATGTACACATTGAGGGACCCGAAGGTAAAATTAAAGGTCCTAAATTTACAATGCCATCAATCAGTGCTCATTTACCCAATGTATCTATGCCTGACATGAACCTAAATCTTCCCAAAATAGGAGGAGATATCAAAGGCCCAAAATCTGATCTTGATGGCTCTGTCCGAGATGTAGACATTGAGGGACCCGAAGGTAAATTTAAAATGCCTAAATTTAAGATGCCAACATTTGGGGTATCAGGATCCAAGCCTCAGGGACCCGATGTAGATATCAGTAATCCAAAAGCAGATCTTGACCTGTCTGTCCAAGATCTAGACATTGAAGGACCCGAAGGTAAAATGAAAGGTCCCAAATTCAAGATGCCATCAATCAGTGGTCATTTACCCAACCTATCTATGCCTGAAATGAACCTAAATCTTCCCAAAATAGGAGGCGATATCAAAGGTCCAAAAGTTGACATTACAAAACCCGAGCTAGAATTCGAAGGTCCTGGTGTAAATATTGAAGGAAAAGCAAAAGGCCCATCAGTAAGTGTGCCTGGTCTGGATTTGAACTTAAAAGATCCAAAGATCAAAGGTGGGATAGCTGTTTCTGGATCCAAATTAGAAGGGGATATTAAAGGTCCAGATGTTGATGTAAAAGTTGCAGACGTTGATATAGACGCTAAAGGGGTTGATGTTGAGTTTCCAGAAGGAAAAATGAAAATGCCTAAATTTAAAATGCCTAAGTTTGGGTTTTCAGGTAAGGCTGATGTGCCCAATATAGATATTGATCTACCAAAAACTGAGCTTGACCACTCTGGTCCAGATGTAGACATTGAGGGACCTGAAGGTAAAATAAAAGGACCCAAATTTAAGATGCCGTCAATCGGTTTTCATTTACCTAATATGTCTATGTCTGATGTTGATCTAAATGTAAAAGTTCCTAAAGTAGAAGGAGATATCAAAGCTACAAAACCTGACATTGCAATACCCGAGGTAGAGCTTGCAGCTTCTGATGTGGACATTAAAGGCAAAGTAAAAGGCCAAAAGTACAAGCTTCCATCAGTGAGTGTGCCCAGTATAGATTTAAACTTGAAAGGTCCAAAGATCAAAGTTGGGACAGATGTTTCTGCACCCAAATTAGAAGGTAATATTAAAGGTCCCAATGTTCATGTAAAAGGTCCAGATGTTGATGTAGACACTAAAGGTGTTGAAGTGGAATGTCCAGAGGCAAAAATGAAAATGCCCAAATTTAAGATGCCAAAGTTTGGCTTTGCAGGTCACAAGGCTAAGGGGTCTGATGTAGGTATACATCTACCAAAAGCTGATCTTGACATCTCTTCCCCAGATGCCGACATTGAGGGACCAGAAGGTAAAATTAAAGGCCCCAAATTCAAGATGCCTGATGTTGATCTGAATGTTAAAGTTCCCAAAATAGGAGGAGATATCAAAGGTCCAAAAGCTGATCTTGATGTCTCTGCCCTAGATGTACACATTGAGGGACCCGAAGGTAAAATTAAAGGTCCTAAATTTACAATGCCATCAATCAGTGCTCATTTACCCAATGTATCTCTGCCTGAAGTGAACCTAAATCTTCCCGAAATAGGAGGAGATATCAAAGGTCCAAAAGTTGACATTACAAAACCCGAGCTAGAATTCGAAGGTCCTGGTGTAAATATTGAAGGAAAAGCAAAAGGCCCATCAGTAAGTGTGCCTGGTCTGGATTTGAACTTAAAAGATCCAAAGATCAAAGGTGGGATAGCTGTTTCTGGATCCAAATTAGAAGGGGATATTAAAGGTCCAGATGTTGATGTAAAAGTTGCAGACGTTGATATAGACGCTAAAGGGGTTGATGTTGAGTTTCCAGAAGGAAAAATGAAAATGCCTAAATTTAAAATGCCTAAGTTTGGGTTTTCAGGTAAGGCTGATGTGCCCAATATAGATATTGATCTACCAAAAACTGAGCTTGACCACTCTGGTCCAGATGTAGACATTGAGGGACCCGAAGGTAAAATTAAAGGTCCCAAATTCAAGATGCCATCAATCAGTGGTCATTTACCCAACCTATCTATGCCTGAAATGAACCTAAAGCTTCCCAAAATAGGAGGAGATATCAAAGGCCCAAAAGTTGATCTTGATGCCTGTGCCCCAGATGTAGACATTGAGGGACCTGAAGGTAAAATGAAAATGCCTACATTTAAGATGCCAAGCTTTGGGTTTTCAGGATCCAAGCCTCAGGGACCCGATGTAGATATTAGTATTCCAAAAGCAGATCTTGACCTGCGTGTCCCAGATGTAGACATTGAAGGACCAGAAGGCAAAATTAAAGGTCCCAAATTCAAGATGCCTGATGTTGATCTGAATATTAAAGTTCCCAAAATTGGAGGCGATATCAAAGGTCCAAAAGCTGATCTTGATGTCTCCGGCCCAGATGTACACATTGAGGGACCCGAAGGTAAAATTAAAGGTCCTAAATTTACAATGCCATCAATCAGTGCTCATTTACCCAATGTATCTATGCCTGACATGAACCTAAATCTTCCCAAAATAGGAGGAGATATCAAAGGCCCAAAAGGTGATCTTGATGTCTCTGTCCGAGATGTAGACATTGAGGGACCCGAAGGTAAATTTAAAATGCCTAAATTTAAGATGCCAACATTTGGGGTATCAGGATCCAAGCCTCAGGGACCCGATGTAGATATCAGTATTCCAAAAGCAGATCTTGACCTGTGTGTCCAAGATGTAGACATTGAAGGACCCGAAGGTAAAATGAAAGGTCCCAAATTCAAGATGCCATCAATCAGTGGTCATTTACCCAACCTATCTATGCCTGAAATGAACCTAAATCTTCCCAAAATAGGAGGCGATATCAAAGGTCCAAAAGTTGACATTACAAAACCCGAGCTAGAATTCGAAGGTCCTGGTGTAAATATTGAAGGAAAAGCAAAAGGCCCATCAGTAAGTGTGCCTGGTCTGGATTTGAACTTAAAAGATCCAAAGATCAAAGGTGGGATAGCTGTTTCTGGATCCAAATTAGAAGGGGATATTAAAGGTCCAGATGTTGATGTAAAAGTTGCAGACGTTGATATAGACGCTAAAGGGGTTGATGTTGAGTTTCCAGAAGGAAAAATGAAAATGCCTAAATTTAAAATGCCTAAGTTTGGGTTTTCAGGTAAGGCTGATGTGCCCAATATAGATATTGATCTACCAAAAACTGAGCTTGACCACTCTGGTCCAGATGTAGACATTGAGGGACCCGAAGGTAAAATTAAAGGTCCCAAATTCAAGATGCCATCAATCAGTGGTCATTTACCCAACCTATCTATGCCTGAAATGAACCTAAAGCTTCCCAAAATAGGAGGAGATATCAAAGGCCCAAAAGTTGATCTTGATGCCTGTGCCCCAGATGTAGACATTGAGGGACCTGAAGGTAAAATGAAAATGCCTACATTTAAGATGCCAAGCTTTGGGTTTTCAGGATCCAAGCCTCAGGGACCCGATGTAGATATTAGTATTCCAAAAGCAGATCTTGACCTGCGTGTCCCAGATGTAGACATTGAAGGACCAGAAGGCAAAATTAAAGGTCCCAAATTCAAGATGCCTGATGTTGATCTGAATATTAAAGTTCCCAAAATTGGAGGCGATATCAAAGGTCCAAAAGCTGATCTTGATGTCTCCGGCCCAGATGTACACATTGAGGGACCCAAAGGTAAAATTAAAGGTCCTAAATTTACAATGCCATCAATCAGTGCTCATTTACCCAATGTATCTATGCCTGACATGAACCTAAATCTTCCCAAAATAGGAGGAGATATCAAAGGCCCAAAAGTTGATCTTGATGCCTGTGCCCCAGATGTAGACATTGAGGGACCTGAAGGTAAAATGAAAATGCCTACATTTAAGATGCCAAGCTTTGGGTTTTCAGGATCCAAGCCTCAGGGACCCGATGTAGATATTAGTATTCCAAAAGCAGATCTTGACCTGCGTGTCCCAGATGTAGACATTGAAGGACCAGAAGGCAAAATTAAAGGTCCCAAATTCAAGATGCCTGATGTTGATCTGAATATTAAAGTTCCCAAAATTGGAGGCGATATCAAAGGTCCAAAAGCTGATCTTGATGTCTCCGGCCCAGATGTACACATTGAGGGACCCGAAGGTAAAATTAAAGGTCCTAAATTTACAATGCCATCAATCGGTGCTCATTTACCCAATGTATCTATGCCTGACATGAACCTAAATCTTCCCAAAATAGGAGGAGATATCAAAGGCCCAAAAGGTGATCTTGATGTCTCTGTCCGAGATGTAGACATTGAGGGACCCGAAGGTAAATTTAAAATGCCTAAATTTAAGATGCCAACATTTGGGGTATCAGGATCCAAGCCTAAGGGACCCGATGTAGATATTAGTATTCCAAAAGCAGATCTTGACCTGTGTGTCCCAGATGTAGACATTGAGGGACCAGAAGGTAAAATGAAAATGCCTAAATTTAAGATGCCAAACATTGGGTTTTCAGGATCCAAGCCTCAGGGACCTGATATAGATATTAGTATACCAAAAGCAGATCTTCACCTGTCTGTCCCAGATGTAGACATTGAGGGACCCGAAGGTAAAATTAAAGGTCCCAAATTCAAGATGCCATCAATCAGTGGTCATTTACCCAACCTATCTATGCCTGAAATGAACCTAAAGCTTCCCAAAATAGGAGGAGATATCAAAGGCCCAAAAGTTGATCTTGATGCCTGTGCCCCAGATGTAGACATTGAGGGACCTGAAGGTAAAATGAAAATGCCTACATTTAAGATGCCAAGCTTTGGGTTTTCAGGATCCAAGCCTCAGGGACCCGATGTAGATATTAGTATTCCAAAAGCAGATCTTGACCTGTGTGTCCCAGATGTAGACATTGAAGGACCAGAAGGCAAAATTAAAGGTCCCAAATTCAAGATGCCTGATGTTGATCTGAATATTAAAGTTCCCAAAATTGGAGGCGATATCAAAGGTCCAAAAGCTGATCTTGATGTCTCCGGCCCAGATGTACACATTGAGGGACCCGAAGGTAAAATTAAAGGTCCTAAATTTACAATGCCATCAATCAGTGCTCATTTACCCAATGTATCTATGCCTGACATGAACCTAAATCTTCCCAAAATAGGAGGAGATATCAAAGGCCCAAAAGGTGATCTTGATGTCTCTGTCCGAGATGTAGACATTGAGGGACCCGAAGGTAAATTTAAAATGCCTAAATTTAAGATGCCAACATTTGGGGTATCAGGATCCAAGCCTCAGGGACCCGATGTAGATATCAGTATTCCAAAAGCAGATCTTGACCTGTGTGTCCAAGATGTAGACATTGAAGGACCCGAAGGTAAAATGAAAGGTCCCAAATTCAAGATGCCATCAATCAGTGGTCATTTACCCAACCTATCTATGCCTGAAATGAACCTAAAGCTTCCCAAAATAGGAGGAGATATCAAAGGCCCAAAAGTTGATCTTGATGTCTGTGCCCCAGATGTAGACATTGAGGGACCAGAAGGTAAAGTTAAAGGTCCCAAATTCAAGATGCCTGATGTTGATCTGAATATTAAAGTTCCCAAAATAGAAGGTGATATCAAAGGTCCTAAATTTAAGGTGCCATCAGCTGACATACAAGTGGGAAATCTGGAGTCTGGCCTGAAGGCTCCTAAAATTGATCTTAAAGGTCCTGAACTTGATGTCCCAAGTCCTGAATTATCTGTAGAATTGTCTGAAGCCAAAATTAAAGGTTCCAGATTTAAGTTGCCATCATGGGGGTTCTCTAAACCAAATGTTTCCATGCCTGATATTGACCTTAATGTAAAAGGCCCTAAAGTTAAAGGCGATGTTGATATTTCTGGTAGTCTTAAAGGTCCTGAGGCTGATGTAAGATTGCCAGAAGGGGGCATTGATGTACCTGAAGCTAAAGGTAAGAAATCCAAATTTAGACTACCAAAATTCAATTTCTCAAGTCCCAAATTGCACACATCTAGTACAGAAATAAATGTCCCAAAAGCTGAAGTTGATGTAACTGGTCCAAACATAGACATACCAGATGTAGAGGCAAAAGGTAAAAGCCCCAAATTTAAAATACCTTCATTAAACATAACAAGTCCAAAAGTGTCTATGCCAGATGTTGAATTAAATTTAAAATCACCAAAGGTAAAAGGAGATATTGATGTGTCAATCCCAAAGGTTGAAGGTGAATTACAAGGTCCCAAGCTAGACATCAAAACACCAGATCTAGATTTGGAAACTCCAGATGTTACTTTAGAAGGTCCAGAGTGGAAAGAAAAGCTCAAAATGCCTAAATTTAGTCTCCCTAAATTTGGATTTTCAAACACAAAACCAGAGGCCCCAGATCTGGACTTAAAATTACCAAAGACTGAACTTAACTTATCTGATCCTAATGTAAACATTAAAATCCCAAATGCAGATTTTTCAGGACCAGAGGGAATGCTAAAAGGATCAAAAATAAATATGCCTACTGTAAATGTAGACCTTCCTAACATTTCCATTCCAAACATTGATATAAAAGGTCCTAAAGTAAAAGGAAGCACAAAAGTGTCCATGCAAGATATTGATTTAAACATTAAAGGACCCAAAATAGAAGGTGGTGTAAAAGGTCCAAATGTTGATTTTCAGGGCCCTAAACTTGGTTTGTCTACACCAGAGGTGGAAGGTCTAAATCTGAAAGGACCTAGGTTAGAAGGTGATGTGAAATACCCAAGTGTTAATATTAAGGGTCCAGAGATTAATGTTGAAACTCCAGGAATTGATGCGCCAGATCTAAAAGGTATAGAAGGAAAAATCCACATGCCTAAGTTAAAACTGCCTAAATTTGGTGTTGCTATCCCAAAAGTGGAAGGTCCAGACATTGATGCTAGCCTAACCAAAGGAAGCATTGACTTATCAGGTCCTAACATAGAATCTAAATTAAACATTGAATGCCCTGAGGGCAAACTTCAGGGCACTGCAATAGAATTACCCTCATTAAATATCAAGGCACCAAAGGTATCAATGCCTGATACTGATTTAGGCTTGACAGGTACAAAAATAGAAGGAGATTTGAAAGGTCCCAAAGTAGACATTAAAATGCCTTTATCTGGTATTGGTTTTAATCTAAAAGGACCAAAAGTGGAAAGTGATATGGAATTTCCCACTGTTGATGTTAAGGGTCCAGAATGTGAGGTTAAAGCTCCAGGTACCGAAATTGATGTTAGTCTAAAGGGTTCAGAAGGAAAGTTTCACATGCCAACTATTAAATTGCCCAGGTTTGGTGTTTCTGGGGCAGAGGGGGATGGGGCAAACATTGATGCTAATCTACCTAAAGGAAGTATTGATATAGCTGGTTCAAATGTAGATTTTGATGCTGCTGCTCTAAGCCTAAAAGGACCAGAGGGGAAACTGAAAGGCCCTACATTTGAAATGCCCACAATAAATATCGGCGCACCCAAGGTTTCACTGCCCGATGTTGATCTGAGTTTAAAAGATCCAAAAGTAGATTTGACGGGTCCAAAATTAAACATTAAAAGCCCAGTGGTTGACCTACATGCTCCAGAGCTTGATGTTAAAATGCCAGATGTTAGTGTAAAAGGCACAGAAGCAAACCTTAAAATGCCAGAGTTTAAATTGCCCAAACTTGACATTCGTGGGCCAAAAATGGAAGGCCCAGACATTGATTTGAAACTGCCCAAAGGTAAAATTGATTTATCAGGGACAAATGTTAAAGCCCCTGGCATAGATATTGAAGGACACGTTGAAGGACTAAGTAAGCCTAAAGTTACGTTGCCATCTGTGGATTTAAATTTACCAAAAGTATCAGCGCCAGGGATAAATGTGAAAATCCCCCCAAATCAAGGAGAATTAGACCTTTCCATGCCCAAACTTGAAGGGGATCTACATTTAAAAACCCCAAATTTGAAAGGGGATGTTGACCTTGGTGACACAGGGATCGACCTTTCCGTGCCTGACGTAAAAAGTCCAGCTCTTGATATTGAAGGTCCTGAAGGTAACCTCAAGCTTAAAGTTAAGAAACCAAAGTTTGGATTTGGCATTAAGTCACCTAAAACGGATGTAAAATCTCCTTCTGTAGATGTTACTCTTCCAGATGCAGATTTTGATTCTGAAGTTCCTGAAATAAGTGTAGGAGGCAAAGGGAAGAAAGGAAAGTTTAAAATGCCTAAAATTCATATGAGTGGTCCAAAAATAAAAGGTAAAAAGGGAGGTTTTGATATCAATGCACCTGAACTAGAAGGGGACTTAAAACTTAATGCTCCTGATGTAGATGTAAATGTTACAGGTGGAGAGGCAACAGTTAACTCCAGCATTGATTTAAAAGCTCCCAAAACTAGGAAGCCACTTTTTGGTAAACTTTATTTTCCCGATGTAGAGTTTGATGTCAAATCTCCTAAGCTTAAAGGGGAAACTTCACTTCAGAGCCCTAGTGCAGAGATTAAGACTCCAGATTTAGACCTTAGCGGTGGATTTAAGACACCAGAAGCCGAATTAACATCTACTGGGGTTAGTCTAGGAGCTGGCGACATAAAGACCAAGAAGCCAAAATTTAAACTTCCAAATTTCAATGTATCAGGTACAAAAGTCGAGTCACCAGCTGCTGATATAACTGTTTCACTTCCTAAAGGCAACACAGATTTATCTGTGGGTAAGATTGCAGCTGATGTGAAAGCTCCTGAATTAGATGTGAAGTCTGGTACATTTAATGTTTCTGCTGAGGCATCCGTGCCAAAGATTTCTGTACCAGAGACGGATTTAAATTTGAAAGGACCCAAAGGTGATATGACAGCTTCTGGAACTATAGATTTAAGTGCGCCCAACGTAGACCTCTCTGGATTGGGAGGAAAAATTAAACTGCCAACAGTTGATATTTCTGGTCCTAAAGTTTCCAAATCAGATTTTGATGTTCATTTAAAAGGGCCAACATTTGAGAGTGATTTTGACACTACTGGTAAACTGAAGACAGCTGGTGTTAGCCTTCAATCCACAACACCCACATTAGAAGGCGACTTGAACTTGCAAGGAATAAGTGGAAGTCTAGAAAGTTCTTCAGGTAAAATAACCTTCCCGCGACTTTTAGTGCCTAAATTTACATCATCTGGGCCTGAGCTTTCAGGAAGAGAGGTAGGAGTGGATGTTGACTTTCCTTCAACAGCTGTCCAGCTTCAAAAACATGGTCAGGTTGACATAGAAAGTGACGAAAGTGAGATTAAAATAAAGAAGTCGAAAATAAAAATGCCAAAGTTAAACTTCAAATCAAAAGGCAAAGTGGACTCTAGCCTTCCAGATGTTTCTGGGTCAAAGGGAGACCTCAAAAGTTCAAAAGTTAGCTTAGGGTCAGTCGAAGGAGCACTGGGTTCCACAAACCTAGAAGTAGAACAATCTCCAAGGTATGAGTTTTCCCTATTTACAAGCAAAAAAACAAGGCAAAGGTCCTCTTCCTTGAGTGAGGAAAATGACGCATCAGCACACTCTTCGCCGAGTGGCACGTTAGAGGCTGGCGCTCATTTATCTGCAGAAGGAGGCAAAAAGAAGGAGAAACATTCAAAGATAAAATTTGGCACTTTTGGAGGCTTGGGGTCTAAGTCGAAGGGTTCTTATGAGGTCACATTAAGTGATGATGAAAATATTCGGGAGAGTGGGGTATCATTTTCCTCTGGAAAGTCCCAAGTCTCTTCTTCTTCTTCTAGCAATGACAGTGCCAAAAAGAAAGAATGAGCCTCCTTCCCCTGACCTCGGCATGTAAATAAATATATATATCTGTGTGTTTTGTACATACCTTTTGCAGCCTTTATATAATGCTAACCTTTTTGACTGAAGAATAGAAAATAAAAGGTGAACATTTAACAAAATCTTCAGCCGTTTGTTAAAAATTTCCTTGCACATTTGAACTCTCGCAACTCAAAATGCTTCCCTTGGAAGCCAGAGCCAGTTGTGAGAGTTTATTGATCTATTTTCATATAACGATTTGTACATGGAAATCTATTTTTCCATCTATTTTTTTAATTTGCTTTTGCAGTCTATATTTTTAGGGGCTTTACAGAGAGATCCAACCTGATTTATTAAAGACACTGTAAATTGCATTGAACCCATTAGACCCTTTTAGAATGTAAAGTATGTTTTGGAACCTTTATGTCATTAAAAACATTAAGAAAGCGGAATGTTAACAGGTAGTTGTGATTTTAGTGTAATATAGCTGTTCTGTAATAAAAGATTTAAGAATATTACCCTGCTTGTCCAGTTTTAAAACTGGCATACGCCATGACACAGGATACAACAGGATTTGGTACTATTGTTCTAAATGGGCAAAATGATAAAAATAAATTAGATTTCATTTAAACAAAAAGTCTACCTCTATGGTTAGGCTTGCAGGAGCCCCATTGGGTATCAAGGGGGTGCTCTGTACTTGCGGAAGTGAGACGCAGGGAGGAATGGATTGTACAGCTGTGGCCATGCTTCCCTATAAACCAAATGGGAAAATCTCTGCCTCCTACTTCCGCAAAAACAGGCCTCCCCTTGCCATGTGTTATGTGAATTCGTATGTGGGCTGCTGCAATCCCAGTAGCATTGAGAGACTTTCTCTTTAAATGATTTGAGCTTTTAGCATCTAATGGTTCAGTGCCTTTTTTATTGTATTATATGACTTTTATTCTTTCATACCTAAAACTGCTGCTTGTCTTTTCTGTTGGACATAAACAAGATTTGCTTTTATTTCTGGTAAAAAAAAAATGTTTATAATAAAACGGTTTAACTGCATAAATCTGTAAGCACTTCTTTAAAAAATAAGGTTGATTGTTGAAAAACAAATAAAGCTTCTAACATTTATAAAATATTGCGTTGTGTGTGTGTTGTCTCAATTGTTATTTGAATATGATCTCCAATCATTGGCGATTTCCACCCCCACTCTCCGCGTTTTGCCTGATTTACTGTATTTCCCCTTATAAGACGCACTCAGGATTTGGACAAGGTTATCTCTGTCCAGGAAGAAGCAGGGATAACACTGGGTGCAGTCCTAACCCTAATCTATGAGTTCCCCCTTTGGCACATACAATGAAATGGATAAATTAGGAGTAGCTTACCTGAGGTTGCCCTATGACCTCGAGTAGCAGCATATGGGAAGGAATGGTCAAAAGCCTCCACCATACAGCTCAATACCTCCAATCCCATGTGCTTGCACACAATCAAAAGTTATAAAGGAGGGGCGGCAGCTGCTCAGACCAGTTCATAACTAGGAGGAGGGGGGGAAAGAATGAGAAGAGCTGTTTGGAGGTAGGTGCTTCTGCTGTGCTTGTGATCCCAGTGGTGTAGAGGTTTGGCCTCATGGGCACTATATAACACAGTTAAAGGGGGGGGGGGGGGGCCCTCTCTTTGCCGGAGCGGTCTCTCTCTGGTTCACACCAGCCGCCAACAACCTGTGTCGGCAAACTACGTGTCAACGGAGATTCCTCAGGAGAAAAGAAAAGGAAAAGGGGGGAGACCTCTAAGTCACCCACTGGAATTCAGTTTTGGTTACAATTAATGCATCTCATGAACCTGTATTACGTTAAACATCCAATATTTATTATCTATACAGCTATATGAAAAGTATTACAATCATACTTCTTCATTGTATTTGTGTAACAGTCTCTGCAATCAGATATGGTCTTTTTTGTACAATTAGTACTTGCTGATGGATCCACTGTTATAGGGACCTGGCCTGGGAGGTGCGGGTGAGTGGGGCAATTAGGGTACACTAATCCTAAAGGAGCCACAGCACTCAACCCTGTAATCTGTGTAGAGACTACAGATTAGTTTAGTTTTAGGCATGGTTTGCGAGCTAACAGGATTGAGTGCTGTGGCTCCTTTAATAGATGCTTACAGGCCAGGCTGGAGTATGGATAAAGTGTGTCTCCAGTGGGTCTACATTGTACTAACACTAGCGGGTGAGAGCCGATGGGCAATACAGAAATTGTTGCTTGTATGTAAAGGAGGTGATACAAAAGTGTGTTTTAATTCAAGTGGACCAAAACCCACTGTGAACGCCACAGGAATCTATAAGATTCCCGGGCCGATTGATTCCCTCCCCCCCCCCCCCCCCCGGGGCATCAGGATGCCCCGCTGTGTGAAACCCCCCAGGTCACCCAATGCACTTACCTTGCTTCCTGGTCCAACGGCGCATGCACAAGCCATGGCCGCATCCCCGTTATCCCTCTAGCAGGGTGCGTGCCCGCGCCAAGCATTTGTGAATGGCTGGCGTGGGCACGCTCCCTGTTAGAGGGAAGCGGGGGATGAGGCCACCAGTGCACTCAGAGCTGCTCCTTAGACGAAGGCGAGATGAGTTACCATCGGCGATTCCATGCAGTGGGACATCCCTGATTGGGGTGCCCCGGGGAATGACCAAAACCCAGAATAGTCAAAATCCTTGGTTTTGGTCCACTTTAGACCAGACCAACACCTGTCTTTTCACTACGAGCCAGTGCGGGGAAAGGAGCCCCGTGATTGGCCGCTGGCACGCACGTGGGCCATGGTCGTGTCCTCGGCCAACGGCGTCTCCGTGACTGCCCATCAGGGGCTCAGTTCCCAGTAGTGAAGGTGAGAATTAAAGGTGTTCTGGGGGGTTATGTTCGGGGGACTCCAGCATTCTCGATGCCCTCCCCCCGAGCTTGTTTTGATTAGCTGTCTGAGGGAGCAACACCCGTTATAGAAAAAAGCCTGATGTTCCTCTCTATAACATCCTCCCCACCCCCCCCCTTCACTGCCTTTTGGATGTTGGCGTTATCTAAAACACCGGCATTCAGCAGTATTCCTGGCCCCTTTCCACCCCCCTTAGCCGTCGCTTAGTAAAGGCTGCAGCCTCAGCCGTATTCACCCTTTGCCTTCCCTCTTCAAATGCAACACACAGCTTTTCAATTCTCGCGCAATTGCAGCCTATGCAGCGACAATGCGCATGCACGAGTGGCAGCGCATGACAGGATGGCAAGATGGCATTTATAATTGTAAATTGTTATCTCAGAGGGGTGGGGGGCAAGCCACATTTGCAGAGTTTTTATTAACTCCCCAATACCTACAATGTTCCTCTTTAAAGTGGACTGAAACCCAGCGCGATCGGCTTGAGAATCTATAAGATCGATTCCCTCCCCCAGGGCATCCAAAATCGGGATGCCCCGCTGTGTGATACCCCCCCAGGTCGCCCCATACGCTTACCTTGTTTCCTGGTCCAACGGCGCATGTGTGAGCCACTGCCGAGCCACTAAACTTGGCCTGAAATTTGTTGGACCCAAAACTGGGTTCTGGTCCTTTACCTTGGGGGTGCTCCCAGCTGTGTGAAACCCCCCAGATCGCTTAGCACAACTTACCTCTTCCCAGTTCTACGGCGCATTCGCGGCCCCTTGTCCAATCAGTGCGCTCGAAGCCACTGATGTCACGCCATCACCACTGACATCGTATGCTGACAGCCACATGCTTCCCTCTAACAGGGAGCGCGCCCACACCAGCCATTCGCAAATGCCTGGCGCGAGCACATGTCCTGCTAGAGCAGCGGTTCACAACCTGTGGGTCGCGACCCCGGCAGAGGTCGAACGACCAAAACACAGGGGTCGCCTAAAGCCGGACGCAGCAAGCGCCAGAGGACAGAAGGCAAGAGAGCCTGCGAGACAGCCTGCTGGTGTAAAAAAGGTTAATAATGTAAAATCAGTACACATACCGTACACACAATACTGTGTAAGTGTAAGGTGCTTTGTGTGTAAGCACCATACATTTAACTACATCGGTCTTATACTATAAGAGACCACTATGAGATGTAGTTCACACTGTTCCCCAATGTATAATTAGCTCCCATATCTCCCACTATTTTCTCATATTCTGAATGAGGAAACTGCTGAAATCAGCGGTTTCCGGCATTGAATCCGCCTCCTATTGATTTCATTGTGAGTGCGGCGGATTTTGTGGAAGAGAGCTCCCGAGAATCTCGAGTTACCACACAATACGCTGCAGCCTCCTATTAATTTCAATAAGAGGCGGAGAGATGACAGATTCAGACACATGCTATGCCATGGTGAAATGTTATTTATTAGAATTAGTAATAAATATTTCTCAACATATAGTTAAATATTGTTTTTGTGATTGACCACTATGTTTAAATTATGTTTGATTTGTAGCAATGAGAATACATAATGCATATCAGGTATTTACATTCTGAATCATAACTGTAGAAAAATTACAGTTTTGAAGTAGCCACCAAAAATATTTTTTGGTTTGGAGTCACCGCAACATGAGGAACTGTATTGCGGGGTTATGGCATTAGAAAGGTTGAGAACCAGTGTGCTAGAGGGACAGCCTGGATGCAGCATCAGGCGGGATGTCAGCAGCTCTGGGCACGCTGATTGGACGAGCGGCCGCACATGCGCCGTAGGACGAGAAGAGGTGAGTTGGGCTCAGCAATCTGGGGGGTTTCACACAGTGGGGCATCCTCCATCAGGGTGCCCAGGGGAAAAGGACCACAACCCAGGATAGTCCAAATCCTGGGTTTTGTTCCACTTTAGACTGAAGTCCAACACATTTCAGGCCAAATTTAGCAGAAGCCTTATAGTGGGTCAAAACCCACGTGGTAAGGCCCTGGGATCTAAAAGATTCCAGGTGTGGGTGCTAGCCTACTCCAGGGGCATCCTACACTGGATACCCCGCTGTGTGAAAAAAAAACCCTGTGGCGCTGGTGATCTTACCTGAACCCCACGATGCGGTTTCTGCCACCGGTGCATCCCTGGCTTCTGTGCGCATTCTGAAGGGCTGGAATAGAACACTGCTGCTGGTTATGTGTACATTTGAGTGAGCTCCCTCACCTCAGCAGCGGCCATAGCAGCAGCATCACTTAAAACCTTACGAGCAGTGGGATTCCAGGGCTAACCCACTCCTAGGTCCACACCAATGGCTGCACAGTAAATACCAATGAATTCAGTTTATTGAAGAATTGTACATATACAACATACAACAACACTATATACACAACATTATAAAACCATATATTTAAAAACCCAAGTGGGGAGGAATGCCAGGGCTAACCCATTTAAAAATAGATAATCATCTTTGCACCAAGATAAATATTCATACATATATATTGGCTGACGCTCATGGGATAAAGTGCCTGTGCAGTCCCTAATTCAGGCGGGCATGCTGACGGGGGGAGGCCCAGTTGGTTTGTATTATTATTGATTATTTGTTATATGTCTTTCTTGGTCTGGTCTTCATAGTCTATATAGGTAGGATTTTCTTGCACTTTATGATACGTTTATATGTAGTTGAGTATATTGCACATTTTGCACATGTGTTTATAATCAATTGTAGTATAAGGGTTGTTTTAAATAGAAGTAGATATACTCTTTCACTAGTCCAGCTGGTTTGTACATACATTATCTATTATGGTACATATTTTCCTAGGATGGAACACTGGCGCCCTCCGGTGTCTTTAGTGTACATGTATTTTAAATTGTCCATTGTGTTTTAGTGTTTTTGTGGCTATGTACATATAAATAAAGTCCTTTATGTCACAGTACATCTTAGGTGTATTTTAATTCTCTATGTGTGTAGGTTGGTGTATATATATATGTGTATAGACCTTGGCTGACTCCTCTGCTCTGCATAACTTCCCCCCCCCCTGCGTGCCATAAAACTCCCCCTGCATGCACACAGGGTCGCCTTGAATGACTATCTCCCCTCATAAAACTGCAAAGCATAAACAAAGTGTTATCAGGGTCAACCAGCCATGGAGAGCAGATGCAAGGTCCATATCCTGCCCTCTTCCATGGAATGTTCTCCTCATCCCCCTCCTTGAAATCTCAGGACAGATGGGGGATGTCATGTGGACCAGCTTTCAGGTACCCAAAGATGGAGAATACCATATGAACCAATCAGACAGTGGATGTCTCCAATCGCTCTGAACATAGGAGGGGTAAGAAACTGACCCCTGGTTAGAGGGAATAAGGTGAGCGGCAGAATGGGGACAGGACACTGGATCTGACCATCAAGATTGACACACGCTGGCTTTTAACATCCAAGCTGAACAAGACCAGAAAGCGTGTGAGGACAATTGATTTCATCAAAGAGAACGCAGCCCAGACGGACTTTTAAGTATATTTTCCACCTTCTTTTATTTTGCATTGCTATTTATCTTATTTACCGTGTTTTATAGTTAACTCTGGCTTTATCACCTTGCATTGTGTTTCTTGTTGTTTTGTGTTTTTCTGTTTGTTTAAATAAATTCTAAAAATACCATTTTGTGAATACTCACCTTGTAAAATGGGTATTATAAGTATGTCACACACCCCGCTTCAAGAATCCATAACATGTGGGTAGTATCGACCTGAAGAGGGCGTTCCTGCAGAGATGATAGCAAAAGAAAGCCCCTCCCTGATCCATAAATACCTGGGACCTCCCACTCATCACCCAGTATACAGAAGCAGTAAGGTAAGGGACCAGGAAGAGGCAAATATAAACCACAACCACGCAAAGTTCACAAAATAGAGGATCCTGAATACAGAAAGGGCGGGTGAAGCGGGGTGTGTGACATACTTATAATACCCATTTTACAAGGTGAGTATTCACAAAATGGTATTATTCTAAGTATGTCACACACCCCGCTTCAAGAATCCATAACATGTGGGACATCCAATAGCAGTGTCCATAACAAGGGCGGGGATCCAAAACTAGGCAACAATGCACAACTTCAAACCACTACAGCTTGCAAAACTTTGCGGCCAAAAACAGCATCCGCTGACGCCCAAACATCAACCTTGTAAAACTTGGAAAAAGTGTGAACAGAAGACCAGGTAGCGGCCTTACAAACTTGCTCAACAGAAGCCTGGTGCTGAAAAGCCCAGGACGCACCAACTGCACGAGTAGAATGAGCAGTAACACGAAAAGGGGGACTCCTCCCCTTGGCAGAATAGGCCCCAATGATGGCCTGACGAATCCATTTACTAATGGAAGATTTGGCAGGAGCCAAACCTTTCCTAGGCCCGGAGGGCACCACAAAAAAGGCGTCCGTCTTGCGAAAGGAAGACGTAACCTCCAGATAATATTCCACAACACGAACTACATCCAAGGAATGCAACGCCTTTTCCTTGTCGTTGCTAGGATTAGGGCATAGAGAAGGCAGAACAATGTCCTGATTCAGATGAAAAGCCGAGACCACCTTAGGAAGAAAATCCGTCTTGAAACGAAAGACAACCTTGTCCTGATGCCTCTCGAAGTATGGAGCTTTAATGGATAAAGCTGCCAACTCAGAAACACGCCTAACCGAAGTGATAGCCACCAAAAAGGCCACCTTTTGCGTAAGAGAAGACAAAGCAACCTCATTCAAGGGCTCAAACGGAGGACCCTGGAGAGCAGAAAGAACCAGGTTCAAATTCCAAACTGGAACAAAGGGCTTCCTAGGCGGACGTACATGCGTAACTCCTTGGAAAAAGGTCCTGACTAAAGGATGAAGTGCAAAGGACCTTTGGAAGAACACCGCCAGGGCAGAGACCTGCCCCTTCAAGGTACTAATTTGGAGCCCCAGATCTAGACCATGTTGAAGAAACTCCAGAATTCTAGGAATGGAGAACTCTCGACAAGAGAAGGACCTACCTTCACACCAATCAATATAGGACCTCCAGGTCCTGTAGTAAACAGAAGAGGAAGACCGCTTCCTGGCGCTGATAAGAGTCTGAATCACCGCGTCAGAAAGACCTTCTTCCCTCAAGATGGCGGTTTCAGCAGCCACGCCGTCAAAGCCAGCGATGGTAAATTGGGATAGCGTAGCCGACCCTGGGTGAGCAGGTCCGGCAGCAGAGGCAGGGCGAACTGATCCTCTGCCAGCCTTACAAGATCTGCGAACCAAACGCGCCTTGGCCACCTTGGAGCCACCAGAATCGCCGACGCGCCTTCCAAGGCCAGTTTGCGCACCACTCTGGCTAGCAGTGGGAACGGAGGGAACAGGTAAAGAAACCCCAGATCCCTCCAGTTCAGAGACATGGCATCCACTGCTAGAGCCAGAGGATCCTGCGATAGAGATACAAAGACTGGAAGCTTGTGATTGTGACGAGAGGCAAAGAGGTCCACCGCTGGGAACCCCCACCTGAGACACACCGAACGAAACACCTTGGGACTGAGAGACCACTCCCCCTGACGAGAGGAGGCCCTGCTCAGAGAGTCCGCTTCCGTGTTCTCCACTCCCGGAATGTAGACTGCTGAGATACACGGAACGTGGCTCTCCGCCCAGTCCAGAATCAAAGACACCTCCCTGAGAGCACTCCTGCTGCGAGTCCCCCCCTGGTGATTGATGTAAGCAACCGCCGTCCGGTTGTCCGACCGGACCTGAACTGGCAGGCCTCGCAACTGATGAGTCAAGCGAAACAGAACCAACCTGATGGCTCTCAACTCCAGAACATTGATGGGTTCGTGAGCCTCCTGGGGGCCCCACAGACCCTGAAACTGGAGGTCCTTCCAAACACCCCCCCAACCTGACAGACTGGCATCCGTGGTGACCATTTCCCAACACGGTGCTAGAAAAGATCTGCCCTTCAACAGATTGACCGACCCCAGCCACCATTGTAGGGATCGACGAACTCGGGGAGTCATCCGGAAGGACTGATCCAACGAAAGCGGAGACTTGTCCCAAACCTTCAACAGATGAAGCTGAAGCGTCCTCGTATGGAACTGCGCAAAGGGAACTGCCTCGAATGAGGCCACCATTAGCCCCACCAGCCTCATCCCTAGCCGAATGGTCGGATGAGGGGCCAACAAGAGAAGCCGAACTAACTCCTGAATCAAAAGAATCTTGGCCTGGGGCAGAAACACCCTGGCCTGCGATGTGTCCAGAGACATTCCCAGAAAGGTCACAACTCTGGACGGAGCAAAAGAGAAGACTTGGGGTGGTTGATCACCCAACCAAACCTCTCCAGAGTGGACACCACCACACTGGTGTCCAACTCCGCTTGGTTGAAGGAAGAGGCCATGATCAGTAGATCGTCCAAATAGGGCACAATGCGGATACCCTGAACTCTGAGCAAAGCCATCACCCCCGCTAGCACTTTGGTGAACACCCGAGGTGCTGAGGTGAGACCGAAAGGAAGTGCCACAAACTGAAAGTGCCGATCCTCCACCACGAACCTGAGAAACCTCTGGTGTGCTGGAAAAACCGGAACGTGTAGATAAGCATCCTTGATGTCTATGGACGTCAGAAAGTCTCCCTGACGAAGGGAGTGAATAGCCGAGCGCAGCGTTTCCATGCGGAATTTCCGCGGCCGGATGAACCTGTTGAGAAACTTCAGATCCAAGATGGGTCGGACCGATCCGTCCTTCTTGGGCACAGTGAACAGATTGGAATAAAAACCCCTGCCCCGATCTGAAGGAGGCACTGGGCAAATGACAGCCATATCCAGAAGATTCTCCACTGCCAACAGGAGCCCCTGCGCCGCCAGAGGCTCCAAAGGCATCCGAGACCTGAAAAATCTGGAGGGGGGGCGGAGCTCGAACTCTAGCTTGTAACCGGAAGACACCACTTCCCGGATCCATCTGCCCGAGACTTCTTGATCCCAGATCTGGGAGAAGTGTCGCAGCCGTCCCCCCACCCTCATGGGTGAGGGCGCCCCCTCATTGCTGAGCCGGCTTAGGAGCCGGCTTGGGCTTAGAGCCCCAACTGTATCCCGGACGGGCACGTCCTCTGCCCCTGCTCCCAGAATCTCCTCTGGAAGAGGGGAATGCAAAACCCCTGCCAGATCTGGCCCCACGAAAGGAAGGGGTAAAGGAAGGCGCCCCCCGAAAGGGACGGCGCTGTTTCTTGCGTTGAGGTAACCTACCACCCTTGGTAACAGAGTCCAATGTCTCTCCAAAAAGCCGTAATCCAACAAAAGGTAGAGCCGTTAGTGACTTTTTGGACATAAAATCAGCCGCCCACTGGCGCAGCCACACTGACCGCCGAATAGTCACCAGCAGAGCCAACGTTCTACCACACATCATCAAAGTGTCATCCAAGGCTGTTAACACAAAGGATAAAAATAGCTCACACCGTTTATGACTATGGAACTCGGTACTACCAGGACGAAGCCCGGAAGAAGTCAACAGGCCCCTGACCACAGACCTGGCAGCCAACACCATAAGTTCCGAAGCGCACACAGGCCGAATGGCCGACCCAATGCTAGTAAAGCCATGACAAGCCATCTGGTCAATACGTTTATCCTCTCCATCCTTGAGGGTGGAACAATCAGGTCTATTTAAAACCGAGGAGTTAGACAACCCCAAAACCGGGGCATCCACCTCGGGGGGAGATGCCCAGCGCTTAACCGCTTCCGAAGGGAAAGGATATTTCCTATCCCACCCCTGAGGGATGCCAGGGAGCCGAGCCGGCCTATCCCATTCCTTATCAATAATTTTGTCAAAATGCCGTTGCGTAGGAAACTCCAAGCGCGGCCTGGATTCCTCAAACAATTCACCCTTCTGCTGTGACGCCTCCTCGGGAGGGGAAATATTCAGAACCTCCAACATCAGAGCCAGAGCGTGAGAAGAATCCAAGGATCTCCCTAAGTCACCAAGCTCGGCATCAGCGCCAGCAGACAACTCATCTTCCGAAACATCTGAACCCTCATAAACCTCCCCTTCCTCTAGCGGGGAATAATCAGACCAATCCAGATTATTAACGTCATCAAAGTCATCCACCGGCGGAGCCGGCGACAAATGCTTTCTTTTAGCCGGAGCCTTACGGGCGACCGAGCTGGAAACAATTTTCTCAAGGTTGGCCAATCTGGCGCACATCTCAGATTGCAGGTCCCTGCCCATGACGACGTCACACGGAGCACGCGTCAAGGCGGGAGGGGGAGATGAATCGGCCGGCGGCGCTGACCCAGACGCCTGGGGATCGGACTGCCGCGCAATAGTTTGCTGTGCACAAGGAATACACAGAAGTACGTCGTCCCCAGTAATGGATACTCCACACAACATACACTTCCGGGGATGCCCCGAAGGGGTCCCTAGCCCAGTATCCGGGGATGCCTCCATAAGGTGAAATTTTAGTGGTCGCTAAGACCCAGGGAATTACGCCAGTAAGCAACCCGGGATGCCCCTTTAATGTCCCGAGTGGGAGGATTTATGATAAAAATGAACCCAGGGACCCAGGACCAGGAGGGACCCTCTAAATACTAATGATGATCCTCCTGAGTAACATCCGTATCCCTAAAAGACAGAGAAAACCCCATAAATGACAATAAATGCTACAGAGACAAATAAAAAGAAATAAATAGATAGGGCCCGCAGGGCCACTCACCGATCCTTAGGAATCAGGACAATGGCGACCGTGCAGCGTTCGTGAGGGGAGAAGCAGGCCGAGATTGGGGCGTGGTCAGCGCAGCCCGCGCTAATATCCAGTTCTGCCCCTTTCCTCCACCAGCAAGGAGCAACCAGCTCCGCATCGGCGCCAGAACAGAGGGGGCGGAGCCGCGGCGACGCGCCGAACGCCCGGCCCCGCCCCCCCCTGAAGCAGAAGCGAGGGAGAAGCTCCCTCACACACTGCCCCTCAGAAACCGGCGCCGCCAAGAACCCACGGCGCCGGACTAAAGAGACAGCAACAGGTGCATCCGCGCAGACCTGCGGGGCACCCGCCCCGCTCGCTGCGGGAGGCACAGAGAACGGGGGCTGGCCGCGGCAGTGCGCCGAGTGCCAGCCCCGCCCCCCTGAAGAACGTGAGGGGAAACAAATCCCCTCACAAAACATGAACATACCGGCGCCCGGCTGTAATGGCGGCCGCGGCGCCGCACACAAAAAGTAAAATACACAAAAAGTAAAATACACACAGACACAGAATAAAGTGAGGAAACACCACACAATACAGAGAATAAGGACTAACCCTAAGAGAGAGACCCCCCCAACCCCATTGTACAAAGGGAGAATGTGGAAGGACCCCCCAGGGGCAGTATCCAGGGACGGGGCATCCCAAACCGGGATCACCTACCCGGTGTGACCGCCTACCCTCTTATTTAGGGTCCCACGGTGGAGCTCTGCTCCTAAGCACCAGAGGTGCCGATATACCCTCGCTCGGGCCAGCAGCCGAGACTGTGGAGGCATGTAAAGGTCAATCCGGGGAAAAAAAGGGGGTCCGAGCGGAAATAATCCAATAACAGGCCGGGAGTTACCCCGGCTACCTGAAAATCCCCCTGTGCAAGGAGGAGCCATCATCTTCTGACTTGCTCGCCGTCTGCAGAGATGGAAAACTGGGTGATGAGTGGGAGGTCCCAGGTATTTATGGATCAGGGAGGGGCTTTCTTTTGCTATCATCTCTGCAGGAACGCCCTCTTCAGGTCGATACTACCCACATGTTATGGATTCTTGAAGCGGGGTGTGTGACATACTTAGAATAATACAGCAGATGCTCTCAATTGATCTGATATAAAAAGCTCACGCTATTTCTGAAGAGCCTGGCTACCTTACTTGCCTAGGACGCTCGATCGCCCCCACCTGGAAGTGGTTGTGGGTCGATCGATACGTTCGACCTGATTGTATTGTGTGTGGCCTGTATTATATTATAGAGTTGAGCACCGATTGTGCTCTGGTGGCAGCAGTTTATAGCCACGTGTGTTGCCAATTAAAGAATTGCAGTGACACACGTGGGGTACGATTGGCCGGTCTGATCAGATGAACGATCAATAGGTCTGATCAACCCGTGCAATCGTCACACTTTATATATGTATATCTAGTTGGTGGTGCCACTTATTGGTCGGGCTGGGCATAATTCAGGGTTTGTGGGGGTCCCAATTTTTGTTGGTTTTGTTGTTGCATAATTTTATGTCCAGTCAAGTGTGCACACCACATTTATACCTTTTATATTTCATACTGGTGCTGTCCACAACAAGCTATTTTTGAACAGTCCCTAAAAAAAAGTGAGCATACAACTAGTGCCTACCAAAAGCAGTGTGTTTAATAACTATAAATTAATTAAATTGTGCAAAAATAGCAATGTGCAAATAAGAGGATTAGCCGCACTTCCCGCAACCTTGCGTTCCAACGACCGGAAGTGTGTATATAGTGCTGTGTATGTTGTATGTGTACAATTCTTCAATAAACTGAATTTAGTGTGCAGACATTGGTGTGGACCTAGGAGTGGGTTAGCCCTGGAATCCCACTGCTTGTAAGGTTTTAGGTGTGGTTTGGTCCCTTAGGCTTGCACCTATTATTAATAATATAGGCTGTGCATATCCATGTTGAAGTTATAGCAGTGTCACTTACCGCATCTTGTTGTACGTTGCCAATAGCAACAGATTGCAGATAGCGAAAGCCGCTTCCATGAAACACACATAGGAAAACATTTTTGAAAAAAAAAACAGATCAGCTCAGCACCTTGGGGACTTCCCTTTGGCCACAAAAAAAATACACTTTCAAAAATTCCATTGAAAGTGGACTTACCCTTTAAAGTCATTGGTCAGGCAAAGCCATACGCATCAGCTGCGGCCCCAGCACCCCTAAGGAGTTGCAAAGCAGAGCTTGCCTTGCCTTCAGTGCAAGCGGTTGGCCACTAGAGGGCAGCGTGTCTCTTAATTCCCAAAGCAGAAAGGGAGGCGCCAGTAAACTTCTCCATAGAGTTGGGTGACACACATCTGAAGATGCCTGTGTAGCGTCTTCACTGCTCACCTTTTCCCGGCATAACTGTGCTCAGTTTACCTCACCCCACCCACTCCTTCCCACCTCACCTCACCTCTTTTTTTTTTCTTTTTTCCCACTCAGTATTGATTTCGGTTTGTCAAGTCTAAATCATGACAGATTCATCTTGTACCCGAGATCGTGTCAACATCACTGCGGGTCATTTTTGGACACTTCACCTCTTCATGTCTCCTCTCTACTCACCTTACCTCTTCCACTCCTGTTCACCCCACCCCTTCCTGCCTCACCTCTGCTCACCTAAAAGGCATAAGCACTGCTTTAAGATTGAAGCAGAACAAAAACGTGGCGCTAGCCTTCCCCCATCCCAAATCGGGCTATGAGAAAACCCCCCCATCTAAGCCTGTAAGAGCTTACCTTTCCATTTGCCGTGCCAATGTCATTCAGCATTTGATAATAAGGCACAGAGCAAAAAGATAGCTACAGTATATCTTTAAAAAATGTCCAAACAAATGAGTGAGTCCACCGTTGTCCAAAACTGGCATGCAGGGTCCCAAAGTGATGGCTACGGTTAATCCACTTCAATCAACCACCATGTGCCCTTCACCTTTTAGAGTGCACGCTTACCAGATAGGATTTAAATATCAGCCTTAATAAATCCCAATTGGGTTTCTCATCCGTTGAGATTGTAAGTCTCCTTCCAATGATAAGTAGCATATAGAGCCTATGCCTTAGAAGCAGCTCAAATGCAGATTCATCATGTAAAAAAAGCTAACAAGAAAGGAAAAATATCTAGCATAATATGTTTTTAATCAAAACTGTGTGTAAAAAGGAGCCAATAATGCACTCACATTAAAAGTAACTGTACATAAGCGGTTAATAACACAAGCGGTTCTCACCCAACCTCTGATTCACCTCGGCCGATGGTGAAGGGGAACAGGAGATGGTCTGATCGTAAATGCGTCCAAACGTGATGGAAATAGTGTAGCCGCCGCTGCCCAATGTCATTCGGCAAACAGCTCTGCCCTTCTGCGCAAGTATCTGCATCCCTGCATCCTTGGCCTGTGCGTACACTTCCGCCCCAGCTATTCAGCGTGCGCGCCACTGGGGACGTGGCCGCTTGAGCTCCAACTGCAGAAGGGCAGAGACATTTGGCAAACGGCTCTGATTGGACGAGAGCGCGTGCATTCTATTTTCTACCAGGGAAAGGTAAGCTGATACAGGCAAGCTGGTAAGTTCCACACAGCGCAGCATCCCAAATCGGGGTGCCCCGCTGTGTGAAACCCCCCAGTTCGCCCAGAAACTCACCTTCTGTTCGGGTCCAGCGGTGCATGCGCGAGCAGCGGTCGCATCACAGCTATTCCTCTAGCAGGGCGCGTGCCGCGCCAGGCATTTTGTGAATGGCTGCCTTGGGCAGGCTCCATGTTAAAAAGTAGTGGGGGATGCAGCCGTCAACTCGCTGATTAGACGAGAGGCTGTGCATGCACCAAAGAACAGGTGAGCAGGGCCGGCTCCAGGTTTATGTGGGCCCTTGGGCGGCATGGTCTCTCAGTGGGCCCCTTCGTGGTAAAGAGGCGCGTCACATCACAGAGGAACATGCCAAATCTGGATGCCCCCTAAGGATCATGCTCTTTGACCAAAACTTCCCGCCTGTCGGAAAAAAGAAGTTGCACTGCCACCTTGGTCACCGCTGGCTTGCCGTGAGGAGATGTGGGCCCTCCCAGTCCACAACCACTCATGCGCTGTCGCACACCCCAAGGGCCGGCACTGTCAGCTGGCCCCCCTGGAGGCGGGGGGCCCCGGCAGCTACCCTGCCTTGCCAGATGCTGACGCCGGCCCTGCAGGTGAGTAAGCCATAAGAGGTGAGTTTGTTTGGGCGACATCGGGGGTTTCACACAGGGGTCAAGGACCAAAACTCAAAATCAAAATCCTGGGTTTCGATTTTGAATATCCTGGGTATTGGTTCATTCCGTGAAACGCCCCAGATCACCCGAGGAAACTTACCTCATCCCGCATGCGCGGCCGCTCGTCCAGTCAGCTCGCTCGGAGCCACTGAGCTAAGCAGGTCTGAGCGACGTCTTAGCAGAGCGGCTCCGAGCGCGCTGGTGGCCACATCCCCCCGCTTACCTCTAACAGGGAGCGCGCCTGCTAGAGGGATAGCGGGGATGCGGCCACGGCCCGCACATGCGCCATTGGACCGGGAAGTAAGGTAAGTGTACAGGGCAACCTGGGGGGTTTCACACAGCGGAGTATCCCGATTTTGGATGTCCCCGGGGGAGGGAATCGATCGGCCCGGGAATTTTATAGGTTCCGATCCCGCTGGGTTTTGGTCCACTTTAAAGTCAGCACCATTACTATATAACAGAAGAGGACATCAAATGGTCATAATTTTAACTACAGCTATATTACATTAAAGGGTTACTGAACCCAGAAAGATCAAACAGGCACTCACCTTGGCTCCCACGCAGCAGCTGAAGCCCTGTCCGCTGCGGCCGGGAACAGTGGTTGGGGCAGCAGGGGGGGGGGGGGGGCGCTCCCTGCTCCCCAAATAAAAGCGAGCAGCTTTTTTCAAGAAGGCTACTGCCTGGACTGTAAAACAGCATTTTTTAAAGATAGTTCAACTCAATATTGTTCATTGTATTTAAAGGTCTCGATCATCTTTACCATCTTACCGGCTGTACAGCTTAAATAAATACATAGTCCAGGCAACAACAAAAATCTACAGTTTAAAGGAGACTTATCAAAGACTTATCAAAGAATGTGTAATATACAATAGCTCTGATTATGTGCATTTAAAATAATGATATGAGGTTACAAGTCGGCACACCAGGCATAGAGTTCGAACGGTGGGCCTCCAGCCATGACATACTCCACAGGTCTGGTGCACACCCAGGGGTGAACACCAGCCCCCCACCGATAGGCAACAGGCTCTTCGGTACACCCCTGTTTTTTGGGGAAACGTGTAATGGGGTGAGGGTGCTAACGGCATGTCACCCGCCATGCCACATCCCCTTGACCCCTTACTAGCTCAAATTAGAGAAAGTGAACAGAAACAAAGCACAAAACATATACCCCTAACTGGGAGCCACATTGGAAGGAGGAGGGACCTGTTTCCCCCTTTCAAGAGATGGCAGCAACAGCGGCTAATGCCGACACTGGTGGACGAGGAAGAGGACGCCGCTGTGCGTGGGACAGAAGGGGAAGACGAAAATCTGTAGTTACATTTAGAATGTATTTTTTGTGTGTTGTGTTTTTTTCACTACAGTTTGGTGAACTGGTAAAGGGGAAAGAGGTCTCTATACCAGGTCACAGGGTATGCGGGCAGCCCACATCAGGGGAGAGGAAGAGCCCAGTATGTGGTTATCACCCCTGGAAGAATGACCAATCCCATACCAAAATGAATGTTAGCCAGTGAACTGGCAGGGCCGTTTGGTCCCATGCCACCCCCTATGCCTGGTGCCCGGAATGGATGGCTCAGGCTGAAAAAGGCCAGAAGTGTCATTCTGTAATTCATTTTATTCCCTTTGATGTGAGAGTAAAATTAAAAACTCGAGTCAGTAAAATCTCGCATGAGAGCTTGCACCATCTCTTACATGTGGAAAATATTTGGGTGGTTCTTTAACCATTTCAGTGCCAGCTTTGTAGCATTTAGCTAGCTGTCCCTCCGATCAATAATTGCCATGTATACATTTTACGTAGCTGGACTTTCCCCCTAGTTGCGGCCAAAAAATAAATGCCCGTTCCCTGCCCTGGGCGGCGGCTTCTGACAGATGGGGCCTTTTATACTGGGAGTGAGATAAAGTTGTCACACTCAGCCGCTCCAAGTAGCAGGAACCAATGCCAGAAGCTGGTAGTGATCCTCGGAAGCTGGGTGCAGGACAGGGGATCACTTCCGCAAAAAAAGTTAAAATGTCTAAAAAAAAAAAAAAATGGGTGTGTGTGTTTTACACTTAACCCTTTATGAACTGGTATAAAGGGTCTTCACATGGAAATAGGGGCTAGCAAGTCACCCGCGCCCTGGTCTACCTGCCTTCTTTGGTGCCCGGCTGTTTTTTGCTGGATAGGGGAGACCCCACAGCATTTTTCTATTTAATTTATCCTTCATCCTTTAAGACAATTATCAGGCAAACAAAAAACACTATACTCCCCTTTTCTCTCACACAGACCATCGCTCCTAGTCCAGGGGTGGCAGCTCTTACCTGAATGCTGGATCCATGTCCCACGTCACCTGCCCGATCACGCTTCCCAGTTCTCCAATGGGAAACGCCCCCTGCCATCAGTCACTGTGAGTTGGCACACCACACCCCCTCCATTAACTGCAATGGAAGGCCTAACACACCCCTTTCATTGCAGTGAATGGAGGGGAAGAGTGCCAGCTCACAGTGGTGGTTGAAGGGGGCCTCTTCTGAGAACCAGGAAGAGACACACAATCGGTCAGTCGATATCCAGTGTTCAGGTAAGCCCTGGACTAGTAGCGATGGTCTGCGTAGAAGAAAAGATGAGTATAGCGTTTTTTGTATTTTATTTGAAAATCTCATAAAGCCCCCTGGTTCAGGAGGACTCGGCAGGACAGGCTGAAGCAGAGATGCGTGAAAAAACGGTAGGAGGCAGGCTGCGGTAGGAGGCAGGAAGCTGCAACTCAAAAGCGACTCGGTTGATCTTCCTTTAATCGAAAAAGGCCCAATAAAACGGGGGGGGGGGGAAGCTTTTTGGATGGGCGTTGGAGATGAAGATGTTCGGTTGCCAACCATACCTGGTCCCCAAACAGGTAGTTAGGGTTATCCAGCGATCAGACCCTATGTTGTATCGTGCCTGATAACGGTTCAAAGTGCTCCTGACTTTCACATGGGTCATAGCTAAAGTGTCAGCCAGTGAGACTGAGGCTAGAACAGAGACCGCGACGGGCAGATCAGGTCTGGGAAGCCATAACTGGCACAAAAATGGGAACTGGTCGTAGCAGAGTGCCTCGAGTTGTAAGCAAACTCAGCCATCGAGAAAAATCAGCTCCAATTGTCCTGTACATAAGAGGAGTAGCAGCGGAGGTAATGCTCCAGAGTTTGGTTGGTACGCTCTGTCTGCCCATTGAACTGAGCATGGTAGGCTGGGGTCAAGGCTAATTTAATACAGAGGGCTTGACATAGGTGACTCCAAAAGGGAGAGGTGAATTGTGATCCTCGGACACTATTTCTTCTGGAAGTCCTTAAACCCTGGCAATCTCTCGTACAAAGATGGTGGCCAACTCAGTGGCTGATTGTAGAGCCTTGAGGGGAATGAAATTGCTGGTTTTAGTGAACCAGTCCACAATCACAAAGGATAGTAGTAAAGTTATCCGATGGAGGCAATCTGACAATGAAGTCCATGGAAATGCTCTTCCATGGTTGATTAGGAATGGACAGAGACAAAAGGAGCCCAGTGGGTCAAGCATGAGACAACTTGCTCTGGGCACAAATCTTACAGTTCCTCACAAACCTGAAGCAGATGGCCTTCATCTTAGGCCACCAAAAATACCTTTGAATGAGTTCCAACACCTTACGATCTCTGAGATGGCCTGACACGGTGTTGTTGTGAAGAGCGAGGACACTGTCTGGAACCCAATCTTTCCTTTGTGATATTGTCCAATCCTTTCTAACTGCAGATGCCAAGGTGGTTTACTCCCTTTTTTGGCGATCAGGTCAGACTCGATGATTAGGAAGTATTGATCGCCCAAGATTGGTTCATCTGACTGACTGGTGGTGGAATTTTCTGGAAACAACCGATATAGGGCATCGGGATTGCCGTTCTTGCTCCCAGGACGGTAGGTGATGTGGAAGTTGAACCGGGGTCCCTGAAGATTAGTTTGTCTGACTGACTGGCTTTAGAATTTTCTGGAAACAACCGAGATAGGGCGCCGGGTTTGCCATTCTTGCTGCCAGGTCTGTAGGTGATGTGGAAGTTGAACCGAGATTGGAAAAGTGACCAACGGGCCTGTCTGGGCTTCAGCCGACGGGCAGACCACAGATATTCCAGATTACCATGGTCAGTCAGAATGAGGATTGGATGTTTAGTGCCCTCCAACAGGTATCCAGCATCATAGTTACACTGGGCAGGAGAGATCTTCTTGGAAGCAAAAGCAACTGGATGCAGCACCACCTTCTCACAAAATCACAGCGACAGAAGGGCGCCAATAGCAGACTTAAGGATAAATGGAAAGGTCGGGGCAGGGTGCCGTTGAAAGGGAGCAGAGGTGAACTGGCGTTTAAGGGCATTAAAAGTGAGTTGAGTGTCTTCCGTCCAGGCAAACCGCTGCTGCGTCTTTGTCAGATCAGTGATGGGTTTGATGAGTATGGAAAACCAGTAAAGCTTTGAACCTCCCGGCGAGAGGTGGGACTCGGACATTCACGAACAGCGGTCACCTTATCAGGGTCCGTGATAATTTCCATGTTAGAAATGATGAAGCCGGGGGGGCGTGGCCGAACGCTGGGGAAGATGGCTGCTTCTCCTTAGTGCTCGCCACCTCGAGGCACCAAAACCACCCCAAAAGTAGCCTTTTCACAGCCGCAGCGAGCACCCACCTGTCAGCATTCACCCCACATCACCTGCCTGAGTCCTCGGATGGGCAGAAGCGGGGCCAAGACGAGGGAGAGGAAGACGGGCGGCGAGAGGAGAGGTGCCGCATGCTCCCGCCAGCCAGACATCATGGCGGAGCTCAGGCGGCAGTCCCAGGCCGCCCACCACACGATCGCCGACCGGGACACCCGTCATGGAGGTCAGCTTCACCCGCCAGACCATGCCTCACCAGTCCCGAGGAGCACAGTGCGGGAGCCGGAGACGGAGGTAGGAGCTGGGGGCAGCCCCGACCACGTGGGCGGGAGGCGGAGGTCCCCGCAGCCGCAACGATCACCCCGGCCGCACGAGGAAAGAGGGAGCACGGCCCCGTTGCCAGGTCCATCGGGCCCCCCCCCGGACTCGGGAGCCGACGGGGGTTGGAGGGGGGATACGGGAACGGACTTCCCGCCCTTGCAGGCGCCCTTGCGCCCTCAGTCTGCGCCCCTGCCTGCCCCATCACAATCCCCCACCCCTCATCAATGGCCACAGCACAGCCCGCAGCACCTGTCGCCTGCTGCTGATCCCAGACCCCCGCAACCTGGCACGCTGCCGAGGGGGAGCAATGGAGGTGCTGGACCCCCACATCTGAGTCCGGCTGGCCCCAATGGAGGCATGGATGAAGGATTGCCCTTGTCCCTTGCTAGCAGCAGAGACTTCCCTCTCATATTTGAAACGACCCCCAGGCCGGGCAGCAGCGCTTCCTCCCAACCTTTGATTGAAGATGTACAGGAAGATGACCCGCGGAGTGCCCAGGGGTCTCCCTGCCCAGCTGATCCTATTATACGCGACGAACAGTTGCTGGCCAAATTTAAGCTGTTATTACAACAAGAGTTGGCCGCAGCAGTGTCCCAGCTTTCTACCAGCTTCGCCAACGACATTAGAGATCTGGGTGACCGGACCAACACACTGGAGGAAAGAATGGATGAAATAGTGACGGCCCTGGACTCTGGTGAGTCTTGCACCGCAGCAGTGCGAGAGGATGTGACCCTACTTCAACAAAAGCTGGAAGACCTTGAAAACAGATCCAGGAGAGAAAATGTCCGGATCCGGGGTCTCCCGGAGTCCATGGAGGATGTTCCCGCCACAGTCACAGCGCTGCTTCGTGAACTTCTCCCCTCTATGCCGGCTGAACGCCTGGAATTGGACAGAGCCCATAGGGCCTTAGGCCCCCAAAGATCGGACGGTCGCCCTAGGGACATTGTCATCAGGCCTACATTCTACCGTACAAAAGAGGCCATCCTAGAAGCTTCCAGGGCAGCAACCCACCTTTCTTTCCAGAATCACGCTTACCAGATTTATCCAGATGTTGCCCCCCAGACGCTCCAGCGGAGACGGGAGATGAAACCGGGCCTGGAGATCTTGAAATCACATGGTATCAGGTATCGATGGGGGTTCCCCTTTAGACTGATGTTCTCCCACGCGGGCCGACAATGCGCTGCGGGCTCCCTTGGTGAGCTTCAAAACCTCATACGGGAGCTGGGCATACCCTTACAGGACCCGCTAGTGGCTGCACCTGACCGGGCGGCCCAGCGGGAGGCCCGACGCCAGCCGTTGCGGCCCATCTGGGAGAAGGTTCGCTCGCGGAGGAGACGGGATCGGGGAGTTGGCCGCCGGCCGGTCTCTGACTCTGATCCGGGCTGAGGCCTTTCGGGGCCGGACCGGGTCGGAGTTGGTGATCCATGCCCGGGCGCCTGATTTTGGGTGAGCCCTATTGGCCGAACGCAGGCTTCATATTTCTATCTCCCTGGATCTCGCCTTCTACCCCCCCTCCTGAGTTCCTTAAGTTTATATGGGTTTGATAAGTCAGCTTTTATAACGTTATATGCCTAATGACAACGAGTTTAAAGTTATATTTCTCTCTAGACTGTTCTGTTGCGGTGGCGTAAACTGGGGGCCCCCCGCCCGCTTGCTGGGGTTGGGCGCCTGCCGTGGGCCCTCGGGGTACGGGGCCTTCAGGACCCTGTGCCCGGGACGGTCTGCGGTGGCGCGCAATGATCCACCGAGCGGCGTGGCTGCTCCCCTCATAACTTGGGATAGATGGGCGTGCGGAGGGGGAGACGGATCTCTCCCCTCTCTCTCGCGGGGTCTAAGTATTAATGTGTATTGTTCCTTATCCGGTTGCCGTTTCTCTTTTGCACTGGGGTGGTGGCCAGTGCCTCCGAGTATCACCCCCCACACTGTACGAGTCGTCCCGGACTGGGATGCTTTTGCCCCCGGTGCCTGGACGGCTTCCTGCCCCGGCAGGAATCTTCTGGGTCTTACTTGACCCAGAGGGTCTTATTGGGCTTAGGTCCTTACTGTTTTTTGTTTTGTGTATATTTAAACTGTTCATTGTTTCTGAATTGTTCACTATGTTAAGTTTTTTCTTGTCGTTCCTTCTTGCTACCTGTCCCCTTCCCCCCCCCTCTCCCGTCTAAGCCCCCGCTCCTCCCTCGCCCCCCCCCCCCCCCCCCCGCGCCTGGTCTGCTCTTTTTCCCACTAGAAAACCGACTCTACCTAGATGGCGGGGCTTAACATTAAATTAATTTCCCACAACGTCCAGGGCTTTAACAGCCCCGTTAAGAGGAATAAAGCTTTCCACTATTACAAGTCCTGCAAGGCAGATATACTCTTCCTGCAAGAGACAAGGTTCTCGACCCACTCCAGGCCAAGGTATCTAAGCCACCAATACCCGGTGTCCCATATGTCATGCGCTAGAGAAAAGAAAAGAGGGGTGTTGATAGCCTTTAGCAAAAACCTCCCCTTTATCTGCTGTAAAGAAATCATTGATCCAACGGGCAGATATGTGGTTCTTCAAGGGTCCCTATACGATATCGATATCACTCTGGTCACATACTATACACCCAACTCCTTTCAGACACGCTTCTTTAAGCACCTACTGTCGGTAGTCCAGAACAACACTAAGGGTATCTTAATAATGGGTGGAGACTCAAATATGGTTGTGAACCCTAAGATGGACAGACAGAGAACGGGGCAACCCGCTACTGCGCTACAGGGGGCAGATCCCCACACTACTGGCTTTGGTGATCTTCTGGACACACACGGTCTCTGCGATGTCTGGAGGGAAAAAAACCCCACTACCAGAGACTTTACGTTTTACTCTAACCCTCATGGATCCTTCTGTCGGATAGACCACATCTTTGTCCCCCAGGCTATACTCCCGGCAATCATTAACTCTAAAATCTATAACTCGACCTGGTCAGACCATAATCCTGTAATGGCGGCGGTTGACCTACTGGTCCCAGCCAAACGATCTTACAACTGGAGATTAAACGATTCCCTCCTAAGCTCTCAGGATACATGCCTGAAGATCCAGGACGCCCTTAGGGATTATTTTGCCCTGAACGTCGACTCAGTCCGCTCCCCGATCACCCTCTGGGAGGCTCAGAAAGCTGTTATGCGGGGTAATATTATAAATATTGCTTCCCTTAGGAAAAGAGAGAGGCAGAAGCGACTCAAGGAACTGACGGCGAAGTACGAGCAAGCAGAGGCACAGTGGAAGAGAGCCCCGAACTCTAAACATAAAAAGATCGTTGATAGGCTTAGGACGGAGCTCAACGCGCTCTTAGACGATCAGGCTGAAAAACGGCTCCGCTGGGCCAAACAAAGATTCTATGCTAGGGGCAACAAACCGGATACTATGATGGCCCGGAAACTGAAAAATACTGCCTTGGATAAACAACGGCCAGTGAAACTTAGGCTTGGTTCAGGTTCCATAACGGCCAATCCGGATAAAATTGTAGCCGCATTTCGGGGATTTCTATCTACATTGTACTCGGCTCCCCCAAAGGCCAATAACGCCGACCTTGAGAGATTCTTCGAGCGTGTTGAGCTACCGCCTGTGACCCAAGATCATATTGACTTGATGGATTCCCCAGTCACGCCTCAGGAAATAATAGCGGCCATTAAATCTACCAAATCCTCTAAGACCCCGGGACCTGATGGTTTCAGTAATCTTTATTATAAAAAGTTTGCCCCCCTCCTGGCACCCCACCTGGCCAATCTCTTCAATGCCCTGTGTGCGGATGCTGCCTTAGGCCCGTGCTCCCTGTTGGCAGACATCTGCATGATACCAAAGCCTGACAAGGACAGTCTGCAAATACCCAACTACAGACCCATATCTTTAATCAACGCGGATGTGAAGTTGCTGGCCAAAGTATTGGCAGCCAGATTGAATACGTTTCTGGAGGAGCTTGTGCACAGAGATCAGGTGGGTTTTGTACCTTCCCGCCAGGCAGGGGACAATGTCAGGAGGGTTGCTCACTTAGTCCACCACACCCGGGCAAGAAACATCCCAGCTTTTCTGTTGTCCCTCGATATACAAAAGGCTTTTGACACCATTTCCTGGGACTACTTGTTCTGGGTGTTGGGCAACGATTTATTGAATGGATCAAGGCCCTCTATAACAATCCAACAGCACGAGTACGGTACTCGGGTTTCACCTCCGAGACCTTTCGGATTTCTGGGGGCACGAGGCAGGGATGCCCCCTCTCCCCGATCCTTTTCATCTTAGCCCTGGAGCCCCTGGGTGCAGCAATAAGGCAAAATCCAAATATTAGGGGACTGGAGGTGGCGGGGGTCCACCATAAGGCTCTCTTTTTTGCGGACGACGTTGTGGTGGCGATCTCGCAACCTCTTACTTCTCTCCCAAACCTGTACACCACCCTGGATCAATTTGCCCGCATTTCCGGTCTAACTATAAATAGCGACAAATCCCAGGCCCTTAATATATCCTTGACCCCAGAGACGGTGATGCAAATTAAGAATAACTTTTCCTTCAAGTGGACGACAGAGCCACTTCAATACTTGGGAGTACATATTACGGCGACATATGAGGATCTTTACGGGGCTAACTATCCACCCTTGTTCAAATCTTTAATACAACTACTCGAGACTTGGAGGTCGCACTCGCTCTCCTGGTTGGGACGAATAAACGCGGTTAAAATGTCCATCCTCCCTAAACTCCTATACCTATTTAGAACGCTGCCAGTACCAATCCCAATGTACAGATTGCGTGCGATGCAGAGGAGAATATCGATCTTTATCTGGTCCGGCGCTCGTCCGCGAGTACCCAAGCGCACCATGTTTTGCCATAAATCGCTGGGTGGGCTTGGTGTTCCCAACATTAGTTTGTATTATAAGGCCGCCCAGATAGCCCAGCTGGCCCCCATGCATTCTCTCTCGAAGCCTCCCCTCTGGACGTTTCTGGAACTCCCAGACTGCTCACCAACCCCGATAGATGGCCTATTGTGGATGGACCCGGCGTCCAGACCCGAGACACTTAGCCCCCTAATGAAACATTCACTTTCAGTGTGGGACTCAGTGAAGTACTCTGCCTCCCTGATGTCCCCCCATACCCCTCTGGCTCATCTCTGGGGTAACCCGTCCTTTCTAGGATAATTCATCTTTTGACAGAGGAGGGGTTCCTATCGTATGACTCCTTGAGAAGAAAATTTGACGTTCCCCAGAGGGCCTTTTTCCAATATCTACAGTTGAGGCATTGGCTAACACCTCTAACTAGATTGGGGCAACCCTTTCGAAGGTGTACCCCCTTTGAGGAGATCTGTAGCGAAGACCCGTTCCGTAGGGGATTGATATCCATGTTGTACTCCAAGTTGAACAGTATGGGGGCGGGAGTTCATACCTATGTGGAGAAATGGGAGAGAGACCTGGGCCCATGTACTTCAGACAGGGGGTGGGAAGAGATCTGGAGTGCGACCTCCTCATGCTCCACGAACATTCTGACAACCGAGACGGCTTACAAAGTCTTGTTTCGTTGGTACTTGGTGCCTAGTCGCCTCGGTAAGATGTTCCCCGGGCAGGCCAATACGTGCTTTAGAGGTTGTGATGCTGAAGGTACCTTTATACATATTTGGTGGACCTGCCCCATGCTAACCCGTTTCTGGTCCCATATACACAAGATAGCCGGCAGAATGTTTCAAAGGACCATTAAAAAGGATCCCTGGGTGGCCCTCCTTCACTGTAGACCTCCAGATCTTACTAGGAAACAGTGCAAGCTGTTCACTTACTTGCTCTTGGCGGCGAAGCAGACCATCGCCAGAGCCTGGAAAAAACAGATTGTCCCGGTATCGGAGGTGTCATCCAGAATGAATGGATTCCTGATTAACGAGAGGCTTTCGAGCATTCTGGCCGACACACAGGATAAGTTTCTCTCCATCTGGGAACCATGGATACAGTACACCTGGCCCAGTGTTCCATTGGGTTTGCTCCATTAGGTGTTCGGTGCAGACCGGGCTGCGGGGATTCCCCCCCCCTCTCCCCACCCTACCCCCTCCTTGTTCCTTACCCCCTTCTTTCACCCAGCTCAACCCCCATTCCCCCCCTCTTTTCCCCTCTTTATCCCTTATGGTTTGTATAGGACGGTAAATAACTGGCGCAAGAGACAGCGCGACTGTGAACTGATAAAAATTGACAAATCTCGATGTACTTATTGCCTACTCCAGTGTTTATCATACTGTAACCATGTTATCAATCGTTTTATTGTTGAACTGAAAGGTTGCACATTGATATTGGTTTAGATCACGAAAATTTGCTGTACTCTCTGTGTTGTTTGCCTCCCCTGCGTGGGAAGGATTTCTGTGTTGGCTGACCATACTTTTCCTTTGTATTGCCTTTTTGAAACGAATAAAAATATTGAAAGAGAAATGATGAAGCCAATAAATGGGACAGAGGATTTCTTGAAGTCGTAATTTTTCTGACTTGGCATAGAGGCGATGATCCCACAACCGGGAGAGGACCTGTTGGCCATGCCCTCTGTGCTCCTGAAGGGTGGAAGAATAAATCAAAAAATCGTCCAGGTAGACCACTACAAACACATCCAGCAAGTCTCGGAAGATGACATTAGCGAGTTGCTGGAATGTAATGGGAGCATTACACAGACCGAAGGGCATCACCAGGTACTTAAAGTGGCCATACCTGGTACAGAATGTTGTCTTCCATTCGTCCCCTTCCCGGATGCGGATCAAGTTGTAGGCACCACTCAAATCTAATTTGGTGAAGATGCGAGTGTTGCCCGGGCACTGCATTAATTCTGGTATCAACAGCAGAGGATACCAGTTCTTCACTGTAATTTTAGTATAATCAAATTTTATTGATTTTTCAGGAAAAAAGAAAAATAATAACTACAGTAAATTGGGGGTACTGAGAGGTTACAGAAGGCAAAAAGGAGGAGGGTAGGGAAGGGGGTACAGCAAGAATATTCCACAGGTAAAAATATAACAGCAATTGTATGTCTCATCATCTACAGTAGTTAGCGTTTCTACTTGTTGGTAGTTCTCATAGGGAGGATGCATATAATCACTCTTTGTATCAGTGGACCATGATACTTGTGTCGGCTCCCAATGGAGAGTCTTTGAGATCATTCCTGTATATGTATAGGTCTTGCTAAAACCATTTGTATATTAAAGATGAGCTGCTATACCAGTGACCTAATTCTTATAGCGTCTCCACTTAGAGAGTCAGCAGGGGGCTAGTAAGGCAGAGGAGGAATACCGAGATTGGGGGGAGAGAGTGAGCTTTGGCAATTGACTGGTGCGCTACGGTTGAGTACGAGGCTCTAAAAGGCGAGGTGAGGGGGAGCCCATAGGACGCGCCCGGGCCCAAAGTCTAAATTTGATATCCACCCCATGCGTTTTGTAAGCTTCACTGTAATTTTGTTTAGATCTCGATATTCGATGCAGGGACGGAGGGGCCCATCCTTCTTCTCCACAAAGAATATCCCTGTACAGGCTGGAGAGGAAGAGTGCCGAATAAATCCCTTGACCAAGTTAGTATCAATGTATTCTTCCAGAGTGACTAGTTCCGACTCGGACAATGGCTATATGCGCCCGGCTGACATGTCGATGGGGCAGTCATAGCGGCGATGAGGTGGTGCTAGAGTATCTGCCCCCTGTTTGCTAAAATCATCTTGAGATATATATATATATATATATATATATATATATATAAATATATATATCACAAAGTGGACCAAAAGTACTAAATACATCCTTAACAACCATATCAACAACCCTATTGAGATTGTAAAGTGCTTAAAGCGGGATGCCCTGCTGTGTCAAACCCCCCAGGTTGCCCGAAAACCTTCTTTCCCAGTCCCCGATATCCCTTTAGCAGGGTGCGTCCCCATGCCAGGCATTTGTGAATGGCCGACATGGGCACGCTCTCGGTTAAAGAGTAGCGGGGGATGTGACCGTGAGCGCGTTAGGATCCACTCGCCTTAGACGTACTCTTAGACGAAGGGGCAGGAGCAGATCCGAGCGCGCTGATTGGATGAGAGAGCTGCGGCAACCTGGGGGTTTCACACAGCGGGACATCCCCGATCAGGGTGCCCCGGGGGCAAGGACCAAAACCCAGGATAGTGAAAATCCTGGGATTTGGTCCACTTTAAACCAGACCGACACAAAAAACAATGCTCCTATGCATTCCTCCCCAGGGCATTTTTGATTGCTACACATGAAAAATAATTTACCTTTTTCTAACTCCTGCTGTGGCAAATTTTAGAAACAAAATGGCGGCACATGCGTTTGCAGGTCACCTGCAAACAGGAAGTGCTGCTGGGCTTCCTGTTACTGTGCAATGTCAGATATGTCAGTTGAATCCAGGCAGCAGCATGGCTGAGATGCTGGGTAAGGAAGCTCCAAAATGGCCACCACCTTTCTGTGCCAGGCGGTTGGTCCGGCTAAAATAGTGCCACAACTATATTAACTAAGATTACGAAGACCATATAATACAAAGTGGCAATAGTGCATGAACAAAAAGAAACAATGTGAATAAAGCAGTACTTTAAGTGGACCAAAACCCAGGATTTTAAGTATCCTGGGTTTTGGTCCTTGTCCTCGGGGGACCCTGTTTGGGGATACTCCGCTTTGTGAAACCCCTCAGGTCGCCCAATCGAACTCACCTTTCCACAGTCCACAGTAAATAAATAAATATATATATAAATATATATATATAGTGGTAAAGTGTATGGAAAAGTGCTTGATGGTGTTTCTCCCTTGGTTTTCTCAATCAGGCACGATCCATACCGGGTTTACAGGACCCCAGTCCTCTACAGGTTTTTCCCCTACTCCCAGTTCTTACACAGGTGATGAGGCTAATTGCAAAGGAAGCCTAATAAAAGGAGCTGCTGAGGCTTCTAGTGTGGAGATAGAGAGACTGGGGTGAGGAGCCTGTGCCTTGCTGCTCCCAATACTGACAGTGCTGAATTGCATCCGAAGGACTTTATGTGTTATCTGTTCTTGGAACCTGTGGATTACCAGCCTGGACTTGTATGCCTTGAAAGAGGACCTGTGATATCCAGGAATTACAATACGCTGTAATTATCACACACTGGACATTGCTAAAGTTGGTGAGGTAACCGCTTGCTGTACTGCATTGTTCCTGCATTATACTCTGAAGTTAAGAGATTTTGCCTGTTGGACTTTGGTTTCAATAAATTGCTTGTTATTTGACTAAGAACTGTCCACAGAGTCATTGCTGTTGGCCCCAGATCCTGAATATATATATATATATATTATAGAGAGAGATATTTGTTCCAAGGGTGCCCTCGATTTAACATCCTAAATATTTAATAGCCAAACTGAGATGTTATGTCATGAGGTATACCTTCTCTATTACCATACCTCTTAACTTTTGACATGATTTGCCATTAAACCATGCCCTTAACAGGAAAAAACACCTAAAAATGACATAATAATACAGGAAAGCCCCCCCCCCCCACACACACATGTAGGCAAGCCACACACACACACACACACACACACACACACACACACACACACACACACGCAGGCAAGCCCCCAACTGAGGGAGGTCTGGGGGTTAAAAAACGGCCTGGGACCTTTTGGGGCACACTGGCCCTGCTGTACTGTTCCTGAAACCAGTATTGTACTTGTCACATCATAAATATACTGTATGTTACACTCTATTAGACGCACATGACTATAAGACGCAGGTTTAGAGGGCAAAAATAAGAAAAACTAACATTCCTAACCAAATGGTGTGCTAAAATCCCCCTCCCAATCACCTCATTACAGCCAGTGAGGGGCATCCCCTCATTACAGGCAGTGACAGGGAATCCCTCCTGAGGGGCAGCTCACATTACAGCCAGTGAGGGGCAGCCCACATTACAGCGAGTGAGGGGCCATCCCAATACATACACATCTTATCTTCTGCCCCCGTGCCAGCAGAAGCGGCACAACGCAGCTCATTTCCCTGAAGTCCCTCCAACTGGACCACCAATAAAAGAAAGCAAGACGTCTCCTTCCTTTGGAGTCCCGCCCACTAGACCACCAATGAAGGAAAGCAAGACGACTCCTTCCTCTGGAGTCCTGCCCACTAGACCACCAATAACCGAACCCCCCCAAAAAATAGCAGCCACCTCACCCAGGTAACACATGTGAGTGATCGGCTGCACACTTGGGGTCAGCGGGCGGCAGAAAGTGGTAGAAGTGGCAGAAGCGGCCAGGTGATGGCGCGTTACACAGGGACAAGCGGCCGAAAGCAGGATTGTCCCCTGGAAATCAGGACAGTTGAGGGGTATGCATTTACATGAGACTAAATACACTTTAAAGGGGAACAAAACTATTTTTCCCTTCCCTGCGCCCCTGACCAAAGTACCTCAGGCAATAAAGCCAGCTTGAAGGTGGCCAGGTTCTAAAAAAACTTTTTATTTTCACCACCCATCTCAATGGCCGGGCGCGGGAGCGTGCACAGATGTGGTGCTGGCCAGCAATCGCAGCGAGGGACCAGCGGAGAGGTAAGCCATCCTGGGTATTCTGGGTGGGTTCAGACATTGGGGCATCCCAAATCGGAATGCCCTATAGGCACCTAGTTGACCAGCCCTGGAGTCTTTTAGTCTTCAGGGCTGGCCCGGGCCGTGATTGGTCCATAATAGGCACCCCCTGGGGCATCCTGAATCAGGATTAACTCTTATTCAGGGTGAAGGTCCGATTTAATATGTATGGTATACAGCGCAGATTGGTCAAGAGCCCGCACATGCTCTAGAAAGGTACTTTTTCATGGGCAATTCAGGGGGTTATAAAAAGCAAGATATCCCACATCAGGATGGAAAGTAGACCAAAAGCCAAGGTGGTCAAATTCCCAGGTTTTTGTCCTCTTTGAACAACAGGCTATATTTTATAGGTGGAACAAAACCCAGGGCAACTTTTTAGATTCTAGGTCTGGCTGCTGGCTTAAACTGGGGGCATTCCAGTTTGTTGTTTGGCCCCCTCCCCGGGCGCTGCAAAACTGAACTCTTCCAGCGGTTCACTCGGGGATATAAATGCCCAGCGACCACATCCGCCCATTTCTTTGGGCTGTGCGCGCTCCTGTCCCTAGAAATTCAGATAGGTTGATGGCAGGGGGTGCGAGCTCCGTGGGAGATGCACAGCCAATGCGGCATAGGATTGTGGAAACTAGAGATTTTATGGGCGTTCTGGGGAGTTTTACACAGTGCCCCCCAGTGCTATTTGCCCCCCCCCTCTTGGTGCTCCATTCTTTAGGTGGGGTGAGGGTCAGCAGCTGGAGAGGGGGGCAAGGGTGGTGGGAATTGGAGGCTAGGGAGGGAGGTCAGGTGGGGGTTCAGATAGGAAGGTGGGGAGGGGGTATTTAGGTGGGGGTGAGGGTCAGCAGCTGGAGAGGGGGGCAAGGTGGGTGGGGATTGGAGGCTAGGAAGGGGGTTTAGGTGGGGGTGCAGATAGGAAGGTGGGAGGGGATATTTAGGTGGGGGTGAGGGTCAGCAGCTGGAGAGGGGGGCAAGGGCAGTAGGGACTGGAGGTTAGGAAGGGGGTTTAGGTGGGGGTGTGGATAGGAAGGTGGGGGTGAGGGTCAGCAGCTGGAGAGGGGGGCAAGGGCGGTAGGGACTGGAGGTTAGGAAGGGGGTTTAGATGGGCGTGCGGATAGGAAGGTGGGGAGGGGGAATGTAGGTGGGGGTGAAGGTCAGCAGCTGGAGAGGGGGGCAAGGGCTGTGGGGACTGGAGGCTAGGGAGGGAGGTTAGGTGGGGGTACAGATAGGAAGGTGGGGAGGGGGTATTTAGGTGGGGGTGAGTGTCAGCAGCTGGAGAGGGGGGCAAGGGCAGTGGGGACTGGAGGTTAGGAAGGGGGTTTAGGTGGGCGTGCGGATAGGAAGGTGGGGAGGGGGTATTTAGGTGTGGGTGAGGGTCAGCAGCTGGAGAGGGGGCAAGGGCGGTGGGAATTGGAGGCTAGGGAGGGAGGTTAGGTGGGGGTGCAGATAGGAAGGTGGGGAGGGATATTTAGGTGGGGGTGAGGGACGGCAGCTGGAGAGGGGGGCAAGGGCGGTGGGAACTGGAGGCTAGGGAGGGAGGTTAGGTGGGGGTACAGATAGGAAGGTGGGGAGGGGGTATTTAGGTGGGGGTGAGTGTCAGCAGCTAGATAGGGGGGCAAGGGCGGTGGGGACTGGAGGTTAGGAAGGGGGTTTAGGCGGGCGTGCGGATAGGTAGGTGGGGAGGGGGTATTTAGGTGTGGGTGAGGGTCAGCAGCTGGAGAGGGGGGCAAGGGCGGTGGGGACTGGAGGTTAGGAAGGGGGTTTAGGTAGGGGTGTGGATAGGAAGGTGGGGAGGGGGTATTTAGGTGGGGGTGAGGGTCAGCAGCTGGAGAGGGGGGGCAAGGTGGGTGGGGATTGGAGGCTAGGGAGGGAGGTTAGGTGGGGGTGCAGACAGGAAGGTGGGGAGGGGGTATTTTGATGGAGGTGAGGGTCAGCAGCTGGAGAGGGGGGCAAGGGCGGTGGGGACTGGAGGTTTGGAAGGGGGTTTAGGTGGGGGTGTGGATAGTAGGGTGGGAAGGGGGTTTTTAGGTGGAGGTGAGGGTCAGCAGCTGGAGAGGGGGGCAAGGGCGGTGGGGACTGGAGGTTAGGAAGGGGGTTTAGGTGGGTGTGCGGATAGGAAGGTGGGGAGGGGGAATTTAGGTGGAGGTGAGGGTCGGCAACTGGGGACAGGGGTAAAGGGGGTGCAGATTAGAGGGAGGGTAGGTGGGGATGTGGGTTGGAGGTTGGGGGTAAGTATCCTAGCACCGGCCCCTGCAGTGTAGCTCTTCTGTTACTAGCTGTCTATCTGGGAGGCAGGCCAAACATCCTTCTGGGCGGGGCTTAAACATGCCAGTCTGTCGCCAGCATGATTGGGCCCCGCCCAGGAAGATCTCTGCCCCGGCCCCTCCCCCAAGATTGACAGCTGCTCCTCCATCCACTGATTTAGCCAAGGCCGGAAGCCCTGGAAACGACGCCTGCCATAGGCCAAGAGACCGCCATCGCCAAATCGGGATGGTCATGGAGAGATCGGGACTGTTGGGAGGTATGTAACTACCATTATATACTGTCACTGCATATGAGTGAGGTGTGTGTGTATATATATATATATATATATATATATATATCCCTTTCGCTGCCAGCCTACCTGCAGCTTTTGTCACCCTCTGTTGCCAGACCATGTTTCACTATTTTGCGCTACACATGTTCAACTGTGATTTTTGAAAGGATTTCCAGGAATTTCCCAGGAAAATTATGTATTGTTTTTTTCAACAGAGTCTGGGCTTCAACATGAAATGTCTTGTTTGGCCTTTTTTTAGTGTATTCTCAATACTTTTTGGTGAAATATGTACAAAAAATATAATAAAAATCTATTTTGTTGTTTTTTTTTTTCAAATAAAATACAACTGCACTATGCGCTATGCGCACCTTGCAGTTTTTCCAGAAAAACAACCCTTTACATTTAAAATACCCCCCACAAACTATATATTCTCTGGAAGTACATACCTCCAGCTTTCTAGGTGTACCAGGCTTGTTGATGTGGCCACAGTTTTCTGGAAGTAATCCCTCAATGTATTCTTTGGTTGCAAAGAGTTTCCCTAAAAAAAGGATAAAAAAGCAGAATCAAAGCCACATTTTCCTAAAAAAAACTATATACAAACAAGAAAAAACAAGTTTAATCTGAAAACGCAACATCCCCCGAACAGAACAACACCCCACGTGCATAGCTACTGTCAAGGGAAGAGTTGGCAAACACCACAAAGTAAAGCGTGCGCGTAACAGTAATTTTACTTGAAAAAGTGCGCACCTTGCAATTTTTCAACCAAAACAACCCTTTACATTTGGAATATCCATGATAAACCATATATTCCCTGAAAGTACACATGTTAAGCTTTCTAAGAGTACCCAGCTTGTTGTAGTAGGCTCACCTTTATGGAAGTAATTCTTAGGTTGCACAGGGTTTCCCTAAAAAAATTAAAAAACTGAATAAATAACATGTTTTCCTGTAATATAAATATGCAAACAAGAAAAAACAAGCTAAATCTGAAAGCGCAAGGTCCCCCGAGCAGAACAATACCCAACATGCATAGGTACTATTAACTCTTTTAATTGCCAGCCTACTTGAAGTTTTGTCACCCTCTGTTGACAGGTCATTTTTCCCCATTCTGCGCCATGTTTAACCATGAATTTTGCCGGAATTTCCAGGAAAATTATAGATATATATTTTGCAGCAGAGTTTAGGCTTTAGCATGAAATGTCTTGTTTGTAATTTTTCTACTAAAAAAATAAATAAATAAATAAATAAATATTTTTTAGACAATTGTCTCCTTCATTTTAAATAAAACATTTACTTTATTAGAGAAAACCATATTGCATGTGAAAGCCCAATTTCTACAATTTCTTCAATTACAACGGTACCACATATGTATTGGTAGCCCCCCCATTCTTGCCCAGGAGCCCCGTAAACTGAAAATAGCACTTTATAACATTTACAAATAAAATACTACTACTATCCACACTATAAACATAAGGGGTTAATTTTTAAAAAAATGACATGGGGTCCCCCCTCCTGGGGGGGGGACCCATTTTTTGGGGAATTTTAAGGGTTAAAAACCCTTAAAACTCCCCCAAAAAGTGATATGGGGTCCCCCTCACCCATCATAACCAGCCCTGGACCAGCTATGGGGGCTTGTAGAACAAGGGGGTCAGCTTTGGTGGCCCCCCCACCCTGCAGGCTACAAGCCCACATAGCCATGGCCCAGGCTCTTCTGCCCCCCCCCCCGGGCTTTGGGGAGGCAGGTAATTGGGGTGCTGGGGGTTAACGGCAAGTCACCCGCTAGCCGCTAGGTGACTTGCCATCCCCCCAGCCTTGTGAACTGGTATAGGGATCTCATGGATCCCTTACCAGTTCACAAGGGGTTAAGTGTAAAAAAAAACACAGAAACAAGCAGAAAAAATATTTGATTTATTAATTTTTTTAATACTTTTAATACTTACCTCCCATCCATCCCTGTGTCCCACGCTGATCAATCTGGCTTCTGCTCTCCTGCTGCAGCTGGAAGCCTTTTATAGCTGCTGGGCGACAGAACATAAGGGGTTAATTAAAAAAAAAAATGACATAGGGTATCCCCTCCCAGGGGGGAGGGACCCCATTTTTGGGGGAATTTTAAGGGTTAAAACCCTTTAAAATCCCCCAAAAAATGAAATGTGGTCCCCCTTACCCAGCATTACCAGCCGGGGACCAGCTATGGGGGCTTGTAGGAACAGAGTGGAGGGGCCAGCTTTTGTGGCCCCCCCACCCTGCAGCCTACAAGCCCACATAGCTAAGAGCGACTGCTATTGGTCGCTCTGATCGGCCGTCAGTCGCTATTACAGAGCACCTCAGTCGCTATATTAACCTGGTCGCCATTGATGAATCTAATGTCTGTCAGATGCTATAAAGCCACTGTGCATTCGCTCACCCAAATCTAATGTTGTCTGAGTGTTTTTATGCTGCTTTTATGCTTAAATTTGATTTAATGTTATATCGTCAGTGATCACATTGGCAATATACGTTTACATTTTTTTTTTTGTTTTTGTGTGTGTGTGTGTGCTGATAGAATGTTATGTAAATTGAATAAAAATCAGAGACAAATTTTTAGCAAACAAGTAAAACATTTATTTTTAATTTATAAAATCGCCCAACATGGGCATAAAAGTATGCCGCACAGCAGCAACCCTAATTCCCCCCCACCCTATGGCTTTTTCGTCCTCCCCAGCAGCATTAGTCTGCTCCTTCGGACATACTGCCACAGTCTGCGGTGCTCCATTGTGCTAGCTGTAGGGAGAACAAAATATAAATAAGTACCACAATTCGAAATATACAGTATATACCTATGAAAGGGGAAAAATTATTTTTAGTAAGTAATATGATTCAAAACTATTTTAACCCTTAAACAAGAGGCAAGTTTGTCTCAATAATAGATGCCAAAATAATCAAATCTGGCCCACCATTCTATGTTATCCACCCTAGTCTCACATTAGAAACTACCTTCATTAATCAAATAAGGCCTACTTAAAGGAGCACTACCGCGAAAAAATGGCCCGATAATAAAAATCCATATAAATATGCTGGATGGCGGGAGGAGAGGAAACTTATACACCCAGCATCAGGAAATATCCAGCCAGGTTGTTTTTATTTATTTTAAAGGAAGGAAGAGGAAATCAGGGGTGACAGGCTCTGTCACCCCTCATAGACTAAACCTGGCACCCCTGTCCTACCAGAAGAAGAAAACCACAAACTTGGTGAGAGTTTAATTCAGTGCGGGTGTATAAGTCCACTCAATAGAAAAGGTGTTTATATGGATTTGTAATATTACACAATTTCGCGATAGTGCTCCTTTAAGCAGTGGAAGACTATACTTCCTGTCTTGCTCAATTACTCCTGTCCCTTTTTAATTTAAAATCCTTCACCTATCCAATTTATAGATAGTGAAGTTACAATAGTAGGAGTATTAGAAATCCACAACATAATCACCGGCTGCCTGTATAATGTTTTGTCAAGTAACATTAGCAGAGCCACCAAACTAGCATGCTTACATGCAATTATGAGTGAGGCTTGCAAATACAGCATCTCCATGTCTAATAGTAAACAGCAGACTGTCACTAACATTTATATAAAAGTGTAAACTATTTACAAATTGCAATCCGACCGTCGGATTCCAGGGCCGGCGCAATTGTGGATTTGGATTTTATTCAACGCTGTTTCACTTCTATAAAGTGCACAGAGCTTCTATGGACCTTCAAGTCGCCGTGTGGTTATTCTGTACTCATTTGCTTTCACCACTGTGTAGTGGTGCCACAATATCCAATTCAGTGACGTTTCCCACCACCAATACAATGCTCTTACATTCAGAAATCCAGAAATAATGTGTAATTGATTATCTGGCCCTATATTCATTAAAACTTGACAGTGAGCGAACGCCGGCATTCTACATTGTGTGGCTGGAGGCCATAGCGCCGGACGCTGTGATTAAAGTGCATTTTTAAAGACATTAACATCAGTAAGCAAGCAAAAAAGTATGGAATTACATTGTTGGAGAAGTGTGACTTTAACACTTTTGTGACAGACATGGATATACATTTATGAATTTTAAAAAATTACATTTTGTGGACCAGGATAAATAAAATTATTATTTGATTAAAAAAAAAAATCCCCCCCCCCAAAAAAAAAATTGGGATCAGGAAAGAGATTTAAGGATCTTCCATAGAAATGTATGGGAGAGCGCCAGGCGGCAAGAGGTAAGACGTGGCGCTTTTGCAAGGCTGAACGCCGGCGCTGTACGCTGAGCCTGGGATAAGGATGAATTGTACACTACATGGCGTTTCAGTCGCTCACTAGATTCGGCTTTATAAATGTGGAATTGCGTGCCGTGTCCGGCGTTCACCTGCTGCTACCTGCCGCTTACAAGGCACTACCTGACGCTATCCCTTCATGAATAAGGCCCTATATGTATATACTTGATGTATGTAATGTATATACTTGGGGATCAATAAACTGATTCTGATTCTTTGGATCTGCACCTTCGTGGCTCTAGGGCTCTAGGTGAGCACTAAAGACCTCACCTGTGCATTGCTGGGGAGAGCTGCAGCTCTAATGACCTCACCTGTGCATTGCTGGGGAGAGCTGCAGCTCTAATGACCTCCCCTGTGCATTGCTGGGGAGAGCTGCAGCTCTAATGCCCTCACCTGTGCATTGCTGGGGAGAGCTGCACCACTAATGACCTCACCTGTGCATTGCTGGGGAGAGCTGCAGCTCTAATGCCCTCACCTGTGCATTGCTGGGGAGAGCTGCAGCTCTAATGACCTCACCTGTGCATTGCTGGGGAGAGCTACAGCTCTAATGACCTCACCTGTGCATTGCTGGGGAGAGCTACAGCTCTAATGACCTCACCTGTGCATTGCTGGGGAGAGCTACAGCTCTAATGACCTCACCTGTGCATTGCTGGGGAGAGCTGCAGCTCTAATGACCTCACCTGTGCATTGCTGGGGAGAGCTGCAGCTCTAATGCCCTCACCTGTGCATTGCTGGGGAGAGCTGCAGCTCTAATGCCCTCACCTGTGCATTGCTGGGGAGAGCTGCAGCTCTAATGCCCTCACCTGTGCATTGCTGGGGAGAGCTGCAGCTCTAATGACCTCACCTGTGCATTGCTGGGGAGAGCTGCAGCTCTAATGCCCTCACCTGTGCATTGCTGGGGAGAGCTGCAGCTCTAATGCCCTCACCTGTGCATTGCTGGGGAGAGCTGCAGCTCTAATGACCTCACCTGCGCATTGCTGGGGAGAGCTACAGCTCTAATGACCTCACCTGTGCATTGCTGGAGAGAGCTGCAGCTCTAATGACCTCACCTGTGCATTGCTGGAGAGAGCTGCAGCTCTAATGCCCTCACCTGTGCATTGCTGGGGAGAGCTGCAGCTCTAATGACCTCACCTGTGCATTGCTGGGGAGAGCTACAGCTCTAATGACCTCACCTGTGCATTGCTGGGGAGAGCTGCAGCTCTAATGACCTCACCTGTGCATTGCTGGAGAGAGCTGCAGCTCTAATGCCCTCACCTGTGCATTGCTGGGGAGAGCTACAGCTCTAATGCCCTCACCTGTGCATTGCTGGGGAGAACTGCAGCTCTAATGCCCTCACCTGTGCATTGCTGGGGAGAGCTACAGCTCTAATGCCCTCACCTGTGCATTGCTGGGGAGAACTGCAGCTCTAATGCCCTCACCTGTGCATTGCTGGGGAGAGCTACAGCTCTAATGCCCTCACCTGTGCATTGCTGGGGAGAACTGCAGCTCTAATGACCTCACCTGTGCATTGCTGGGGAGAGCTGCAGCTCTAATGACCTCACCTGTGCATTGCTGGGGAGAACTGCAGCTCTAATGACCTCACCTGTGCATTGCTGGGGAGAGCTGCAGCTCTAATGACCTCACCTGTGCATTGCTGGGGAGAGCTGCAGCTATAATGACCTCACCTGTGCATTGCTGGGGAGAGCTGCAGCTCTAATGACCTCACCTGTGCATTGCTGGGGAGAGCTGAAGCTCTAATGACCTCACCTGTGCATTGCTGGGGAGAACTGCAGCTCTAATGACCTCACCTGTGCATTGCTGGGGAGAGCTGCAGCTCTAATGACCTCACCTGTGCATTGCTGGGGAGAGCTGCAGCTCTAATGCCCTCACCTGTGCATTGCTGGGGAGAGCTGCAGCTCTAATGACCTCACCTGTGCATGGCTGGGGAGAGCTGCAGCTCTAATGCCCTCACCTGTGCATTGCTGGGGAGAGCTACAGCTCTAATGACCTCACCTGTGCATTGCTGGGGAGAGCTGCAGCTCTAATGACCTCACCTGTGCATTGCTGGGGAGAGCTGCAGCTCTAATGCCCTCACCTGTGCATTGCTGGGGAGAGCTGCAGCTCTAATGCCCTCACCTGTGCATTGCTGGGGAGAGCTGCAGCTCTAATGCCCTCACCTGTGCATTGCTGGGGAGAGCTGCAGCTCTAATGACCTCACCTGTGCATTGCTGGGGAGAGCTGCAGCTCTAATGCCCTCACCTGTGCATTGCTGGGGAGAGCTGCAGCTCTAATGCCCTCACCTGTGCATTGCTGGGGAGAGCTGCAGCTCTAATGACCTCACCTGCGCATTGCTGGGGAGAGCTACAGCTCTAATGACCTCACCTGTGCATTGCTGGAGAGAGCTGCAGCTCTAATGACCTCACCTGTGCATTGCTGGAGAGAGCTGCAGCTCTAATGCCCTCACCTGTGCATTGCTGGGGAGAGCTGCAGCTCTAATGACCTCACCTGTGCATTGCTGGGGAGAGCTACAGCTCTAATGACCTCACCTGTGCATTGCTGGGGAGAGCTGCAGCTCTAATGACCTCACCTGTGCATTGCTGGAGAGAGCTGCAGCTCTAATGCCCTCACCTGTGCATTGCTGGGGAGAGCTACAGCTCTAATGCCCTCACCTGTGCATTGCTGGGGAGAACTGCAGCTCTAATGCCCTCACCTGTGCATTGCTGGGGAGAGCTACAGCTCTAATGCCCTCACCTGTGCATTGCTGGGGAGAACTGCAGCTCTAATGCCCTCACCTGTGCATTGCTGGGGAGAGCTACAGCTCTAATGCCCTCACCTGTGCATTGCTGGGGAGAACTGCAGCTCTAATGACCTCACCTGTGCATTGCTGGGGAGAGCTGCAGCTCTAATGACCTCACCTGTGCATTGCTGGGGAGAACTGCAGCTCTAATGACCTCACCTGTGCATTGCTGGGGAGAGCTGCAGCTCTAATGACCTCACCTGTGCATTGCTGGGGAGAGCTGCAGCTATAATGACCTCACCTGTGCATTGCTGGGGAGAGCTGCAGCTCTAATGACCTCACCTGTGCATTGCTGGGGAGAGCTGAAGCTCTAATGACCTCACCTGTGCATTGCTGGGGAGAACTGCAGCTCTAATGACCTCACCTGTGCATTGCTGGGGAGAGCTGCAGCTCTAATGACCTCACCTGTGCATTGCTGGGGAGAGCTGCAGCTCTAATGCCCTCACCTGTGCATTGCTGGGGAGAGCTGCAGCTCTAATGACCTCACCTGTGCATGGCTGGGGAGAGCTGCAGCTCTAATGCCCTCACCTGTGCATTGCTGGGGAGAGCTACAGCTCTAATGACCTCACCTGTGCATTGCTGGGGAAAGCTGCAGCTCTAATGACGTCACCTGTGCATTGCTGGGGAGAGCTGCAGCTCTAATGACCTCACCTGTGCATGGCTGGGGAGAGCTGCAGCTCTAATGACCTCCCCTGTGCATTGCTGGGGAGAGCTGCAGCTCTAATGACCTCACCTGTGCATTGCTGGGGAGAACTGCAGCTCTAATGACCTCACCTGTGCATTGCTGGGGAGAGCTGCAGCTCTAATGCCCTCACCTGTGCATTGCTGGGGAGAGCTGCAGCTCTAATGACCTCACCTGTGCATTGCTGGGGAGAACTGCAGCTCTAATGACCTCACCTGTGCATTGCTGGGGAGAGCTGCACCACTAATGACTTCACCTGTGCATTGCTGGGGAGAGCTACAGCTCTAATGACCTCACCTGTGCATTGCTGGGGAGAGCTGCACCACTAATGACCTCACCTGTGCATTGCTGGGGAGAGCTGCAGCTCTAATGCCCTCACCTGTGCATTGCTGGGGAGAGCTGCAGCTCTAATGACCTCACCTGTGCATTGCTGGGGAGAGCTACAGCTCTAATGACCTCACCTGTGCATTGCTGGGGAGAGCTACAGCTCTAATGACCTCACCTGTGCATTGCTGGGGAGAGCTACAGCTCTAATGACCTCACCTGTGCATTGCTGGGGAGAGCTGCAGCTCTAATGACCTCACCTGTGCATTGCTGGGGAGAGCTGCAGCTCTAATGCCCTCACCTGTGCATTGCTGGGGAGAGCTGCAGCTCTAATGCCCTCACCTGTGCATTGCTGGGGAGAGCTGCAGCTCTAGTGCCCTCACCTGTGCATTGCTGGGGAGAGCTGCAGCTCTAATGCCCTCACCTGTGCATTGCTGGGGAGAGCTGCAGCTCTAATGACCTCACCTGTGCATTGCTGGGGAGAGCTGCAGCTCTAATGACCTCACCTGTGCATTGCTGGGGAGAGCTGCAGCTCTAATGACCTCACCTGTGCATTGCTGGAGAGAGCTGCAGCTCTAATGACCTCACCTGTGCATTGCTGGGGAGAGCTGCAGCTCTAATGACCTCACCTGTGCATTGCTGGGGAGAGCTGCAGCTCTAATGACCTCACCTGTGCATTGCTGGGGAGAGCTGCAGCTCTAATGACCTCACCTGTGCATTGCTGGGGAGAGCTGCAGCTCTAATGACCTCACCTGCGCATTGCTGGGGAGAGCTACAGCTCTAATGACCTCACCTGTGCATTGCTGGGGAGAGCTGCAGCTCTAATGACCTCACCTGTGCATTGCTGGAGAGAGCTGCAGCTCTAATGCCCTCACCTGTGCATTGCTGGGGAGAGCTACAGCTCTAATGCCCTCACCTGTGCATTGCTGGGGAGAACTGCAGCTCTAATGCCCTCACCTGTGCATTGCTGGGGAGAGCTACAGCTCTAATGCCCTCACCTGTGCATTGCTGGGGAGAACTGCAGCTCTAATGACCTCACCTGTGCATTGCTGGGGAGAGCTGCAGCTCTAATGCCCTCACCTGTGCATTGCTGGGGAGAACTGCAGCTCTAATGACCTCACCTGTGCATTGCTGGGGAGAGCTGCAGCTCTAATGCCCTCACCTGTGCATTGCTGGGGAGAGCTACAGCTCTAATGACCTCACCTGTGCATTGCTGGGGAGAGCTGCAGCTATAATGACCTCACCTGTGCATTGCTGGGGAGAGCTGCAGCTCTAATGACCTCACCTGTGCATTGCTGGGGAGAGCTGAAGCTCTAATGACCTCACCTGTGCATTGCTGGGGAGAGCTGCAGCTCTAATGACCTCACCTGTGCATTGCTGGGGAGAGCTGCAGCTCTAATGACCTCACCTGTGCATTGCTGGGGAGAGCTGCAGCTCTAATGACCTCACCTGTGCATTGCTGGGGAGAGCTGCAGCTCTAATGACCTCACCTGTGCATTGCTGGGGAGAGCTGCAGCTCTAATGGCCTCACCTGTGCATTGCTGGGGAGAGCTGCAGCTCTAATGACCTCACCTGTGCATTGCTGGGGAGAACTGCAGCTCTAATGACCTCACCTGTGCATTGCTGGGGAGAGCTGCAGCTCTAATGACCTCACCTGTGCATTGCTGGGGAGAGCTGCAGCTCTAATGGCCTCACCTGTGCATTGCTGGGGAGAGCTGCAGCTCTAATGACCTCACCTGTGCATTGCTGGGGAGAGCTGCAGCTCTAATGACCTCACCTGTGCATTGCTGGGGAGAACTGCAGCTCTAATGACCTCCCCTGTGCATTGCTGGGGAGAGCTGCAGCTCTAATGACCTCACCTGTGCATTGCTGGGGAGAGCTACAGCTCTAATGACCTCACCTGTGCATTGCTGGGGAGAGCTGCAGCTCTAATGACCTCACCTGTGCATTGCTGGGGAGAGCTGTTGCTCTAATTATGTCACCTGCACACTTGTGTGGAGATTCTCCCATTCATCTCTATGGGTCGGTTTTCCCCATCCCTCTCCTGTCCTGTACATCTGGCAAGGACGGGACCTTCGCTCTAACCATCCTGGGCACCCAATGTACCTGCGTGCCAAATTTAGGGTCAAATGGTTTAGGTGTTTGGAAGTCTAGGACAGATATTCATTTTGATTATGTAGATATATAGTACATACATACATCCCTTATTACAGCTATTGAGGGGCATCCCTCCTATACAACCAGTGAGGGGCATCCCTCCTATACAACCAATGAGGGGCATCCCTCCTATACAACCAATGAGGGGCATCCCTCATTACACTCAGTGAGGGGCATTCCTCATTACAGTCAGAGAGGGGCATCCCTCATTACAGTCAGAGAGGGGCATCCCTCATTACAACCAGTTTGGGGCATGCCTCATTACAACCAGTGAGGGGCATGCCTCATTACAGTCAATGAGGGATATCCCTCATTACAGCCAGTGTGGGGCATTACAGCCAGTAAGGGGCATCCCTTATTACATACAGTGAGTGGCATCCCTCATTACAGCCAGTGTGGGGCATCCCTCATTACAGCCAGTGAAGGTCATCCCTCATTACAGTCAGTGAAGGGCATCCTTCATTACAGTCAGTGAGGGGCATCCCTCATTACAGTCAGTGAAGGGCATCCTTCATTACAGCCAGTGTGGGGCATCCCTCATTACAGCCAGTGAAGGTCATCCCTCATTACAGTCAGTGAAGGGCATCCTTCATTACAGTCAGTGAAGGGCATCCTTCATTACAGCCAGTGTGGGGCATCCCTCATTACAGCCAGTGAAGGGCATCCTTCATTACAGCCAGTGTGGGGCATCCCTCATTACAGCCAGTGAAGGTCATTCCTCATTACAGTCAGTGAAGGGCATCCCTCATTACAGTCAGTGAAGGTCATCTTTCATTACAGTCAGTGAGGGGCATCCTTCATTACAGTCAGTGAGGGGCATCCTTCATTACAGTCAGTGAAGGGCATCCTTCATTACAGTCAGTGAGGGGCATCCCTCATTACAGTCAGTGAAGGTCATCTTTCATTACAGTCAGTGAGGGGCATCCTTCATTACAGTCAGTGAGGGGCATCCTTCATTACAGCCAGTGAGGGGCATCCCTCATTACAGCCACTGAGGGGCATCCCTCATTTATCTTTATTTCTATTTATTCCTTATATTATTTAATCCTACTATGCTATATTTCTTACATTCTTTATTTCTTTCTCGTTATTCCTTTGGTTCTATATTTATATAATTGTTTATTTCATTATATTTCTTCCTTCTATGTTTTTCTGTCATTCTTTCTATTTTGTTTGTTCCTTTCTTCTATTTGTTCTTTTTTCCTTTCATTTTCCTTATTATAGTTTCTTTCTATATATTTCATTCCCAACTGTTTTCCCTTTTTTCTTTCCTAGTCAAGCATGACAGCAGTGCCAGCATAGGAGAGCTTGAGATTCTAAGGATGACAAACGTCACAAGGGGCCCACAAAATGATGTCGCCCAAGGGTCCACATAAACCTAGAGCCGGCCTTGCACCTGCACATGCGCTGTCAGGTAAGTTTTACCGGCGATCAGAGGGGGGGGGGGGGGGGTCACACAGTGGGGATGCCCTAGGAGCAAGGACCAAAATCCAGGTTACTCAACCCTGACCTGAGCCAATATGAATAAGCAGAATGTAAACCCTCAGGGCCTGCAATTGGCCAAAGTGGACCTAGACTCCAGAGCCCGGGGATTCCCTGTGCTTGGTACATCCTGCGTCAAAAACCCAAGTTAGTGCGCAGTTAGTACACACAACAGAGATGCCAGGTGAGGGACACACCATGGGATTAGGTCAACTAGTGGATTTTGGCAGAGCATCCCAAACTGGAAGTGGCCTTGTTATGGAAGCAAGGCATCTAACCCCCAACTACCCCCCGAGACCTGTAATTAGCGGCCTTGTGACCGAAGCAAGGCACCTGCCAGGTGAGGGCTACACCATTGGATCAGGTCAACTAGTGGATTTTGGCAGAGCATCCCAAACTGGAAGTGGACCACTCGTGGCCTAGAGGTAAGGAAGCGGCCTTGTGACTGAAGCACTAGAGCAAGGCACCTACCCCCCCAACTGCCCCCCCGGTCGCTGTATATAGGGCACAGCCCATCGCTCCGGCATGGGTACACTGACTACACGGATGGGTTAAATGTGAAGGAAGAATTTCTATGTGTATACAAGCATAAGCACAAGCCATTCACAGATGCCGCTTTCTTTAAAACTCCACTTGGTGCGCTGGTGCATCGTGCTATCTTGAAATCTTAACAAAACCCACCAGATAAAAGATTCCAGGGCCGGCTGCTGGAATCCTGAATCTGTGTGAAACCCCCCAAGGCGTCCGTACACACTCACCTTTCCATTGTTGTCATTGTGGCTGAAGTAGTTTGGCAGGCAGCTCTCAATGTTGTCAATTGTCGTTGCGCGCTCCCCATTTTAGTCAATGATAAACACAGCAAACGGCTCTCATTGGCTGAGTGCCCGCTGGGCCGAGGAGGGGTGAAATGGGGGGTTTCACACAGCGCGGCATCCCCAATAATGATTCCCCCGGGAACAGAGCAAAACCTGGTAAAAGTCAAAATCCCGGGTTTTGTTCCATTTTAAAGTGGACCAAAACACAGGATTTTGACTATCCTGGGTTTTGGTTCTTTCCCCTGGGGCACCCCAATCGGGGATGCCCTGCTGTGTGAAACCCCCCGGATCGCCGAGCACAACTCACCTCTTCCCAGTCCAACGGCGCATGTGTGGCTGCTTGTCCAATCAGCACGCTCGAAGCCGCTGATGTCAGGTTGTCTAAGGCTTTGTCTAAGGCCAGCAGATCCGAGCGAGCTGGCGGCCGCTGTAGCGATAACCCTTATCGCCGGAGGGCTTCACCGCCCGAGACGTCCTTTCCCAATGGTGAGAGGTGCTGCTGGAATTCCAGAGTCGTCCGTGAGGAAACAGGAACAGCCCTTACAAGGGCTAGTGAACTGTAATATAGCGTTTCCCCCAATAAGAGACAGAACTCAGTATTGAGGGTGAAGGTGAAGTGTCTTTATTAGTGCCACTCTAGGCCTTATATACACAAGTCTCCATGCAATGGGACCTCCCCCGTGGACCTCATGACAAATACACAGACCAACTCTGCCGGTGACGCAATCAGCAAAACAATAGGCGTCTGTAATACACTCAATCAGAACAATGCCATTGCCTGTGACGTAATCAATTAACACAAAGGCAGTTTATAATACAATCCAAACTACAATGACCTAATTAAGAAAAGGCCAGTGAATGGCCCGGTGGGTAACTGAATAGTGATGACATCCAAAAGACAGAGCGTCTGTCACAATGCCCCCTTTTTGTGGAACACCCGGCAGACCCGGATTGACCCTGTTCGGGTTAACGTGGGGCTGTCCGGACTCTTGTTATGGGCAGAGTTCTGTGTAAGGACAAGTCTGCACATAGTGAGTAACCGGACTAAACATTGACGTAGGCTGTACATAGGAATCGGTCATGGGTGGGGTCCAAACATTGGGATATTGTGGCGTTGGTGAGTTCAGCACCAAAGTCCTTGGTTGGATGTGTGCACAGGTGCTTTGCTTTCTTATAGCTGGTCCAAGTTTCAATCTCTTTCCATGGTAGCTGATCGGAGAATCCACAATCTTCTGCACATCTACATCATCGTAAAAGTAGACAAAACCATAACCTTTAGAAACGCCAGAGGCATCCCTAATAATTTTGACACTCTTTACAGCGCCATACTTTGAAAAAACATCCTTAATTTCAGGCTGATTAATCCGACGGCCAATGCCCCCAACAAAAATAGTGTTTGGCATACGTTTCCCTTCTGGAAGGATGTAACCTGATGGCTGATCCTCTTCTTGGCTTCTTGTAACAGACATGACGTGATGCAGACGAAACCCCTGGGTCTCCCCGACCAGTGGGCTGGAGTCGGCAGCTCGGGCTGGAGACCGGGTTGTAACAGGGTTGACGCTGGCTGGTCCAGAGGTAGCGTAGGCAGAAGTCATTGGTCCTAGATCATTTCCCAATAGTACTTCTGCTGGTAAGTTGTCCATAAGTCCCACCTGTACCCTGCCGGATCCAGTGCCCCAGTCAAGATGTACTCGGGCGGTGGGGAGTCGAAACACAGCTCCTCCTGCCACCCTTACTGCAACGGTGTGTCCAGTGCGGTCTTTGTTCTTGACCAAATGAGGTTGAAGCAAGGTAAGTGTGGCTCCGGTGTCGCGTAATCCTTGCGCGGTGCGCCCATTGACTCGTACCTCCTGGCAATGGTGCTGTCGGTTGTCTTGGATGGCCGCTTGTACGGGATCAGCTTCATACAGTACCCCCAGATACTCTTCCGAACTGCTCTCAGCTTCCAAACAGTGTGCCGCAGGAGTACGGGAGGTGGAAGGTTGCTTTTGCCCCCACGTGTTTCGGGGAGGCTCTAGGGCGCAATCACTGCGATAATGTCCCCATTGTTTGCAACGATGGCACTGAACTGTGGAGAGGTTCGGTTGCTGCGCTGGCCTATGTGGCCCAGAGTCACGAGTTGGCGCTGAAGCCACAGGTGCTTGAAATTTGATGGGAGGTTGTGGTTTTGGAGCGGACTGTTCTGTCCGGCGAGCATCGGTGTACTCGTCGGCTAGACGAGCAGCCTCAGGTAGCGTTAGAGGCCTCCGGTCACGTACCCACTCTCTTAGCTCTGGTTGCAGGGCATTGAGAAAATGTTCCAGTACAAACAACTGTAGTACATCCTCAGCGGTCGTGGCTTTGCATCCAGTGACCCAGTGTGATGCTGTACGATGGAGGCGACATGCCCACTCCGTGTAAGAATCCCCTCCCTTCTTTTGGGATTCCCGAAATCGTCGCCTGTAGGCTTCCGGGGTGACAGCGTACCGGGCTAACAAAGCCTCCTTTACCAGATGGTAGTGTGGTAAGTCCGCATCAGGGATGGCCCGGAAAGCATCGGAAGCTTTCCCAGATAGTTTCCCTGATAATATGGTGACCCATTCCTCCGTGGGTACCCGGTGTAAAGCGCACTGGCGTTCAAAATCGGCCAAAAATCCGTCAATCTCGTCGTCACTTTCCTGGAAGGACTTAAATGCTGCAAATGGAATCTTTCTCCCCCCAGTGTAACTGAGGCTGAGAGGCTGCTGGGTTGAAAGTCGCCGATCTTCCCTTCGCTTACTGGCCTCTGCCTCCGCTGCGGCGAAGACTTGGTCGATCAGTTCTTGTGATGGATTCGGCCATAGACCGACAATCTGTTCCGAACCGCTTGAACAAGAGCAGCGTCTTCATCTATCTCTATATTGGTTTCGGTCCTCACTGCTGCATGATCCATTTCGATCAGCTCGGCTATCAGTTCCCGACGTGGGCGGTTGCTAGCTGACCTTCCCCGGCTCACGAGTAGATCCTTCAGGGTCAGCCTTTTCAACTTGTCCTACTGACTCTCCATCAGGGTAGCACTCTCTCTGGGTAGAAGGACCATCCGACCGCTTGCCACCAATTGTAGCGATAACCCTTATCGCCGGAGGGCTTCACCGCCCGAGACGTCCTTTTCCCAATCGTAAGAGGTGCTGCTGGAATTCCAGAGTCGTCCGTGAGGAAACAGGAACAGCCCTTACAAGGGCTAGTGAACTGTAATATAGCGTTTCCCCCAATAAGAGACAGAACTCAGTATTGAGGGTGAAGGTGAAGTGTCTTTATTAGTGCCACTCTAGGCCTTATATACACAAGTCTCCATGCAATGGGACCTCCCCCGTGGACCTCATGACAAATACACAGACCAACTCTGCCGGTGACGCAATCAGCAAAACAATAGGCGTCTGTAATACACTCAATCAGAACAATGCCATTGCCTGTGACGTAATCAATTAACACAAAGGCAGTTTATAATACAATCCAAACTACAATGACCTAATTAAGAAAAGGCCAGTGAATGGCCCGGTGGGTAACTGAATAGTGATGACATCCAAAAGACAGAGCGTCTGTCACAGCCGCATCTCCCACTTCCCTCTAACAGGGAGCGTGCCCGCGCCGACCTTTCACAAATGACTGCCCTGCTAGAGGGATAGCGCAGAGGGATAGTGACTCGCGCATTCGCTGTTGGGCCGGGAAGCAAGGTATGTGATTGGGGTGACCTGGCCATGGGGACGTGGCTTGACCGGACAGACTATAGAGTGTGCACCACACAGGATGTCGCTGCATGCACTTCCTGTGCCATACTGGAATATAGCGGTGGTGCGCAGCTTGGTAAGTGTGGGTGGCACGTCTGACTCTGGGGTAGGACATTAGTGCCGTATCAAAAGTCAAGTATGACTCTTGGCCCAGGTTAAAGCAGACCAAAACCCCTTTCATCCGGGGCATCCCAATTTGGGATGCCCCACTGGGTTGCAGGAAAATGTACCTTTCTGGTGATCTAACAGCACATGTGCAAGCCGCAGTGGCATCCCTATGGCTGATGCATGGGTGGTGCAGTCTATACTGATTGGCTGGGAGCCCATGGGAGCGTGGAGGGCCATCCCAAATCAGGATGTCCATGCAAACTGGACCAAAACCTAGGCCAGAGAAAAATCTGGGTTTTGGTCCACTTCAAAGCAGAACAAAACCTGTGATTTTGACTAATCCTCTTGATTCAACATCGCATGCGTGGGCTCTAGTCCAATGTTGCATGCTTCAATGGGGAGCGGTGCTCAGGCTCCCGCCTCATCCTATCTGAATGGCTGGGGAGGGAGAGCATGCACCTCCCATTATAAACAATCAGAGCCGTTTGCAGGCAATCTGGGGGGTTTTACACAATAGGGCATCCCAAAGCGGGTTGCCCCGGCGGTAAGGCCAGCCAGGGCTGGCCATTTAGGGTATTGTTCCACTTTAAGTTGGCAGAAATGGACAGGCAACACCCTGGGACCCAGAACACAACACTTTCATGTGTTTGGGGTCCCAGGGTGTTGCCTGTCCATTTCTACCAAGCCAGCTTAAAGTGGACCAACACCCACCGCTGATCGGCCCGGGAATCTATAAGCTGTGTGAAACCCCCCAGGACGCCCGCAAATCCTACCTGTTCCTTGTTCCAACGGCGCATGCGCGGGCCGCCGCCTCTCTCGTTTGTGAATGGCCGGGGCTGGCGCGCTCCCTGTAGCGGGACACGCGAGAGGCGGCAGGCGCTCTCACCTTGTCCGTCGACGGACCTCGCTTGTCCATCGGCAGTGATTGGTGGAGCGAGTCACGTGGGAGCGGGGTCAGGTGAGTTTTTGGGGGTTTCACACAGCGGGGTGCCCCGTGGAAGTGGACCAACACCCAGGATAGTGGAAATCCTGGGTGTTGGTCCACTTTAAATGGAACAAAAGCCCCCAGTCCTTGAACCTATAAGATTCCAGGGCTGTCTGATTCCTTCCCCCTGGGGCATCCAGATTCGGGATGCCCCACTGTGTGTAACCCCCCAGGTCACCCATTGAACTCACCTTCTCCTCTGATCGAACGGCGCATGCGTGAGCAGCGGCTGCCATCTGCTTTCAGAAATGCCTGGTGAGGGCACGCACCCTGTAGTTCCCTTCAGCTGGAGAGGCCGCACATGTGCCATCGGACACATGTGGATAGGGGTGCCCCGGGGCCAAGGACTAAGGATAATCATAATCCTGGGTTTTGGTCCACATTAAAGACTAAAACACACTCCCACTAGGCTGGCAGAAGGGAACACCCTCGACACCCCCCAACACATAGACAGTATGTACCCCAGTAAATTAACATTTAAGGCGGAACAAAACCCTGGATTTTGACTTTCCTTGGTTTTGTCCCGCTCCCCCGGAGCATACCTACTGGACTAGAGCCCGCACATGCGCCGCTGGACTGGGGAGAAGTGTTTACAGGCGCCCTGGGGGGGGGGGGTCACACAGAGGAAAGCCTGTGGCCGGCCATGGAATCTTTAATGAGGAACATCTGAGGCACTGGAGTCTAAAAGACCACCTGAGTTCCACTCCTTGCCAATTCGGGATGCCCCGCTATGCCCCCAGAAGCTCAGTTTCACTCACCTTGTCCCGGAGCCCTCGCCTTGTCTTTTCGCTGCGGCCACATCCCTGCTTATCTCTAGCCGTGCGCACACTCACACCAGCCTTTCTGAATGGGTGGCACGGACATGCGATGGCTAGGAGGTGAGTGGGGGATGGGGCCGGAAGCCTACTCAGGTCCCTTCAGCGCCACCCGTCCAGACAGCTTAGCCGTCTGCCATGGGAGCCGCGTGAAAGCGAGCACGCTGATTGGTTGTGTCGTGGGGGGAAACGGAAAGGTGAGTGAATGGGGCGAACTGGGGCGGGCCTTACACACAGCAGGGTATCCCAATTTGGGATGCCCCCACTGAGAGGAACAGCACCCTGAAAAGTGAAAATCAGGTGTATTGTTCCTTTAAAACAGGTCGCAAAAGGATACTTCAGTCTCGTGAAGGAGGAGAAAACAAGTTGAAGGGTGGCTGCACAGTGTACACCAACAGCAGTGTCCCTGATTTGGAGGGACTGTCCCTCTTTTGAGTCCATGCCCCCTGTCCCTCGTTGTTCTTCTCTGTCCCTCCTTGAGGTGTAACACGCAGATCTGCAGCAATAAATGCTTAATTTCCCTATTTAAAGAGGAACAACACACCGGATTTTCACTTTTCGGGGTGTTGTTCCTCTCAGTTGGGGCATCCTGAATCGGGATGCCCCGCTGTGTGTATGCCCCTAGGTCTCTCACCTTCCTGTCCATCCCATGACACAAACTCAGGCACGAACGAGCACGCTGATTGGCTGAGTGGCCAACCAATCGGCACGCTCTTTTTCAGTCTGCTCCCTTCAGTTCCACTGAGCCGAGTATCACCGAAGGGGGCCAAGTGCACCGCCGGCCGCATCCCCCGCTCCCCCCCTAGCCGGCGCATGCACCGCGTCTCTGTGCAGGACTCTGGGACAAGATGAGTGAAACAGGGCCTCTGGGGGGTTTTACACATCAGGGCATCCCAATTCAGGATGCCCCAAAGAGTGGAACTCGGATGGTCCTGGAGTCTTTTAGACTTCAGGGCCTCCAATGTTCCTCTTTAAAATGGCTCGAAACCCACACCCCAATGGCCCTGAAATCTATAAGATTCCAGGGCAGCTGAATTGCCTCCCCCGGGGGCATCTAGAATTGGAATGTCCCGCTGTGTGAAACCCCCCCAGGTCACCCGAAAACTCCCGCTGCAACCCCGCTATCCCTCTATCAGGGTGCGTGCCCATGCCAGGCATTTGTGATCGGCTGGCGTGGGCACGCTCCCTGTTTAGCGGGAGATGCGGGCACCAGCGCCTCTCATCCGAGCAGCGCGCTCGGATCCGCTCCCGACCCTTTCTTTAAGGCGAGCGATCCGAGTGCGCTGCTCGGATGAGAGGCCACGCATGTGCCGTAGGACCAGGGAAGGGTGAGTGAGATCAGGTGACCTGGGGGGTTTCCCCGATCAGGGTGCCCAGAGGGGCAAGGACCACAACCCAGGATAGTCAAAATCATTGGTTTTGGTCCTCTTTAACTGTTATAAACTATCTTGTGCCCATCCCTAAATGAGGGGGTGTGGCTTAATTTAACAATTGTCCCTCTTTGAAAAGTTGGAAGGCAAAAGTTGGAAGGGAGATCATATCATATCTCCCAAGTGTCCCTCGGTGTTCTCATTTGTCCCTCTTTGAGGTGTAACATGCAGATCAGCAGCAATAAATGATTCATTTGCCTATTCAAAGTGTTTCTATTAATTAAACTGTTACAACCCTCCTATTCATCCCTAAATGAGGGGGCGTGGCCTAATTTAACAACTGTCCCTCTTTCCAATCCTGAAAAGTAGAAAGGTATGATGATACCTCCCAAGTGTCCCTGATTTGGAGGGATTGTACCCAGGGCTGTATTTACCATTAGGCCTGTGCCTAGGGTGGCCACCTGCAAGAGGGGGGGGGGGGGGCTCTGACATTACAGTTATAGTAAAAAATAAACTGTTGGCATGTTAATGCCTCCTTACAAATGCTCCCCCACAGTGTGTACATAGAGGGGGCAATGGGTTAAAGGCAGTCTGCAGCCTCATCCTTTACCCTTTATTGCTGTGGCCATGTGACTCCTGTGTGTCGGCAATCTATAATACAAGAGCATGCTTCTCTGCATTTTGCCCCTCTCCTCTCTACACATTTATTTTTTCTATTGGCGGACTGCGACATCCAGGCAGGCGTCAGCAATGGGCATCTCAGGCAGATACCAGGGCCACTGCACCTTGGGAGGGCCCACTGCCCTGGGCAGCCCCTATGCAGGACTGTGCACTAACCAGGACTAAGGACTGTCAGCCAGGGGCAAATTGGCCACTGGGAGAGACTTCTTTTTCTTTGTCAGTTCTTCTATTCTTTGTTCTATTCTATTCTTTCCTTCAAGTCTTTTTCTTTTTTTCGTTTAACTGTTATGCCAATCCTTTCCTTTTTTTTCTTTCATTCCTTCTATTCATTCTGTCTTCTTTTTTTCTGTGATTCCTTCTTTTCTTTCCTTCTTTCCAGCTCTTTGTTCCCCCATTCCTTCTCCCTCTCTGTCTTACCTGCTTTTTTCCCTGTCTTTCCATGTATTCATTCTTTGTTTCTGTCATTCGTTCTTTGTTTATATGCATATATTTTTTTATTTTTGTGATTGCTTCTTTCTTTTCTGCTTCCATTATTCCTTCTATTCTTATGTTCTACTTGCAACTTTATCACCATGTATGGAGTCATACCACATTGCAAGGGGCCCCACTGATATTCTAATGTCCAAGGACCCGCATAAACCTGAAGCCGGCCCTGTCCAACGACATTTAACAAAAGGGGGCGCCAGCACTTGAAGCGCCTAGGGCAGCATGTCCCCCGTTGTTCTCATTTGTCCCATTTTGAATTGTAACCTGCAGATCTGCAGCAATAAATGCCAAATACCTGCCGTGGGCACGCACCCTGATAGAGGGATAGCGGGGATGCGGCCACGGCTCGTGCATGCGCAGTTGGACCGGGAAACAAGGCAAGTGTATGGGGTGACCTGGGGGTTTCACACAGTGGGGCATCCCAATTTTGGATGCCCCAGGGGGGAGGGAATCGATCTTCCCACACCGATCGCCGTGGGTTTTGGTCCACTTTAAAGCGGACCTTCACTCTAAATAAGAGTCTATCTTATATGTTTCCCACACCCTGTACATACAGATTGCTCACATTAAAAATCATCCTACCTGCATCTACTGCATTTTATAAGCCTTTAAACATCCAAGATGGCGGCTTATGGAAGCTGCCATTTTTGCAGGCAGCCTGCAAACAGGAAGTGCCTGCAAACAGGAAGTGACTGTGCTGCTCTGCATTCTGGGACTGCTGACCTTTCCCTGACCCCAGCTCTGCTCTGTCTGAGCAAAGCACAGCTATAACCCGCCCCCCTGTACCTTATCCCACTCTCCTCTCCTCAGTAAGTGTGATGCTTCTGAGTCAAGATGGCGGCGCCCGTATCCTAAATTCCCGAACAGAGTTGCAGCCCAGTGGGGGAAAGTATAATAAATTAGTGACTAAACATGTAAAATATATTAATTTTAGATGCTGAGGAATTGTTTTTTAAGAGTTTGGGCTTTTCATTAAATCATGGTGAAGGTCCGGTTTAACTGTTATAAACTATCTCCTATCCATCCCTTAACAAGGGGGCGTGGATTAATTTAACAATTGTCCCTTTTTCCCATCCTGTAAAGTTGGTAGGTATGATCAAACCTCCCAAGTGTCCCTTGTTTTTCCCCTTTTGTCCCTCTTTGAGGTGTAACATGCAGATCTGCAGAAATAAATGATTAATTTGCCTATTCAAATTGTTTCTATTGTTGTAACTGTTACAATGTATCTCCTATTCATCCTTCAATGAGGGGGCGTGGCTTCATTTACATATTGTCCCTCTTTGAGGTGTAACATGCAGCTCTGCAGCAATAAATGATTCATTCGCCTATTCAAGGTGTTTCTATTGTTGTAACTGTTACATCCTATCTCCTATCCATCAATCAATGTGGGGACGTGGCCGAATTTAACAATTGTCCCTCTTTCCCATCCTGTAAAGTTGGTAGGTATGATCATACCTCCCAAGTGTCCCTGATTTGGAGGGACTTTCCCACTTTCAAGTCCAGGTCCCCCTGACCCTCATTGTTCCCATTTGTCCCTCTTTGAGGTGTAACATGCAGATTTGCATCAATAAATGATTACTTTGCCTATTTAAAGTGTTTCTATTGTTGTAACTGTTACAACCTATCTCCTATACATCCCTCAATTGGGGCGTGACCTAATTTAACAATTGTCCCTCTTTTCCTCCCTGAAAAGTTGGAAGGTATGATCATACCTCCCAAGTTTCCCTGATTTGGATGGACTGTCCCTCTTTTGAGCCCATGTCCCCAGGGTTCTCATTCGTCTATCTTTTGAGGTGTAACATGCAGATCTGCAGCAATAAATTATTTATTTCCCTATTTAAAGTGTTTATATAGTTGTAACTGTTACATCCTATCTCCTATCCATACCTCAATGAGGGGGTGTGGTTTTATCAACCCATCAATGAGGGGCGTGGCTTCGCCCATCCTATAATGAGGGGGCGTGGCCTAACTTAAACGGGACCTTCACCATGATTTATTGAAAAGTCCAAACCCTTAACAAACTTTTCCCCAGCATCTAAAGTTAATATATCTTAGGTTTTTAGTCACTTACTTATTATTCATCCCCCCACTGGGCTGCAACTCTGTTCAGGACTTTAGGATACGGGCGCCGCCATCTTGACTCAGAAGCATCACACTTACTGAGGAGAGGAGAGCGGGATAAAGTGCAGGGGGCGGGGTTACAGCTGTGCTTTGCTCAGACAGAGCAGAGCTGGGGTCAGGAAAAGGTCAGCAATCCCAGAATGCAGAGCGACACAGTCAGAAGGCACTTCGTGTTTGCAGGCTGCCTGATGTTCCATGTGCCGCCATCTTGGGTGTATAAAGGCTCATAACATGCAGTAGATGCAGGTAGGATGATTTTTAATGTGAGCAATCTGTATGTACAGGGTGTGGGAAACATATAAGATAGACTCTTATTCAGAGTGAAGGTCCAGATTAATGTGAGCAATCTGCATGTACAGGGTGTGGGAAACATATAAGATAAACTCTTATAGATAACAATTGTCTCTCTTTCCCACCCTGAAAAGTTGGTGGTCCCTTTTTTGAGTCCCTGTCCCCCTATCCCCCTCATTGTTCTCATTTGTCCCTCCTTTGAGGTGCAACATGCAGATCTGCAATAATAAATAATTCATTCCCTTATCCCAAGTGTTTCTAGTGCTGTAACTGTTACAATGTATCTCCTTTCCATCCCTAAATGAGGAGGCGTGGCTTCATCCATCCCTAAATGAGGAGGCGTGGCTTCATTTTCATATTGTCCCTCTTTGAGATGTAACATGCAGATCTGCAGCAATAAATGATTTATTTGCCTATTTGAAGTGTTTCTATTGTTTAACTGTTATAACATATCACCATACTTTCTAAGTGTCCTTGATTTGGAGGAACTGTCCCTCTTTTGAGTCCATGTCCCCGGTTGTTCTCATTTGTCCCTCTTTGAGGTGTAACATGCAGATCTGCCGCAATAAATGATGCATTCCCCTATCCCAGGTGTTTCTAGCTCTGGAACTGTTACAATGTATCTCCTATCCATCCGTCAATGAGGAGGCCACGCCCCTAAGGCGGGGCCGTGCTGAGCCGTACAGGAAGTGCCGCTTCCCCTATCTCTCTGCCTGGAGCTGAGCGCGGAGCCGCCCGATCGCGGGGCCCCAGTGACAGGGGCCATGGAAGAGCCGGACAGCTCCGACTCCGAGGGGCCCGCCCCGGTCCAAGGTAGGGCCACCGACACCGAGCACGGGCCGCCGCGCCATGTCTGTTACGCAATCGCTGCTTGTAAACAGCCCGGCCGGAAACATGACTCGGGGCAGAGCCGCATATAGATAATTATATACCTATAGCTCATTATATACATATAGGGGCTTCCTACTGTCACCCAGCTGCATGCCTGTCATATGCCGCCCAGGCCCCGCTACTGCTGCTGCAGGCGCCATGGCTTCCCCGTGTCCGACCCTGGTCATGTTGCAGCTCTGTCTCTCTGCTTCTCGCTTTTGTCATTTGCTTATACGTGGAAAGTTTCCAGTTTAAAGTGGACCAAAACCCAGGATTTTGACTATCCTGGGTTTTGGTCCTGGGCACCCCGATCGGGGATGCCCCACTGTGTGTGTCTCCCAATCGCACTCACCCTTCCCTGGTCCTACAGCGCATGTGCAGCCTCTCGTCCAGTCAGATCGCTCCCTTCTTCTAAGAGTTTGTCTAAGGCGAGCGGATCTGAGCACGCTGGTGGGCGCATCCCCCGCTAACCTTCAAAGTGGACCAAAACCCACACCGATCAGCCCGGGAATCGATACCCTCCTTGGGCATCCAAAATTGGGATGCCCCTCTGCATTGGTGCATGCGCAAGCCACGGCCGCATCCCCGCTATCCCTCTAGCAGCACGTCTGCCGGGCATTTGTGAATGTTAAACGTCAAACGGATGCAGAGGATGCGGCCGCCAGCGCGCTCTGAGCTGCTGGCCTTAGGACCGGGAGAAGGTGAGTTGGTAAAGGCGATCTGGGGTGTTTCACACAGCGGGGCACCCCCACTTTAAGGGGGAACAAAACCAGGATCTGTTTTCTTTCCCGGGTTTCGTTCTGCTTCCCTGTGGAATCCAAAATCGGGATGCCCCACTGTGTGAGACTTCCCGAATCGCCCGATCTGCTTACCTCCGCCCGGTCCAACTGTGCATGTGTCATTGGAGTGTGGCGAGGTGTGGTTTTAGGGGTTCCTCGGGGGTTCACCCAGCGGCCCATCCCGCTTAGGACAAGAGCCCGCGCATGCACCATAGGGCTGGGGAAAGGTGAATTTTTATGGGCAACCTTGGGGGGGTCACTCAGCAGGGAATACCAAATCGTGGTGTCCCTAGGGCAATGACCAAGACCCAGGATAGTCAAAATCTCTGGTTTTGCTCTACTTTAAGAAGAAGTAGGTTAGAGAGCAGTAATCTCAGATCCTTAGCAGTTTTGGATCCACTTTAATGTTGAATTTTTGAAACTCAGGTTTTGGTCTTTAAAGTGGAACAAAACCAGGGTTTGTTTACTTTCCAGGGTTTAGTTCCGCTTCCCGATTTGGAATGCCCAGCTGTGTAAAACCCCCCGAATCACCCAATCCTCATACCTCCACCCCGGTCCAATGGCACATGGAAGCGCCAATCAGAAGCGCTTGCTGTGATGATGTAATTTGGTATGCGGCTCTGATTGGGATGAATGGCGTGCGCATACCCGGTGGGCAAGAGCTTCCATTGCCATTTGAGCAAGCGGCTCTAGTTGAATGGGAGCCCACACATGTGCCGTTGGACCAGAAAAAGGTGGGTTTTTATCGCACCCTGGGGTGTTTCAAACAGCGGGGCTTCCTGATTGGGGATGCCCCTAGGGAAAGCCAGCAGCCGGCCTTGGAATCTTCTGTTGCTGGGTTTTGTTCCGCTTTAACACACACCCTCTTTTTAGATATGGCTGGCGCAGGTGCGTGCGGAAGAAGTTTGAGGAGACCCTCACATGCGCCATGGGATTGTCAGTTCAGGGGGTTTACATCGCGGGGCTTTATAAATCAGGATGACCCCGGGTAGTACTTTCACTCTGCACTAGAGTTGTTTACGCCACGTTCATTTTTGCCTGGCACACAGAACAGTGATGCCAGAGGGAGATCCGCACATGTGCCACGGCAGTGAGGGGCAAGGTGAGAAATCTGCAATTCGTGGGTGGGGTGGGGATCACAGGCAGGGCATCCCGAAGCACTGAGGAGGGCTTTCACCTGGAGTGGTTTAGGTTGTTGGGTTGGGATGGCAGGGTTTTGGTCTGCTATAATATAATAATATAATATATAATAAGTCTAGGCTGCTGCAGGATACAAAAGGTGGGTATTTCCGCTCTGCATACTGGCGGGGGAACCCTGCTCCCCATTCAGTCTAGTTTAAAGAGGAACAACTCAGGCCCTGGTGTCTGAAAGACCCAAGGAGTGGAACTCAGATGGCCTTGGAGTCTAATAGACCCAAGGAGTGGAACTCAGATGGCCCTGGAGTCTTTTACTCCAGTTCTGCTCCTTGGGGCAGCCTGAATTGGGATGCCTCGCTGTGTACACCCCCCCCCCAGAGCCCCGTATCACTCACCTTGTCTCGGAGCCCTCGCCATGCTTCTGTGCCACAGGTGCATCCCGGCTCCTCTATAGCCGTGCGCTCACTAGCACTCGGCCTTTCTGAATGGGTGGCAATGGCTGTTTTTCTTTGAAAAATGTCCCACCATTGAGTCGGCAGCGTCGCCCAGCTGCCCGGGCATGGGGGCGGGGGCATAAGCGGAGCACTCTGCTTTCAAAAGACATGATTCATCTTCCCTGCACCAGCTTTTAGCATTACCCAAATGATACAATGTATGATTTTGTTTACATTAGCTCAGCTGAACATATAACACAGTGTAACAAATGCCAGCTGTGCTTGGCCAGGAGATATTGCTACTGCTGCCATTAATTGAGGGAGTATTTGTACACAGCGAATACTTCAGGATGCGTTTTAGAGAAGATTGACATGTATGTTACACTAAATTAGGCGTTCGTGCAACCAATGCTCACCAGTAACACTTCTAATTCTTAAAGATTAACTGCACCACTGTGTCCGTTCTCCAATGCACTTGGACGGTACCAGACACAAGGAGACAACAGGACATTTACCCAACCTGAGCTGTATGGGCCCAGGACTGCTACTCTACCATGGGAGCTGTGTGTGCCGCAGCATAACTTCTTGCTGAAGTTAAGTCAAATTAACCCTCTAAAGCAGAACAAAACCCAGGATTTTCACTTTCCCAGGTTTTGTTCTGTGCCCCCCGGGTATCCCTCATTGGGACGCCCTACTGTGTGAAACCCCCGGCATGACTGCATTCAGACTCGCCTCTTTCCGGTCCAACGGTGCCTGTGCGGGCTGCCGTCCAATCAGAGACGCCCACTGAAGTGATGTAATTCAGTGTGCGTCTCTGATTAGAATGAATGGGGAGCAAGAGCGGCCGCATGGTGCGTTGTACCAGCACTATAAATCCATAGCCTCCCGCATAAGCTTGTGACAGCATCAGGATTAGATGCTTGTTTAAAAAAAAAAATAACAGTTACTATTAGCTGTTATACAATAAAAAATAATTTCCCCCTACCCCAACCCTTGCTTGAACTTGATGGACATATGTCTTTTTTCAACCATATTAACTATGTAACTATGTCATGAGCCTTCTGGAGGGTTTCACACAGCAGGGCATCCCATTTCGAAATGCCCCAAGGAACTTAAAGTGGACCAACACCTCGAGGTGATCGGCCCGGAAATCTATAAGATTCCCGGGCCGATCACCTCCCACCCCGCGGGACATCCGAGATCGGGATGTCCCGCGGGGTGAAACCCCCCAAAAAAACCCCAAACACCTTACCTGATCGCGCCCCTGTAGGCGTGCTCGCGCCCGCGCCGGCCGTCTGCGAATGGCCGGCGGGGGCGCGCGCGCGCCGAAAGTGACGCGAGGGAGGCGGCGGCAGCCGCTTGGACGTTCCTGATCCCCGCCTGGACGTTGGCGGGGATTGGACCGTCCAGTCACGTGGGGGCGGGGACAGGTAAGATTTTGGGGCTTTCTGGGGGGTTTCACACAGCGGGGCACCCCCGATCGGGGTGCCCCGCCGAAGTGGACCAAAACCCAGGATAGTCAAAATCCTGGGTGTTGGTCCACTTTAAATAAAAAAAGTCAAATTCCCGGGATTTTTTTTCCGCTTTAAATCCTCATCAAAATTTCTTTGGTATCTTAAAGTGGAACTAAACCCACCAGCCGCTGGCCTGGAATCTAAAAGATTCTAAAAGATTCCAGGGCGGTCGCTGGCTTACCCTGAAACTGAATGCCCTGCTGTGTGAACCCCCCCTCAGGGAGCCTGTAGTCACTCGCCTTTCCCCGGGCCAGTAGCGCATGCGTGGGCACTCGTCCAATCAGAGCCTGCTAAACTGACTTTATTTGGCAAGGCGACTCTGATTGTTTACTATAGGGAGCAAGAGCGGCCGCATCCTCGGGCTATGCGCGTGCTCCCACCCTAGCCAGGCTTCAGATAGGCTGGAGCATGGGGCTGCAGGGGATGCGGCCGCTCCCCATTCACTCCAATTGAAGCAGCTGGCTGAAGTACGTCACTTCAGCAGGCGGCTCTGATTGGACGGGAGCCCGCACAGGCGCTGTTGAGGTGAGTCTGAATGCGGCGATGGCGGGAGTTTCACACTGCGGGAGAATTGTTTTTAACGCTTAATTAGGACCTTTGTGGTACTGTATTTTCCGCCCTATAAGAGGCACTTATTTTTCCCCAAAAGTGAGGAAAGTGGAAATGTCAGTGGTCTTATCGAGTGAATGTTAAAAATTAAAAAAATGGAGGAGCAGCAGGTTGGGCGGGCAAGGCAACTGGTGTCTCTGTTGTTCACGCTGTCCCCACTGGCACTGCTTCTTCTCTGCAGCACCTGCACACACAAAGCAAACGCCTGGCTCCGTAAGGGGGAGACACTCGAGCATCGGCCGCACCCACCCGCTGCATAGCGTCAGGTGTTTGCTCTGTGTGTGCAGCCACCAGAGAAGAATGGGAGGGGAAAACTGCCTATGGGGAATTGGAGAGGGAATGCCACACTGCTTATGGGAATAGGATGGGGGGCGAACGCCACACTGCCTATGGGGAATGGGAGGTAGAAGTGCCACACTGCCTATGGGGAATGGGATGGCGAAATGCCAAACTGCCTATAAGGAATAGAATGAGGGGGTGATGCCTATGTGGAATGGGATGAGGGAATGCACATTGCCTCTATGGGGAATGGGAGGGGGATGCCACACTGCCTATTGGAATGGGAAGAGGGGGATGCCACACTGCCTATGGGGAATGGCAGGGGGGAATGCCACACTGCCTATATTGGGAATGGGAGGGAAAATGCTGCACTGCCTATGAGGAATGGCAGGAGGAAATGCCACACTGCCTATATGGGGAATGGGAGAGGGAAATGTCACACTGCCTATATGGGGAATGGGAGGGAAAATGCTGCACTGCCTATGAGGAATGGCAGGAGGAAATGCCACACTGCCTATAGGGAATAGGATGTTGGGAATGCCACACTGCCTATAGGGAATAGGATGTTGGGAATGCCACACTGCCTATAGGGAATAGGATGTTGTGAATGCCACACTGCCTATGGGGAATGGGATGAGGGGAATGCCACACTGCCTATATGGGGAATGGGAGGGAAAATGCTGCACTGCCTATATGGGGAATGGGAGGGAAAATGCTGCACTGCCTATATGGGGAATGGGAGAGGGAAATGTCACACTGCCTATATGGGGAATGGGATGTTGGGAATGCCACACTGCCTATGGGGAATGGGATGAGGGGAATGTCACACTGCCTATATGGGGAATGGGAGGGAAAATGCTGCACTGCCTATATGGGGAATGGGATGGGGGCCTGCCATACTGCCTATGGGGAATGGGAGAGGGGAATGTCACGCTGCCTGTATTGGGGGGGATTCTGCACCTTGCCTATTTGGTTTTTGGAGGGATGGTGTGTTAGCACAACATTTGGTTCAGAATATTTATTTTCTTATGGGGTGTCCTATAGGGTGAAAATGTAGTAAATAGTGAGCAGGTTGGGTAGTTATGGCCCTAAATTGATGATGTTTTTTTCTCCCATGACAGTGAATCTAACGGGACATAAAGACAAGGTTGGGATGGCTGACTTTGAGCTGCTGAAAATTTTGGGAACTGGAGGTAAGGAGCGATTCAGACACACTGCCTGTAAATGACATGATACATATACTGGAGAATCTTTGTGCCCATTCCAATGTGGATATTTTTCATCATTATTAGAAACATTTTTACTTACCTTTCTTCAGGGAGGGGCTAAGTTAAGTTGTTTTTTTTCTTGGTCTGTTTTTTCTTGTGTAACGCAAACTGTTTTGACAAATAAAGAACAATATATGCGCTGGTTCTCTCTTGGTTATTTTTGAATCTTTAGATATTCTAGGTGTACTTAGCCTTTAAAGTGGGCCAACCGCGTCCTATGGAACGATAAAGGGATACTGCAGGCAAAGTCAATGGTTAGACCAATGTGTCGAGCTACGTTTGGCACCGTCCTAAACAGTTTTTTGTTTTTAAATTGAAGAAGAAATGGCTGATATATCGAAGTATACAGTTTCACCTGATCATTTCTCTTCTGTAGCATGTGGGCGTGGCCGCATAATAATCAGCATAATGGACGGGGTCTGTAAGACAGGCATTCTCCTCACCCTGGCTGTTCTCCCTCTTTCCCAGTGCCCACAGTCTAATGAGGCAGAGCTTTAGACCCCCAGCTTAGCCCTATGATTGGTGGTCTATGACAAAGGAATTCAGGAGCAGCTGCCTTCTGACAGGAAGAGAGAGAGCTGCCATGATGAGGTGAGCTGCTGAATGACAGTTTATACACTTTGCCTACATGTATCAACTAGTGTCCTGATAATGAATTGGATAAAAAAAACCTCACAAACGATTTTGGCTTCAAAGAAAACATTTGGGGAAATATTAAATCTTCTTTTGGCTCTTACCTTCCATCTAGCACTATTTTAATAGCCTCTAATTGCTGCCAGCATAAGATTGCGAGGAGGGGGCTTAAACACCTAGTTTAGAGCAATGGGATACCTGTGGAAACGGGTGGGGGGGGGTGTTGATCAGGTTTAGTCCCTGCCCAGCCATTACCATAAAGCATACACTCACGTTTTGTCCTCCGCAGCTCCCCTGACGAGAGAGAACAAGCGATTTGTTCATCCAGCGCCAGATAGATATGGTGGCGTCCATCAAGATCCCCCCCCACACGCCTACACCATGCATTGCAATGGAGACATGCTAATGCGGGACGTTCTAAACTCACCTTGGCATGCCTCCTCCTTTGGAATAACAGGCGAGGGTGTAGACAAGGCTTGATGAATGCTGCCGGTGCTGGGGTATGGAATTGCTTGGTAAATTGCACTGGTAAATATGAAGATGCCGGCACTGCATGGAGGAGCTGCGGTGGGGACAAAATTTGAGTGTCGTTTTTTTTTTTTTTTTTGCCCGGACAATCATTAGTAAAACGCTAAAGTGGCATCCGTAACTGGCAGATTCGCTTACCTTGCCGCTGTTGCCACTCTGCGGGTTGCCCTCCTGCAGCCCCGGTTTGTGAAGTGTAAACAATGGCGGCCACCATACACGGAAGTTCCTGGAGTACAGAGGCTCCCATTATTTTCAATGAGGGCCAGCCATACCAAGGCCACGCCCACCTGTCACACTGGGGAGGGGGGTGCGGTGTTAAGGTAAGCGGATTTGCTAGTTACTGCTCACGCTGTCTGGCCCTGGAAGTGGACTTTTTCCTTTTAAAGCAGAACAAAACCAGGCAGCAGCCTGGGGACCAGGACAAAACCTGGGAAAGTCGAAATTCCGGGTTTTATTCCATTTGAATTTCACTTTCCTGTGTGGTGTTCCTCTTTTGGGCTACAGCGGCATCTTGAATTGGGATGCCCCGTTGTGTGAATCCCCCCAGGTCGCCCCATACATTCGCCTTCCTTTCGCTCCCACGGCACAGACTCGGACGAGAGTGAGTGCACTGATTAGTTGAGTTGCGTGCTCAGCCAGTCGGCACGCTTGCTTACACTTGGCACCGACGACTAAGCAGCCGAAAGGAGCCAAAGGGAGCTAAGTGCGCCACCGGCCGCATCATCCGCTCATGTTTCATCATTTTTTCCTTTTTGATTGGTGTTTACTATTATTTTCTGATTGTTTGGAGGTAGTTCATTCACTTTATTTACACAGTGTTTATGTTTATTTTGCATTATTTGTTATATTGATATCTATGCACCAGCACTTTACCTGCTTTATAATGCGGGATTATTTGTATTAGTGATTCAATATTGCTGTATGTATTGGTCTGCTGGCTGTGCATTATATATACCTTTGTACTGACCTCGCAGTCAGCTACAGGTCATATTCATTGGTCCAATTGCTGTCGGGAGGGGCTCTAGCCTTGATTTTAATGTGTATGTCGGTGATTTTTCTGTGTTTTTACATTTTGGTGATCTTGTAACAATAAACTTCAGATTTTTTTTTTTAAGAAGCCTTTGGGTGTGCATTGCCTGTAGCAGGTTTTTTATGAAGCCTTTGGGTGTGCATTGCCTGTAGCAGGTTTTTTTATGAAGCCTTTGGGTGTGCATTGCCTGTAGCAGGTTTTTTATGAAGCCTTTGGGTGTGCATTGCCTGTAGCAGGTTTTTTATGAAGCCTTTGGGTGTGCATTGCCTGTAGCAGGTTTTTTATGAAGCCTTTGGGTGTGCATTGCCTGTAGCAGGTTTTTTATGAAGCCTTTGGGTGTGCATTGCCTGTAGCAGGTTTTTTTATGAAGCCTTTGGGTGTGCATTGCCTGTAGCAGGTTTTTTATGAAGCCTTTGGGTGTGCATTGCCTGTAGCAGGTTTTTTATGAAGCCTTTGGGTGTGCATTGCCTGTAGCAGGTTTTTTATGAAGCCTTTGGGTGTGCGCTGCCTGTAGCAGGTTTTTTATGAAGCCTTTGGGTGTGCATTGCCTGTAGCAGGTTTTTTATGAAGCCTTTGGGCGTGCATTGCCTGTAGCAGGTTTTTTATGAAGCCTTTGGGTGTGCATTGCCTGTAGCAGGTTTTTTAAGAAGCCTTTGGGCGTGCATTGCCTGTAGCAGGTTTTTTATGAAGCCTTTGGGTGTGCATTGCCTGTAGCAGGTTTTTTAAGAAGCCTTTGGGTGTGCATTGCCTGTAGCAGGTTTTTTATGAAGCCTTTGGGTGTGCATTGCCTGTAGCAGGTTTTTTATGAAGCCTTTGGGCGTGCATTGCCTGTAGCAGGTTTTTTAAGAAGCCTTTGGGTGTGCATTGCCTGTAGCAGGTTTTTTATGAAGCCTTTGGGTGTGCATTGCCTGTAGCAGGTTTTTTATGAAGCCTTTGGGTGTGCATTGCCTGTAGCAGGTTTTTTATGAAGCCTTTGGGTGTGCATTGCCTGTAGCAGGTTTTTTTATGAAGCCTTTGGGTGTGCATTGCCTGTAGCAGGTTTTTTATGAAGCCTTTGGGCGTGCATTGCCTGTAGCAGGTTTTTTTATGAAGCCTTTGGGTGTGCATTGCCTGTAGCAGGTTATTTATGAAGCCTTTGGGTGTGCATTGCCTGTAGCAGGTTTCTTATGAAGCCTTTGGGTGTGCATTGCCTGTAGCAGGTTTTTTATGAAGCCTTTGGGTGTGCATTGCCTGTAGCAGGTTTCTTATGAAGCCTTTGGGTGTGCATTGCCTGTAGCAGGTTTTTTATGAAGCCTTTGGGTGTGCATTGCCTGTAGCAGGTTTTTTATGAAGCCTTTGGGTGTGCATTGCCTGTAGCAGGTTTTTTTATGAAGCCTTTGGGTGTGCATTGCCTGTAGCAGGTTTTTTATGAAGCCTTTGGGCGTGCATTGCCTGTAGCAGGTTTTTTATGAAGCCTTTGGGTGTGCATTGCCTGTAGCAGGTTTTTTATGAAGCCTTTGGGTGTGCATTGCCTGTAGCAGGTTTTTTATGAAGCCTTTGGGTGTGCGTTGCCTGTAGCAGGTAATCAGCTCTTGTTTACTTGCTCTTTGCGGTAGATCTAGAATATAATATGTCACATCACTTTTTATGCTTGAATTTGCAATATAAGTAGCCTATTTATTGTTACTTAATTGCCTGTGTAATCATTAAAAAAAAAAAAAAAAAAAAAAAAAAGCTGTTATTTATCCCTGCCTTTAAACAATAGTTTTAGATGTTTAAATATAAACTGCATGGTACAGCAGAGATAAATTACATTTTTTTTTATTTATTGCACAGGCAATCTGTTTTTAGCACACATGGCAGTGGTTGTGATGCAACTCGCCACATTTTGCTGTGATGTCTGCTGCGATTATGTAACTGTAACGTAACGTAACAATAAGAAAAAGGAAATATTCGGCACCGTCAACAAGATAAATTCGGTTAATATTATATGTGGTCGTGCTGTGTATAATCTTAGTCCCAAAAAGAAAAAGGTGGCCCCAACAACCTCCCAAAAAAGCAGTCCCCCAAAATACCGCACCTCCTCCACAGACAATCGCTTCAATTTAATTTCAAAATAATCATATTTATTGGGTTTTCCATCTAAAATCTACATACAATACATAAAACAATATACACATTAAAAATACCCAGCGTTATCCATTAAGTAGGGCATCCCGTACTGACCCGCAAAAGTACCCCAACTTGTGCAAAAAACATGTTAATGATAATAATGAATTATCCCACTAATTAATACAGTGCTTAAAGTGCTATCTTGTGCAAATAACAATTAAATCCCACACCATCAATTTGATATCTTCAAACAGCAAAAAAATAGCAAGAGGAATAAAGTGCACAGTGCTCATAAGAATTCATCCAAATCACATCACCTAGATAATGGCGAATCCCCATGGGTCCCCCACACACGGAGTTGCCTGGAAATGGGCCCCCACGCGTTCCGCAACCAGGCCTCCAGCTGCTTTTTCAAGGTACTGTAGAGTATGTCTCTCCCCAGCTCCTGCTCCCCTATTATGTTGTAAATAACTGCTCAATAAACGACACGTGCGGCTGGGCGCGCGCCGCGGCTCCGGCCGGAAGCCAGCCGCACGCTCACAGCTCGCTCAGAGCCCTCCCCCCCCCATACACACCGGGGGTCAACGGCGGGCGCCGCCCGATTGCGATTATGTAACTGTAACGTAACAATGACTACTTATATTGCATATATATATTATATTGCAAGCATTAAAAGTGATGTGACATATTACCTACACGGTGAAGAGATGTGTCATTTTAAAGCTGGAACAATAAAGCTGGAATGAATTTTAAAAGGATCTCTTGAACAGTATTCAGCTACTTTTCTCTAAACAATATTGGCATGAAATGTATTTGCTCGGGTGGGATAGAAGTGAACTCTTGACCAGCTAGTCTGGCCTGACCCAGTCGTTTCAACATTATATAGCCTGGAACCCTGCTGTGCGGTGTTTAAAATAAGGAGGAACATCGGGGGAGGTTAAAACTTTCCCCAAACCTCACCGGGCTGTCCGCCCCCCCCTCCGGTTTCGCAATTGGGATTTACTCACCTCTCTGATGGATCTATCTTCTGGGTCCCCCAGATTCTTGGCGACCTCCCGACAGACTGTGCCATTTTGCATCCCATCAGGCACTGCGCGCGGCCCCTGATCTTTTTTTTATTTATTTATTTTTTTGCTTTTAATCGGTATACAATAGACAAGAAAGAAGAAAAATAGTACAAAAAGATTACAGAAGTATGGTTGGTCAGGCGTTAACATAACACATCAATATATGGCATGTGCAGGATCGACTATTTGCCCATCTTTCCCGTCTCCCACCCTCCGCTCTCTATATCGTTCGTATATCCACTATTCCTTACTTTGTTTTCTCAGGGGTCTGGCTTCTATTAGCTTTTTAAGTGCCCCCTTTCAGGGATGCGGGTCGTAGCTGTCCGATAGGAGTAGGCCCGACCTGAGATCTTAGTTCTTTGTTATATACGGGGCCGTGGTCGCCAATCCGCTGTGCTCAGCTGTTGTCCGACTGAATGTGGCACCTGACTGTGCCTAAGGAGAAACAGAAAGAGCAAGCAAGTAAGACTAGTGGTGTTGGCTAGGTAGATAAAGTGGCCCCGCTAACACGCGTTCACCCCCAATCAAATTGTCACCAGCCCAACTAAGGCAATATCATGTCGGGAGTTTGGGTTAGGCTTGGAGACTTGGGCTTAGGCTGGGCTAGGTTGGAGTCAGGTCAAGGGCCAGCCCTGATCTTTTTAATTTTTGTTTTGTTTTGTCTTTTCACCCTCCGAAGCGGCACGGGTGGCCGCGTACGTAGGTGTCCCTCCTGTTAGTCCCCGGCTCCGTATCTGGTTGTTGGACTTGGTTGTCAGGTGTACCCCCTTTTGATATTTGGTTCCATGCTGGTATGCTTTTTGCTCTAAGATGTCCATGATCAGTAGGTTCAATTAGATTGTGTTGTGTGTTTTTAATGAATGTTTTTTTTATATCTGTATGCACTTTTCATTGACTAGCAATGGTCCACACTACTTTATATATGTTTTTATTTGATATATCGATATTCACAATTGTTATATAATTTGTATATATGAGTGTTGTTAGGTACACGTCTTAGTGTTTGCACTGTCACTTTATTTAGGTTTGACATGTTGATAAGGTTTTTTACAATATATTATATATTATGGGTTTTTGTGCCGGCACAAAAAATTAGGGATTTCTCTTAGTCCAACCAGATTATAGTTGAGGAGCTTTTCCCAGGTATTGAATGCTTGTTTCTAGCACTGGAAGCACCAGGGGACACGCAGGGTTTTTAATTTGTATGTTTTGTTATAATTGTTGTGTGTTTTTATGGCTCTAATAAAATATTGTAACATTTTTCTATTTTATCGTGGTTTAATACATTTTTTGTGTGCTCCTGCCATTAAGGTACAGAGGGACTAATGTCCCCTTAGCCTTCTGTTGTTTGGTTTATGAGGTTTTCCAGGTACAGTGTAGCACAGTTATTGGAACTTGTATTTGTGGTGCACTCCCTTGTGTATTTACGGTGGTTTTGTTTTATTTTAGGTCTGATTTTCCTCTTTAAAGCGGACCTTCAGCATCATTTAATAAAAAGCCCAAACCCTTAAAAAAAACTATTCCCCAGCATCTAAAATTAATATATTTAACATTTTTAGTCACTTACATTTTATTCTTTTCCTCACTGGCCTGGAACTCTGTTCAGCACTCTAGGATACGGGTGCCGCCATCTTGGTTCAGTAGCATCACATGCTGAGGAGGGGAGAGGATTCAGAAGTGCAGGGGGAGGGGTTATAGCTGTGCTTTGCACAGACAGAGCAGAGCTGGGGTCAGGAAAAGGTCAGCAATCCCAGAATGCAGAGTGGCACAGTCGGGACACACTTGTTTGCAGGCAGCCTGCACCTCCATGGGCCACCATCTTGGATGTTTAAAGGCTCATAAAATGCAATAGATGCAGGTAGGATGATGTTTAATGTGGGCAATCTGTATGTACAGGGTGGGGGAAACATATAAGATAGGCTCTTATTCAGGGTGAAGGTCCGCTTTAAGTAAATTAGTCTTTTCCTCTGTTAAACCGGACCTTCAGCGTGATTTAATGAAAAACCCAAACTCTTAAAAAAACGGTTCCCCAGCATCTAAAATTAATATATTTTACGTTTTTAGTCACTAACGTATTATTCTTTCCCCCACTGGGCTGCCACTCTATTCAGGAATTTAGGATATGGGCGCCGCCATCTTGACTCAGAAGCATCACACTTACTGAGGAGAGGAGAGTGGGATAAGGTACAGGGGGGCGGGTTATAGCTGTGCTTTGCTTAGACAGAGCAGAGCTGGGGTCAGGAAAAGGTCAGCAATCCCAGAATGCAGAGCAGCACAGTCAGGAGGCACTTCCTGTTTGCAGGCTGCCTGATAAGATGGCGGCTTCCATAAGCCGCCATCTTGGATGTTTAAAGGCTCATAACATGCAGTAGATGCAGGTAGGATGATTTTTAATGTGGACAATCTGTATGTACAGGGTGTGGGAAACATATAAGATAGACTCTTATTCAGAGTGAAGGTCCGCTTTAAGATTATTTTAAAGCTTGGTGTGCCCCTGGTCCCAGGTCGGGTAAGCTATAGATACTTGCATCTAAAATGTGGGGTGGGCCCCCGGAGGCAGTTCCATTGGTGGGCCCCCAGGCTTCCCAGTCCAACGCCGAGTGGATGCCTTTTTTATACACCCTGCATAAAAAAAAATCCATTAAAAGTGAACCAACGGTCAAAAACAAAAAAAAAAAGCCCAGGGGACTTACCTTTTAAAGGATGGGCGGTGGAGCCAAAAATGGGTTTCCATCCACTTTAAACTTTGAATATCTATGTTAATCAGCCAAAGCAACTGTTCTCTCGCCTTTATTGCCGCAGCTGACCTGAAGAAATGGAAACTTTTACCCCCCCCCATGGACGAGGACTCACTCTGGGACAAAGTTCCCCTCATTAAGCAGTTAAGAAAACTACTAAAAGAGAAACTTCGGAGGCCCCAGGAACTCCTGGGCCGCCCAAGTTCCTGTCCTGGGGGCTTCCCAAATTAGTATGCCCCACTGTGTGAAACCTCCAAGATGCTCAGGTCCACTCACCTTCTCCCCAGCCCTCGCCGCGTCACTGTGCTGCGGCCGCATTCCCGCTCACCTATAGGTGTGTGCATGCACGCCGCTGCAGCAAGGTGGGCGGGGCATGCAGCTGACGGCGCCGCACAGGTGCTTAACCTTCAGCAGCGCCAAAGGGAGCGAGTGACAGCGAGTGCCTCTGCCCCATGGGATTGGAAGGAAGGTGAGTGTATGGGACGACCTGGGGGGACAACATTTCAGCGAAATTTAACCAGAATAAACCTCACAATAAGCATATTGATTTACCAGAAAATTATTCTATCACCCTATAAAACACACTTTTAAACCTGCTTTGGTGCTTTGGTTCCCGGCCCCACCCACACTGCTTCTCAGCCCGGAGCACAAGCTGACACAAACACTGGGGTCTGTGCAGTGAGCAGGCGTTTCTTGCACTCACGTCATTGTCCTCAATCGTCCGCACAAATCTCACGCTGCCTATGGGGAATGGGAGTAGGGAATGCCACACTGCCTATATGGGGAATGGGAGTAGGGAATGCCACACTGCCTATATGGGGAATGGGAGAAGAGAATGCCACACTGCCTATATGGGGAATGGGAGAGGGGGATGCCACACTGCCTATATGGGGAATGGGAGGAGGGATGCCACACTGCCTATATGGGGAATGGGAGTAGGGAATGCCACACTGCCTATATGGGGAATGGGAGAAGAGAATGCCACACTGCCTATATGGGGAATGGGAGTAGGGAATGCCACACTGCCTATATGGGGAATGGGAGGAGGGATGCCACACTGCCTATATGGGGAATGGGATGGGGGAATGCCACAATGCCTATATGGGAGGGGGGATGCCACACTGCCTATGGGGAATGGGGGAGGGGAATGCCACACTGCCTATATGGGGAATGGGAGGAGGGGAATGCCACACTGCCTATAAGGGGAATGGGAGGGGGGATGCCACACTGCCTATATGGGGAATTGGAGGGGGAATGCCACACTGCTTATATGGGGAATGGGAGGGGGAATGCCACACTGCCTATATGGGGAATGGGATGGGGGAATGCCACACTGCCTATATGGGGAATGGGATGGGGGAATGCCACACTGCCTATATGGGGAATGGGATGGGGGAATGCCACAATGCCTATATGGGGAATGGGAGGGGGGGGTGCCACACTGCCTATATGGGGAATGGAAGGGAGGAATGCCACCCTGCCTGTAAATAGGGGAATCTGCACCTTGCCTATAATTTGGTTCACAAAATTTGGTTCAGAATATTTTTTTTTTTATTTTCCTTCTCCAAATCCTAGGTGCATCCTATAGGGTGAAAAATGCTGTATATATTTGAAATGTATAAATGCAAAACGCTAAACGATACTGACAAGCCACAAGAGAAGGGAAAAGCCTATAACTGAATAGTAGGGCCATTAGTCGGGTGTATAATGGACATGCTGGCATAGAGAGAGGATTGGTGCATCTGTTTATTATTTCTTATATGGCTAATTCCCTCAGACCTATTTCAGTTCAGTACAGCACCTAAAACGCATGTATGTGTTTATGATATATATATATATATATATATATATATATATATATATATATATATATATATCATAATTAGATATATAATAATAAATAAAAAAATTATATTTATTTTTTACACCAAGCTACTTGTGGTCCTGTGCTGGAACTTGATGAGTAGTCACTGTAGGTATAATTTCTAAATCAAGAGAATATTTGTGGCTGCTTCACATGTGCAGTTTGCTTACTTCTCCCTATTTTTGTTTTTCCATTCAGCTCTGATGTTTGTTCCTAATGGATTGTAAATGGTTAAATTGACACATTTGTCAGACGGGTGATTACATCATATTACAAGCATCGTCCCATGGAGCCTAAGCATGCATTTACCTACTTGCCGTGCTCCAGTACAGCTTAGCCTACCAGATTGGAAATTAAAAAAAAAAAATGACAGCACAATAGCAAATGGCTGATATCAAGTCCAATTCAGGAGAAATATTTATAAATAACAGCCTTACAGTTATGTGTAAAATCAAAGCATTCTTTCCTTACCTTCCGTGAAGCTGATCCATCCTGCTGTGCTGCTTGAATAATGCTGCTGTTGCTGATTTCTGGCCAGACACCCAGCTGTTTTCTAGTTTGATCACTTATTGCCAGACCAAATGGTGGACCTGACTCCACCCCTTCTGCATCACACTGTATGAGACATACTCTTTGTGGTATTGGTGGGGTGATTCACACAACCCTAGAGAAAGTTTTAAGGCATTTCTTAGAACAAGATATGAGATCACCAGCCACCTGGGAGGTACGGCAAGTATTCTTTCATTTAAAAACCTCTAGAGTTCCTTTAAAGTGGACCAGAACCCACGGCGATCGGCCTGGGAATCTATAAGATTCCCTCCCCCTTGGGCATCCAAAATCTGGATGCCCTGCTGTGTGAAACACCCAGGTCGCCTCATTCACTTACCTTGATTCCCGGTCCAATGGTGCATGCGCGAGCAGTGGCGCGTCCCCGCTATCCCTCTAGCAGGGTGCGTACCAGCACCAGGCATTTGTGAATAGCCGGCGCGGACACGCTTCCTGTTAGAGGGTAGGGGGGGATGCAGCTGCCAGCTCAGAGCACGATGATTGGACGAGTGGTTGGGTTACCTTCGGCGATCTGGGGGGTTTCACACAGCGAGGCATCCCCGATCGGGGGAAAGAACCAAAATCCTGGGTTTTGGTCCATTTTAAAGCCTGGCCTCTAGAGTTCCTAGTGCAGCCATTTGACACAGAGCTCAGCAAAATATGTTTAAAGGGATTTTTCATGCAATAGGTTAAATAAAGTAAACAGCAGCGTGACCTTGCCAAGAGGTTCTCCAGTGCTGTGTTTCCCAGGGATGGATTATAGGCAGGTGCGCGCCCCTGGGCCTCAACCATTTGCCCTGCAAGAGGGCCTCCACCAAATTTGGCACCTTGGTTCTCTGGGACCATAGGGACTAGGTAGCCCAAACTCGCTAGGGAATGTAGCCGAAACTTTCAGCTGCAGAACAAGCCCCCCACTGATTGTTAGACCCCCGGCCACCATGAGCAACGGTACCAGTATTCTGCCGCTCGGACCGGTTGACCATGATCTCCATGCCCTTGCAGCGGTGTATACCAGAGGTTCTCCCCTTTTTCAACAACACCGCTAAAGGACCCCCATAGGTCTGGAGATCACCGGACATTCTCTTAAATGGAAAAAAAATACTACATCAGGGGCCTCCACCAGGTTTTGTGCCCAGGAGCCTTCAACAATTAATCCGGCCCTGGTGCCTCCTCTCAGCTTGGTGCCCTGAGTAAGGAAATATACTTCCCCATCTGCCCCATCTAGTGCCACCCTGCTGATGTGGGCCACCAATACTAGCTCGAGGAGCTAGTCCAGACCATGCCCCCCTGTATATTGATGGTTTAATTACCACTCTCAGAGCTGCCATTCAAGCCCAGCTAACTCCTCCTTCCTTCCTCCCCACCAAGCCTCTTCATAGCGCCACCCCACCATTATGCTGATTATTATGCAGCTTCACAGCTCCAAGGGCCACGCCCATAGGCTTCAGAAGAGAAATCATATAGTGAACCTGTAAACCTTGATATCTCGGCCATCTCTTCTTCAATTTAAAAATGGTTTAGGACAGCACCAAGCCTCACCTGACACAATGGTGTAACAATTATCTTTGTCTGACATGTCACGTTAATGTTACTGCTTTAAAGTGGACCAAAACCCAGGATTTTGACTATCCTGGGTTTTGATCCTTTCCCCCTTGGCACCCCGATCGGTGGTGCCCAGCTGTGTGAAACCCTCCCAAATCACCGATGCCAACTCACCTCTTCCCGGTCCTACGGCGCATGCCCGGCCGCTCGTCCAATCGGCGCAGCCGCTGATGTCACGTCATCTAAGCCTTCGCCTAAGGCCAGCGGCTCCCAGCCCGCTGCCGGCCGCATCCCCCGCTTCCCTCTAACAGGTAGCGTGCCCGCGCCGGCCATTCACAAATGCCTGGTGCGGGCACACACCCTGCTAGAGGGATGGCGTAGTGCTGAAGTGGCTCGCGCATGCGCCGTTGGACCAGGAAGCAAGGTAAGTGTACGAGGTGACCTGGGGGGTTTTACACAGCTGGGGATGCCAGTTTTTAGATTCTCCAGGGGGAGGGAATTGATTGACCCGAGGATCTTTTAGATTCCCAGGCCGATTGAGCTGGGTTTTGGTCCACTTTAAGTGCAGCAAGCTGGCATATTAATGTTGTCAGGAGTGCAATTATAGAGTAGAATATCTGATACTGAGATTACCATGACTACTGCAGCCCCCTCTCCCTCCTGCGATCAATCCTCAACTCTGCTGCCTACCTCATCTACTTATCCTCTGCCTCTCCCCCTGCTGCTCCTCTCTGTCAATCACTCCACTGGTTCCCAGAATTCAGTTCAAATTACTAACCCTAACCTGCAAGGCTCTCTAGAGCCAAGCCCCCCACCTCATATAATTCATCACTAGTCCAAAAATACCGACCCAGATGCAGCTCTGCTCACGGCCTCCCCTGTCCTGCACCTTGATTACTTCCTCCCACTTTCTGAAATAATTCAGTTCAAAATACTAACCCTAACCTACACGTCTGTACAGCCAAGCCCCACCCTCATATATATTTAATCACTAGTCCAAAAATACCGACCCAGATGCTCTGCTCACGAACTCCACCTGTCTTCCAACTTGATCACTTTCTCCCAATTTTTCGAGTCCACTCCTCTGGAATGCCCTCCTTCATGCAATGCCTCACTTCCCTTCCCTTAAAGTGGACCAGAAGCCAGGATTTTTGGTCCTTACCCCGAGGGCACCCCGATTGGGGATGCCCCCGCTGTGTGAAACCCCCCAAGTCGCCCAAGCTCAGTCACCCTTCCCCTGTCCTACAGAGCATGCGCAGCCTCTCATCTAGTCAGCATTCTCAGATCCGCACCCGCCCCCTTCGTCTAAGAGTTTGTCTAAGGAGAGTGGTTCCAGGCGCGCTGACGGCCGCATCCCCCGCTAACCTTAAACAGGGAGTGTGTCCGCGCCCTGCTAAAGGTATAGCAGGGATGCGTGGTCGCTACTCATGCATGCTCTGTTGGACTGGGAAAAAACGGGGCATCCAGAATCAGGATGCCCTGCTGTGTGAAACTCCCCAGGTCGCCCATAAACTCACCTCCTTTCCTGGTCCAACGGCACATGCATGACCAGCGGCCGCATCCTCACTATCCCCTCTAGCAGTGCGCATTCCTACGCCAGGCATTTGTGAATGTCCGGCGTGGGCACGCTCCCTGTTACGGGGTAGAGGGGGATGCGGCCATCAGCGTGCTTGGAGCCACTGGTCTTAGACGAAGCCTTAGACAGCGTGATGTCGGTGGATCCGAGCGCGCTGATTGGACGAGCGGCTGCGCATGTGCCAGTGGACCGGGAAGAGGTGAGTTGGTGTCGGCGACCTGGGGGTTTTCATACAGCGGTGCACACCCGATCAGGGACAAGGATAGTCAAAATCCTGGGTTTTGGTCAACTTTAAAGGAGCACCATCGCAAAATATTGTAATATAAAAAGTCCATAAAAAGACTTCGGCTAATGAGAGGAGGGGTCACTTATACACCCGAACTGAATAAAACTTCCACCAAGCTTGTGGTTTCTTCTCCTGGTAGGAATAAAATTCAGGGGTGACAGGTTTAGTCTATGAGGGGTGACAGAGCCTGTCACCCGTGATTTCTTCCTTCTACCATTAAAATAAAAAAAAACTTGGCTGGATACTTCTTGATGTCGGGTGTATAAGTGACCTCTCCTCCCACCATATTTATATGGATTTTTATTATTAGGCCACTTTAGGTGATAGTGCTCCTTTAAAGTGATACAGCAGGCAAAGGTAATTGCCTATTATAAATGCCCTTCCTCGTGCAATTTGTTACTCTCCTTCCCTTAAAACCTTCAAAACCGCACTTAAAACCCATCTAGAAGAGCCTACGTGACCTACTGTGATACAGCAGGCAAAAGTAATAGTTACACCATTGTGCCGGGCTATGTTTGACGCTGTCCTAAACTGTTTTCTGTTTTCAAATTGAAGAAGAAATGGCTGAAATAACAAGGTTTACACCTCCTTCTCGTCATTTCTCTTCTGAAAAAAGTGGGAGTGGCCCTTGGATCTGTGATGCTGCATAATAATCAGTGATGATGAATCTGGAGGCGGAGTGAGGGGTGGGAGGAGGGCGGGACCAGCAATCCTGTCCCGCTACGCTGAGCTGATTGGGGGACAGGATGAAAAAGACAATGTCATTGTCTGAACCTGTAACCTCGATATCACGGCCATCTCTGCTTCAATTTAAAAACGAAAAAACGTTTAGGACAAAGCCAAACATAGCTCGACACAATGGTGTAACAATTACCTTTGCCTACTGTATCACTGTAGGTCAGATAGGCTCTTCTAGATGGGTTTTAGGTGCGGTTAAGGGAAGGGGAGTGACAAATTGCATTTATAAAGGGCATTTATAATAGGCAATTACTTTTTCCTGCTGTATCACTTAACCCACCTATCTTACCATCTTAACATTCCTCAGAACACTGGGCACCTGCTTAGTACATACCCTTTGTGACTCACCCTGTTGTCTCAACCCCTTTCCCTTTAGATTGTAAGCTCACAAGGTCAGGGCCCGCTCTCCCAATTTATTCCCGTATCTATGTGTTATGTTATGTATTTACTTGTCTGTTACATTTGATTTATAATATTGTGTGTTTTATATGCATTGTTGTTTTATGAGTATTTACTTGTCTTATCCCTGTACCGTGTACAGCGACATGGAATTCAATGGTGCTTTATAAATAAACTATAATAATAATAATAATAATAATATTTCAGAAATAACACATTTTCTAATCGGGGGTATTTTAGGTAACACTGCGAATATGACACATGCAAACGGAAAGAAACGCAGAAGAAAGCTTGCTCCTGCTTCATATAGCTTCGGTTCTATTCTGTCAGTCTTATAGGAGATTAAAAAAAAAAGCCAGTAATACAGTGCTGCAGGTGGGGGCTGCATCGAGGGGCATCCCCTGCTGTGTGCATGCATCTGATCACCCATACAAGTGAATGGGTGGGGGAAACCGCTCTGTGCAGTCTTTAAACCGGACCTTCAGCATCATTTAATGAAAAGCCCAAACCCTTAAAAAAAAACGTTTCCCCAGCTTCTAAAATTAATATATTTACTGTTTTTAGTCGCTTACTTATTATTCTTTCCCCCGCTGGACTTCAACTCTGTTCAGGACTCTAGGATACGGGCGCCGCCATCTTGCCTCTGAAGCATCACATATTGAGGAGAGAAGAGGGGGAGGGGTTATAGCTGTGCTCTGCACAGACAGTGCAGAGCTGGGGTCAGGAAAAGGACAGCAATCCCAAAATGCAGAGCAGTATAGACGCTTCCTGTCTGAAGGCAGGTTGAGACTCCACGGATCGTCATCTTGTATGTTAAAAGGCTCAAAAAAGGCAATAGGTGCTGGTAGGATGCTTTTTAATGTGGGCAATCTGTATGTACAGGGGGGAAACATACAAGATAGGCTCTTATTCAGGGTAAAGGCCCGGGTTAATGTGGGCAATCTGTATGTACAGGGGGGAAACATACAAGATAGGCTCTTATTCAGGGTGAAGGTCCGGGTTAATGTGGGCAATCTGTATGTACGGGGAGGGGGACATACAAGATAGGCTCTTATTCAGGGTGAAGCTCCGGGTTAATGTGGGCAATCTGTATGTACGGGGAGGGGGACATACAAGATAGGCTCTTATTCAGGGTGAGGGTCCAGATTAATGTGTGCAATCTGTATGTACAGGGGGGTAAACATACAAGATAGGCTCTTATACAAGACAGGCTCTTATTCAGGGTGAAGGTCCGGATTAATGTGGGAAACATACAAGACAGGCTCTTATTCAGGGTGAAGGTCCAGTTTAATTGTCTTCCTTGGGGTGATAACCTACATGGTAGGGCCTATAAGGACTGGGGGGGAGGGTGGTATCAGTGTTAGAGTAAATGCCCATAAACTCTTCTGCTTTGATTGAACAGGACTTTCACCCTGAATAAGAGTCTATTATATATGCACCCCCCTGTACATACAGATTGCCCCCATTAAAAATCATTCTACTTGCATCTACTGCATTTTCTGATCCTTAAAACATCCAAGATGGCGCCCATTGAGTCTCGGGCTGCCTGCAGACAGGAAGTGTCTTCTGACTTTATGCCTAAGTCTCCAAAAGATAATACAACACAATGATGAATCAATGTCCCTTATTTTGGGTGCGCTATTTCTCAATATCACACCACTGTTAGAGACAATGCTGCGCGTCACAGGAACGCCCCCCTTGACACGCCCCCTTCATTGCAGTGAATGAAAAGGGGCGTGCCATAGTTCCTGTGACGCGCCTCACCGTCAACAGCAGCACAGCGGTGTCATGAGACGAGGAGGAAGGCGCAGGTCTGACATCAGACTATCCAGTAAGTTTGTAAGCACTGGACCAGCGACGATGGCCTGCGGGGGAATAAAAGGCGAGTATAGCGATTTTTATTTTGTGACTGAAGTCTGACTTTAACCCCTTGTCTCCCAATAAGGGGTTTAATGTATGCATGCCCCTTTTGTATAAACAGCGACACATGCTGGCAAAGTCTCTATCCTGCAGTAGTACATACTCTCTCCAAAGCTGCTTCTTCCAGGGTCTACCATAGGTATTAAAGGGCACATTTTATATAGTACAAGAGCCTTTCCCAGGTCTTATTTGCCATGTAGCTTATAGCCATGTCTATTGACTCAGCCTTATATAGAACCTCACTCTTATGGCGTTTTTTGAGGCCAGACATCTTCCCATTGGTACAAAAGTCTTAAAGGAGCCACAACACTCAACCCTGTTAGCTTGCAGGCCAGCATATAATCTGTCTCTAAACTTGGTTAAAAACAGAGGACTCGGTCACACACATATGCAGAAGTATGCTTAAGCTGCACCACTACGCCAAAGTGCCTCTGTGGGGTGCAGTCCTAACTCTAATCTCTGAGAGCCCATTTGGGACATACAGTGCAATAGGTAAATTGGGAGCAGGCTTACCTGAGGTTGCCCTAAACCTCTCAAGTGCAAGCCATGGGGTGGAAGGGTCAAAGACCTTGCAATACAGCCTAGACCCCACACTCCATGTGCTTGCACAAATTCAAAAGAAACAAAGGGGGGGTGGCAGCCGCTCAGACCATTTTATAACTAACCTGGGAGGTGCACGTTAGCAGGGCAATTGGGATACAAAAGTCTTCCCATTGGTACTCCTGACCTTTTGCGTCAGTTGGGAAAATTGTGCCCCTCTGCTATCAGCAGGTGCATCAAGGAAGCGGTAATGGATCCCTATAATTTCCCCATTCTGGGTAACTGCTCTACATTCTACAAGGACAGTCCAGTCCCTATAAAATTGATAAGCTGGCATTGAGGAAAAGTCTAAGTTTGTAAACGTTTCCACAGAATTCTGAGCAGCCAAGTGCCAGAGGAGGCACAAGGTGCTGCTACCCTCTCTGCTGTTCCCGCTCTGTAGACCACCCTGCCGCAGCATGGAAGTTCCCAGTGTATGGCAGTGTTCCCAGTGCCTGCTGGCCAGGACCAGGTAATACAGCTCCTGGCTTCACAAACTGGGGCTGTGGGAGGATGATTAGTAGTGTTGAGGTAAGCGGGTTGTCTGGTCTGTGGTCATGAAAGTGGACTTTTCCTTGAAGTGGTAGGTGGCCCTCCAATTTTATTCCGATTTCCTTGGTATAGCTCCGCCGATTTGTTTGGGCCTATAAGCTCTCTCAGCTGCTGTCTCAGCAGTGTGTAATTCTACTTACTATGAGCTAAGCTTCCTGTGCTGGAGTGGGACCATCAAGAGAAATCAGGGCTTTCTTCATTGTCTTCCCAATTTTCACTCCTATACGTAGTGTTGCCCGAATTTTCTTGGGCCCCATTACATGGCTTCGGGAAAAATTACAACCAGTACTTATTTTGTAATTCTATATTTTTCATACTAATTTTGTAATTATTAAATTTTGTACTAATTTTGTAATTATTTTTCATACTAATTTTGTAATTATTTCTTTTCTTACTAATGTAATTGTTTTCATTTTTGAATTTTTTTTTTTTTTTATAGCGTATGGCAAGGTTTTCCTTGTGAGGAAAGTGACTGGCCCGGATGCAAACCGCCTCTATGCCATGAAGGTTCTACGTAAAGCTGCTCTGGTTCAGAAGGAGAAGACTGCGGAGCACACAAGGACAGAACGTACTGTGTTAGAACACATAAGGGAAAGTCCCTTCCTTGTGACGCTTCATTACGCCTTCCAGACGGATGCCAAGCTCCACCTTATACTGGGTAGGTCACTGTACACTGTGCTTTTTGAATCCTTGGATTTTAACACTGTGAATACTTTTCCTGTTAGTCACAATACCTGGAAGCACTCCAGTCGACTTTGGATATTGGTATGGGAAAGGCAATGCAACAATCTTAAGCATATGATGTTTCCTCCAGATGAAGTATTTGTTTTTAATTCTGCTTTTTTTATTTAAGTGGACCAAATCCCACAACCCAACAACCCTGGACAGGGCCGGAGGCAGCACCCAGCAAGGCTGGTCAGCTGCCAGGGGACCCACTGACAGCTGGCACGATGTGGTTTAAAGCGGACCTTCACCCTGAATAAGAGCCTATCTTACATGCTTCCCACACCCTATACATACAGATTGCTCACATTAATCCAGACCTTCACCCTGAATAAGAGCCTATCTTGTATGCTTCCCCCTGTAAATACAGATTGCCCACATTAATCCGGACCTTCACCCTGAATAAGAGCCTATCTTATATGCTTCCCACACCCTATACATACAGATTGCTCACATTAAAAATCATCCTACCTGCATCTACTGCATGTTATGAGCTTTTAAACATCCAAGATGGTGGCACAGCACAGCTATAACCCCGCCCCCTGCACTTTATCCGGCTCGCCTCTCCTCAGTATGTGATGCTTCTAAGGCAAGATGGCGGCGCCCGTGTCCTAGAGTCCTGAACAGAGTTGCTGCCCAGCGGGGGAAAGAAGACTAAAAATGTCAAATATATTAATTTTAGATGCTGGGAAATTGTTTTTTAAGGGTTTGGGCATTTCATTAAATCCTGCTGAAGGTCCGGTTTAAGTACTTTTTTTTTTTTTGCTAACGTTGTAAATCTAAAAAAAATGCTCCAATAGGGGATTGGAGTGCAAGAAGTCCCTGTCACGGTGAACTTACCTGGGTTCCGGTCCCGCGGTGTCTCCGGGCGCCTGGCTGGGACTCTTCCTGCCCGTCGGCTCGAGCTGCTCCATGCACGGCTACCGCCTCCTCCTCTGCTCTTCCCTGCATCCCTGGCTTCCATGCTCGTGCGCAAGCACGTCCCTCATAGGACTTATGAGGGACGTGCTCGCTGAGTTAAAGGGACCAATCTCTTTAAACTATGTCCTGGGCGTAACGCCCCTCAAAGCTCTATTGGGCATCCTGCCCAGAGAGTTGTATGTGCACCAATCACTACACACTCCCTTGTCCTATCCTGTAGTGCTCAGCCCTATAAAGGTTTTACCCCTTCAGTACATCCGTGCCCGTGATAGCGTTTAGCTGGGTTTGCCTTTGCTCCTGAGTATTCCTGTTTTGATCCCGTTGCCGACCTCGTTTGTTTGACCATTCTGTGATTGCCGCCTGGACCGACTCTTGCTTGTACCCTGACCACGCTTCTGTCTTATCCCTTGTGCTGCGTACCTGTCGCCTTCCGGATTGACCTTTGGCCTGACCTCAAGTCTTCTATTGTCTCTCCTGTGGTGTATGACCCCCGGCTCCTCGACATTGCCCAGTCTGGCCCTTGGTTCACCCGCCTTCACCCCCTGTAAGCTCACATCCTTTGTGCTACTAAGTCCTGGGGGCAACCGTGTCCTGCGAGGCGTGTATAGCGTCCCGGCAAACGGGGACTTGACTAAAAGTGAAGCTAGCAGCGGAGATTGGGGGTTGTGGGCTTACCTCGAAAGCGGGTGTCCCACGGGGCCTGACATTCCCTCTTAGTTTTGGCCATGGAATTTATAAACCCCTGACCCGCGACTCTCCACCACAAAGGGGCCCACTAAGACCATGCCACCCGAGGGCCCACATAAACCTGGAGCCGGCCCTGGAATATATAAGATCGCTTTATTCCTCCCCACGGGGCAGACAGAATCTGGTTGCACCACTGTTTGAAACCCCTCAGGTCGCCTGGAAACTCATCTTCTTTCCCGGTCCAACAGCATATGTGCCAGCAGCAGGTGCATCCCTGATATCCTTTAGCAGGACGCGTGCCCAAGCCAGGCATTTGTGAATGGCCGGCGTGGGCACGCTCCCTGTTAGAGTATAGCAGGGATGCAGCCACCAGCGTGCTCAGATCCGTTTGCCTTAGACGAGCTCTTAGACGAAGGGGCAGGAGCGGATCAAACAAGAGGCCAGGCATGCATTGTAGAACTTGCGAAGGGAAAGTCAGATCGGGTGACCTGGGGGGTTTCACACATCCCTGATCGGGGTGCCCTGGGGGCAAGAACCAAATCCCAGGATAGTTAAAATACTGGGTTTTGGTCCACTTTAAACTGTTGTAAGCAGTCAGCAGGGTTGGTCCTGGATTAGATATATGTGCCGCTGAGGATTACAGTGCAAAGTGCCCTGGATAAAGCTACTGGCTGGCAAGTTAGGTTGTCAAGCAGTTTGTTTAAATTGGTTTTCGAGGCTGTAGAGTTTGGTTGGGATGGCCACTCCCATACTCCAGTCCAGGATTCACACATTTCCTGGCTAAACACTCAGGTGTGCACCTGAGTTTATATTAAAGTGGACCAACACCCGGGCCGATCAGCATCGGGCCCCCGATCAGGGGTGCCCCGCTGTGTGAAACCCCCCAGAAAGCCCCGAAATCCCTACCTGCTCCTCCATCCAGCGGCACATGCGCGAGCTGCCGCCGCTCGCGCATCCCTCTAGCAGGGCGCGCACCCGCGCCGGGCGTTTGTGAATGGCCGGCGCGGGCGCGCTCCCTGTAAGAGTGCCGCGCGGGAGGCGGTGGTGGGCATGCTCGCTTGTCCGGCGACGGACCTCGCTTGTCCGTCGGCGGGGATTGGCTGCAGCGGTCACGTGGGAGCGGGGACAGGTGAGTTTTTGGGGCTTTCTGGGGGGTTTCACACAGCGCCCCCCCCCCCCCCCGATCGGGGTGCCCCACCGAAGTGGACCAAAACCCAGGATAGTCAAAATCCTGGGTGTTGGTCCACTTTAAAGTGGACCAAAACCCTATTTTTTTTTACTAGCATCCCCTGCATTGCTCCCCCATGAAGAGAACCTTTTGCCAATTTTCACTGCTCCTGCTTGACTCTAATCCCAGATAATGGCCCTTGTTTTAGCTGTAAAGCTCTGCCTCCATCCATTTATTGCCATTGTTGTGTGTGGTGATGATGTCATTGCCGCACCAATGCAATGACTAATCACTTGCCATCTTACAGAGAGGGACAGCAAAAAATACTGTTTCAGGACGATTCGAAAAACAAAATTATCCATTTCTAGTTCTACACCCTAAGAGGGGAATATCGACAGGGGCTATGGGAAAATATATTTCACAAGTCTGGTGGGTTTTGTTCCGCTTTAAGGGAAAAGCTGCTTTATGTCAGAGAGACAAAAGAAATGTGAGCTAAGCAGCAGGAGGCAGCTAACCCTGCTGCTCTGCTGGAAGTTGGATAGAGCCAGCGTCTGCCTGAAAAGCCTGTTATTGGGTGAGCTTGGGAATTATGTGTTTGACTTTTTGGCTGAAGAAAGCATGATTTGTTTGATGGACTTTGGATGCAATGCTGAACTGGAACTGGTGACTGTTCCTGAGAATAAAAATCCTGTGTTTGCACAAGAACTCTTCCAATGGTGTGCTCGGTGGGGCCTCTTAAATATATTAAAATATTGCCTGTAATGCAATCATGCTTCAATTTCATGGGCAATTACAATAAGATCAATTTAGGGGCCTTCACTTACCAATGCTTGGTGAAATGATTTAAGTCCATCAATAGATGAATGGTGAAAACCTTTTAGAAATGTTAATTACTTGAAATAAACTTCCTATTGGAAGAGTTTTCACACAACAAAAACAGTAAAAGTTTAATCAGTGTTTTTCAGTATTCACCAGTGGGTAGTGTGGAAATTGCTAGGTTTCCCACAGCGTCCCCACAGCTAACCATAGACCAAGAAATACGAGACAATTCTGCAAAAAGAAAAGTAACCACTTCCTACATGCATAACTTACCCTGTTTATAGAGGAGGGAGCAGATTTTAGGTCTGTGAGTTTGACAGGTAGGATCATCTCTTTAGTAGATTTGAATCCCAAGGGGTGAGCAGGATTTTTTTTACTTCAATATGTCTTTATTGAAATTTTCATTTTATACAGAACAGTAGGTAAAGACGAGAAAAAAAGGGGGATCACATGGTGAGGCAACACGGCTATACAGTACAATGCATTACACCCTTAATCGGCCTACAGGGTTCCAGATCAACGTCCTTTGACATCCCAGGGTATGACCTGCCTCTGGGATTAGGGGATTCACTGTCCGATACCCTAAGTCGACATTCTGTATCACTCCGGGTCACCCGCGCTATGGTATGTCCACCCCCTTCCTGTAATCGCCAGCCCTGGCCAGTCCTTCCATCACCTAAGTGGCCGTATCCACCCCTCTCAGCGATCAGGAGAGATGAAAGAGGTGTGGAGAAGAATAGAGAGAAAGAACAAAGAGAACAGATAGAAAGAAAAAGGAACCGTGAGGCCCGATATCTCCCGCCCGGACCCCGCCCCCCCCCAAGCCCAGTCAGACTACCCTTCACCAATCCGAAGATCTGATTCCCCCCCCCCCCCCCCCGCTGCCACCCCCCTCACCTCTAAACACACTCCAGGAGCTCCCGGAAGTCTGGAGAGACTTGTGAAACCTCCCAGAAGGTCCATGTTTTAAGGAACCTCTGGGTCCCCTCCTCGATCTTCTTCAAAGCCAGCTCCTCCATTCTCTTGATATTCTCCACCTCCCCGTACCATTCTAACAGGGAGGGAGCAATGGCAGTGCGCCAATGTCTGGGGATCACTGATCTGGCAGCCGTGAGTAAGTGTCTCAAAAGTCCCTTCTTGCTTGCCGCCACCGACCCTGGGATCATTGAAAAGAGGGTTACCTGTGGTGTGTTTGGAACGCTTTAGAGTCTCAGGTGTTTATAGATTCTGAGCACCCCCTCCCAAAAGGTCTTCACCATCGGGCACTCCCACCAGATATGGACCATAGTACCTGGGGCCCTCCCGCACCTCCAACAATCCCCGGACTCCGCCCCCCGATCCGACGGGCAACTATACCATCTCGCTAGAATTTTATAATTCCTTTCCTGTGCCCTGCATGCCATGGATAATTTGTGGGTAAGCGCGAAGGACTTCTCCCATTCCTCAGGCTCAAATGTTTGTCCCAATTCCTCCTCCCACTTCCTACAAAACCGGAGCGACTCCCGACTCTCCCCTCCCCGTCCTGAAAAATCTTGTACAGAGTAGAGATCACATGTTTAGCGGGTGTTGGGTCCTTAAGCAGCCGCTCCAGGGCTGTGAAGGGACGAGAGAATTCCGACACAGGAGTATGGGATTTGACAAAGGCAACCAGTTGGGCGTGCATTAGCCAAGAGATATTCCCACTTCCACTTCGGCCCCGCAGGACAGAGAGGGAAGGCGGGCCCGTACTTGACACTATGTCTCCCAGTCTAGTGTCTTGAGACACTTCCCAAAGGGGGAATGTCTTAGAGTTCATTGCTGGAGGAAATGCCGGGTTGCTGAATAGCGGAGTGAGAGGACCAGGCCTGAGTGAAAGTTCCCCCCTCCTCAAAAACCTTTCCCATATTGACTGCAAAGGGCCCACTAGAAAGGGTAGCTCCTGTTTTTGGGGCCGGCGTGAGGGGTCCACCCAAGGCAGGGCTGTCAGCCCAAGTGGGGAGGTGTCACTCTCAATACTAACCCAGCACTTACTTTCCTTTTGATGAAACCAATCTGAGAGACGTACCAGCACCGACGCAGCCTCCCCTCACTTTTGGGCCTGCAAAGCGTTGCTCTCCGCACCCTGTGCCTCTTGTTGTCCCAGATTTAAAAATGGCCTCTTGAAGCAGCTTGAAGAAGCCACGCTCTGGGGCCAGTGGGATTGCCTAAAATAAATATAGGACGTCTATTTTTAAGATATTTATGCGACCAAGCCAAGAATGGTGTTTTTTACTATAGAGGTTTAAGTTGGTGACCGTTGAACTGAGGAGCGGAGCGTAATTAAGTTTGTAGAGTTTTCCCAGGTCTGAGGGCAGCTGCACCCCCAGGTATTTAATGGCCGGCCTCTCCCTGCCACTTGAAGGGGAAATTCGCCCGTAGGAGCTGCTGATTCTGCGTATCCAGGGAGATCACCTCCCTCCCCGCGGGACATCCGAGATCGGGATGTCCCGCGGGGTGAAATCCCCCCAAACACCCCAAATCCCCTTACCTTGTCTTCCGCCGCCGCCTCCCTCGCGCCCCTCTAGACGTGCCCGCGCCGGTCGTCTGTGAATGGCGTCAAGAGTGACGCGCGGGAGGCGGCGGAGCCACTTGTCCGCGGCTGTCAAAACGCTTGTCCGTCAGCGCTGGGAGCGGGGAGAGGTGAGTTTTTCGGGTGATCGGGGGGGTTTCACACAGCGGGGCACCCCGATCAGGGGTGCCCCACCGAAGTGGACCAAGACCCAGGATAGTCAAAATCCTGGGTGTTAGTCCTCTTTAAAATCTCTGTTTTAGACAGATTCACTTTAAAGTTACTGAGTTCGCTGAAACGCTCCCCTAGGATGGAGGGCATAGATATATGCGGTGAGGTGATATACATAAACAGGTCATCAGCAAAAAGAGAGAGCTTGTGCTCCTTCCCCCCACAGGAAATCCCACTAATAGAAGGATTAGCCCTCAGGGCATTGGCCAGGTGCTCCATCACTAAAACGTAGAGCAGCGGGGATAGGGGGCACCCCTGGTGAGTGCCATTCCAAATACTGAAGGGGCCCGACAGGGAGCCGTTGACCTTTACCTTTGCGGTAGGGTCGTGGTATAGAGCCATGATTCTGGCCAACATGACCGGACCTATTCCCACTTGATCCAGCGTGACACAGGAGTAAAGGCTGAGTTCTGGTGGATATAATTTTAGCATATATTTCGGGTTCGGATGACCTTGCGCTTTCAGATTTAGCTTGTTTTTTTCTTGTTTGCATATTGATATTTTAAGAAAATGTGTTTTATATCCAGCTTTTTATAGATTTTTTTAAGGGAAACGTTGTGCAACCAAAGAGTTCTCTGAGGCATTACTAAAAAATATTTAAAAAAACACTGGAAAAATTACAAATAAGACAAGGTGTTTGGCAACTCTTCCCTTGACACTACCAGTGCATGTTGGGTATTGTTCTGTTAGAGGGAACTTGCTTTTTCAGATTTAACATGTCTTTTCTTGTTTGCATATTATTATTTTTTATTTAGGAAAATTTTACTTTTTTAGGTAAGCCCTGTGTAACCAAAGAATTTATTGAGAAATTACTTCCAGAAAACTGTGCTCACATCAACAAGCCTGGTATGCCTAGAAAGCTTGAGGTGTGTACTTTCAGAGAATATATAGTTGTGGGGGGATTACAGATGTAAAGGGTTGTCTTTCGAGAAAAACTGCAAGGTGCATATAGCAGTTGTTTTTTTTTCTCCTGGGCAGGATGGGGTGTCTACCACTACATATGTGGTACCGTTGTAACCAGGAGAAATGGGGAGAAATTACACGCAATATGATTTTATTGGAAAACTTACATTTTTTATGACAAAAAAACACTACAAAAAGTAAAAAATAGATTTTTTTAAAATTTTTGCACATATTTCACCCAAAAATCTTGAGACTACAATACGAAAATAAGGCATTTTATGTTAAATCCCAGACATTGCTGAAAAAACAATGTATAATGTTCATGAAAATCCTTCATGTTCATAAACATGTATATCGCAAAAATAGAGAAACGGTCTGGCAACAGAGGGTGACAATATCTCTAGGTATGCTGGCAGTTAAAGGGATACAAAAGGCAGAGACAATTGTTTGACTACTGTGTCAGGCTACATTTGGCACTGTCAGAAAACTATTTTCTGTTTTTAGATTAAGGAACAAATGGGCAAGATATCGAGGTTTACAGATTCACCTTATCATTTCTCTTCTGAAGCATGTGGGTGCAGCCCTTGACTCTTTGATCCTGCACAATAATCAATATAATGAGTGGGGTCTGTAAGACAGGTATTCTCATCACCCTGGCTGTTCTTTCTCTCTCCCAGTGTCCACAGTGCGATGATGTGGAAGCTTTAGACCACCAGCTTAGCCCTATAATTGGTGGTCTATGGCAAAGGAATTCAGTGTCATCTTTTTAACTGGAACTAAGGAAAATTGTTAATGCACTACCGTGAAATTATTGGGTGCTTGAGCCTGGGTAGTCTCAATCCCATGCAGATTTAAGAAAGGTAGATGGTCAGATTAAAGATTTAGTCAGATTAAAGCATCTCCAATGTAGTTAGGCAAACTTTAAAAGTCCATAAATGACAATAGTCCTGGCTAACGCGTTTCAGTCTCGATCCAGTCCTTAGTCATTGTTGTCTTTTTCAGTTGGTACACTAGGCCATACGTCAACTGTAAGTGTAAGTAAGTGTAAGCAGTGCATAACATTAAAGGAAGTATACCCACGAATCCTCTGAATAAGAGCCTATCTTATATGTTTCTCACACCCTGTACATACAGATTGCCCACATTAATCCGGACCTTCACCCTTGATAAGAGCATATCTTATGTTTCCCACACCCTGTACATACAGATTGGCCACATTAAAAATCATCCTACCTGCAGCTACTGCATGTTACGAGCCTGTAAACATCCAAGAAGTGCTCCTGGCTGTGCTGCTCTGCATTCTGGGACTGCTGACCTTCTCCTGACCCCAGATCTGCTTTGTCTGAGCAAAGCACAGCTATAACCCGCCCCCCTGTACTTTATCACACTCTCCTCAGTAAGTGTGATGCTTCTGAGTCAAGATGGTCGGTGCTCATATCCTAAAGTCCTGGACAGAGTTACAGCCCAGTGGGGGAAATAATAATGTAAGTGACTAAAAACTTAAAATATATTAATTTTAGATGCTGGGGAATAGTTTTTTAAGGGTTTGGGCTTTTTAATATATCATGGTGAAGGTCCAGTTTAAGAACGTGCATATTTATCTACACCTTATGTCTTCTAGGTAAAAGGGCAACGCGTAAAAAGCATGTCTTCTAATATTGCGCCTTTCTATTATTGATAGACTATGTTAATGGAGGAGAACTTTTCACTCATCTTTATCAACGAGATAACTTCTCGGAAGAGGCTGTGCGCTTTTATTCCGGCGAGGTTATTCTAGCTCTCGAGCATCTCCACAAGGTGAGGCTTTGTCTACCTTCCTTGGCTCTGCATTGCGGTGACGGGCTTCCCTCTGACTCCATCCCTCTCTTCCCTAGCTGAGCATTGTATACAGAGACATCAAGCTGGAGAACATCTTGTTAGACAGCGATGGTCACGTGGTGCTCACAGACTTCGGCTTAAGTAAAGAATTTTTGACTGAAGAGGTGAGATGATTATTACGCTTTTAATGTAGAAGGGTATGTGTGTTTTTTTTTCTTTGTTGGCAATCATTTAATGGAATTGCTTTGCTATTGCAGCGTTGATATGAGTGACACCAGGGGCAGACTGGCCATAGGAAGTGCGCCATGGTATTGCTTTGCCATTACAGCTTTGATATGGGTGACACCAAGGGCAGACTGGCCATAGGAAGTGCACCCTGGTATTGCTTTGCCATTGCAGCTTTGATATGGGTGATACCAAGGGCAGACTGGCCATAGGAAGTGTGCCCTGGTATTGCTTTGCCATTGCAGCTTTGATATGGGTATAGAATAAGTAGTTGGTGGCACACTCTTATTAAAGCATTAAACATCAAGCTCTAGCTAATAAATATCTGGGTGCTGCCCAATGGGATAATTCCTCATATCCCATAGACCATATATTGTTAGAAATTCAGGCGCACACCAATTATGCTAAAAAGGTTTTTTTTTACTTTTTGGTTATGCAATTAAATTCATATAGGCAGATACAAAATAGTACATTATCACAAGGCAATATATTTACAAAGGTATACATACATTTACTATAGGCAGTCTCTTCTATGAACTCAATCTGTGGTCTCTGGTATGTCAGCTGTATCATATAATCAAGCATAGGATGATAATGGGATAAGCAACATAATTATGTCCAAACTATGAGTTCATACAGAGAAACGCCAAGTGCATAGTATCTTAAGCGTATATTCCATTAGCTCATAAGAGCGCTCCTTGCTGCAGACTGCGGTAAATATATAGTCAGCGTGACATGTAGTTAGTACTACAGCTTACATGTACAAGTTCAAACAATGGATAAGCATCAAGATAAACTTTAACATAGATTTATCAATGTGTATTTACAAAATAGGTTCAAAACAATGTACATAGCAAAGAAAGAAAGAAGCATATTGCCCAAGGTTGTATAATATAGCATAGGTGGGGGCAATCCTCCCACGTTCCGGGGATCACGTCCCCTTTCTCAAGGAATAGTGCCCTGACTTGTACAGCCATGCGCGCATTTTTAAATGAGAGATCCCCCAGGCCGGCTGTGTGAACGATCGCGGCGTCGCGTCACTTCCGGTGCGGCGCTTCACGTCACATCCTGTCTCGGCGAGTCCCGATCTAGCACCAATCAGAGGCTGGGAACAGTGACCTCATCATATGGGAGGCACACTACACCCAGTCTACAACTGCGCAGACGCGCGGGGCCCGCAAAGACAGACATGTTTGTGAAGCCTAAAACGACACTTCAGCATAACAGAAAGCAATAAAGCGATGTCTTTCTTTTTGATTATTCTTTTTGTTCAGGGATCTTCTCAGGGGGATAATCTTCCTATGGCTTGGCTGTACATCCTATATTAACACTAAAACAAGATTAAAAACTTTAAAAACAATACTATAGGGTATAATCATATACTGCCACCTAAAGGTGGTAAATATACATAACACACTGACCAGTTTTAGTACTACGGAAATTCTCCCTCATATACACTAATGTAAATAGGTGACCTTATCTCTTACTTATCTTTATATTTCAATATTTACCCTAATACTCTACACGGGGGCCTCTCTCTGTATTTACAAGAACCTTTATAGAAAAGGAGAAAAATCTAGTTCCTCATTAAGTCCCAAAGGGGTTTTAGTTCTCAAACGATAAATCCAATGTAACTCCCTCTGTAATGTCAATCTCTCTACGTTACCACCTTTTGCAGGTTTTTCACTACTTCTAACACAGTGAACCTCAGCTGTGAGACTTGATGTCCCTCTTGCCAGAAATTCCTGGCAACAGAGGATTCTGTATCACATCTCCTAATTGCACTTCTGTGCTCACTAATCCTATCTCTAACGGGTCTATTTGTCTTGCCAATGTAAATCTTACCACATGGACACTTCAATGCATAAATTACATTGCTTGTTGAGTAATTGGCAAAAAAATTTATAGCTTGTCCTGTCTGAGGATAAAAGAACTTTTTTGATTTTATGACAAAATAACATTGGCTGCAATGACCACATGGGTACATTCCTAAAGGACTAGATAAAATATTAAGCCAATTAGTACCTGTTCTAGATATCTCACTAGCCGTTAATTGATTGCTGGCCCTTATCAAGCGGTTCCTTATACTCCTAGATTTCTTAAAAGCGAACATTGGCGGATGTTGAAAGACCTCTTTCAGTTTTTCATCACTGGATAGAATGTGCCAATTCTTCCATATGATATGACGGACCTGCGGGCATTTAGTGGAGTAAGTCAGTACGCAAGGTATTTTCTTGTCCTGTCTGAGGATAAAAGAACTTTTTTGATTTTATGACAAAATAACATTGGCTGCAATGACCACATGGGTACATTCCTAAAGGACTAGATAAAATATTAAGCCAATTAGTACCTGTTCTAGATATCTCACTAGCCGTTAATTGATTGCTGGCCCTTATCAAGCGGTTCCTTATACTCCTAGATTTCTTAAAAGCGAACATTGGCGGATGTTGAAAGACCTCTTTCAGTTTTTCATCACTGGATAGAATGTGCCAATTCTTCCATATGATATGACGGACCTGCGGGCATTTAGTGGAGTAAGTCAGTACGCAAGGTATTTTCTTTTCTCGGATTGCGTGCCAGAAGAGATGACTTACTTCTACTAAATGCTTCCTCTCTAGCTTTTTCAATGATTTCCAAGGGGTAACCCCTCTTCAGAAAACTCTGTGACATTCTGTGTGCCTGTTGCATAAAGGTGGCATCATCACTAATGATGCGGCGTAGCCGCAGGAATTGACTAGATGGTAAACCTTTTTTAAGAGGTACCGGGTGGAAACTATCGAATGCCAAGTATGTGTTGCGATCAGTTGGTTTAGTATAGACACTCGTATGTAATACATTATCTCTCTTAATGATTAGTACATCTAAAAAATGTACCTGTTCCTGATGCTCATCAATTGTAAAAGAGATGGTTGGACTTGCTGCATCCAGATCCTCTTTAAATTGGGTCAATTTGTCATGGGGTCCCTGCCATATAAAGAAAACATCATCTATATACCAAACCCATAGCAATACATAGATCTCAAAGTATGGGTGCGTATATACGTATTGGGACTCAAAATGTGCCATGAACAGATTGGCATAGGATGGGGCCACATTGGACCCCATCGCTGTGCCTTGTTCTTGTAAATAGAAGCTATTTTTATACTGAAAGTAGTTTCTCCTCAATATCAGGTTCATCAAGTCCATATGGAATTTCTTATTTTCAGTGGACAGTCCCATGTCATGTAAAGTACGATCAATAACTTCTAACCCTAGATCATGGGGTATGGACGTATACAGGCTATTAACATCCATACTGCATAGCCAACTGTCAACTGGTAGAACCCCAAGATCTTTTATTTTATTGAGAAAATCCCCAGTATCAATCAAATATGATTGTGTTGAAATAACTTTTACCTGCAGAATCTTATCCAGATATGTGGCTAGGGGTTGAAAAATAGAGCTAGTTCCCGCTACGATTGGTCTCCCTGGTGGTCTCTCTGCATCTTTATGAATTTTCGGGAGAATATAAAACAGAGGGATTAGCGGATCTATACTCGATTAAAAAACGATCCTACTGGAGACCTTAAAGATGAGATTACTGAGATCTTGAAAGGTGGCTTAGAGGCAAAGCACATTGATAAGAAATTGTTTGATTATCTTAATTGTAAAGATCCGCTAATCCCTGAAGTGACGCGGCGCCGCGATCGTTCACACAGCCGGCCTGGGGGATCTCATTTAAAAATGCGCGCATGGCTGTACAAGTCAGGGCACTATTCCTTGAGAAAGGGGACGTGATCCCCGGAACGTGGGAGGATTGCCCCCACCTATGCTATATTATACAACCTTGGGTAATATTCTTCTTTCTTTGCTATGTACATTGTTTTGCACCTATTTTGTAAATACACATTGATAAATCTATGTTAAAGTTTATCTTGATGCTTATCCATTGTTTGAACTTGTACATGTAAGCTGTAGTACTAACTACATGTCACGCTGACTATATATTTACCGCAGTCTGCAGCAAGGAGCGCTCTTATGAGCTAATGGAATATATGTTTAAGATACTATGCACTTGGCGTTTCTCTGTATGAACTCATAGTTTGGACATAATTATGTTGCTTATCCCATTATCATCCTATGCTTGATTATATGATACAGCTGACATACCAGAGACCACAGATTGAGTTCATAGAAGAGACTGCCTATAGTAAATGTATGTATACCTTTGTAAATATATTGCCTTGTGATAATGTACTATTTTGTATCTGCCTATATGAATTTAATTGCATAAACAAAAAGTAAAAAAAAACCTTTTAGCATAATTGGTGTGCGCCTGAATTTCTAACAATATAACGCTTTGATATGGGTGACATCAGGGGCAGACTGGCCATAGGAAGTGCGCTCTGGTATTGCTTTGCCATTGCAGCTTTGATATGGGTGACAAAGTGGCAGACTGGCCATAGGAGGTGCACCCTGGTATTGCTTTGCCATTGCAGCTTTGATATGGGTTACGCCAAGGGCAGACTGGCCATAGGAAGTGCACCCTGGTATTGCTTTGCCATTGCAACTTTGATATGGGTGTGTCAGAGAACCAGGACTGTTCCCTCTGTAGTCCAGCAGAGGGCGCCTGTTCGTCTATGCCGGAGAACCCGGACTGTTCCTCCCGTAGTCCAGCAGAGGGCGCCTGTTCGTTTAGGTCGAAAGACCAGGACTTTTCCTCCTGTGACCAGCAGAGGCCGCCCGTGAGTTCTTTCTCTACTGAGCATGTGCAGGGGCCTATAAAAACAGACAAGGCCTGTGCTGTAGTACCAGTTGGTCTTTTCCTGCATGCTCCTGAGTTCCTGTGATTCCTTCCTGTGTACCGACCCGGCTTGCTTCTGACTACGATCCTGCTTTCCTGACGACTTCGGCTTTGTTTTGTGACCACGATCCTGATCTGCCTGCCCACGACCTCTGCTTGTTTCTCGACTTTGATCCAGATCTGCCAGCCCACGACTTCAGCCTGCCTCACACTCCCAGATCAGCTCTGGTCTGTCTCCTACCCGGAATCCTGCAAAACCCACTCCTAGGTTGCCTGACCTGGGGCCTTCCTGCAGCCCAGTCTATCCTCACCATCAGAGGCTCTAGTGAATACCAGGTTGGTCCTTAGATTCCAGGCTTCCCGGTCGAGAGGTGAGCAGTGTTGCAGTCTCCGCAATCAGGGTTCACACCCGGTGTCCTGACAGTACCAACTGGTCAATAATGAGCTCTGGCGGAGATCACCCGGCTTTTGACGCTTTGGTTCAGCAGATGACCGCTCTGACACAGGCGGTGGGCAATCTACATGGTGGATTTTTACAGCTGGAGTCCCGCCTGGATACACTGCAAGCCAGCCTTCCTGCCGCTACTAACCCTGTCCCGCCATCAGCCTCCGTTATGCCTGCAGCTGCCGACAATGCCAGCTCTGCACCCAGTACCTTTGAACCTCGCATACCTTTGCCTAAACGCGATCGCAACCGTTTTCGATCGTTTAAGAATAGTTGCCAGTTGCTGTTCGATCTCCAACCCCGGACTTACCCCACAGAGGTCATCAGGGTTAAGACTGTTATCTCCTTGCTGCTGGGGAACCCTCAGATTTGGGCTCATCGTTTACTTGAACAATCAGACCCTATCATATCCTCTCTGGAGTCCTTCTTTAATGCTATGGGGACTATGTATGACGACCCTGGGCGCATAGCTTCAGCTGAGGCTGTGCTTCGGACCCTTATCCAGGGACGCCGTCCTGTCGAGGAGTATGTGGCAGAATTCCGTTGCTGGAGTACTGAGACTCTTTGGAATGACCCTGCACTCTGTCATCAGTTCCGTTTGGGTCTGGCCGATTCTGTCAAAGATGAACTGGCTCGTTCCGATCTGCCCGCATCTCTGGAGGAATTGATCAAACTCTCCATCAAGATTGATAGGAGACTAAGAGAACGTCGTCTTGAGAAAAGTAATCCTCAGTCGCTCCATTTGGATCCGCCTCGTGCCGATGCTCCCAGCTCCTCTCCATCCTCCACTGCTATTAACAGTGGTTCGGAGCCGATGCAACTCGGGGTTTCTCGCCCCTCACTGACATCTGAGGAACGCCTTCGCAGACGCCAGCACAATCTGTGCCTTTACTGCGGGGAAGCCGGCCACTTCCTCTATAGATGCCCCATCCGTCCTCCAGGTAGGAGGTTACCTACTAGACATTGTTCGGGCTCCCTCCTGCTTTCTGGTGCTAATCATGTTTCTGTTTCGCTCTGTCTTCAGTTGCCCGGAAGAAAAATTGAGGTGGCAGCCATTATCGACTCTGGAGCCTGCAGCTGCTTCATGGACCTAGAATTTGCAAGGACCCATGACATTCCTTTCAGACAACGCCCCTTTCCACTTACCATTTCCTTGGCTGATGGTTCCCTGCTCAAGAACGGTCCTATTACTTTACAAACTTTGTCCTTATCAGCATGCATTAATTCTGATCATTTTGAATGGCTAAGTTTTGATCTCATACCATCCCCTGCTTTTCCTGTCATTTTGGGTTTACCATGGTTATTGGCACATAACCCTTCAATAAATTGGTCTACGGGTACAGTGCGCTTCGAGTCTCCTTATTGTCTTCATGCCTGCTTTTCCAATTCTACTACCAGGTACCAACTAGCTCTGACTGATTCTGCCAAGGAACAGGATCTTCAAAGCTTACCTGAAGCCTATATGGACTTTAGGGATGTCTTTGACAAAAAGGGAGCCGACACTCTTCCTCCCCATCGGTCTTATGATTGCCCAATTGAACTTTTGCCAGGGGCATCCATCCCTTTTGGCAGGATTTACCCGCTATCCGATCCGGAGTTGTTAACCCTTCGTCAGTATCTGGATGAAAATTTGAAGAAGGGTTTTATTCGGCCTTCCACTTCCCCCGCAGGTGCTGGTATTTTCTTTGTAGGCAAGAAAGATGGTTCCTTACGGCCCTGTATCGACTACAGGGAACTGAACAAGGTCACTGTCAAGAATCGCTACCCTCTACCCTTGATTTCAGACCTCTTTCAGCGCCTTAAAACTGGACAGATTTTTACCAAGCTTGACCTTAGGGGGGCATATAACCTCGTCCGGATAAGAGAAGGGGACGAGTGGAAAACGGCATTTCGAACTCGTTACGGACACTTTGAATATCTTGTCATGCCTTTCGGTTTGTGCAATGCCCCGGCAACCTTCCAACACTTGGTCAATGACATTTTTAGGGACCTACTTGATATTTTTGTCATTGTGTACTTGGATGACATTCTTGTCTTTTCTGAAAACCTGGCCGAACATCGGGAACATGTGCGAACAGTACTCTCACGACTTCGGGCACATCAACTCTTTGCCAAGTTAGAGAAGTGCGAATTTGAAAAAGCATCCATCTCTTTTCTGGGGGTCCTCATCTCGGATCAGGGGTTCTCCATGGACCCTAGTAAGGTTTCAGCTGTACTTGATTGGCCAGCACCTACCTCCCGAAAGGAGGTCCAGAGATTCATTGGATTCGCCAATTTTTATCGCCGGTTTATCCGTAACTTCTCTGCCATAGTCCGGCCTATCACGGATCTAACAAAGAAAGACAAGACCTTTGTATGGACTGAATCTGCTCAGCAAGCCTTTCAGACCTTAAAGGAATGCTTCACTTCTGCCCCTGTTCTCACGCACCCGGACTCTTCCTTACCATTCATCTTGGAGGTTGATGCCTCATCCATTGCTGTGGGGGCCGTCCTATCGCAACGTTCAGGGGAGAAGGCCGTTCTGCATCCGGTCGCCTTCTTTTCTCGCAAATTGTCAGCTACTGAACGCCTGTATGACGTAGGAGACCGAGAACTTCTATCCATTAAATTGGCTCTTGAGGAATGGCGGTACCTGTTAGAGGGAGCAGTTCATCCTATTCTGATCCTGACTGATCACAGAAACTTGGAATATCTACGTTCTGCCAAACAATTAAAACCTCGTCAGGCACGTTGGTCCCTGTTTTTCTCCCGCTTTAATTTTCACGTTACCTATCGACCGGGCAGCCGTAACACCAAGCCTGACGCTCTGTCCCGATTGCCGCTTCCAGACACTTTGGATGAGACTGATTCCTCGGAACTACCAATCCTCCCAGAAGGACATTTCTTGGTATTAGAATCCGAACTCATCTCTCAGATCCGGAGAGCCTCCTCGGAATTACCACTTGAGGATTGTGAAGACCTGCCTTGCTCTGACGGTTTATTTATCCATCAAGGCAAGATATTTGTACCTAGGTCTACCAGAACTGCGGTTTTACAGACTTTTCATGACCACCCCTTGGCAGGGCACTTTGGACTACACAAGACCTTGGAGTTGATCCGTCGGCACTTTTGGTGGCCTTCCTTGAAGAAAGACTGTGTTTCCTTTATCAATCTCTGCCGGAATTGTGCCCGAAGTAAGGGTTCTTCTCACAAGCCTGTGGGGTTACTTCTTCCCCTGCCAGTGCCTGAAAGACCATGGTCCCACATCTCCATGGACTTCGTCATGGAATTACCTCCCTCTGAGGGATTTACCACCATCTTAATGGTGGTTGATAGATTTTCTAAAATGTCTCATTTTATTCCCTTAGCGGGTATTCCGTCCGCGCCTATACTCGCTCAAGTGTTCATCAGGGAGGTGGTCCGGCTTCATGGTATACCCACCGGAATTGTCTCCGATCGAGGATCTCAGTTTACGTCGCGGTTTTGGTCCCGTCTGTGTGAAGCGCTCCAAATTTCTCTGGCTCATTCATCTGCCTATCATCCTCAGTCGAATGGGCAATCAGAACGTACCAACCAGACGCTTGAACAATATTTACGTTGTTATTCTTCTGCCCTGCAAGATGATTGGTATCGGCTCCTACCTCTGGCTGAGTTTGCATACAATAACTCCTGTCACAGTTCCACTGCCAGATCGCCATTCTTCGCAAATTTCGGTTTTCATCCCAATATCTTGCCAGACATGCCTAAAGAGGTGAACTTACCCGCTGCCCAGGACTTGGCCTCTTTCTTGGCAGAGACACATCGTGAGTTAAGGGAATGTCTTCTTAAAGCCCAGGAACAGTACAAAAGGAGTGCCGATCGTCATCGTCAGGCCTCCCCAGTATATGCTGTCGGTGACAAAGTCTGGCTGTCCACCCGAAACCTTAAGCTACGTTGTCCTTCTAAGAAGCTGGGCCCTAAATTTATTGGTCCATTTCTCGTTAAGAGGCTTATTAACGCAGTGGCCGTGGAACTTCGCTTACCGGCCTCCCTCCGCATCCATCCAGTGTTCCATGTCTCTTTACTTAAACCTGCACCAGTTTCCGAAACCTTAGATGACGGTTCTGAGTCTCTGATTGAGGATGAATCAGAAGAATATGAGGTGGAGCAAATTTTGGATGCCCGTCGCAGAGGTATGGGTCTTCAATATTTAATTAAATGGAAGAATTATGGAATCGAAGAGAGCTCTTGGGAGCCGTCTAGGAATGTCCATGCTCCTCGTCTGATTAGGGACTTTCATAGGTCCCATCCCGAGAAACCTGGTCCTAGAGTCGGCCGTAGGCCTCCCTTAAGGGGGGGGCAATGTCAGAGAACCAGGACTGTTCCCTCTGTAGTCCAGCAGAGGGCGCCTGTTCGTCTATGCCGGAGAACCCGGACTGTTCCTCCCGTAGTCCAGCAGAGGGCGCCTGTTCGTTTAGGTCGAAAGACCAGGACTTTTCCTCCTGTGACCAGCAGAGGCCGCCCGTGAGTTCTTTCTCTACTGAGCATGTGCAGGGGCCTATAAAAACAGACAAGGCCTGTGCTGTAGTACCAGTTGGTCTTTTCCTGCATGCTCCTGAGTTCCTGTGATTCCTTCCTGTGTACCGACCCAGCTTGCTTCTGACTACGATCCTGCTTTCCTGACGACTTCGGCTTTGTTTTGTGACCACGATCCTGATCTGCCTGCCCACGACCTCTGCTTGTTTCTCGACTTTGATCCAGATCTGCCAGCCCACGACTTCAGCCTGCCTCACACTCCCAGATCAGCTCTGGTCTGTCTCCTACCCGGAATCCTGCAAAACCCACTCCTAGGTTGCCTGACCTGGGGCCTTCCTGCAGCCCAGTCTATCCTCACCATCAGAGGCTCTAGTGAATACCAGGTTGGTCCTTAGATTCCAGGCTTCCCGGTCGAGAGGTGAGCAGTGTTGCAGTCTCCGCAATCAGGGTTCACACCCGGTGTCCTGACAGTACCAACTGGTCAATAATGAGCTCTGGCGGAGATCACCCGGCTTTTGACGCTTTGGTTCAGCAGATGACCGCTCTGACACAGGCGGTGGGCAATCTACATGGTGGATTTTTACAGCTGGAGTCCCGCCTGGATACACTGCAAGCCAGCCTTCCTGCCGCTACTAACCCTGTCCCGCCATCAGCCTCCGTTATGCCTGCAGCTGCCGACAATGCCAGCTCTGCACCCAGTACCTTTGAACCTTGCATACCTTTGCCTGAACGTTTTTCTGGCGATCGCAACCGTTTTCGATCGTTTAAGAATAGTTGCCAGTTGCTGTTCGATCTCCAACCCCGGACTTACCCCACAGAGGTCATCAGGGTTAAGACTGTTATCTCCTTGCTGCTGGGGAACCCTCAGATTTGGGCTCATCGTTTACTTGAACAATCAGACCCTATCATATCCTCTCTGGAGTCCTTCTTTAATGCTATGGGGACTATGTATGACGACCCTGGGCGCATAGCTTCAGCTGAGGCTGTGCTTCGGACCCTTATCCAGGGACGCCGTCCTGTCGAGGAGTATGTGGCAGAATTCCGTTGCTGGAGTACTGAGACTCTTTGGAATGACCCTGCACTCTGTCATCAGTTCCGTTTGGGTCTGGCCGATTCTGTCAAAGATGAACTGGCTCGTTCCGATCTGCCCGCATCTCTGGAGGAATTGATCAAACTCTCCATCAAGATTGATAGGAGACTAAGAGAACGTCGTCTTGAGAAAAGTAATCCTCAGTCGCTCCATTTGGATCCGCCTCGTGCCGATGCTCCCAGCTCCTCTCCATCCTCCACTGCTATTAACAGTGGTTCGGAGCCGATGCAACTCGGGGTTTCTCGCCCCTCACTGACATCTGAGGAACGCCTTCGCAGACGCCAGCACAATCTGTGCCTTTACTGCGGGGAAGCCGGCCACTTCCTCTATAGATGCCCCATCCGTCCTCCAGGTAGGAGGTTACCTACTAGACATTGTTCGGGCTCCCTCCTGCTTTCTGGTGCTAATCATGTTTCTGTTTCGCTCTGTCTTCAGTTGCCCGGAAGAAAAATTGAGGTGGCAGCCATTATCGACTCTGGAGCCTGCAGCTGCTTCATGGACCTAGAATTTGCAAGGACCCATGACATTCCTTTCAGACAACGCCCCTTTCCACTTACCATTTCCTTGGCTGATGGTTCCCTGCTCAAGAACGGTCCTATTACTTTACAAACTTTGTCCTTATCAGCATGCATTAATTCTGATCATTTTGAATGGCTAAGTTTTGATCTCATACCATCCCCTGCTTTTCCTGTCATTTTGGGTTTACGATGGTTATTGGCACATAACCCTTCAATAAATTGGTCTACGGGTACAGTGCGCTTCGAGTCTCCTTATTGTCTTCATGCCTGCTTTTCCAATTCTACTACCAGGTACCAACTAGCTCTGACTGATTCTGCCAAGGAACAGGATCTTCAAAGCTTACCTGAAGCCTATATGGACTTTAGGGATGTCTTTGACAAAAAGGGAGCCGACACTCTTCCTCCCCATCGGTCTTATGATTGCCCAATTGAACTTTTGTCCTGACAGGGTGACACCAGGGGCAGACTGGCCATAGGAAGTGCGCCCTGGTATTGCTTTGCCTTTGCAACTTTGATATGGGTGACACCAGGGGCAGACTGGCCATAGGAAGTGCACCCTGGTATTGCTTTGCCATTGCAGTTTTTATATGGGGTACAAAGGGGCAGACTGGCCATAGGAAGTGCGCCCTGGTATTGCTTTGCCATTGCAGCTTTGATATGGGTGACACCAGGGGCAGACTGGCCATAGGAAGTGCGCCCTGGGATTGCTTTGCCATTGCAGCATTGATATGGGTGACACCAGGCGCAGACTGGCCATAGGAAGTGCGCCCTGGGATTGCTTTGCCATTGTAGCTTTGATATGGGTGACACCAGGAGCAGACCGGCCATAGGAAGTGCGCCCTGGGGTGGCTTTGCCATTGCAGCGTTGATATGGGTGAAACTCGGGGCAGACTGGCCATAGGAAGTGTGCCCCGGGATTGCTTTGCCATTGCAGCTTTGATATGGGTGACAACCAGGGGCAGACTGGCCATAGGGAGGCCCCAGCACATGCCCGGTGGGCCGCACTGCTTTGGGGCGAGCTGGACAGAGTCTAGCCATCAGCACAGAGCCCATCTCGCATGGAAATTTTGCCAAAATTTGTTATCTTCGTTCAATGTGCTTCTGCTTCTAAAGCTTTCTCCGCTCTCTCGCTTCCAGTCTTCCATGTCACCCTACATACCTGGCCCCAGGGGCGGACTGGCCATAGGGAGACCCCAGTAAATGCCCGGTCGGGCGAGCTGGGCGGGGCCTAGCCATCACCATAGAGCCTAACTCACATGGAGATTTTGCCAAAATTTGTTATCTTCGTTCAGTGTGCTTCTGCTTCTAAAGCCTTTCCCGCTTTCTAGCCTCCAGTCCTCCATGTCATCCTACATACCTGGCCCCAGGGGCGGACTGGCAATAGGGAGGCCCCAGGTAAATTCCCGGTAGGGCGAGCTGGAAGGGGTTTAGCTTCCAGCATAGAGCCCAGCTCACATGGAGATTTTGCCAAAATGTGTTTTTTTCATTCAGTGTGCTTCTGCTTCTAAAGTCCTCTCTGCTCTCTCACTTCCAGTTCTCCACGTCACCCTACATAATAACTTACTTACTAACACTCCTATCCAATCCCAGACCCCCATCCCCTTCCCCACTCTATCCCCTCACCCAAGCAACCTCAGCCCATGTCCTCTTCCTAATGATATAGCCTCAGTCTTGGAGCCAAGCAACCCCCAGCCCATGTCCTCTCCCTAATGATATAGCCTCAGTCTTGGAGCCAAGCAACCCAAGCCCATGTCCTCTCCCTAATGATATAGCCTCGGTCTTGGAGCAAAGCAACCCCAGCCCATGTCCTCACCCTAATGATATATCCTCAGCCTTGGAGCCAAGCAACCCCCAGCCCATGTCCTCCCCCTAATGATATAGCCTCAGCCTTGGAGTCAAGCAACCCCCAGCCCATGTCCTCTCCCTAATGATATAGCCTCAGCCTTGGAGCCAAGCAACCCCCAGCCCATGTCCTCTCCCTAATGATATAGCCTCAGTCTTGGAGCAAAGCAACCCCAGCCCATGTCCTCACCCTGATAATATATCCTCAGCCTTGGAGCCAAGCAACCCAAGCCCATGTCCTCCCCCTAATGATATATCCTCAGCCTTGGAGCCAAGCAACCCAAGCCCATGTACTCCCCCTAATGATATAGCCTCAGTTTTGGAGCCAAGCAACAGCAGCCCATGTCCTCCCCTAATGATATAGCCTCAGTCTTGGAGCCAAGCAACCCCCAGCCCATGTCCTCTCCCTAATGCTATAGCCTCAGTCTTGGAGTCAAGCAACCCAAGCCCATGTCCTCTCCCTAATGATATAGCCTCAGTTTTGGAGCCAAGCAACAGCAGCCCATGTCCTCCCCTAATGATATAGCCTCAGTCTTGGAGCCAAGCAACCCCCAGCCCATGTCCTCTCCCTAATGCTATAGCCTCAGTCTTGGAGTCAAGCAACCCAAGCCCATGTCCTCTCCCTAATGATATAGCCTCAGTCTTGGAGCAAAGCAACCCCAGCCCATGTCCTCACCCTAATGCTATAGCCTCAGTCTTGGAGCCAAGCAACCCAAGTCCATGTCCTCTCCCTAATGATATAGCCTCAGTCTTGGAGCAAAGCAACCCCAGCCCATGTCCTCACCCTAATGATATATCCTCAGTCTTGGAGCCAAGCAACCCAAGCCCATGTCCTCCCCCTAATGATATATCCTCAGCCTTGGAGCCAAGCAACCCCAGCCCATGTACTCCCCCTAATGATATAGCCTCAGTCTTGGAGCCAAGCAACCCCCAGCCCATGTCCTCCCCCTAATGATATAGCCTCAGCCTTGGAGCCAAGCAACCCCCAGCCCATGTCCTCTCCCTAATGATATAGCCTCAGTCTTGGAGCAAAGCAACCCCAGCCCATGTCCTCACCCTAATGATATATCCTCAGCCTTGGAGCCAAGCAACCCCAGCCCATGTACTCCCCCTAATGATATAGCCTCAGTCTTGGAGCCAAGCAACAGCAGCCCATGTCCTCCCCCTAATGATATAGCCTCAGCCTTGGAGCCAAGCAACCCCAGCCCATGCCCTCCCCCTAATGATATATCCTCAGTCTTGGAGCCAAGCAACCACCAGCCCATGTCCTCCCCCTAATGATATAGCCTCAGCCTTGGAGCCAAGCAACCCCCAGCCCATGTCCTCCTCCTAATAATATAGCCTCAGCCTTGGAGCACACTGGGTGACTGGTCAGGAAGCAGCATAGAGGCCACTGGTTGGTCATGGGCACTGGTAAAATCAGTTTCGGGATGCCCCGTGGGAGGGAGTAGGCCTGTCCTGGAATCTCACAGTCTCCACTTGGTCCACTTTAACATTTGCGTATCTGCCCTTTTTTTAAAACATTTTTGTGTGTAATGTATATGTTAATGTTTCTTTTGTGCAGTGTGAGCGGACTTATTCTTTTTGTGGCACGACTGAATATATGGCACCAGAAATAATCAGAGGGCAGGCCGGACACGGCAAGGTGCGTAACCAAAAGTACAGCAGCGTCTGGCTAAACTGACTTGTTTGTCACTTGAAAAATTTAGGCTGTAACCTTGTGTCTATCTTTCGATGTAGTCCGTGGATTGGTGGAGTTTGGGAATCCTTATTTATGAACTTCTAACGGGAGCTTCTCCATTCACACTTGAGGGGGAAAAAAATAGTCAAAGCGAAGTGTCCAAGTAAGTGGATGCGACCGTTAAAAGAAAACTCCTTGTGTCAGGTTTTTGGGTATTGTTCTGCTGTTCGGTGGACCTAACTTTTTCAGATTTAACTTGCTTTTTCTTGTTTGCATATTTTTTTTTTAGAAAAATGTGACTTTAATTCTGCTTTTTTATTCTTTTCTTAGCAAAACGCTGTGCAACCAAAGGATTCATTGAGGGATTTCTCCACAAAACTGTGCTCGCATCAACAAGCCTGATACACCTAGAAAGTCTGAGGCATATATATCGTTTTGGGGGGGCATTTCAAATGTAAAGGGTTGTTTTTCTTTAAAAAAAAGTAATTTTATTTTTGCACAAATTTCACCCAAAGATATTGAGAATACATGGGCTGCATTTAGCTGTCTTAAAACTGTTTTCCATTTTTAAATTGAAGAAGAAATGGCCACGATATCTGGGTTTACAGTTTCACCTTATCATGTATCTTCTGAAGCAAGTGGGTGCGGCCCTTGGCTCTATGATCCCGCATAATATTCAGGATAACAACCAGTGTGCTTGGATGGGTGTTTTAGTGACTGATTCCCTCCCCTTCAATCTGAAGAGATTGAAATAATGCAGATGGAGTTAAATTTGTTGCGTCTGCCTTGGGCCAATCAGATGATTAGCAAGCCAGAGTGAGGAAGCTTCTGAAATGTGCATCTGAACGCTAATTTGATAGACGTTTCTAAGGTAAACACATGAGAATCTTTTTATTTTATAACATGGCCTGCTGGAAGGTTTCCCATCCTGCTCTGGTCTCTGGAGGAAAAGGATGTCCGATAAGTTTTTTTTTTTTGGTTTGTTCTAGAGCTGCTTTATTGCTGTTACTGTCTTTCTCAGATTATTTTGAGATTTATAGTATTTTAGGGCAGCATCTGCGCACCCGGGTCTCCACATTCGTTGCCCCTGGTGGGACATAAATTTGATACCCTGCCCTCAGGGCCAGATTATGATGGGTGGTGCAAAGGGCGCACGCCCCAGGATCTCCACCGCTTGCCAGGCATAGTGGGACTCCACCAACCTTTGGGTTATGGTCTGGTCCAGGAGGCTTTTCACTCTTTCGTCTAATGGGCCGCAAGGCCGGCAACAAAGCTATCGGTGGCAGTGGGGGGGCATGCCTGCACCTTTTTTTGCAAACCTACAGCCAAAGCCACCACAGGGCAGGACGTAGGGTCTAGAGCAGCAAAGCCGCCCCCAGCAACGCAACACTGATGGGAGCGTTCAGAGCTGTCACTGCAAATAAGCCACCAAGCACAGCCACTGGCAGCTCAATGCAGGGAACTGTTTTCTGCTGGACCAGCCGGGTGACTACACTACCCCCCACCCAGAATGGCAAAGCAGGAGTTCCCGAGCAGCATGCACCCGCACAAGGGGGGCACAAGGGACTCGATCTGATGTTCCAGTAAGTAGGCGGTTGACAGACAGCCACCAATAAGTTACTTGGCTGAACTATTATTTTGTACTGTATCTGGGGCCTCCACCAGATTTTTTGCCCAGGGGCCTCCACCACACTTAATCCGGCCCTGCCTGCACTAAGAATACTGTAGTCCCCTTTATTGTAAAGGACACTAGGCATAAGTGGGCCAGCTTTGCAGATCAGTAGGTGCTTCAACTCCCCCCTCCTGCTTTGTTTACCCCCAGGGCATGATAGGTGATTATGGAGGTGTTTTAGGCAGGCTGTGCACTGCCTGTACTTCAGGTGAACATGTGTTTTGTGTTGTCTGTGACTTTTTACATTTTTTTGGGAGGTCGCTTAGCCGGGAGGAAGTTACTTTTCACTTCCTGATGGCTGTGGCTCACATGAGAACTGCTTTATTTTATAACATGGAGTTGCAAAAACATAGAAAAGTTAAAAATTGATCGATAAACTTGAGTGCATACTATTGGCACACTAGACAGAAAACTTTAAAAAATGCCATAGAAAGTGAAATTACCCTTCAAAATATATAACATATATATTATTAATATACATATATTAATATATAAGTGCTAGGAATGAATATCGGGAAATGTACATTGGAAGTAAGAGACTAAAGCAGAGGAGTAGCTAGGCTTTCTGGCACTCGGGGCAAAGATTAAAAATGGTGCTCCTGGCCTAAAGGAAGGGGCAGAAATAACGCGTAACCTTTCAATTCTCTTTGTCTCAGGCGGATTCTAAAAATGGAGCCTACGTATTCCTCTTCCCTCAGTTTGGAAGCTCGTGATCTTCTTAGAAAGTTGCTGTGCAAGGATCCCAAAAAACGTCTTGGGGCAGCCGGAGCCTTTCAGATAAAGGAGCACCCCTTCTATCGCGTGAGGAGCCGCCTTTCGTCATTTTTACTTTTTCTAATTTGAATTGCTCACGTCGGCCTGGTCTGTAACGTTCAACCCTTTTCTTTTTCTCTGACGTAGGGCTTGGACTGGGAAGCGCTAGCTCTCCGAAAAATCACGCCACCGTTTCGCCCATCTATCCGTAATGAAACAGATGTCAGTAATTTTTCGGATGAATTTACAAGTTTAGACCCGGTGTACTCGCCTGCTGCAACTCCGCCTTCTGGAGCGCGTATATTTCAGGTCTGCTCACTTTCCTTTATTTTCTAACCCTTAGTGGACCAAAACCCACGCTGATCATCTTATAGATTCCTGGGTTGATTCCCTCCCCCCAGGGCAATGCTGATTTTGCTATGCAAAACCCCCCTAGGTCGCCCCATACACTTAACTTGTTTCTCAGTTCAACGGAGCATGCGTGAGCCACGGCTGCACCCCTGATAGCTCTCTAGCACGGTGAGTGCCTGTACCAGGCATTTCTGAATGGGTGGCGCGGGCACACTCCCTGTTAGAGTGTAGGGGGTGATGCGTCTGCCAGTGCGCTCGGAGCCGCTACCCTTAAACGAAGGCCTAGACGATGTGACGGTAATGGCTCTGAGCACGCTGATTGGGCGAGCAGCCGCGCATGTGCCGTAGGCCCAGGAAGAGGTGAGTTCGCATCGGCGATCTGGGGGGTTTCACGCAACGGGGCTTCCCCGATCGTGGTGCCCCGGGAGGAAAGGACCAAAACCCAGGATAGTCCAAAAAAAAAAGGATTTGGTCCACTTTAAAGCGGAACTTCGAACCTCTTACCTAATAGGTCATGACAGCCCCACACTGCAATGCTGCATACCTTTTGGACGGAGGCGCCTTCCAGATCTTTTTCCACCGCTTAGCCTCTTCCTCGCTAGTCGCGCTGACATATTGCGGCATTTCTGATCCTCCTGCAGCCACCCTGGCCCAAAATGAAGACTTCACTGTGCAGGCGCGAGATCCCAGGAGGCAGAGCAGTGCATCGTGGGACAGAGAAGAACACAAGATGGCGCCGCGCTACGGAAAGCGCCTGAGAAGAATGGTCAGGCACAGGAGGAAGAGCAGGTGAGTTAAACCTGTCATGTGCAGAATCGGAGGATTACAGATGGCCAAGTTTGGGGAGTTTTTGAGAACTCCCCAGACTGTTTAAATCCTCTTTAAATCATTTAATGAAAAACCCAAACCCTTAAAAAACTATTACCCAGCATTTAAAATTGATATATTTTACGTTTTTAGTTACTTATTATTCTTTCCCCCACCAGGCTGCAACTCTGTTCAGGACTCTAGGATATGGGCGCCGCCATCTTGACTCAGAAGCATCACACATACTGAGGAGAGGAGAGCGGGATAAAGTGCAGGGGGTGGGGTTATAGCTGCACTTTGCATAGACAGAGCAGAGCTGGGGTCAGGGAAAGGACAGCTATCCCAGAATTCAGGGTGACACAGTCAGAAGACACTTCCTGTTTGCAGGCTGCCTGAAGTCCTATTAGCCACCATCTTGGATGTTTAAAGGGGGGTAAACATACAAGACAGGCTCTTATTCAGGGTGAGGGTCCGGATTAATGTGGGCAATCTGTATGTACAGGGTGAGGCAAACATACAAGATTGGCTCTTATTCAGGGATAAGATCTAGATTAATGTGAAGGTGAAGGTCCGCTTTAAAGAAATGAAATTTTATGATCCAGCTGATTGGCGCTCTTAAAAGTGCCACTGTGAAGTGGAGCAGCCGATCACGTCGCGGGACCCCCCCCGGCATCATGGAAGGTTCACGAGCCCCTGGTGGGGGTTTCAAGCAGGATGTCCCGGGGGTAGGCTAGCGGCCGGGCCTGGAGTCTTTTAGATTACAGGTCCTGGCCCGGCTTTTAAACTGAAAAGCATTGACTTGTTATTTTTTTTTCCAAAATAAGTAAAAAAAAAAATAATAAAATAAAACAAAGATAGGGCTTGTTTGCATTGGAAGCAATTAGTTTGCAATCAAAATGCTCTTAAACAACGTAATTGGTCGTGTAGCTTTTGGTTGCTGTTTTATGACTTTTTATTGTGTATTGTTTCAGGGTTACTCATTTGTGGCCCCATCTGTTCTGTTTGGGGTAAACGCGATAATGGCGGACGTGCCATCTTCTGACAAGCCTGGAAGCCCCACGCTAGCTTTGAGTGCAGCTATGAAGGTAAACACACGCACCCCCTGAAAATAGGACACCATATTTGTTTCCTTTAACGTGTCAGTTTTTCCTTACGCTTCTTTTATTTATTATGTTTTTAGTAAGCCTTGTTTCTCCCCCCCCCCCAGGACTCTCCTTTCTTCCAGCAGTATGAATTAGATCTGCAAGAATCAGTCTTGGGATCCGGGAGCTTCTCCGTGTGCAGAAAATGTCGCCATCGACAGACCAAGAAGGAGTATGCTGTGAAAATCCTTAGCAAAAGGTAAGCCGTGCGCTCTTCTCCATTGGTAGTGAGTTTATAGGGGCCTTAGTGATTACTGTAGGTTGTGGGTGGTGATAGGAGCCCAGTGCCGATCATAAATGGTTACTTTCTAGCACTATACATAATACTTACCGTATTTTTCGCCCTATAAGACTACCTGATAATATCACTTTCTAGCACTACATAATACTTATCGTATTTTTCGCCATATAAAACTACCTCCTGAGGATATCACTTTCTAGCACTACATAATACTTATCGTATTTTTCGCCATATAAAACTACCTCCTGAGGATATCACTTTCTAGCACTACATAGTACTTACTGTATTTTTCGGCCTATAAGTCTACCTCCGGCGGATATCACTTTCTAGAACTATACATAATACTTACCATTATTTTTGTCCTATAAGACTACCCCTTGAGCATATCACTCTCTAGCACTACATAATACTTACCATATTTGTCATCCTATAAAATGAACCCCCCCCCACCCCCACCCCCAAAAGTGAGGGGGAAATGTCAGTGCGTCTTCTAGTGTGAATGTTTTAAAAAGCCTCACATCCCTGAGCCCCCACGCTGCAGCCATCTCCCGCCAACCTGAACACATAGGGGGAGACACACACACACAGAAAATACATTGCTGCTGCCTGCCGCCTCCTCTGCCAGCTGTCTGCACATGCCTCCCACACTGCCTACATTTGGGACGCCATACACACACAGTGCCTGTATTTGGGACGCCATACACACACAGTGCCTGTAATTTGGATGCCTCACTCAGTGCCTGTAATTTGGATGCCTCACTCAGTGCCTGTAATTTGGATGCCTCACTCAGTGCCTGTAATTTGGATGCCTCACACAGTGCCTGTATTTGGGATGCCTCGCACACTGTCTGTATTTGGGATGCCTCGCACACTGTCTGTATTTGGGATGCCTCACACACTGCCTGTATTTGGGATGCCTCACACATTGCCTGTATTTGGGATGCCTCACACACTGCCTGTATTTGGGATGCCTCACACACTGCCTGTATTTGGGATGCCTCACACATTGCCTGTATTTGGGATGCCTCACACATTGCCTGTATTTGGGATGCCTCGCACACTGTCTGTATTTGGGATGCCTCACACACTGCCTGTATTTGGGATGCCTCACACACTGCCTGTATTTGGGATGCCTCACACATTGCCTGTATTTGGGATGCCTCACACACTGCCTGTATTTGGGATGCCTCGCACACTGCCTGTATTTGAGATGCCACACACACTGCCTGTATTTGGGATGCCTCACACATTGCCTGTATTTGGGATGCCTCACACATTGCCTGTATTTGGGATGCCTCACACACTGCCTGTATTTGGGATGCCTCACACACAGTACCTGTATTTGAGATGCCACACACAGTGCCTGTATTTGGGATGTCTTCACACACTTCCTGTATTTGGGATGTCTTCACACACTGCCTGTATTTGGGATGCCACACCCACTGCCTGTATTTGGGATGTCTCACCCGCTGCCTGTATTTGGGATGTCCTCACACACTGCCTGTATTTGGGATGTCCTCACACACTGCCTGTATTTGCGATGTCCTCACACACTGCCTGTATTTGGGATGCCATAAACACAGTGCCATTATTTGGGATGCCACACACATTGCCTGTATTTAGGATGCCTCACACACTGCCTGTATTGGGGATGTCTTCACACACTGCCTGTATTTGGGATGTCCTCACACACTGCCTGTATTTGGGATGCCATATACACAGTGCCTGTATTTGGGATGCTTCACACACAGTGTCTGTATTTGAGATGCCGCACACACTGTCTGTATTTGGGACGCCACACACGGTGCCTGTGTTTTGGGACGCCACACACGGTGCCTGTGTTTTGGGACGCCACACACGGTGCCTGTGTTTTGGGACGCCACACACGGTGCCTGTGTTTTGGGACGCGCCACACGGTGCCTGTGTTTTGGGACGCCACACACAGTGCCTGTATTTGGGATGCCACACACGGTGCCTGTATTTGGGACGCCACACGCGGTGCCTGTGTTTTGGGACGCCACACGCGGTGCCTGTATTTTGGGACGCCACATGCGGTGCCTGTGTTTTGGGACGCCACACACGGTGCCTGTGTTTTGGGACGCCACACACGGTGTCTGTGTTTTGGGACGCCACACGCGGTGCCTGTATTTTGGGACGCCACACACGGTGCCTGTGTTTTGGGACGCCACACACGGTGCCTGTGTTTTGGGACGCCACACACGGTGCCTGTGTTTTGGGACGCCACACACGGTGCCTGTGTTTTGGGACGCCACACACGGTGCCTGTGTTTTGGGACGCCACACACGGTGCCTGTGTTTTGGGACGCCACACACGGTGCCTGTGTTTTGGGACGCCACACACGGTGCCTGTGTTTTGGGACGCCACACACGGTGCCTGTGTTTTGGGACGCCACACACGGTGCCTGTGTTTTGGGATGCCATACACACTCTCTTTAATGTAGGGTCTGTAACGGGATGATTGGGGGGATTCTGCACACTCTCTGTAACAGGGTTATTGGGGGGGGTTAGCACACCATTTGGTTCAGAATATTTTTTTTTCTTTTTTTCCTCCTCCAAATCCTGGGTGCGTCTTGTAGGGCGAAAAACCCGGTATATTAAAATTTTCCAAAACATACCTACGTAAGTAACCACAGTAATAATGGGGTAATTTATCAAACAATCCACTGGGTTTATGCATTTACCATGTGAAATGTTGCCTGTCCCGCCAGCGATGCCAGTGTTTTTTTTTTATTTATTTCTACTTCACTTTGGCTTGGCGAATGCTGAATAACACTTTTGTCTAAAAGGTGGCGAATCTCATAGGAATCAATGTTTTTTAGAGAGAGAGTGTCACTTAAAGCAGACCAAAACCTACATTTTGAACTAGCATCCCCTGAATTGTTCCCCCCATGTAGAGCACCTTTTGGCAATTTTTACTGCTCCTACTTTACTCTAATTCCAGCTAATCCTACTTGTTTTAGCTGTAAAGCTCCACTGCCTCCATTCATTTCCACTGTTGAGTGTGGCAATGATGTCATTACCGCACCTATGCAATGACTGATCACCTGCCATCTTACAGGGAGGCACAACAGAAAAAAAACAGTGTTCCAGGACTATTCAAAATGTGAAAATATCCATTTTAGTTCTACACTCTAAAAAAGTAGTATCGATTTATTTCACAAGTTTAGTGGGTTTTGGTCCACTTTAAGTTGTTTTTTAGCATCTTTAACTTATTTTTAGCATGAACATTAGTAAGTGAAAAAAAATATTGTTTTCATGTGATATTTTTATATTTTCAAATAAACTTTTATTCTTAAAGCGGACCTTCACTCTAAATAAGAGTCTATCTTATATGTTTCCCCCACCCTGTACATACAGATTGCCCACATTAAAAATCATCCTAACTGCATCTATTGCATTTTCTGAGTCTTTAAACATCCAAGATAGCGGCCCATGGAGGTGCAGGCATCCTGCAAACAGGAAGTGTCTTCTGACTGTTTCACTCTGCATTCTGGGATTGCTGACCTATTCCTGACCACAGATCTGATCTGTCTGTGCAAAGCACAGCTATAACCCCGCCCTCTGCACTTATGACCCCTCTCTTCTCCTCAGTATGTGATGCTACTGAGCCAAGATGGCGGCGCCCGTATCCTAGAGTGCTGAAGAGAGTTGCAGGTCAGTGAAGGAAAGAATATACTTAAAGTTTTTAATCACTTACTTTTTATTAATTTTAGATGCTGGGGAATAGTTTTTTTTAAGGGTTTGGGCTTTTCATTAAATGATGCTGAAGGACCGCTTTAAGCTTTTGAAACAACCCAGACACTCCCAAGATACATATGCTATAAAAATGTGTTTTCAGCAAGATATCATGTTTTTTGCTAAAGATTTCTACGACAAAATAGAAGGTGGGATGTGCTCACCCAGTCAATATATGGCAGTCAAAAGGAATGTAACCCTATGCACACTTATACCATTGAAAAGCACTTATTACACTAACACTAACGCTAACACTTATTAAAAGCATGGGCTGTTAGTTAACATAGATTGCAAATTTAAAAGTGAGGTGGCCACAGCAAGGCCGTCCAATTTGTACCCCGTCCCTAACATTACTAACCTTACAATAGTTTGTGCAGACATTGCTACTTCTTAACTTTACAAGCAATGCAATACATGAACCAGCCTAAACCAGTCTAAAGACAATAACGTAATAATAAAGTGCAATAACTTGCCTGCACACACACACACACACACACACACACACACACACACACACACACACACACAATGATTAATACTTTACTTGCCTGCACAGCGCTACACTTCAACTGAAGGGTTTAGGTAGAGTCCAATTGGACTCCCTATTGCATTATGAAAGCTACAATCCAGCAGATCTGGCCACAAATGCAACAGCATAATAGAAGGTGGGATGTGCTCATCCGGTTAATACTGCAAAACAGAAGTTTTCCTATTGCATGGCACGGCCTGCTTCAAGAAGTCCTCACGTATGGGATATTCCGCCACAAGGTGGCGCAGTGTACTGCAGAAGACTTGTGGCTCCTCCCGGGACCATATAAAAACAGGATCACCAATAGACCAATCCGGTGTTTTCTCTGCAGTGATTCTGCAAAGATAGAAGATGGCTCTTTATATTGCGCAGGTGAGCGGGGCAACCAAGCCTGCGGCCCTGCATGTCTATTTCCACCCGTTTTTGGACCCTCTGTGCCTCCCAGCCTCGGCTGTCGGATTGTGTGAAGGTAGAGGAGCACTAGGGTCAGGTGCTCAAGGAACGCTGCTCCAAGCCGCAGACCCTGTACCACAAAGGGTAGCCGGCCATAGGCTTTATGGTGAGCCTACTAGGGATGCGGAGTTCCTGTCCTAGCTTCTGAGGGGGTGCGTGTTTTGGGGACTATGTGACTTGTTTCTGGTGTTTGGGGTCCCCCCCCCCTCCATCCCTGGCCTGGGCTCTCGCCGCTGCCTGCTCGCTCTCCTCCCCCCTCCCTCCCCGACGGGTGTTCGGGGGGGGGGGGGGGCGGGTGCTAGCGGCGAGTGTTTTCAGCTGTTTTAAACTGTTCTCGCCGCCGTTGCCCCTTTGTACTACGCTCCGCGGCGGGCAGCGCTATATCTGTGAGGCGTTTTTGCTGTGTTGATGATGTCACGTGAGCGCTCTTCGGGGTGGGCAGGACCGGAGGATGACGTGTATCGCGTCGTTCTCCCGCTGCCCACCCCTCAAGGTTCCTCTCCCGGCGCCATCTTGATTCTGCTGCGTGTCTGGGGCCCTCTTCCTCCCTGTACTGCAGCGGTGATCTCTGCCTGTATCGCTTCCTCCTGTGGTCTGGCGGCTTGGTGATTCTTGGCCTGCTTGATCCGTGAGTCCCCTTTGGGGGTTTTGTTTCCTTGGGGCATGGGCTGCGGGATGCTTATGTGTTTTTCACTTATGACTTCTGGGGATAGCGTGCTTGGGGGTCCTTCGGGGCAATCCCGGCTGTGTTCCATGTGTGGGGTATCCCTTGTGAGTAACAGTGTCACGGTGTGCGTGCCGTGTGCCCAAGGTATCATTGCGCTCCAGGCTGGGCTGCCCGCTTCTCTCCCCAATTCTGCGGCCCCTTCGGCATCGCCTACCCCTCCGCGCCTGCATTTAGCCCCCATTGAGGGGGATACTAGCAGGGGGTCACAATCTGATCTGCCACTTGTTGTGGCCAGCATTGAAAGGCAGCTTGCCAGGCCTGTTCCACGTAAGGCCTCTAGCAAGAAGCGGCACCTGGCTCCCACGCCCTCCCTCTTTACTGAGGAGTATGAGGAAATTGATGTTTTTGGTGACTGTTACTCCCTAGAGGAGGGGGAGCTTTTCCCGGGCTCTGACTCCTCTGGGGACCAGCAGGTGGGCTGCGACAGTGACCCTGGGTCTGAGTCTGGGGAGGATTCTTGGTTCCCCGATGACATTGATAGTCTGTTGTCTCACATTTTTGAAATCTTGCACATTGTCCCCCCTGAGGTGGCTAAGAGGAAGCAGGGTGAGCTCTTTTGTACTGTTAAGCAGCGTCTGGAGTTCCCTGAGCAGAGCCATTTCACTAATATGGTGCTCAAGGTGTGGGAACGTCCTAGTAGATTGCCTGCGGTGCCCAAAGGGTTGGATAAGAAGTATCCCTTTCCTGTTGACCTGGTTAAGCGATGGTCGGGTCCCCCTGAGGTGGACACTCCCATTCTAGGGCTGTCCAACACCTCGGTCATGCCTTCCCCTGACACTACTACACTGCGGGACAACGAGGACCGGCGTATGGATCAGCTGGCCTGCCATGCCTTTACATTTGTGGGAGCTGGGCTGCGTCCGGTCTGCGCCGCCGCCATTACAGCTATTGCTCTTGAGAAACAGCTCAAGCATCTCCTTGATGGCGCTATGGCTGGTAGGGGGTAGGATTATAGGGCCCTCTTACTTTGCTCTGATTTTGTTGCCTTTGTCCTTACTGCCATGGATGATGCGGTACGGCTGAGTGGTAGGGCCTCTGCCTTTTTGGTGGCTATGCACCGCTCTGTTTGGTTGCGTCAGTGGGCAGCTGACACTGCTCCTAAGAAGGCTCTCACTGGGTGAGCGTCTGGATGTTCTAGCCAAGGATGGTAGGCTGCCTCAGCGTAAGAGGCAGCCTCGGCCTTTTCGGGGGCCCTCCGCTTCCCTCTCCTCCTTTCGTGTTCCCAGAGGAGGTCGTGGCTCCCTCTTTTTGGGTACCCGCAGAGATTCTTGGGGCCGTGGCAGATCCCGTGGTCGTCCCAGTCTCTCATGGGGTCCCAAGCCCAAACCTCCTCCCAAGCCCCCTCAGGCATGAGGGGGCTCCTCACCCATCCGGGTGGGGGGGACGGCTTCGACTCACGTCTGGAGGCTCCGCGTCTCAGACCGGTGGATTCAGGAGGTGGTGTCCTCCAGTTACAAGATAGAGTTTGCAGCCTGGCCACCCCCAAGATTCCTCAGATCCCGGATGTCTCAAAACCCTCTGTCAGCTCAGGGTTTGCGCCTTGCGCTTCACCGTCTGGTGGAGTCAGGAGTCATTTGTCTGGTGCCTCCCCAGGAACGGGGTCAGGGGTTCTACTCCAATCTTTTCGGTCCCCAAGAAAGATGGGTCCTTGAGGCCCATCCTGGACTTAAAGGGTCTCAACAAGTTTGTCAGGTTCAAGCATTTTTGCATGGAGACGCTACGCTCGGCTGTCAGTACCCTTCACCCAAGCGACTTCATGACCTCCGTGGACATCAAGGATGCTTATCTTCACGTGCCAATTTTTCCAGGTCATCAGAGATTTCTCAGGTTTGCTCTAGAGGATCAGCATTACCAGTTTGTGGCTTTACCGTTCGGTATCACCTCGGCGCCTCGGGTGTTCACCAAGGTGCTGGTGGGCATGATGGCTCTGCTGCGGAATCAGGGCATTCGTATCCTTCCTTACCTGGACGACATTCTGATTGTGGCTCAGTCTCTTCATCAGGCCACGAGGGATACTCAGGTGGTGACCTCCACTCTCGAGTCCTTTGGCTTGGTGATCAACTATTCCAAGTCTTCACTGTCTCTGTCTTTGGTGAGATCCTTTCTGGGCATGACTCTGGATACCTCTCAGGTCAAGGTGTTCCTGCCTCAGCTGAAAGTGGAGGGCCTTCAGAAGCAGGCACGGACTCTGTTCTTGTGTCCCCATCCCTCCATCTGGCAAGGGATGCAGTTAGTGGGCCTGATGGTGTCCTGCTTCGAGGCGGTCCCCTTTGCTCAGTTTCACATGAGACCTCTTCAGTTGCACCTCTTGTCTGTTTGGGATCGGAACCCTGTGTCCCTGGATCAGGAGTTTGCTCTGTCCCCCCTGGCCAGACAGTCCCTCTCGTGGTGGCTGGACTCAAGGAACCTTCTAGTGGGCAGGACCTTTCTGCCCCAGTGTTGGGAGACTGTCACCACAGATGCCAGTCTGACTGGTTGGGGGGGCGTTTGGAAGTCTCTGCAGTTCCAGGGTCAGTGGGCCCCCCAGGAGGCCCATGCTCCCATCAATGTCCTGGAACTGAGGGCAATCAGGTTGGTTCTTTCGCAGCTGACCTCACACCTTCGGGGTCGGGCTGTTCAGATCCGCTCGGTCAACCAGACGGCGATTGCTTACATCAATCATCAGGGAGGGACTCGGAGCAAGCGAGCCCTCAAGGAATTGTCTCTGATAATGTCTTGGGCGGAAGAGAATGTCCCTTGCATCTCGGCAGTTTATATTCCCCCAGAATGGCCGGTAGTTTATATTCTGGGGGTGGAGAACCAGGAGGCAGACTCCCTGAGCAGGGGGACGTCTCGGCTGGGGGAATGGTCCCTCAGCAACAAAGTATTTCACTCCCTGTGTCACCGCTGGGGTCATCCGGAAGTTGACCTGTTTGCGTCCCGCCACAATCACAAGCTTCCCAGGTTTGTCTCCCTGTCACGGGACCCTCTGGCCTTCGCCACGGATGTGCTAGCAATGCCTTGGTTGGAGTTTCGGCATCTCTGTGTTCCCTCCCTTTCCTCTGCTGGGCAGGGTGCTGCGCAAGATAGCCCGGGAAGGGGTACCGGCCATTCTGGGGGCCTCCTGTTGGCCAAAGAGGGTGTGGTTATAATCTTGGCTTCCAGCTACAAGAAGCATCTGTGACCAGTTAGTGTCCCAATAGTTGGGGCAGCAAGGCCACTCTTGCTGCAGTCATTGGGTTACATGTCACACGTCATCCTTGGCTGCAGTTGCCGCATAGAAGCCATGCTCCATCGTTACTGTGGGATCAGGCGTCTAGCACCAAGCAAGTCAGTTAATTATATATTTATTTTTTATTAGCTGCAAATTTTAGGGAGGGGTGGATATGGGTCCAAAGTTTTGGAGTTTGTGATTGTTTTAATTATGCTTAACACAGGGCACCTAAGTAGAAGCCCTGGTCTAGAAAGCAATGCACTCTGGAAGTAAAAAGCGCAATTTAGCAAAGAATTTAATGAACGTGTATAATTACTAGTTAACAAGACTGGTTTCACATTGCATATATGTATTACTTTTTCTTAGGATGGAGGCAAACACTCAGCGAGAAGTGGCTGCTTTAAAGCTGTGCCAGGGACATCCCAATATTGTGACTCTTCATGAAGTTCTACATGACCAGGTCTGTGTGTTTTCTTCTATTTCCTTTTTTATGTCCACTTATCCATTTTGTAAATGTTATTGGTAAAAGTAAATTAAATATTTGTAAAATTATATTGGAATATTGAATATTCACATTATTAATTAGTTTGATTACACTGTTTATTGCTTATACCTTATTACAGCACTTACTGCCTAAAAATGGCTATATACCGTATGTACTCTCCCTTCAGGAACCAGGGAAATCCCAATGCCGGGCTCACCCACTATTCAAGGAACCTCGGAGGAAAGAGACCTCAAAGGAAAGATATTTAGGGATACTGATTACTGAAAGCTGCAAAATGAGTGGACAGTGTAGCCAAGCAGTTGGAAAAGCAAGCAGGATGCTCGGCTGCATAGCTCGAGGCATCACCAGTAGGAAGAGGGAGGATGTGATGCCACTGTATAGAGCCCTGGTGAGGCCACAGCTAGAATACTGTGTGTAGTTCTGGAGACCTCCCCTGCAAAAAGATATTATTCAAATAGAACGGGGCCAAAGGCCGGCAACCAAAATGGTGGAAGGACTAAAACTTATTTGGAAAGACTTAAAGAACTTAATTTGTACAGTCTGAAAGAAAGAAGGGAGAGAGGGGACATGATGGAGACCTTTACATACGTGACAGGAGGGAATAAGGTTCAGGAGGGAAGTGTTTTTAAGAAGAAACTTAATGATAGAACAAGGGACCCAACTTGAAGCTGGTCGGGGGGAAGATCAGGAGCAATGTTAGAAAATATTATATTACAGAAAGAGTGGTAGATGCTGGGAACAAACTTCCAACAGAGGTAGACAAATCAACAGTCACTGAATTTAAAAATGCCTGGGATAAGCCTCCATCTATCCTAAGATAAAGAGAACATGCAGTATACACATAAGATACAGAGAACATACAGTATACACATAAGATACAGAGAACATACAATATACACATAAGATACAGAGAACATACAGTATACACATAAGATAAAGAGAACATACAGTATACACATAAGATACAGAGAACATACAGTATACACATAAGATACAGAGAACATACAGTATACACATAAGATACAGAGAACATACAGTATACACATAAGATAAAGAGAACATACAGTATACATAGATAAAGAGAACATACAGTATACACAAGGGCAGAGACTAGATGGAGCGTATGGTCTCCTTCTGCCGTCAGCTTTCTATATTTCAAAGTGTCGGTAGCAAGTCACTGTGCCGGAACAAGTAACCTGGTGGCATCAACACAAATTCTGGCATTTACAGCCAGTGGACACCATATTTAAGATGTCCCAACCCACTTTAATATTTTCAGTGAATAATGCAATGTTTTCAATGATGTCAACCCCTTTATTCCAGTTCAGGAGACCCCTAGTGATCAGGGCCGGATTATGAGGAGGGCGCATGCCCCGTGGCCTCTACCAATTGCCCTGCAAAGGGGGCCTCCATCAACCTTTGGGTTATGGTCTGGTCCAGGAGGCATTTCAGTCTTTGATCTGACGGGTCGCAGGGCCAGCAACAAAGCTATTGGCAGTAGGTGGCGCAGTGTACTGCAGAAGAGTTGTGGCTCCTCCCAGTATCATATAAAACGGAATTACCATAGACTTATTCAGTGTTCTCTCTGCAGTGATTTCTTCGAAGATAGAAGATGGCTCTCTATATTGCGCAGGGGAGCGGGGCAACCAAGCCTGCGGCCCTGCTGGCTATTTCCACCCGTTTCCGGACCCTCTGTGTCTCCCAGCCTTGGCTGACAGATCGGGTGAAAGTAGAGGAGCACTAGGGTCAAGTGCTCAAGGAGCGCTGCTCCAAGCCACAGACCCTGTACCACAAAGGGTAGCCGGCCATAGGCTTGATGGCGAGCCTGTTTGGGATGCGGAGTTCCTGTCCTAGCTTCTGAGGGGGTGAGTGTTTTTGGGGACTCGTTCTGGCGTTTTGGGGTCCCCCATCCCTGGCCTGGGCTCTCGACGCTGCTCGCTCGCCTTCCTCTCTCCCTTTCTGTCGTTTGCTCGGTGGAGGGGGGGCTTGCTGTTTTCAATCTGTTTTTACTGTGTGTTTAACTGTTTTATGCCGCCTCGCCGCTTTGTACTACACTCCGCGGCGGGCGACGCTATTTCTCTGAGGCGTTTTTTTTTTCTACTGTGTGATGACGCCGGCCAGGTTTTCGCGCTCTTTGGGGGGGAGGGGCGGGGCCGGAGGATGACGCGTATCACCATGATTAGGGCTAGGAAGAAGTCCTCGTCCTTTATCTACTACAGGATCTGGCATGCTTACATTGCCTGGTGTGAGTCCAAGTCTCTTCCTTGTCGGGTGTTTTCTATCCCCTGAAACATGATTTGGATTTGGGCCTTCAGCTTAGTACCCTCAAGGGACAGGTGTCAGCTCTGGCAATATCCTTTGCGAATCACCGGTTGGTTAAGACTTTTTTCCAGGGAGTTACTCTTGTGCGTCCGCCACGTAAGCCTATGCTACCAGTTTGGGATCTGAATCTGGTGTTGTCTGCTCTACAGGTTCCTCCTTTTGAGCCTATACGTGGGGCTGCTTTGCCCATTCTGACTCTTAAGGTGGCCTTTTTGGTGGCCATTACTTCTGTTAGGCGGGTTTCTGAGCTGGCGGTGCTTTCCATCAAACCTTATTTTGAGCAGCATCAGGATAAGGTGGTGTTTCGGCTTAAGCCGGATTTCTTGCCTAAGGTTGTGTCTGCTTTTCATCTCAATCAGGACATTGTTTTGCCTTCTTTGTGTCCTAACCCTGCTAATTCCCTGTCGCGGACCCTTCACTCCTTGGATGTTGTCAGGGCTCTGAAGTCCTATTTGGTTGCTACTGAGTCTTTCAGGAAATCTGACGCTCTTTTTGTTCTTCTTGCTGGACCTAGGAAGGGTTTGCCTCTGGCTAAATCCACTATCAGCAAGTGGATCCGTCAGGCGATGGAGCAGGCCTACTCTGCCAGGGGGAAGGTTCCTCCTTTTAGGTTTACTGCTCATTCTACTCGTGCTATTGGTGCATCTTGGGCTTTTCAGCACCAGGCTTCTGTTGAACAAGTTTGTAAGGCCACAACTTGGTCTTCTGTTCATACTTTTTCCAAGTTTTCCAAGGTTGATGTTAAGGCCTCAGCTGATGCTGCTTTTGGCCGCAAGGTACTTCAAGCAGTGGTGGTTTAAACTGCCTGCTGTTACTCTTTGGGGATCCCACCCTACTTTATGGACACTGCTTTTGGAAGTCCCAGATGTAATGACTTCATGAAGCAGGCCGTGCCATGCAATGGGAAAAAGACAATTCTGTGAGTACTCACCTGTAGAATTGTTTTTACTATGCATGGCACGGCCAGCTTCACCCTACCCTTGCTATCGTTGTTCTTGATTGCCCCTTTATGGTGATTGTTTCAAGTTAGTTGGGGTTTTGTTACCTGTTTTACCTTTATTATCTCCCGGTTTCTTAAAATAACTGCTTGTCAACACTGGATAAGTCTATGGTAATTCCGTTTTTATATGGTACCGGGAGGAGCCACAACTCTTCTGCAGTACACTGTGCCACCTTGTGGCGGAATATCCCATATGTAAGGACTTCATGAAGCAGGCCGTGCCATGCATGGTAAAAACAATTCTACAGGTGAGTACTCACAGAATTGTCTTTTTTTATAGCCCTCCCTCATCATTCTCATTTAAGCTTCCACCACTGCTAAGCATACCACTATAGAAAAACAAATTTACAATATTATTCTGCCAAAGATTTCACCCAGGGGTGGGGGTCCTCAAGTCTACCACTGTCACCCCTATTTGCCATTGATCCCCTCCTATATCACTTGCTGTGCAATCGCCAATCCTTACTGTACCCCTGTTTAACAACCTTTAAATGTCAATCCTTTTTACACCTCCCATTTTCCACAGGAGGTGAGGGGCCATATCAGATGGCTTTCAGGGTCACAGGTTAAGCACATGTGCTCCTAGATGTAGGTTGAAGAGCAGAGGAGAGAGCGGGCACCCATGTCTAGTGCCATTACACATATTCTGCTTTCCAGTTCTAGATTTATTTATTTCTATTGATGTTGAATGGTTGCAATGCAGTGCCATTACATGTCCCACAATTTCTGGGCCAAACCCATAGGCATCCAAGATTGCCTTCAGATAATGCCAGCTGTCATGATTGAATGCTTTTCCAGCATAAAGCACTATTATGGCTACTTGTTTATTAATACCAACTCTCTTTCTGAGTCTACAAATGGGGCACATCTCCAAATTTACATTAAAATAGATACTATTTTATTGGTTACAAATATAACGATAACACATTCAAGCAACAACTGTTAAAAATAAATCACCATCGATCCCCTAGGGCCATAATGGAAATACAATGATCAATCAAACTAAAAGGTCTCTCAGGGCAGCTCCCTATCTAAATGAATACGCAAACACTTATCTACCTGGCTGGTCCCTCATCAAAGTGCAAATGCTATAAAAATACCAACAAATAAATATAATGTACCATCAAAAGTTAATCTAAAGGGTAATCGTAAAGCGCAAAACAGGTGTTTCCTTTCCTAAATAAAGTGCAAATGCGAAAAAACAAAAAATAATATAAAATAAACATTAATTATATATTATATTATCCCCAACCAACACAGGCTTAAACTCCTAATAGGATATAATGCATTGCAAAACTACTAAAAGAGTTATTTCTAAGGTACACATGGGAGACAAGTCCAATAAATAATATATATAATGAGTAATAAAAAATACTGCCCTTTTAGTGAGAGATCAAATTAGATTCCAGGGATCAATGTACATGCACTGCATTATATCCTCCATTATATTTATTTGTTTGTATTTATATAGCATTTGCACTTTGATGGGGGGACCAGCCAGGTGGATAAGTGTTTGCATATATATTTAGATAAGGTCTCTCAGGGCAGCTCCTTATTTGATTGATCGATGTATTCCCATTATGGCCCTGGGGGATCGATGGCGATTAATTTTTAACAGTTGTTATTTGAATGTGTTGTCTTTATATTAGTAAACAATAAAATAGTATCTATTTTAATGTGAATTTGGAGCTGTAGACTCAGAAAGGGAGTTAGTATTGGTTGCATGAGTTGGGGTGTGGGGGAGCACACCCGCTGATTGGTACTCTTGGCTGTGCCTACTCTTTCTTTGTGTTGTTGTGGCTACTTGTTTATTAGTTTGTCTAATTCTGTTGATAGGGCAAATGGCCAGGCTTACGTTATGAGACTTGCTCTCCCCTGGCGTAAAGCCGGTTTGGCATGGAGAGATAAGAGAGGTTAATGTTTATACTAACCTGTTGGCTAATGTTTTCAAGTAAGTCACAATTAAATAATACTAATTCGCGATAGTTAGTACACAGTAGTGGGTCTTTGTAAGATTCCAGTTCAGGACTACTTATGTTTCTTATGAAACAGCAGCACTGCAAGCTTTCATCCTGTCACTTGACTACATATTCATTGAGCAGGTGACTGTGGAAGAACTGACAACACGCATAAAATGTTTGTGTGTTTTACTATTGTTAAATTTAAATAGAAAACCAAATACTCTCACTTCTTCAATTTCTTGCAGCCACACAGTTGCCCCCCCCCCCCCCCATTCTTGCTGCGTTTGCTTCATTGCGGACAATGCGTTCCTGATTGCCTCTGGCACGCCTTTGTTTAGTTACTGCTAACAACAGAAAAAAAACCTGTTGGTGATCATTTAATGTTTACCTTTTGTAACTCTTGTTTCGTTTTTTCCTTCACTTTGGTTCCACCTTAAAGTGGACCAACACCCAGGATTTTGACTATCCTGGGTTTTGGTCCACTTCGGGGCACCCCGATCGGGGGTGTCCCGCTCTCTGAAACCCCCCAGAAACCCCAAAAAACTCACCTCTCCCCGCTCCCACGTGACCGCGCTGTCCAATCCCCGCCGACGTCCAAGCGGGTGACAGCGGCGTCCAAGACAGCGCGTCCGCCGCCACCTCCCGCGCGTCACTCTCGGTGGAAGCGGCGGATCAGGTAAGGAGTTTGGGGGTTTTTTGGGGGGGTTTCACCCCGCGGGACATCCCGATCTCGGATGCCCCGCGGTGAGGGAGGTGATCGGCCCGGGAATCTTATAGATTCCCGGGCCAATCACCCCTGGGTGTTGGTCCACTTTAAATCGGACCTTTAGCATCATTTACTGAAAAGCCCAAATCCTTAAACTATTCCCCAGCATCTAAAGTTAATATATTTTACGTTTTTAGTCGCTTACTTATTATTCTTTCAACTCTGTCCAGGTATCTAGAATATGGGCGCTGCCTTCTTGCATCAGAAGCATCACATACTGAGGAGAGGAGAGGGGTGAAAAGTGCAGGTGGCAGGGTTATAGAAGAGCAGGGCTGGGGTCAGCAAAAGGACAGCAGTCCCATAATGCAGAGAGGCATAGTCAGAATACAATTCCTGTCTGAGGCGCTACTGGCCGCCATCTTGGATGTTAGAAGGTTAAAAAAACGCAATTGGTGCAGGTAGGGTGATTTTTTTTATAAGGTGATATACAGGGGGAATCATATAAGATAGGCTCTTATTTAGGGTGAAGGTCCGGATTAATGTGGGCAACCTGTATGTACAGGGGGGAAACATACAAGATAGGCTCTTATTCAGGGTGAAGGCCTGCATTAATGTGGGCAATCTGTATGTACAGGGAGTGGGAAACATATAAGATATGCTCTTATTAAGGGTGAAGGTCCAGATTAATGTGGGCAATCTGTATGTACAGGGTGGGGGAAACATACAAGATAGGCTCTTATTCAGGGTGAAGGTCCGGATTAATGTGGGTAATCTGTATGTACAGAGGGGGAAACATACAAGATAGACTTTTATTCAGGGTGAAGGTCCACTTTTTTTAGTGGAAAAATTAGTGGGCAGGCCTAAAAGTCTGATGAATACCTAGCCATTCGGATAAGCTGGGGCAGGGTGCTCCCTATTGTGACTAAACAGAACCGTATACGATGCTGATTGGACAGGAACTCGCACATGTGATGCCATGTGGCTGAAGAAAGGCAAGTTGGGGGGGATTGGGATGCCCCCAGAGCAAGTAACAGAACCCAGGATTTTCACTTTTGTTCCTCTTTAAACTGTTTGTATTTAAAAGCCACTCCAGCCAGGTTAACCAATCCCCCCTGCCACCCTCCATTATCTTATTATAAGATGAAAAAAAAAAAAGAAAAAGAAGTAGGGCAGTGCCGACCTTCCGTCTGATCTTCCGCGCCATCTTTCTGAAGACCTGGTCGGCCACTGGGTGAGCGTCGCACACTCTCCCATCTGCCCATTCAAGATAATGGACGGACGGGAACGCTGGCGGCTGGCCTGGACTTCAGAAAGATGGCGGCGGCAGAATGTGCGGCACTGTCCAACTTCGACGCTGGATTCCAAGTGAAGGTAAGTGTATTTCTTTTTTTTTTGTTTTGTTTTTACTTATCAGCCACGCTTTAGCGCTAACAGTGGGTGGCAGGGCGAGGGGGGATGTTGAAATGTTTGAACCTGGCTGGAGTGGCCCTTTTAAGGGATTTGTATAGGCGAAGTATAAATACAACTAATTTTCTTAGGATATATATATATATATATATTGATCGGCCCAGGATTCGAGATTCCTGGACCGATCAATTCCCTCCCCACGGGGCATCCAAAATCGTGATGCCCCGTTGTGTGAAACCCCCCCCCCCCAAGTCACCCCATACACTTAACTTGCTTCCCGGTCCAACAGCGCATGCGCAAGCCGCAGCCGCATCCCCGCTATCCCTCTAGCAGGTCACATTCCGCCCCAGGCATTTGTGAATGGACAATACACTCACTCCCCCCTGTTATAGGGAAGCAGGGGATGTGGCCGCCAGTGCGGCCTTAGACAGCGTGTCGTCAGTGGCTTCGGGTGTGCTGATTGGACAAGCGGCCGCACATGCGCCTTAGGACCGGGAAGAGGTAAGTTAACTTCAGTTTCACGCAGCAGGGCACCCCCGGGGAAAAGGACTAAAACCCAGGATAGTCAAAATCCTCTGTTTTGGTCTACTTTGAATAATTACTTTGATAGATAACTAGGGATAATAATAATAAATCAATAATAATTTGATAATCTTAATTTGTTTTATTACAAATTAAATTATTTAGTTAATTACATATTAAATAATTCATTAATTTGATAATGAAATAATTACTTTTCAATAATAATAACTAGGGATGATAATATCCAGAAGTATATATGTAATATAAAAAAATGAATATGATATATAATGTGTGTGAGTGTGTATATATATATATATATATATATATATATATATATATATATATATATATATATATATATATATATATATTCATATAATGAAACTACATAAAGACATCCGACTCCACCCTTCTTGCATCAGACTACCAGTGCTTGTGTGTGAAGGGTGGCGCGCTGCTCCTGGCTCCATCCTGTGTATGACTCACATAGGAACTAGATTATTTATGCTGGGAGCATGTAAATTTCATGAGTCAGGAAGAAGGTTCTGCTTCAGGATTCTGTAAAGCTTGCAAACAGTAGGCCCAGGAGTTTTACTGGCCACATAAACAGGCTTTCAACCAGCCGCATTCTTGTTTGCCAGGCTTCCATCAATGCAAAGAATTAGATTTCATAGCATACCTCCCAAATGATTCATTTGCCTATTCATAGTCTTTATATTGCTGTAACTGTTACAATGTATCTCCTGTCCATCCCTCAATGAGGGGGTGTGGCTTCATCTATCCCTTAGTGAGGGGATGTGGCTTCACTTACATATTGTTCCTCTTTGAGGTGTAACATGCAGATCTGCAGCAATAAATGACTCATTTGCCTATTCATAGTCTTTATATTGTTGTAACTGTTACAATGTATCTCCTATCCATCAATCAATGAGGAGGCGTGGCTTCATCCATCTCTCAATGGGGGGGCGTGGCTTCATCCATCCCTCAATGAGGGGGTGTGGCTTCATCCATCCCTTAGTGAGGGGATGTGGCTTCACTTACATATTGTTCCTCTTTGAGGTGTAACATGCAGATCTGCAGCAATAAATGACTCATTTGCCTATTCATAGTCTTTATATTGTTGTAACTGTTACAATGTATCTCCTATCCATCAATCAATGAGGGGGCGTGGCTTCATCCATCCGTCAATAAGGGGGCGTGGCTTCATTTAACAATCGTCCCTCTTTCCCATCCTGAAAAGTTGGTAGGTATGTTTAATAGTGCAAATAGTGGCCATTGTGTGCTAATGCACAAATGGAATTTTTCCTCCACCTATTCCCATCCTTGCACTCTTGAACAACACATTGCCGTGGACATACTAGTGAATAAACACTATATCAGTGACTACACACAGGTGAATTACACACTAAACTCAGCGCCCGGGGAGCAACTGAGGGTTAGGTGCCTTGCTTACTTGGAGCTTCTTCTCCCAGCATCTCAGCCATGCTGCTGCCTGGATTCACCTGATAATGCACAGTAACAGGAAGTCCAGCAGCACTTCCTGTTTGCAGGTAGCCTGCAAATGCATGAGCCGCCATTTTGTTTCTAAAATTTGCTACAGCAGGAGTTAGAGAAAAAGGTATATTAATATTTATGTGCAGCAATCTAAATTGCCCCAGGGAGGGATGTATATGAGCACCTTTTGTGGTGTTGGTCTGGTTTAAGTCATTTTTGACTGTTGGTCCACTTTCAGTCATGTCCCATGGCCGGGAATGGAACCTGCCACCCTCCGAGGCCTCTTCCCTTCCTCTAGGCCCTAACTGCCCCTAAATAGCATTTGCAGAGATAATATTAAAGTGTACTAAAACCCAGGATTTTGACTATCCCGGGTTTTGGTTCTTGCCCCTGGGGCACTCCGTTCGAGGTGCACCGCTGTGTAAATAAAACGTGGAACACAATAAGGCACAATCAATTGATTGTGCCTTATTGTGTTCATGCTTTTTAATGGTTTTTAAAGTTGTCTTTGTGTGTTTTCTGTCGTCAATAAAGATATATACAGATATACATATATATTATTGTTTATTTATATAGCGCCATCATCTTCCATAGCGCATTACAAGGTGTGATTACAGACAAGGTAAAACATATAGTACAGGGAACAATACAAAACTAGATGCTACGAGGTTCAAACCAAGTGTTGTGAGCACAGGAGACAATAGGAGGAGAGCCCCGCCCTTGTGAGCTTACAGTCTAAAGGATGGGGGTGGAGACAAAGGGGCGCGATCACAAGTGGTAGAGCTTGAGTTGGGCTGCATGTGACATTTGAAGGTTATAGGAGTTGCATAAGCCAGGTTATATGCTTGTCTGAAGAAGCTAGTTTTGAGGGCACTTTTAAAGTGGACCAACACCCACCGCTGATCGGGCCGGGAATCTATAAGATTGCTGGGCCGATCAGCTCCCTGCCTGCGGGGCACCCCGATCGGGGGTGCCCCGCTGTGTGAAACCCCCCAGGACGCCTGCAAATCCTACCAGTTCCTCGATCCAACGGCGCATGCGCGGCCCGCCGCCGCCTCTCTCGCTTCCCTCTAGCAGGGCGTGCACCCACGCCAGCCGTTTGTGAATGGCCGGTGCGCTCCCTGTAAGAGGAACACGCGAGAGGTGGCGGCGGGCGCTCTCACCTTGTCCGTCGACGGACCTCGCTTGTCCGTCGGCGGTGATTGGTGGAGCGAGTCACGTGGGAGCGGGGTCAGGTGAGTTTTTGGGGCTTTCTGGGGGGTTTCACACAGCGGGGTGCCCCGTGGAAGTGGACCAACACCCAGGATAGTGAAAATCCTGGGTGTTGGTCCACTTTAAAGGCTTGGAGTGATGGATAGTGGCGGATTGAGCCGGGAAGTGCATTCCAGAGAAATGGGGAGGCACGGGAGAAGTCTTGAAGGCGGGAGTGCGAGGAGGTAACCAGGGAGGAGGACAGGAGAATGTCAGAGGCAGAGCGGAGGTTGTGCTTGGTTTGGTAACGCTGGATCAGGGATGAAATGTAGGAAGGGGCCTGGTTAGAGAGAGCTCTGTAGGTTAATCTTAGAAGTTTCAACTGAACTCTCTGAGACACAGGTAACCAGTGGAGGGATTGACAGAGGGGAGCAGCGCTGGAGAAGAGAGAGGAGAGGTTTAGAACAGAGGTGTTTGCAAACCACAGAAGAGGGTGTTACAGTAGTCCATTCGGGAGATGACCAGGGCGTGCACTAACATTTTAGTGTTATCAGGTGAGAGAAAGGGACAGATGCGGGATATATTTTTGAGTTGGAGACGACAGGAGGAGGCTAGGGAGTGAATGTGAGGAAGGGGCGGGGCCACGAGATGGCAGGAGGCGGGTCTAGGGAGTGAATGTGAGGTGTGAATGAGAGAGAGAGGGGTCCAGAATGGTTCCCAGGCACTGAGCTTGATGAGTTAGTGTAAGAATATTTACAGAGATTGTGGTGTTAGAGAGGGGAGGGGAGTGAGATGGTGGGATATTCGCAAATACATTTTTGTTCAGCATTCGTAACTTAAAGTACAAACTGATCAAATATAATGAAAGCTATAAGCTGTGTGTGGTGATAATCCTGATCTCTTCCTGTCTGATAGTTTCATTCCTATCTGGTGATGGAGCTCCTAAATGGTGGCGAGTTGCTGGACCGCATCAAGAAACAGTCATGCTTCAGTGAAGTGGAGGCCAGTGGGTTGATGCGAAGCCTTGTTAGCGCAGTGTGCCACATGCATGAAGCTGGAGTTGTGCATAGAGACCTTAAACCTGAGGTAAGGATGTATTGGGAAATAAATATCGGGCTCAAGACGAGTCACCTGGACTCGCTGTATTTTCTTTGTGAGCCTTTTGCAAGTTATCAGACTTTTTCTCATCTCCAAATGACTTGAATCTTTTAGGTGTTCTCAAACTGCCATGAGATAGGTGTTTAAATAGCATTGTATTCTTCAGTCATGCAAGTGCAAGCAGAACCTTGACCACATGTTGATTATGATTAGAGATGGGCGAACCCCTCAAAGCTCGGGTTCGGAAGAACCTTGAAATAAGGTCCCGAACCCATTCTCCATTGAAATCAATGGGGAACTGAACTTTGGGGGGCTGCCGTAGCAGGGGTGCAGAGTGCGCAGCAGAAGCACGCTGCTTTAACTCACCTCTGCCCAATCCTCTTCCTTTGAATGCATCCCCAGCCAGGGCTACAGAAAGATGGCCGCCGGCTCCCATGAGTGAGGACTAGAAGTGTCCTCAGTCATGGGAGCCCTGCACTGTCCTCACTCATTGCTGGCTTCTTAGTCCTCCTGCATACAGTGTCCTTCAAGACAACCCTTAAGAAACTGAGACACGCACACAAGGTACAGTTTCTCAGAGTGATCCGTTGTTTATTGTTGCAGCTCGTATTTATGTACAACGCAAAGAACTCTATAGAAGGTCCAGCCCTTTTTGTTACATTACAGAAAGTTACAGAGTAAACCCTGATAACGCAAGCAAAACTTAGTTGTTTCTAAGAAATAGAAACTTGTGGCAAACACTGCGTGTACTACGTGCTCAAAACATTTAATCAAATAGAAGCCGTTAAGCAGAGCAAAAACTATTTGTTCTTCAGGCATGGGAGCCGGCGCCCATCTTTCTGTAGCCCCGGCTGGGTCCACGTCAAGGCATTTAATTTTTTGGCCAGCCTGGACTGTCCCTTCACTCTCCTCAGTGATTGGAGCTGGCAGCCCTTTTTGTAGCCCCGGCTGGGGACAGTTTCAAATGCCGCTGCCTCTACCACACTAATAGGAAGAGGATTGGACAGAGGTGAGTTTCAGCAGCTTCCTTCTTCTGCACCCTTAGGGGAAGCTGGTTGCTCAGCAGCCCATCTCTGGCGTGACTTTAATAACTGCACTGGAATCTGTACATGAACTGGGTTTCTTAAATCATTCTGCTTCCTAACTCAAGTTTATTCGTAGCATAAAACAATGTTACATGGTATATGAACTATGAGCAAGGCATTTAATTTTTTGGGCAGCCTGGGATGTCCCTTCACTGTCCTCAGTCATGGAAGCCGGCGCCCATCTTTCTGTAGCCCCGACTGGGGCCACGTCAAGGCATTTAATTTTTTGGCCAGCCTGGACTGTCCCTTCACTCTCCTCAGTGATTGGAGCTGGCGGCCCTATTTGTAGCCCCGGCCTGGGACAGTTTCAAATGACGCTGCCTCTACCACACTAATAGGAAGAGGATGGGACTGAGGTGAGTTTCAGCAGCTTCCTGCTTCTGCACCCTTAGGTGAAGCTGGTTGCTCAGCAGCCCATCCCTGCTCGGGCCGGACTCCGAACTCGGAACACGGACTTCTGGCTGAAATCAGTGTTCGGGATGGGGACCCAAATTTGCAAAATTCCGTGCGAACCCGAACTTTGCGGTTCGGGTCGCCCATCTCTAATTCTGATATTTGTGTATGTTGTTTGGAAATCTTTCCAGGCTTCCCAAAAAAAAAAAAAAGGCTAGCCTTTTGTTAGCCTTCAGTCTCGATCCCACAAAGTCCTGCTGACTTTTGTCCTCCTAGTTTAGTGCTGTCTGCTCATGGGGTTGAGTCTGCAGGCTGACATGTAAGTGCAGACAAAACAAAAAGGAGTGCTCCGACACTCAAATTCCCAGCAGCCTGCAACAAATCCTACGATCTGTCTAAGTTTAAAAAGACAAGGAGGTTTTCATTGCACACATTTGCAAATGTATGGGAAGCTGCAGGGCCATGTCAAGGCATTTTGTTTTTTTTGGCAGCCTGGGCTGTCCCTTCACAGTCCTCAGTCATGGGTACTGGCCATTTTTTTGGAGCCATGTCAAGGCATTTTGTTTTTTTGGGCAACCTGGACTGTCCTCAGTCATGGGAGCCGGCTGCCATCTTTTTGTAGCCACTTCTGGGGCCATGTCAAGGCATTTCGATTTTTTGGGGCAGCCTGGGCTGTCCCTTCACTGTCCACATATGTTATACTAGTCCTGAATTAAGACCTTCACTGTCCTCAGTCATGGGAGCCAGTGGACATCTTCTTGTAGCCCCAGCTGGGGTCACGTCAAGACATTTCCTTTTCTTTAGGCAGCCTGGACTGTCCCTTTACGGTCTACAAATGTTATACTAGGCCTTCAGAATTGAGAAATGCAATCAGATGACCAGCAAATGTCCTCCCTTTTTTTCCTTATCAAGTGACTTGTATTTAGTATCAAGTGACTCGTGTATTTAGTTTTTTTTCTTATTATGTTTTCTGTCCGTCACAGAATCTTTTGCTGACTTCGCCCGGTGAAGATGCTGTTTTGAAGGTCATAGACTTTGGCTTTGCCCGGCTTCGGCCTCCAGGCTCCCGGCCTCTACATACCCCTTGCTTTACACTGCACTATGCTGCCCCAGAATTGCTCTCACACCAGGGCTATGATGAGTCCTGCGATTTATGGAGCCTTGGGGTAATTATGGTAAGTGTTCTGTGACTTTATTAACTTCACTGGAATCTGTACATGAACAGGGTTTCTTCAATCATTCTGCTTCTTGAGTCAAGTTTATTCGTAGCGTGAAACAATGTTACATCGTATATGTTTTTATTTAGCATCGTATGAGCACTACCCACAACCATCTGCTGCTGGTGCCAGAGCTGTGGCAGAAAGTGATGGGTACACAAGCTGCTGCTCAGAACATATTTTTTTAGGAACCTAAAGAATGACTAAGAGAAAACCTGTTGTTTATGAATTCCTTGCACATAATTATATTCATGTTGAAGGGAATGGTTGCTCACCGTGTAATCTCTTGGCGGTGCCAGATGAGGATCTCTCAAGCCTCCAAACTAGCATATACATGGGTAGCCTGCACTCTGCACCATAAAGCTGCCATGTTTTATCCAGGGGTGTACATAGAGCTAATTACGGGCCCCCATCATCACCCCTGCCAACATGTAATCTCTTGGCGGTGCCAGATGAGGGTCTCTCAAGCCTCCAAACCGGCATAGTCAAGGGTAGCCTGCACTCTACACCATAAAACTGCCATGCTTTATTCAGGGGCGTACATAGAGCTGATTACGGGCCCCCATCATCATCCCTGCCAACATGTAATCTCTTGGCGGTGCCAGATGAGGATCTCTCAAGCCTCCAAACCGGCATAGTCAAGGGTAGCCTGCACTCTACACCATAAAACTGCCATGCTTTAATCAGGGGCGTACATAGAGCTGATTACAGGCCCCCATCAGCACCCCCACATGTAATCTCTTGGCGGTGCCAGATGAGGGTCTTTCAAGCCTCCAAACCAGCATAGACAAGGGTAGTCTGCACCGTACAACTGCCATGCTTTATTTAGAAGGTGTACATAGAGGTGATGGGACCTCCTCCCTCCCCCACGGGTAATCTCTTGGCGGTAGCAGATGAGGATCTCTCAAGCCTCCAAACCAGCATAGACAAGGGTAGCCTGCATTCTGCACCATAAAACTGCCATGCTTTATTCAGGGGTGTACATAGAGCTGATTACAGGCCCCCATCAGCACCCCCAATGGGTAATCTCTTGGCGGTGCCAGGCGAGGATCTCTCAAGCCTCCAAACCAGTATAGACAAGGATAGTCTGCACCATAAAACTGCCATGCTTTATTCAGGGGTGTACATAGAGCTGATTACGGGCCCCCATCAGTACCCCCCACGGGTAATCTCTTGGCTGTGCCAGGCGAGGATCTCTCAAGCCTCCAAACCAGCATAGACAAGGATAGTCTGCACCATAAAACTGCCATGCTTTATTCAGGGGTGTACATAGAGCTGATTACAGGCCCCCATCAGTACCCCCCACCATGTAATCTCTTGGCGGTGCCAAGCGAGAATCTCTGAAGCCTCGAAACCAGCATAGACAACGGTAGTCTGCATTCTGCATCATACAACTGCCATGCTTTATTCACTGGTGTACATAGAGGTGATGGGCCCCCTTTACCACCCCCCAGCTCCGCCACCCCGGAGACTTACTAGCCAGGAGGTGATGAAGTGCACGGCGCGCACACGAAGATGAGGATGGTGCGCAGCTCGCACACAGAGACCAGGGCAGCGTGCTCAGCATGGGCAAGGAGAAGCCACTGCATGTGCAAGGAGACTAGCGGTGGGGGCGGGAGAAGCTGGGTGAAGGAAGTGGCATGGGTAGGTAAGTCACTGGGTGCCGGCCCTACATGATGAAGAGGCACTGTAGGTAGCTTGCTCCGGGCCCCTTTGTTCCACGGACATGGGCTCTATGCCTGCCCCCAGGCTCTTAAGTCACCGGGTGCCGGCCGTACATGCTGAAGAGGCACTGTAGGTAGCTTGCTCCGTGCCTCCTTGGTCCATGGCCTGGGGTCACATGCCTGCCCCCAGGCCCGTAAGTCACCTGGTGACGGACGTACATGCTGAAGAGGCACTGTAGCTTGCCCTCGGAGCTGGTAGCCGGCAGGGCGGGGGCCACCAAAGCTGGCCCCTGCGCCCTGTTCCTACAAGCCCCCATAGCTGGTGCCGGGCTGGTTCTGATGAGTACGGGGGACCCCATGTCATTTTTTTTTTATTTTTAAGGAGGGGGGACCCTATGTCATTTTTTTTTAATTAACCCCTTATGTTTATAGTGTGGATAGTAGTTGTATTTTATTTGTAAATGTTATAAAGTGCTCTTTTCAGTTTGGGGGGTCTCCTGGGCAAGAATGGGGGGGTTACCGATACATATGTGGTACCGTTGTAATCGGGAGAAATGGGACTTTCACATGCAATATGGTTTTCATTAATAAAACAAATGTTTTATTTAAAATAACGGAGACAATTGTCTAAAAAATATTATGTTATTTATTTTTTTTATTTTTTTTACGCAAAAATATTTAAAAAAACAGTAGAAAAATTACAAACAGGACATTTCATGTTAAACCGTAAATTCTGCTGCAAAATATATATATATATATAATTTTCCTGGAAATTCCGGCAAAAATTACGGTTAAACATGGCGCAAAATGGGGAAAAATGACCTGTCAACAGGGTGACAAATCTTCAAGTAGGCTGTCGGTTAAGTTAAATATACCGGGTTGTTTTATTATGAAGGCTTAACAAAGTATAAGGAAAAGTCCACTTTTGCGGACTTTCCCTGAGACGTGTGATCAGCTAATGCCATAGGGCACGACACTCCCCATGTACTGGCACAACAAACTAAATAGACAAACACCACCAAAGGGACTACAACTATAAAAATGCGAAAATATATTTCTCTATACATATCAAAACACTGTGAGGAACCGTGGGAACATCTCACACCAACAGAGGGAGGACAGATGGGAGGAACAAGCAGCAGTATATTAAAGAGGAACTATGAGTAAGTCATCACCTGATGACCTTGTGATTGTGCAGAGGGGGGATACTGCTGACCATTGTGGGGGGGTGAGGTGTAAAGCTGACCCTTTTGGGAAGGGGAGGAGGCTAAAGCTGAGCATTGTGGGTGAAGAGAAAGGCAAATAGAGATGATCATTTTGGGGGAGAGGAGGATAAAGCTGACCATTACGAGGAAGAGGCTGACCATTGTGGGCAGAAGGGGCTAACCATTTTGGTGGGATAAGGCTGAGCACTCTGGGTAGGCGGAACTGTCTGGTCATTTTTGTTGGGGGGGGGGGGTAAGGCTGACCATTTGGGAGGATAGAGCTGAACCCTCTCCTAACCCCCTCAGCAGCCTCTGATCTGCACCCCTCACCTAATCCATACCTCCCAACTTTTGAAAGCTGTAAAGAGGGACAAAAGAAGTCATGCCTAGTCACGCCCCCAGCCACACCCTCAGCCACGCCCTTAAAGGGAAACACCACCTAAGAATTAAATAGGGCATCTCTCATTACACAACCGGTTAGGGGGCGATACAGACGCACACACATAGACACACACATACAGACAGACACACATACACAGACACACATACACAGACACACATACACACATAGACACACGCAGACAGACACAGACACACGCAGACAGACACAGACACACGCAGACAGACACAGACACACGCAGACAGACACAGACACGCGCAGACGCAGACACGCGCAGACGCAGACACGCGCAGACGCAGACACGCGCAGACGCAGACACGCGCAGACGCAGACACGCGCAGACGCCGACGCAGACGCACGCAGACGCACGCAGACGCACGCAGACGCACGCAGACGCAGACGCTCGCAGACGCAGACACTCGCAGACGCAGACACTCGCAGACGCAGACACACGCAGACGCAGACACACGCAGACGCAGACACACGCAGACACACGCAGACGCAGACGCAGACACACGCAGACGCACGCAGACGCACGCAGATGCAGACACACACATAGACAGACACACACATAGACAGACACACACATAGACAGACACACACATAGACAGACACACACATAGACAGACACACACATAGACAGACACACACATAGACAGACACACACATAGACAGACACACACATAGACAGACACACACATAGACAGACACACACATAGACAGACACAGACACACACATAGACAGACACAGACACGCGCAGACGCCGACACGCGCAGACGCCGACACGCGCAGACGCCGACACGCGCAGACGCCGACACGCGCAGACGCCGACACGCGCAGACGCAGACACACGCAGACGCAGACACACGCAGACGCAGACACACGCAGACGCAGACAGACGCAGACGCACGCAGACGCAGACGCACGCAGACGCACGCAGACGCACGCAGACGCACGCAGACGCACGCAGACGCAGACGCACGCAGACGCACGCAGACGCACGCAGACGCACGCAGACGCACGCAGACGCAGACGCACGCAGACGCACGCAGACGCACGCAGACGCACGCAGACGCACGCAGACGCACGCAGGCAGACGCAGACACACGCAGGCAGACGCAGACACACGCAGGCAGACGCAGACACACGCAGGCAGACGCAGACACACGCAGACGCAGACACACGCAGACGCAGACACACGCAGACGCAGACACACGCAGACGCAGACACACGCAGACGCAGACACACGCAGACGCAGACACACGCAGACGCAGACACACGCAGACGCAGACACACGCAGACGCAGACACACGCATAGACAGACACACACATAGACAGACACACACATAGACAGACACACACATAGACAGACACACACATAGACAGACACACACATAGACAGACACACACACACTCACACACACACACATAGACAGACAGACACACACTCACACACACACACACACACACACACACACACATAGACAGACAGACACACACACACACACACACACACACACACACACACACATAGACAGACAGACTCACACACACACACACACACACACACACACACACATAGACAGACAGACACACACACACACACACACACACACACACACACACACACACACACACACACACACACATAGACAGACAGACACACACTCACACACACACACACACACACACATAGACAGACAGACACACACTCACACACACACACACACACACACATAGACAGACAGACACACACTCACACACACACATAGACAGACACACACACACTCACACACACACACATAGACAGACAGACACACACTCACACACACACACACACACACACACACACATAGACAGACAGACACACACTCACACACACACACACACACACATAGACAGACAGACACACACTCACACACACACACACACACACATAGACAGACAGACACACACTCACACACACACACATAGACAGACAGACACACACACACACACACACACACACACACACACACACACACACACATAGACAAATACACTCACCAGTGTGGCCATTTGCCCTCCTGTGCGAGGCTCCTTTCTGTAGTCCCGCCCACCTGCAGCTCAGCGGCGGGGACAGGCTCCGTCCTGGAGTCCCGCCTCCACCCACTGAACCACCATTGAAATATCAGAAGAGAAAATAAAAAAACCCTGCCTCTCAGACCCAGGGCTGCCGTGGCCTCTTGGACGCCCCCTGCCACCCCCTGACCTCACCTTACTTGTTTTAACTAAATTACTTTGTGGTCACTAATATTTTCTGGATTAGTTTTATCCTATATCATCAACAGGTTCCCTTGGAGAACATTTACCAGTTCTAGGACCTGCCATTAAAAGGCGATTTCATTTAGTACTGTGTCCGATTTGTGCAATACAGCGATTGTAGAGCCATTTCCCTGAGCGCTTTGAGCGCTTTGCTACTTCTGTGTGGGTGGCATTTTACATCCTGACTTCTCCTTTGTTTAAAATGAACTTTTCTCTCTTTCGCCAGTAAATGCATAAAAGCCTCCACACATTCAAAGCGGCCCGATTCCAATGACCTTCTCGGCATGTGAAATGCCACAGCCACTCCGAGAATCATTAGGGTTACCAGCTTCCTGACTTACAAAGCAGGGATAATTAAATCGAACAGACGTCCCACTTTGAGGCCCACTGTCCCCCTGAAAATACCTAAATGTCCCACTTTGCTGACATGGGAAAAATTGTCCCACCAAATGCACAATGCTGGATGTCTGGGTGAATTACAACTGCTCTGACTCTGGTTTTTGGTTGGACTTTGGTTGGATGGTGGCAGTGGAATAAATGGACTTCTGAGCATTGGCTCTATCACCAACATCTTTTATGGACCAAATATTCTTATAGAATGTGACCTGTAATTAAACCAGACCAACAGCCGTTTTTCTTTAAAAAGTTGTTGGTCCCACAGACAGCGAATAAGAACAAACTCGGGGGGGCATCCAGGATGCTGGAACCCCCCCAACATAACCCACTCAAAACACTCGATATCCTTTACATCAGGAAAGGAGTCCCTCTGAAGGGTCACGTGGGTGGGGAGTTCCGGTGGCTGGTGCTGAGGGCGCGACCATGGGACCAATCACGGGATTCCTTTCCTGATGTAAAGGTAAGGATATCAGGTGTTCTGGGGGGGTTATGTTTGGGGGGCTCCAAACCCGGTTGGTCCAATTTAGGTCACACACTAAACCACCCCCCTACCATGCCCATCACCCACAAACTGGTTTAAACTGTCCCACTTTAAGGACCCCAAGAAATGGTCAGTTTAGGGATAATGCAAGGTCTATATTTATCGTTCTCTGTTTTTCCCAGGTTATTATAAGTGGATTTTCAAATTGCTCCTCTTAGTGCTGTAGTTTGATTTAAGGACATTTTAAAGTAAAAAAAAAAATCTAACTTGTACTTCCGGTACTTCCATACTGGTGTTGAGATTGAAGATTTGGCCCTGCTCACATGTCCCCACTGACTCGTACACAGTGACGTACTGGGGTTAAAAATCTGCCCTGGATTTTACCGGCCCAAGACATCCCTACCGTGGTCCCCCCAAATGTGATGCCAGAGGGGCACAGCATTGGGTGCTGGGGTTCCTTGACTTGTGGGTACAGTGGGGCGAGGTACAGAGGGCTGAGAGGGAGACTAAGGGGGCAGGGATTGAATGTGGGTGTTAAAAGCAGCAGCCCAACTGGCCCCAAAGCAGTGCGGCCCACCGGGCATTGTCCCAGGTCTTCCTATGGCCAGTGCGTCCCTGCTCATACAGAGGCGGAGTGGTGATGCTGCGTCTGGCAAGCTCCTCTATTACAGTGAATGGAGCAGTGTAGGAAACCCACTGAAGAATCCCCCGCTACCCTCTAACAGGGAGCGTTCCTGCACCGGCCATTCACAAATGCCTGCCATGGCTACATGCCCTGCTAAAGGGACAGCAGGGATGCAGCCGCGGCTTGTGCATGCGCCATTGGACCGGGAAAGAAGGTGAGTTTCCGGGCAACCTTGGGGGTTTCACACAGCGGGGCATCCCAATTCTGGATGCCCCAGGGGAGGAAATCTTATAGATTTCGGGGCTCTTGGGGCGTGGGTTTCGAGCCACTTTAAAGAGGAACATCGGACTAAAAATAAACAAAAAGGGGCCGATTTCCCCCCCCCCCCCCCAATTAGCCCCTATTTGCCTTTTGGATGGCAAGTAGGGGCCAGTTGCTTCAGGGCCCGATTGCTACCGCCCCACCGACTTAGCCGTCTGTTAGTGACAGCTTTAGCCGGCCTCTTCAAAATCCCATGCTGCTCAGATCTCACGAGATATCGGGTGGCTCCATTGCATCCCATTCATGGACACTGTGCAGGTGCGAGATCGGGCGCCCTGCGCAGTGCCTCATGGGATGCAAGATGGGGCCGCCTGTCGGAAGATCGTCGGAATTCGAGGGACGCAGAGGACGGATTGCCCGAGGGAGGTGAGTAAAAAATGCCCAAAGGTAAAACCGGCGGAGCTAAGGTTTGTGGTAGGTTTTAACCTCCTCCGTTACTCTTTAAAGTGGACCAAAACCCAGGACTTTGACTATCCTGGGTCTTGGTCCACTTCCCCGGGGCACCCCGATCGGGGGTGCCCCGCTATGTGAAACCCCCCAGATCGCGTGTAAAAACTCAACTCACCCCGCTCCTACGGCTCAAATGGGAGACGTGGGCATGCGCCCTGCTAGAGAGAAGCACGAGATGCGCATGCGCTGTTGGATCGGGATCCAGGTAACGTTAGCGGGCTCCCTGGGGGGTTTCACATAGCGGTTTCACATCCAGATTTTGGATGCCCCGCAGGGAGGGATCGGATCGGTCCGGGAATCTTATAGATTCCCGGTCCGATCCGCCTGGGTGTTGGTCCACTTTAAAGGACCAGACCCCAAGGCAGCTTCTACAGTAAAGAAAATGTGTGTACACTTGTTTCCTGACTGCAGAGATGCTTTAAAGGCCAAAGAATAAAATGCGCATTTAGAACGTGAGATCATACAATAAAAGATGCCATTTCAAGATTAAAGGAGCACTATCATGAAATTGTGTAATATTAAAAATCCATATAACCACTTTGGCTAATGAGAGGAGGAGTCACTCATACACCCAAACTGAATACTACTCCCACCAAGCTTGTGGTTTCTTCTCCTGGTAGGAACAAATTCCAGGGGTGACAGGTTTAGTCTATCAGGTGTGACAGAGCCTGTCACCCCAGATGTCATCTTCCTTCCATTAAAAGAATGAAAAACAAGCCTAGTTGGATATTTCTTGATGCCGGGTGTATAAGCGACCCCTCCTCCCGCCATCCAGCATATTTATATGGATTTGAGCCATTTTTTTGCGATAATCCTCCTTTAAGGATTATTGCTGCTCGCTTAGTGGAATAGGAGCAATTACTGAAAAAGAGGAGTTTCACTTACCAGCACATTGTAAGAAACCTAAAAATGTGGGGGGTGTTCTGGTTTGGAGCCTTGGATAGCAGCCTGCTTGCTCTTGGCCACTTTATATTGCCCTCTTTTAACCATAGAGGTTTGGTTCCCATTATACTTTATGCAGTACTTTAATGTAATAACCCAATGCATATATAGTCCTAAAGAAACATAGACGGTTGATGGCAGAAGGAGACCATACCCTCCATCTAGTCTGCCCTTATGTATATACTGTATGGTCTCTTTATCTTAGGATAGATGGAGGCTTATCCCAGCCATGTGCTCATTCACTGACTGACGATTTTACTCCTCATTTTACCTCCGACTAGCTTCAGGTTGTGCCCCCCTTGTTCTATCATTAAGTTTCTTCTTAAAGTGAACCAACACCCAGGATTTGGGGTTTTGGTCCACTTCGGGGGGGCACCCCGATTAGTGGTGCCCCGCTGTGTGAAACCCCCCAGAAAGCCCCAAAAACTCACCTCACCACGCTCCCACGTGACCGTGCCGTCCAATCCCCGCCGACGGACAAGCGGGTGACAGCGACGGACAAGACAGCGCGTCCGCCGCCTCCCGCACGTCACTCTTACAGGGCGCGCGCCCGCGCCGGCCATTCAAAAACGGCCGGCGTGGGCGCGCGGGAGGTAAGGTAAGGGTTTTTTTGGGGGGTTTCACCCCGCGGGATATCCCAATCTCTGATGTCCCGCGGTGAGGGAGGTGATCGGCCACTTTAAAAACACTTCCCTCCTGAACCTTATTCCCTCCTGTCACATATATAAAGGTCTCAATCATGCCCCCCCTCTCCCCTCTTTCCTCCAGACTGTACAAATTAAGTTCTTTAAGTCTCTCCTGATAAGTTTTAAGTTTAAGTCCTTCCACCATTTTTGTTGCCCGCCTTTGGACACGTTCTATTTGAATAATGTCTTTTTGCAGGTAAGGTCTCCAGAACTGCACACAGTATTCTAGCTGTGGCCTCACCAGGGCTCTATAAAGAAATAATGTATTGTGGTGACACCACCCTGTATAATGAGTAATACTCAATCTTTGTCTTCCCCCCCCCCCCCCTTGTCTTACGCAGTACACAATGCTTTGCGGTCAGGTTCCCTTTCAAGGTGCAAGAAGCGGCTCCCTTCAAAGCCGAGCTGCTGATATCATTAACAAGATCAAAGAGGGCGACTTTGTCATGCAAGGTGAAAGTTGGAGTCATGTGAGCAATGAAGCCAAGGAGCTTGTTAAAGGTAAAAGGAGAATTAATTAGTATGGTAGATATTTGGAGTTTTCATAAACATTTCCATGTCGAGAATAAAATGGGCGATATATCCATGCTTAAAATTATAGAAAAGCATACCTCCCAAGTGTCCCTGACTTGGAAGGACTGTCCCTCTTTTGAGTCCATGTCCCCCCATCCCTTGTTCTCATTTGTTCCTCTTTGAGGTGTAACATGCAGATCTACAGCAATAGATTTGCCTATTCAAAGTGTATCTATTGATGTAACTGTTACAATGTATCTCCTATCCATCAATCAATGAGGGGGCGTGGCTTCATCCATCCCTCAATGAGGGGATGGGGCTTAATTTACATATTGTGTCTCTTTCAGGTTTAACATGCAGATCTGCAGCAATAAATGATTAATTTGCCTATTTAACATGTTTATATAGTTTGAACTGTTATAACCCATTGCGTATCCATCTCTCAATAAGGGGGTGTGGCCTAATTTAACAAATGTCCCTCTTTCCCACCCAGAAAAGTTGGTAGGTATGCTAAAGGCGAGTGCCCGATTGTTGTCCCATTGTCTCGGGGCTAAACGTTGCAATGTCCCAAGCTTCAATCCCTTTTCAAACACACCCTGTAGTTCCTAAGTTATCTTTAAAAGCATTAGAGCATTGGCGATGCAGAGAAAAAATGAGTAGAAGCAGTGGGTGTGGCAACAGGGATGTGATGTAAGCGCACTGTGATGAGTGTGAGAGGAGGGCGGGGTTTCAGAGCTGCAGAGAGAGGAAGCCAATCAGGACGTCTGGGGAGGGAGTGAGTGGGGTTTCCATCTTTCGTCCATCGAAAGTTGATTGATGGACCAGATCAGCGGGGTGGGGAATGAAAGCTGAATGAGGAAGTGATTTCCTCACTAAGTAGACAGACAGAGGGGGAAGCAAAGCGCTTCAGCCACTCAATGAAAGGTAAGCTACAGATATTTGTTTTTTTTTACGTTTCACATGCCAGTCACTTTAAAGTGGACCAAAACCCAGGAATTTTGACTATCCTGGGTATTGGTCCTTACCCCCGGGGTACCCGATCGGGGATGTCCCACTATGTGAAACCCCCCAGGTCGCCCAATCTCAACTCATTCTTCTTTGGTCCTACGGCTTATGCACAGCCTCGTCCAAACAGCAAGCTTGGATCCGCTCCCGCCCCTACATCGGAGCTCGTCTAAGGTGAGCGGATCCACACTGGCAGCCGCATCCCCCACTTCCCTTTTACAGGGAGCGTGCCCATTCACAAATGCCTGACATGGGCCCTGCTAAAAGGATAGCGGAGATGCAGCCGCTGCTCTCGCTTGTGCTGTTGGAACTGGAAAGAAGGTGAGTTTTTCGCAGAATCACGACTTGTGATTGTACAATGTGTGTCAGCTGGCAGGCAGGGGCGGCCGGGGACTGCAGCATGTTTCTCCTTCCGCCCCAGACGCAGGCAGCTGACACACTATGGAGAGGCAGCTTCAAAAGTCATGCTGCAGTAGGAATCTTGAAATGTACACTCAATACAGCAGGAAACTTGTGGTGTAACCCATACAGCAACAGCAGGTAAAAAGACTGTAGACTGCAAAAGGGAGCAGCTTGGATGCCAAACTAGAGAATGGCTGAGGGAGAAGGGAGGAGCTACTTGCATCACATAAAGACTAAGGGAGCCAGGAGGGGACAAAGTGAATTAAAGGCACACAGCTCAGCCTATGTAAATAAACATTATATTAAGCAGTTACTCCGGGTAAAATAAAACACGTTGTGGGACATGACAGCTCTGCATTTAGCTTATCCATTAGTTTCACTTCCTGTTGCTGCTTTGTAAGTATGGTCAGGAGGCTGAGCCTCCTCTTCCCCTTGTCGTTTCTGGTTTGTGGACCGCATTGATCTTGGAAGTGTTTTTGCTGCTGACGATAGCAGATTGTGCTGAGGACAACTGTCACTATACTGCGGAGGCAGGCCCAATGTGTACTGAACAATGCAAGCAGGCAAATCTCCAGCATTCTGGATGCCCCCCTCTCAGCCTGTCAGATAGTGACGGCACAGACGACGAGGGTGTTGGTCAACTTTATGGTTATCAAAAAAACCAAGCTCCTAAATTGGCCAATGAAGAGAAATCAGGATCAGCCTACGACCCTAATACACATGTGTTTAACCCTGCCCTGCAGGCCAAATTTTGCCCGCAGTGTCATCATATTTGACCCGCAATCCCTGCCCCCCTCTTCCCACGCTGTTATTTATGGGTGACAGGGCTGGGGTGGTTGCAGTAGTTACCTTTAAAGCAGGCGCACATATTTTTTTACTATGATATATGTAAAGCACACAGTGTGCTTACATCACATTGCTGTTGCCACACCCACTGTTTCTCTGCATCTCCAATGCTCTGATACTTTTACTAATAACTTAGGAACTACAGGCGCTTTTTGAAAATGGATTAGAGTTTGGGACAGTGCAACGTGTAGCCCTAGACAATGGGGAGCTCACCTTTAGTATAACTGTAATAATCTTATTACAATTAATTGTTAAATGTGGAAAAGCTGTGTAGCCCCCAAGATGCCATTGTTAATTTCTCTAATACATATCCCTTCATTTTCACTTTATTTACTACCTTGCGTTGCTTGCTTAACGCGCCTTTTTTATTTATTTTTTTCAGGTTTGCTTACTGTAGATCCTTCTCGCCGCCTGAGTCTTGGCGAACTTAGGGAAAGTGATTGGCTCCGAGGAGGACGTCCGCTGTCCTCTACACCACTCATGACGCCTGATGTCCTGGAATCGAGTGGCATGGCTACCAAAACATGTGTCAATGCCACTTTCATGGTATATGCACCAAATTATCGTTATATTTAAATGACACCTGTACTACAATGAAAAAGTCACCGCCTCCAATAAACTGAGGCTCCTATGTTTCAAATAGAATATAGTCCAAAGGCCGGCAAAATAAATGGTGGAAGGACTTAAACTTAAAGTGGACCAACACCCAGGATTTTGACTATCCTGGGTCTTGGTCCACTTCGGTGGGGCACCCCCGATCGGGGTGCCCCGCTGTGTGAAACCCCCCCTAACCCCCCGAAAAACTCACCTCTCCCCGCTCCCAGCGCCGACGTACAAGCCAGGTCCAGGAACGTCTAAGCGGCTGCCGCCGCCGCCGCCTCCCGCGCGTCCCTTTTGACGCGCGCGCGCCCGCGTCGGCCATTCGCAGACGGCCGGCGCGGGCGCGCGCACGGCTACAGGGGCGCGAGGGAGGCGGCGGCGGCCGGCCGCCGCCGAAGATCAGGTAAGGTTTTTCGGGGGTTTTGGGGGGGTTACACCCCGCGGGACATCCCGATCTCGGATGTCCCGCGGGGTGGGGGGTGATCGGCCCGGGAATCTTATAGATTCCCGGGCCGATCACCCGTGGGTGTTGGTCCACTTTAAATCTTATCAGGAGGAATAAGGTTCAGGAGGGAAGTGTTTGTAAGAAGAAACTTAATGCTAGAACAAAGGGCCCAACCTGAAGCTGGTCGGAGGGAAGATCAGGAGCAATGTTAGAAAATATTATGTTACAGAAAGAGTAGTAGATGCCGGGAACAAACTTCCAGCAGAGGTAGTTGAAAAATTGATAGTCACTGAATTTAAAAATGCCTGCATCTATCCTAAGATAAAGAGAACATACAGTATACACATAAGATAAAGAGAACATACAGTATACACATAAGATAAAGAGAACATACAGTATACACATAAGATACAGAGAACATACAATATACAGAGAACATACAATATACACATAAGATACAGAGAACATACAGTATACACATAACATACAGAGAACATACAGTATATACATAAGATACAGAGAACATACAGTATACACATAAGATACAGAGAACATACAGTATACACATAAGATACAGAGAACATACAGTATACACATAAGATACAGAGAACATACAGTATACACATAAGATACAGAGAACATATACATAAGATAAAGAGAACATACAGTATACACATAAGATACAGAGAACATACAGTATACACATAAGATACAGAGAACATACAGTATACACATAAGATACAGAGAACATACAGTATACACATAAGATACAGATAACATATAGTATACACATAAGATACAGAGAACATACAATATACACATAACATACAGAGAACATACAATATACACATAAGATACAGAGAACATACAGTATACACATAAGATACAGAGAACATACAGTATATACATAAGATACAGAGAACATACAGTATATACATAAGATACAGAGAACATACAGTATATACATAAGATACAGAGAACATACAGTATACACATAAGATACAGAGAACATACAGTATATACATAAGATACAGAGAACATACAGTATATACATAAGATACAGAGAACATACAGTATACACATAAGATACAGAGAACATACAGTATATACATAAGATACAGAGAACATACAGTATACACATAAGATACAGAGAACATATAGTATACACATAAGGGCAGACTAGATACACCCTATTGTCTCCTTCTGCCGTCACCCTTTTATATGTTCAGTGGCAATTGGTGTTTATAGAGCAGCCAGGCCCATAACCTGACTGAGAAATAAGCTAGTAAAAGGGGGTTACATGTACATTGCTGGGGCTGTTGAGGTATATTCCCTGTTATGCCTACTTAAAGTGGACCAATCACCCCCTGCCGCCAGCCTGGAATCTTTTATACTGGATGCCTCTCTGTATGAGACCGCCCCGGGCACCGGTAATCTTACCTGATCCCGGCTCTCCAGCAATGCTGTCTTCACCGACGGCCACATCCAGGGCTTCTCCCCAGGGGGGTCTCGCCATGGAGGGTGTTGTTCCACTTTAAAGTGGACCAAAACCCTTGTTAGTCAAGATAAGCTCTTATTCAGGGTGAAGGTCCGGATTAATGCGGGCAATCTGTATGTACAGGGTGGGGAAAACATACAAGATAGGCTCTTATTCGGGGTGAGGGTCCGGATTAATGTGGCCAATCTGTATGTACAGGGGGGAAACATACAAGATAGGCTCTTATTCAGAGTGAAGGTCTGGATTAATGTGAGCAATCTGCATGTACAGGGGGGGGGGGAACATGTAAGATAGGCTCTTATTCAGGGTGAGGGTCCGGATTAATGTGGACAATCTGTATGTACGGGGGGGGGGGGGGGGGAATATTCAAGATAGGCTCTTGTTCAGGGTGAAGGTCTGGATTAATGTGGGCAATCTGTATGTACGGGGGGGACATACAAGATAGGCTCTTATTCAGGGTGAAGGTCCGGATTAATGTGCGCAATCTGTATGTACGGGGGGGAAACATACAAGATAGGCTCTTTATTCAGGGTGAAGGTCCGGTTTAAGGCTGTCGTGTTACACTTACAGGCATTTAACCGCGGCAAGCGCGAGGGCGTGTTTCTGAAGAGCGTTGAGAATGCCCCACTGGCCAAAAGACGCAAGCTGAAACAGTGCAGCACCGGAGGCGACGCGGGCAGCGGCTCATCTTCCTCTTCGTCCTCTTCCTCATCGAATGTGACTACAACTGCAGCCCGCTCCCCTAAATCCAGGATCCCTCCTCAGAATCACAGACCAGCAAATTCCTAAATTCTTTTTTTGGGGAGGGTTCTGCCATTTTGTGCTGGAGAGAAGATGCTTGTGTCCATCCAGAGCTCTCCTTTAAAGTGACTGCTGAACAAAACGTTGTGTATGGTATGAGGATGGCTGCAGCCAGTGGGGTCAAAAATCAGCCCTGGATTTTACCAGCCCCTGGCCAGCCTGGGACATCCTTACTGAGGCCCCTCCAACCATGATGCCGGGGCTATAGCATTGGGGTTCCTTGGCTTGTGGGTACAGGCGACTGAGAGGGAGACTAAGGGGGCAGGTACTGAATGTGGGTGCTAAAAGCATCAGGCCCCAAAGCAGTGCGGCCCACTGGGCATTTTCCCGGGTGTCTCTATGGCCGGTCCGCCCCTTGGCTGCAGCTCAGCATTGGAATGAACCATTACACATTGCGTATGGTGATAGAACTGAGAAATGAATTACACTAGCCATTAAAGCGGACCAACACCCTCAGCGGCGAGGGCGTTGATGGCCGCTGGCGCCTCCGTTATTTGACAGGCTGGGCGGGGGGCATCCAGATTGCTTGACTCCCCCTTACACCTAACCCCCCAGGACGCCCCTAAATCTAAGCTGACCTTTTTTTCAGAGGGACACATTTGGGATTCTTAAAGGAGCAGAGACATGTCCCAATGATAAAAATCCATATTAATATGGTGGATGGCGGGAGGACAGGTCACTTATACACCCGGCATCAGCAAATATCCAGCCAGGCTTGGTTTTTTATTTTAATGGAAGGAAGAGGACATTAGGGGTGACAGGTTCTGTCACCCCGGATAGACTAAATTGTTCACCCTAAATTTTATTCCTACCAGGAGAGATTAAACCGCAAGCTTGGCAGGAGTTTTCTTCAGATTCAAACCAAGGGAAAAAGTTAATGCACTCTGGTAAAGGTGAGCAATTGCAGGGTGCTCGACCCAGGGCAGTCCCTTAGCCCCACAACAATTGTGGAAAAATGGTGGGAGGTCCGCACTCCTTCAAAGTTCGAACTTTTATTCGATACATTTAAAAGCATCTCCAAATAATAATGATCATGTTGAAGCCATTTAAAAAGTCATATCAGACCCAGGTAAATACAAAAAGTCCTCTGACGCGTTTCGGACACTTAGGGGTTTTTAGTCATAGATTTTGACTATCCTGGGTTTTGGTCCTTGCCCCCGGGTTACCCCACTCTGTGAAACCCTCCAGGTCCCCCCAACAAACTCACCTCTTCCCGGTCCTATGACGCATGCGCAGCCACTCAGGCTCATTGGTCCTGGAGCTCATCTAATGCGAGCAGATCCAAGCGGGCCGGCTGCCGCATCCCCTGCTTCCCTCTAACAGGGAGCTTGCCCGCGCCGGCCATTCACAAATGCCTGGTGTGGGCACAAGCCCTGCTAAAGGGATAGCAGGGATGTGGCCGCAGCTTGCGCATGCGCCATTGGACCGGGAAAGAAGGTGAGTTTCCAGGTGACCTAGGGGTCTTTGCACAGTGGGACATCCCGAATCTGGATGCCCCAGGGGGAGGGAATCCAGCGGCCCTGGAATCCTATAGATTCTATAGATATCCTATAGAATAGGGCGTGAGTTTTTGGTCCTCTTTAACAATTCACTAGGGTCATTTTGATTATTGCACTACGTGATATGTGACCAATGTTGTCACTATCGAAAATGACCCTAGCGATTGGATAAGCTGTTGCATTTTAAACCAGACCAACAACCGTTTTTACTTTAACTGCTGTTGGTACCGCTGTCTGTGCTTCACAATAACCTTGGGGGGGGGTGCTGGAGCCCCCTCCCAGATAACCTAGCAGAGTGCTCGTAATACTCACCTTCATTACGAGCCAGCGCCGGGAACGGAGACCTGGGATTGGCCGCCAGGCGGTCACGTGGGCCGCAATCGCGTCCTCTGCATTGGCCACCGGCGGCCAATCGTGGAACTCCTTTCAAGCCACTGGCCCCCTAATGAAGATGAGTATTACGAGCATTCTGCTAGGTTATCTGTGAGAGGGCTCTAGCAATCTGGATGCACCCACCCCCGAGGTTATTGTGAAGCACAGACAGCGGGACCAACACCCAGTTTAAGCGTAGTAAAATTGTCCCTCTGAAGAAATAGTCAGTTGACCTAAACCTCATCTTTCTCTCGCCCCCCCCGCCAGGAATCCAGCACTGGGATTGGCTGCCCCGTGCTCACGTGTGCTGTAACGGTCCACCCCCTGAATGTTGGGATTGGCAATCGCGGCGCTGGATTCCCGACAGGGGAGCGAGGTTAGGGGAAGATTCACAGGCTTCCTGGGGAAGTTATGTGCGGGGGGCTGGCGTCTCCAGCATTCTGGCTGTCATTTACCAATACCCTCAGGCGTAGCTCGTTGATCCGCTTTAAAGTGGACCAAAACCGAGCGTGATCTATAAGATTCCCTGGCCGATCGATTCCCTGCCCCTGTGGCATCCAAAATCGAGATGCCCGGCTGTGTGATACCCCCCAGGTCGCCCCCTACACACCTTATTTCCTGGTCCAACGGCGCATGATGCAAGAGCCGCTGCCTCATCCCTGCTATCCCTCTATCATTTGTGAAACACTCCCTGCTAGATGGAAGCAGGGAAATGCGCCACCAGCGCACTCTGTGCACCTGACCTTAGACGCTGTCTTAGATGCCGTGATGTCAGTGGCTGCATTAGACGCTGCCTTAGATGCCGTGATGTCAGAGGCTGCATTAGACGCTGTCTTAGATGCCGTGATGTCAGAGGCTGCATTAGACGCTGTCTTAGATGCCGTGATGTCAGTGGCTGCATTAGACGCTGTCTTAGATGCCGTGATGTCAGAGGCTGCATTAGACGCTGTCTTAGATGCCGTGATGTCAGAGGCTGCATTAGACGCTGTCTTAGATGCCGTGATGTCAGTGGCTGCATTAGACGCTGCCTTAGATGCCGTGATGTCAGTGGCTGCATTAGACGCTGCCTTAGATGCCGTGATGTCAGTGGCTGCATTAGACGCTGCCTTAGATGCCATGATGTCAGTGGCTGCATTAGACGCTGCCTTAGATGCCGTGATGTCAGAGGCTGCATTAGACGCTGCCTTAGATGCCGTGATGTCAGTGGCTGCATTAGACGCTGTCTTAGATGCCGTGATGTCAGTGGCTGCATTAGACGCTGTCTTAGATGCCGTGATGTCAGTGGCTGCATTAGACGCTGTCTTAGATGCCGTGATGTCAGTGGCTGCATTAGACGCTGTCTTAGATGCCGTGATTTCAGTGGCTGCATTAGACGCTGTCTTAGATGCCGTGATGTCAGTGGCTGCATTAGACGCTGCCTTAGATGCCGTGATGTCAGAGGCTGCATTAGACGCTGTCTTAGATGCCGTGATGTCAGTGGCTGCATTAGACGCTGCCTTAGATGCCGTGATGTCAGAGGCTGCATTAGACGCTGTCTTAGATGCCGTGATGTCAGTGGCTGCATTAGACGCTGTCTTAGATGCCGTGATGTCAGTGGCTGCATTAGACGCTGTCTTAGATGCTGTGATGTCAGTGACTGCATTAGACGCTGTCTTAGATGCCGTGATGTCAGTGGCTGCATTAGACGCTGTCTTAGATGCCGTGATGTCAGTGGCTGCATTAGACGCTGCCTTAGATGCCGTGATGTCAGAGGCTGCATTAGACGCTGCCTTAGATGCCGTGATGTCAGTGGCTGCATTAGATGCTGTCTTAGATGCCGTGATGTCAGTGACTGCATTAGACGCTGTCTTAGATGCCGTGATGTCAGTGGCTGCATTAGACGCTGTCTTAGATGCTGTGATGTCAGTGGCTGCATTAGATGCTGTCTCAGATGCTGTGATTTCAGTGGCTCCAAACGCAAGCGCCGTAGGACCAAGAAGAGAGTTGCGCTGGGCGATCTAGAGGGTTTTCACACAGCGGGGCATCCCCGATCAGGGAAAGGACCAAAACCTATAGCATAGTAAAAATCCTGGGTTTTTGGTCCACTTTAAGTATCGGTATCGCCCAATCTTCCCTCTCTCCTAAACATGTAGGGGCGGGGCGGCAACTGTGTTTGTGTTGATCCTCCGCTTTAAAAAAAAAAAATAAGGGACCGCCCTTCTTTGGTGTTCACAGCAGTCGCGGCTTGTTGTAATTGTGTTTTCATTTTAGTTTCTTAATATATTGTACATACATAGAATTTTATCATGGGTTGGAGTTTTCAGCCAGTCGAACGTCAAGTCCTGGCCCCGGTAATTCTGGCCTCTGTGTGCCTCCCTAAGTGATTTCTTTTTATATATAGATATATACATAGTTTATTTTAGTACATGGTGTAAAGTTACTTCTATAGTCTCATAAAATATGTATTTTACAGAAAGATTGGTTAGGCTACTAGGCAGCGGATAATCATGACTAGTTAAAAGTGGACCAAAACCCAGGATTTTGACTATCCTGGATTTTGGTCCTTTGCCCCCAGGGCACCCCGATCCCCCCAGGTTCCCCAAACAAACTCACCTCTTCCCGGTCCTACGACACATGTGCGTCTGCTCTTCCAATCGGCGTGCTCGGATCCACTCGAGCCCCTTCGCCCAGGAGCTCATCTAATACATCCCCCCGCTACCGCTCTAACATTTGTGAATGGCTGGCGCGTGCACGCTCCCTGTTAGAGCGGTAGCGGGGGGTGCGGACTCCAGCACACAAAGATATGTGCCTACTAAAGGGATAATGGTGGCTGTGTCCGCTGCTCGCACATGCAACGCTGGGCCGGGAATGAAGGTGAGTTTTTGGGGCGACCTAGGGGGTTTCATGCAGCATGGTGCCCGGGGGGGGGGGGGGGAGCGAGTATGCCTGCCCAGGAGTCTCATAGACTCCAGGGTGGGTTTTGGTCCTCTTTAAAATAATAACACCCTATATTAGGGTGGCCTTGGTTTAAAAATGGTCTTCTGTTCTCCTATAGAAGACAAAATGAATAATAAGCCCTGTTTGAAAGATTTTCTCTTAATGGAGACCTCCAGTCGAGAAAGTAAAGTTTAGAACTTTGCTCCCCTAAAGAAGGGCTCTATCCCCCATGCAGATGTGGTGGAATAGCTACTCTCCTGGGATTACATGGGAGCGGCCATCTTGGATTATACCGGAGAGCACTGCTTACACATAAACGGGGGAGTTGGCGTAAGCCTTTGCTAGCACACACAGCTTGAACCTTCCTTATGATCAGCTCAACCAGCCAGAGAGAGATGTTTCCACACAGAATGTTAGGAGATAAAATCCTTCGCTGGGTGCATTGATGCAGCGTGGCTGCTGTGTCCCTGTGTGATATTGTTTCTCCACACAGGGCAACCTGCCTGGTGTCTGGGATTTTGCTATAAGCAGCCCCACATCAAACAAAGAGGGAAATTTACCTCCGAAAAGGGATCGGCATGTCTGTCATGTTACACACACTAAATCATCAGCTGCTGGATGGGATGAGTGTAAGTGTGTATCAATGTAAATCAATGTCCTCTGCTGCCAAGTTGTTTACAATGTTGTTTACATTTTTAATGGCTTTTGGAGCAGCGATGAGTCATTACAGCTGATGACATCTTCTGGATAGAAATAAAGAATTATTTCAAAGGGTACTTACGACTGTAGAACTTTTTTTTTTTCAGAAGCAAGGCTGTCAAAATTATGGCAACATGGCCGCCCCATGCAGTTCATTAGCTTAGAATCTGCCTGCTATTTCACAATATCTGAATAGAGTTAAACCGGACCTTCAGCATGATTTAATGAAAAACCCAAACCCTTAAAAAACTTTTCCCCAGCATCTAAAATTAATATATTTTAAGTTTTATTTGCTTATTATTCTTTCCCTCACCGGGCTGCAACTCTGTTCAGGACTCTATGATACGGGCGCCGCCATTTTGCCTCAGAAGCATCACATGCTGAAGAGAGGATCGGGGGAAGTGCAGGGGGCGGGGTTATTGCTGTGCCTTGCATAGACAGAGCAGAGCTGGGGTCAGGAAAAGGACAGCAGTCCCATAATGCAGAGTGGCACAGTCAGAAGGCACTTCCTGTCTGCAGGCAGCCTGAGACTCCATGTGTCGCCATCTTGGATGTTTAAAGGCTCAGAAAATGCAGTAGATGCAGGTAGGATGATTTTTATTTTGGGCAATCTGCATGTACAGGGTGGGGGACACATATAAGATAGGCTCTTATACAGGGTGAAGGTCCGGATTAATGTGGGCAATCTGTATGTACAGGAGGGGGAAACATACAAGATAGGCTCTTATTCAGGGTGAGGGTCCGGACTAATGTGGGCAATCTGTATGTACAGGAGGGGGAAACATACAAGATAGGCTCTTATTCAGGGTGAGGGTCCGGATTAATGTGGGCAATCTACAAGATAGGCTCTTATTCAGGGTGAAGGTCCAGATTAATGTGGGTAATCTGTATGTACGGGGGAAAACTTACAAGATAGGCTCTTATTCAGGGAGAGGGTCTGGATTAATGTGAGCAATCTGTATGTACAGGGGGGAAACATATAAGATAGGCTCTTATTCAGGATGAGGGTCTGGATTTATGTGGGCAATCTGTATATACAGGGTGGGGGAAACATACAAGACAGGCTCCTATTCAGGGTGAGGGTCCAGATTAATGTGGGCAATCTGTATATACGGGGGGGGGGAACATACAAGATAGGCTCTTATTCAGGGTGAAGGTCTGGATTAATGTGGGCAATCTGTATGTACAGGGGGAAACATACAAGATAGGCTCTTATTCAGGGTGAAGGTCAGGTTTAATGTGGGCAATCTGTATGTACAGGGGGGGGGGGTCATATAAGATAGGCTCTTATTCAGGGTGAAGGTCCGGTTTAAACCCTCTCAAATAGCTTGCACTACTGATGGCGATAGAGGGGGTTTAGGGGAGCAATTTACTAAACTTTGAAATTTTGACTGGAGATTCGCTTTAAGTTGCAATCTGCCTTTGTGAGAATAGGTACCTCTCATAACCTAAAGCACTTGTGTGAATTTGGGAGCATTTCTTGCGGTCAGCAGACAAACATATTTAAAGTTAGACTGCAGGCAAAGGTAATTGTTACACCATTGTGTCGAGCTACGTTTGGTACTGTTTTTAAACTGAAGAAGTGGCCAAGATAGAGAGGTTTACAGTTTCACCTTGTGATTTCTATTCTGAAAAAAGTGGGCGTGGCCCTTGGATCTATGATGCTGTATAATCATCAGCAGATTTGGGGGGGCACTGACAGCTGATGTGCTGAATCTGGAGGAGGCGGAGGGAGGGCCAGGAGGAGGGAGGGACCAGCAATCCTGTCCCGCTCTGCTGAGCTGATTGGGGGACGGGATAAAAAAAGAGAATGTCATTGGCTGAACCTGTAAACCCCGATATCTCGGCCATTTCTGCTTCAATTTAAAAACGGAAAACCGTTTAGGACAGCCCCAACCGCAGCCCGACACAATGATGTAACACTTACCTTTGCCTGCTGGATCATTTTTAATCTGTCAGCAGAGAGGCTCAAGATTACAGTTGTAGGCTTCTGTTTGCATGGTACAAGGTAGGCCCCTATTGCAATTAATAGGACAGTCTCTGGTCTGACTCCAAAAAGTTGTGTATATTTACTGAGGGGCGGGGCGTCATTTATAAAAATTAAATACAGTAATAATTTCTTCATTAGGAGAATTATATATGTGTATTTTTTTTTTTGAGGTTCAGATTTGGTAATTTTTTTATTACTATGAGATTTCTTTTTCCAACTCTTAGTGAATCAAGGCCATTGGCCTTGATTTTTCAAAAGTTATAAAAAAAAATTCTCATGACAGTAAAAAATTCATTTCATGAGAAAAAAGCCTGAGAATTTCACTGTTGATGAGTCACCAGATAGGAAGTCCGTGAAAGGCAATGGCAGCTTTTACACACTGTAAAAAGTTCACTACAAGAGTAAAAAAGTGCCATTGACTTTCATTGTTTTCCTAACTAGTGATTCATCAGCAGTGACATTCTTGGGCTAATTCAATTCAATTTATTGTTCGCCAAGTACATTGTGAGATGAACAAGGAATTCTTTGTGGCATATACACAGTGCAAAAGAACAGTTAACAGTTAACTACAGTTATACTAACATAGGGAGGGGAACACAGAGACAGAGATACCCCTCCAAAGTGCACATGTTACCGGCTTGAGCCTGGGCCTATGATGCCTGGCTATTGTTGAGTATGCGGACAGCCTTCTCATGAAATTATTTTACTACTATGAGATTTTCTTGTGTAAGGAGGAGTCCATTGAAATCTATAGGAGCGCTCCGAACACAGAGACAGAGATACCCCTCCAAAGTGCACATGAGACAGAGATACCCCTCCTTGTGTACACATCCTTGTGTAAGGAGGAGTCCATTGAAATCTATAGGAGCGCTCCGTACTGAGGCCACACAAACCCTGACACTTAGAAGCAATCAGGGGCAGCCAATTGAGAGGGGCCGGATGGCCAACCAATCATTTGGTTGCGTCTGCTAGCCAATAGCGTATGGGTTGGACATGGCAGTCAGCCAAAGAGTGGGGGAAAATTCATGATCTGCAGGGTAATTTCATAGTTTTCACTATATCCAGTCCAGGTCGTCCCATAAGTAATTACATGTGGGTATTCCGCCACCAGGTGGCGCACTTGACTGCAAGATCCAAAGCTGTCGCTCCTACCGGCCCCCTATAAAAGCAGGTGTCTCATTAGATTCTCCAGAGTTAATCTTGCAGTGCTGCTGCTAGGATCGTTTTGGACTCCTGGATACTGCAGCTGAGCGGGACCTTCTAAACCTGTTGGCCACTGCACCCTTATTCCCACATTTCCCGTGGACCCATTTCTGCCTCCCAGCCTTGGCTGACGGGACGGTGAAGGTAGGGTGAACGCCGGGGTCAGGCGTTGACAGAGCTAGTCTCTGGGCCGCAGACCCTGTTAAATGGGTAGCCGGCCATAGCCGATGGTGAGGCTATTGGGGGGGAGGAACCACTCTGTGCCCATGGGTCATGCCCTTCCCTTTCCCAGAAGCTTTATTATATGAGGTGTTTTTTGTGCAAAACTGTGCTTCTGGATTACACCTGTGTGGTATACGCCGTGTTTTTTCTTGATGACATACCTCCCTCGTTCCCTCGGCTCCTTCTCCTCTTCCCCCTCCATCTTTGACGCGCTGTGAGGGGGGGAGGGACAGCGCTGCTCGGCGAAGGCTTTGTCTTCTGAGGCCGCGGCCTCCGTGGGCCGCCCTTCTTCTCTGACCTCTTCCATCACTCTCCTCAGTGACATTTTCTTAGGAGGAGGGCGCTCTTGTTTCGCGCCCTGGGCGGGGGCGGGGCCGCGTGATTACGCTTTTCGCATCACGGCTGCGTGCCCCGCCCCTCAAGGATTGCATGAGGCTGACCTGCACCATCTTGAGCTGCCTGCTTCCCCAGCGCGCCGTCGCTGGTGGTGCCGTGAGTCCCTCTTTTAACTGTTTATTTTCATGTCCTTGCTGCATGTGTTGTGGGATTCTCATGGCTTTTTTGCTTGTGTCTTCTAAGTGGGCCCCTTGATAGGCTAAGGGTTGTGGTTCCTCCCGGTCTCTGACCCCCCCCCCACTCCTCTCTCTCCGCGTCCTCTCCCCTTAAGAGGGATCACAAAAAGAGGGACTAAATTCGAGTCTCATTAGGTTTGGGCCGTTAGTGCCTTGTAACCTACCTACCATTCACTCTAACCACCATAATGGAGGCTTCTGGGGATAGTGAGCTAGGGGCCCCATCTGGACGGGTGAAGCTCTGCCCCATGTGTGGTACCAGCCCCCTGGGCGGACTCAGCACGGTTTGTGTCACTTGCGCCAGGAGCGTATTTTTGGAGCATGATAGGGCGGGCGTATCTGCCCCTAGCCCTTTATTGCCTGTGGCCTCGCCAGCACCCCCACTATTGCATTCAGCCCTCAGCGAGGGGGAAGCCAGCAAGGGGTCCCAAGTTGATTTGGCATACCGGGTGGCCAGCCTTGAGATACAGTTATCTCGTACGGCTCCTGGGAAGGCCACGAGTAAGAAGCGACACATCGAGCCCGATTACTCGGATTTTGCTGATGATGATCTTTTTGGAGGTCTGGGCTCCATGAAGGAAGGCGAGTTGTTTAAGGATTACCTTTCCACAGTGGATCATTTGGCCGGCTATGACAGCGAGCCTGGCTCCTCCTCGGGCGAGGATATGTGGCTCCCTGATGATACGGAGAGGTTGCTGTCTTCAGTGTTTGAGACGTTGCATATTGTCCCTCCTAAAGCAGCTAAGAGGAAGCAGGGTGATTTATTTCGGCCAGAGAGACAGAGGCTTGTCTTTCCAGAGCAGGCCCATTTTTCCAATATGGTTTTCAAGGAGTGGGAAAGGCCTAACAAACTACCTTCGGTGCCTAAGGGCCTGGACAGGCGGTATCCCTTCCCGGAGGAGCTGGTCCCGTCCCCTGATGTGGATTCCCCCGTGTCGGGATTATGCAACACTACGGTTATGCCGTCACCCGATACTGCTTCCTTGCGCGATCCAGCTTGTCATGCATTGGTTTCGCCCGTTGTGTGCTGCGGCTATTGTCTCCTTAGCCATCAGAAAGAAGGTGAGACGTCTTGTAGATATTGCTAAGTCTCGCAAGCGGGCGGAGGAGTATAAAGACCTCAAAGCTTGCATGGATTTTATTGCCTTTGTTGTCTCTGCTATGGATGATGGTGTCCGGCTCGGCGCCAGGGTTTCGGCCCTGCTTGTTGCGCTCCGTCGCTCTCTCTGGCTGCGGCAATGGTCGGCTGATGCCGCGGCCAAGAAGTCGCTCACTAGTATCCCCTTCGTGGGGCACAGGTTATTTGGGGAGCGTCTGGACCTCCTGGTTAAGGATGGGAGACTCCCTCAGCGACGGAAGCCTGCGCGGCCCTTTTGGGGTTCCTCTGCCTATCGTTCCTTTCGTGGAGGAAGAGGCCCTTCCTTTTCAGGTGGCCGCAGAGATTCCTGGGGACGAGGTAGGTCCCGCGGCTGACCCAATCCCTCTTGGGGATCCAAGTCCAAGCCCCGCCAAGGCTCCTCAGGCATGAGGGGCCGCCCTCACCCATCCAGGTGGGGGGACGGCTTCTGCTATTTGCTCACGTCTGGAGACAGCGCATCTTGGATCAGTGGATTCAGGAGGTGGTGTCCTCTGGTTACAAAATAGAGCTGGCAGTCAGGCCGCCCCGAAGATTTCTTCAGTCTCGCATGTCCCAGAATCCTGTGACGGCACAGGGCCTGAGAATGGCCGTACAGCACCTCCTGCAGCTAGGTGTGATTTGCCCTGTACCTCTTCAGGAGCAGGGTCAGGGGTTTTACTCCATCCTGTTCATGGTTCCCAAGAAGGATGGAACGTTAAGACCTATCTTGGACCTGAAGGATCTCAACAGTTTGTAAAAGTCCGGCATTTCCGCATGGAAACCTTACGGTCAGCGGTGAGTTCGCTTCGGCCCGGCGATTTCATGACCACGGTGGACATCAGGGATGCTTATCTGCACATCCCGATATTCCAGGGACACCAGAGATTCCTGAGATTTGCTCTGGAGGACCAGCATTATCAATTTGTGGCTCTGCTATTCGGGATATCCTCAGCCCCCCGGGTTTTCACCAAGGTGCTGGCGAGCATCATGGCTATTCTGAGGAATCAGGGCGTTCGTGTGCTGCCTTATCTGGACGATTTACTGACTGCGGCTCAGTCCCTTCAGCAGGCCTAGAGCGACACGCGGACGGTGTTATCCACTCTCGAGGAGTTTGGTTGGGTAATTAACTACCCCAAGTCTTCGATCACTCCCTCAATGGTGAGGTCCTTCCTGGGCATGACGCTAGACACCTCTCAGGTCAAGGTGTTCCTACCACAGCAGAAGGTGGTGGGGCTTCAGACGCAGGTGCAAGCCTTGCTGTCTTGTCAATGGCCCTCGATCCGTCTGGGGATGAAGCTGGTGGGCCTGATGGTGTCCTGCTTCGAGGCAGTGCCCTTCGCTCAATTCCACATGAGACCTCTTTAATTGAACCTACTGACCGGCTGGGATCGGATGCAGGAGTCTCTGGAACAGGAATTTTCTCTGTCCCCCCTGGCCAGACGGTCCCTCTTGTGGTGGCTGGACCCCAGGAACCTATTGGTGGGCAAGTCCTTTCTGACTCCCCGGTGGGGAGTTACCACGGATGCCAGTCTGACCGGCTGGGCAGGCGTCTGGCAGACGCAGAAGTTCCAGGGTCAGTGGGGTCCGTAGGAGAACCACTTGCCCATAAATCTCCTGGAGCTAAGAGCGATCCGGTTGGTGCTTCTTCGATTGACTCCCCAGCTAAGGGGCCAGTACAGGTTCGCTCGGACAATCAAACGGCTGTCGCCTACATCAATCACCAGGGCGGGACTCGGAGCAAGCGATCCCTCAAGGAGGTGACCCAGATTCTGACTTGGGCAGAAGAGAATGTTCCCTGCATCTCGGCGGTTTACATCCTCGGGGTGGAAAACCAGGAGGCAGACTCTGAGCAGGGGGGCCTCTCGTCTGGGGGAATGGTCTCTCAGCAACAAGATCACGCTCTGTGTCTCCGCTGGGGTCAGCCGGATGTGGACCTTTTTGCGTCCAGACACAATCACAAGCTTATGCGTTTCCTCTGTTTCCACTCCTGGGCCGAGTACTGTGCAAGGTAGCCCAGGAGGGTGTGCCAACCATCCTGGTGGCTCCTCGCTGGCTGCGACGGTGTTGGTTCACGGACATAGTTCAGATGTCAGTTGATCACTACATCATGCCCGACCACCCAGGGCTTCTCACTCAGGGGTCGCTGCCCCAATTTACAGACGCTGGCTTTGACGGCCTGGCTGTTGACTCCTTAATCCTGAGGGAGAAGGGCCTGTCTGACACGGTTGTGCGTACCATGGTTCAGGCACGGAAGAAGTCTTCTTCCATGATATATTACAGAGTTTGGCATGCCTACATTGCTTGGTGTGAATCCAAGAGTTTCCCTTGTCGCACTTTCTCTGTCTCTAGGATCTTGGAGATTTTACAGCACGGTTTAGACTTGGGTCTCCAGCTGAGCACCCTCAAGGGCCAGGTCTCTGCCTTGGCTATTTTTTTCCCGGAGATCTTTTGCCAATCATAGATTGATCAAGACTTTTTTCCAGGGTGTTACCCACATACGTCCACCGCGTAAGCCTGTGTTACCTGTGTGGGACTTGAATTTGGTGCTTTCTGCTCTCCAGGGGCCTCCTTTGAGCCCTTGTGCGATGCTGCCTTGCCTATTTTGACCTTCAAGGTAGTCTTTTTGGTAGCGATCACTTCTGTACGTCGTGTGTCGGAGCTGGCCGCGCTTTGTATGAAGCCTCCTTATTTTGAGCTACATAAGGATAAGGTGGTTTTTCTTTTTAAACCTGATTTTTTACCTAAGGTCGTTTCTCCCTTTCACCTTAATGAGGAAGTTGTCTTACCTTCCTTGTGTCCAGCACCGGCTACTTCCAAGAAACGGACCCTCCATGCCCTGGATGTGGTCAGGGCCATTAAGTATTACCTGACTGCGACTGAATCCTTCAGGAAGTCGGATTTGCTCTTTGTCCTAATAGAGGGTTCTAGGAAGGGCTTACCACCAGCCAAGTCCACTCTTAGTAAGTGGATCAGACAGGCGGTGGTGCAAGCATATTCTGCCAAGGGGAATGTACCCACATTTCGGATCACAGCTCATTCTGCCAGAGCTATTGGTGCCTCCTGGGCTTTTCAGCACCAGGCATCGGTTGAACAAGTTTGTAAGGCCGCCACTTGGTCTTTAGTTCATACCTTTACCAAGTTTTACAAGGTTGATGTTAGGGCCTCAGCTGACGCTGTCTTTGGCCGGAAGGTGCTTCAGGCGGTAGTGAAATGAACTACATGCTGTTTCCGCACTGGGGATCCGCCCTTATGGACACTGCTTTTGGATGTCCCACATGTAATTACTTATGGGACAACCTGGACTGGATATATTCAAAAACAATTCTACAGGCGAGTTTCACAGAATTGTATTTTTACAGGGTGACCGGGTGATGGGGGTCAATACTGGATGACTCCCTGGAAAACTGGGTGACTTGGCATCTCCGGCAATAGTCTGTGCAACCATTTTGTGGCATGTAGAAGTGTTGGGAAATATTTTCGGGGGGGGGCGAGGCCCTTTCTGGTGCAAACATTGCCGGAAAGGGCGTAGGGCTGATTCTGGTGTTTACGGTCCCTAAACTGCTGCTCATTGTAAAACCCAATTTCTGTTGGCATTTAAAGTGGACCAAAAACCGGGATTTTGCCTATCCTGGGTTTTGGTCCTTGCCTCCGTGGCACCCCAATCGGGGGTGCCCTGCCGTGTGAAACCCACGAGGTCGCCTGAACCAACTAGCCTATTCCCGGTCCTACGACACATGCGCAGCCACTCGTCCAATCAGTGGGCTCAGATCTGCTTGAGCCCCTACGTCCAGGAGCTCATCTAGCAAGTGGATCCAAGCTCGCTGGCGGCCTCATCCCCCACTACCCTTTATATTGGACCAAAACCCAGGATTTTGACTATCCTGTGTTTTGGTCCTTTCCCCTGGGCCACCCCCATTGAGGATTCCCCATTGTGTGAAACCCCCCAGGACGCCGAGACCAACTCACCTCTTCCCCATCCTACTGCGCGTCTAAAATCAGCGGCTCTGAGCGCGCTGACGGCAGCATCCTCCACTTCCTTCTAACAGGGAGTGTGCCCGTGCCGGCCATTTACAGTGCATGCGCCCTGCTAGAGGGATAGCTGGGCTGCGGCTGGCGCAGAAAATGAGGTAAGTGAATGGGGTGATCTGGAGGATTTCACACAGCGGTTTTGGATGCCCCAGGGGGAATCGATCGGCCCAGGAATCTTACAGATTCCCAGTGTAATCAGTGTGGGTTTTGGTCCACTTTAACAGGGAGCATGTCAGCATCGGCCATTCACAAATGGCTGGCGCAGGCCCTGCTAAAGGGATAGCGTGGATGCGACTGCTGCTCGCACATGCGCCGTTGGACCAGGAACGAAGGCAAGTTTTTGGGCGACCTGGGGGGTTTCACACAGCCCCCGGGGGGATCGAGTATGCCTGCCCTGGAATCTCATAGACTACAGGGTGGGTTTCGGTCCTCTTTAAATTGCAAACAAAAGGAACGATGGAGCGGCCTGATCATTTTTCTGCTTTCAGTTATTTTTAATCAACCTGAGTGTTGGGATCTTCAATCTAATGAGAAGAGAATGTAGAAAAGGATAAATGGATGTAAAATGGATGATTTTTATTTTAGAATTGTAATATAATTTAACCCTTTTGTTTTGTATTAGGACTGTTCTAGCAGATTGTATGTAAAGCGGCATCGTATTTGTGCGGTATGTTTTGTCTATCTATGCAGAGTAGTAGTCATCTGGAGATGTGCACAGGTTAATGTATGTATATTTATAAAGCATTGTCTATAGTCCTAGTGTTTCTAGCTCAGTGTTCTGCTCATTGATATAGAATATATCAATATATATATAGAATATATATTGTATTGATATAGAATGAGAGCAATTTTTTTTTTACTTTGGGTCAGTTCATAGGCTCGTCAGGTGCATATTGCGCACTGCTATGTGCAAAAGCACATTTTGTATGTATAGAAATCTTAATTAGGGAAACAAAAGGGAAGAGGGCTGTTTTTAGGCATTTCCGGGGTTTATTTATGGATATGCCAAATGGGATACCTTTGGGGTACACAGCTGGACATCTGGCTGTAGGTCTGCTTTAGAGAAATGACTGTTATATTGTAGGGGTGAGTTGCTTACTTTTGTAGTACCCCTGCCTTGCAATCACTGTTCTGCCATCTGTATTAAAGTTGTACCTCTGAAATCTGATTTATGGAGGTTTTTGAGTGACGACATACACCATAGATATCACACAGACATGCAGCCTCCTGACATCACCTGACCAGGCGTGTTAATCCTGATAAAAACAACATTTTATTTGGACCGTATTGTCAGCATCATTTAATAAAAAGTATGTACAGGGGGGAAACATACAAGATAGGCTCTTATTCAGGGTGAAGGTCTGGATTAATGTGGGCAATCTGTATGTATGGGGGGGGGGGGAACATACAAGATAGGCTCTTATTCAGGGTGAAGGTCCGGATTAATGTGGGCAATCTGTATGTACGGGGGGAACATACAAGATAGGCTCTTATTCAGGGTGAATGTCCGGTTTAATATAGATAAATTGAGTATTTTACAACAGAGTTTGTGCGGTCTGTCCAGGCCTGATAAAATAGAGATAAGGGACTGGTTTATTTGTGGGACTTACATGAGCTGTTTACAGAGGACCGTAACCCAGGATTTTAACTAACCTGGGATTTGTTCTGTGGCCCTGGGGCATCCCAAATCGTGAAGCATCCTTTGCGGCTGTTCTCCACTGGCTGTACATACCTGCACCAACCATTCAAATATGCTGGTAGGTGCGCACAGCAGATAGAGAGTTGCAGGGGACGGCTGGAAAGATAAGATTCCGAACCATGGGAATTCACTCAAATCTGAATGACCCATGGACAGGGATCCGGTCAGCCCCAGAGTCTATAGGGGCTTGATCCTCTTTAATGGAAATAGCCAAAAAAGAAATGTCTAGATCAGAATATGATGCTGTGTATGAAAATCTTAATAAGTGAAGCCCAAAGATCAGGTGACCTCTGCAGGCAACAAATTGCACTTTAGTGTTTTGTAGACACAGTAAGTATAGATTTTATATATACATTGTTATTACATTATTCATATCACAGTATACATCATCCAAATTCTCTACAAGGTGCCAATGGATGCACTGATTTTAGCAGCATATTAAGCGCCTGTTGGCAGTGGTGTAACGACCGGGGTTGCAACTTCCCTGGGGCCCAGTGACAGGGGGGCCTGGCTGCAGGGGCCCTGTGTGATTGCCGTGGGGGGGGGGGGAGGCCCCGATAGTGACTGTAGAGGGTTGAGGTGCCCAGATAGTGGCTGCAGGGGGGGCCGGGCCCAGGGGGCTTGTGTGGCTTCTGCCCCTTGGGGTAATCCACTACCGCACATTCATATAATGACCTCTGCCCAGGCCCCTGACCCCTGCAGCCACCACACAGGGCCCCTGCAGCCACCACACAGGGCCCCTGCAGCCACCACACAGGGCCCCTGCAGCCACCACACAGGGCCCCTGCAGCCACCACACAGGGCCCCTGCAGCCACCACACAGTGCCCCTGCAGCCACCACACAGGGCCCCTGCAGCCACCATCAGGGCCCCTGGTTGACTGCAGTGCAACCACTTACCAACCCTGGTCATTATGCGAATGTGCGGTAGTGAATAACCCCGAGGGGCAGATGCCACACAAGCCCCTGGCTCTGCCACCACACAGGGGACCTGGGCCCGGCCACCTGTACAGCCACTATCTGGCCTGCTCACCCCCCTGCAGTCACCCTCAGGGCCCCCTGCAGCCACCATCAGGGCCCCTGCCCCCAACATCAACCACACAGGGTCCCTGCAGCCACTATTAGCGCCTGGGGCTCCCCCACAGCCACCAAACAGGGCCCTGGTCCTGGCCACCCCTGCAGCTATTATCTGGGCCCCTCACCCCTCTGCAATCATCATCAGGACCACTTGCCCTCTGCAGCCACCATCAGGGCCCCTGCAGCCACTGTTAGGACCCCTGCAGCCACCATCGGGGCCCCGGGCTCCTCCACAGCCAACACACAGGGCCCCTGGGCCCGACCACCCTGGCACCCACTATCTGGGCCCCTCACCCCTCTGCAGTCACCAACCGCCCCCCCACTACAAGGGCCCCTGCAGCCACTGTCAGGGCCCCTGACCCATGCAGCCACCATCAGGGCACCGGGCTCCCCCACAGCCACCACACGGCTCCTGGCCGACTACAGTGCAGCCACTTACTGACCCTGGTTGTTATGCAAATGTGTGGTAACCTCCAGGGGCGGAAGCCACACAAGTCCCCACCTCTGCCACCATACAAGGCCCCTGCGCCCGGTCACCCCTGCAGCCACTACCTGGGCCCCTCACCCACCTGCAGTCACCATCAGGGCCCCTTGCCCCCCTGCAGCCACCATCAGGCCCCCCCCCACAGCAACCACACAGGGCCCCTGCAGCCACCATCAGAGCCCGAGCTCCTCCACAACCACAGCACAAGGCCCCTGCTGCCACCATCAGGGCCCCTGATCGACTGCAGTGCAGCCACTTACTGACCCTGGTCGTTATGCAAATGTGCAGTAGTGGGTAACCTTGAGGGGCAGAATCCACACAAGTCCCCGACTCTGCCACCACACAAGGCCCAGCCACCCCTGCAGCCACGATCTGGGCCCCTGACCCATGTAGCCACCATCAGGGCACCAGGCTCCCCCACAGCCACCATACAGGGCCCCTGCACCTGGCCACCCCTGCAGCCACTATCTAGGCCCCTCACACCTCTGCAGTCACCATCAGAACCCCTCGCCCCCCCTTGCAGCCACCATCAGGGCTCCCCCCCCCCCACAGCAACCACACAGGACCCCTGCAGCCACTGTCAGGGCCCCTGGCCCCTGCAGCCAGCATCAGGGCCCGGGGTTACCCCACAGCCACCATCAAGGCCCCTGGCCCCTACAGGCAAAGTCAGGGCCCCTAGCCCTTTGTGCAACCGCCACCCCTGCAGCCACCATTAGGGCCCACAGGCTGCCCACATCAGTTTCGGATGCCCCACTGTGTGAAACCCACCTGATCACCTTAAAAACCTTTCCACTGGTCCCACGGCACATGTGCAGGCTCTCATTCAGTAAGCACTGTATGCTGATGCATATTAATGCATGGGATACAGCCCGTTTTGGAACAAAGTGCCGACATACATGAACTGGAGTGGCTGCATCCCCAACCATCCTGTGGTCTGCAGTAGAGATGAGCGAACTTTTGAAAAATTCGATTCTACTGATTCGCCGAATTTTCCGACAAAAATCGTTTCGACCCGAATTTATTCGCGACGAATCGCTATTAAAAACGGCTATTTCTGAGCCTCCTAGAGCCTCAATAGGGTTGTAAACCATTCTGCCTTGCTGTAACACGCATAGGATGTGTGCTGGGTTAGTTAAATAATACTTTAAATAAATATCACATGCAGATCAGAGGCATCGCTAATAGAATCGCAGAGCGGCACAATTGCAGAGAGTTGAAGTGGCATCACTATTAGGGGCAGGAGCCCAAACATTGCTTTAAAGAGACACTGGAGTTGGCAGCAGCAGGAGCCCAAAAATTGGATGAATCACACCCTGGAATTGCAAGCAGCAGCAGGAGCCCAAACATTGGCTGAAAGAGACACTGGAGTTGGCAGCAGCAGGAGCCCAAAAATTGACTGACACACCCTGGAGTTTCAAGCAGCAGCAGCAGCAGGAGCCCAAACATAGCTTGAAAGAGACACTGGAGTTGGCTGCAGGAGCCCAAAAATTGGATGAATCACACCCTGGAGTTGGCAGCAGCAGCAGGAGCCCAAACATTACTTTAAAGAGACACTGGGGTTGGCTTCAGGAGCCCAAAAATTGGATGAATCACACCCTGGAGTTGCAAGCAGCAGCAGCAGGAGCCCAAACATTACTTTAAAGAGACACTGGGGTTGGCTTCAGGAGCCCAAAAATTGGATGAATCACACCCTGGAGTTGGCAGCAGCAGCAGGAGCCCAAACATAACTTTAAAGAGACACTGGAGTTGGCAGCAGGAGCCCAAAAATTGGATGAATCTCACCCTGGAGTTGGCAGCAGCAGCAGGAGCCCAAACATTACTTTAAAGAGACACTGGGGTTGGCTTCAGGAGCCCAAAAATTGGATGAATCACACCCTGGAGTTGCAAGCAGCAGCAGCAGGAGCCCAAACATTACTTTAAAGAGACACTGGGGTTGGCTTCAGGAGCCCAAAAATTGGATGAATCACACCCTGGAGTTGGCAGCAGCAGCAGGAGCCCAAACATAACTTTAAAGAGACACTGGAGTTGGCAGCAGGAGCCCAAAAATTGGATGAATCTCACCCTGGAGTTGGCAGCAGCAGCAGGAGCCCAAACATTACTTTAAAGAGACACTGGGGTTGGCTTCAGGAGCCCAAAAATTGGATGAATCACACCCTGGAGTTGCAAGCAGCAGCAGCAGGAGCCCAAACATAACTTTAAAGAGACACTGGAGTTGGCAGCAGGAGCCCAAAAAATTGGATGAATCACACCCTGGAGTTGGCAGCAGCAGCAGGAGCCCAAACATTACTTTAAAGAGACACTGGGGTTGGCTTCAGGAGCCCAAAAATTGGATGAATCACACCCTGGAGTTGGCAGCAGCAGCAGGAGCCCAAACATAGCTTGAAAGAGACACTGCAGTTGGCTGCTGGAGCCCAAAGATTGGATGAATCACACCCTGTGGAGAGTCATGTGGAGAAAAAGTAGCTTAGTTAGTAATATCTACATAAAATTATGAATAAACAAATGCAAAAGTATTGCCAAAGTGAAGTTTTGTTTGAGGGTGTGTTTCCACCTTTTAATTAAATCAGAAACAACAAGGTATCATTGCCTCTGACTAATTAGCCCTCAAAAATTCTTGGAACTTTTAATCTGGATGTCTGATCCGTCTTATCCGAAGAATATTAATAAAAAGTAAGAGTAACGTAAAGGATTTTTTATCAATACTTACTTGTGGTCCGATGCGGAGGAATGTCTGTAACTGGAGAGCAGCGCCTTAAATCTGTTTTGCACGATCCATCTTTCTTTAGTGTTGGTCTGGCCCCCGTCATCAATCTACTGGAATACATCAGGCATTGTTGGGAGGAAAGCTTGACTGATCCATGCGCCATTCATTTCCCCGCAGGGCAGTCTCTGGAAAAAAAAAAGTATGTATAAACCAGGGTCTTTTTCATATAAAAACAAATGGTTATTCTTGCTTTTCAACCATATGTTCCACAGCTTTACCAGTGTCAGCCAATGAAGCAACTTTGTCTCGAAGTGCTGCAAAAGCAGTCCACTGCATCACAAGTGGCATCTGACACCCCCAGTCAACTGTCTGTCTGTTATGCTTTGGGTTCAGCTCCACTATCCATTGATGAAGATCTGATAATCATAAAATTCAGCAGCTACTGCCCAGCCAAGAAGTGGAGGAGACACTCGCCTCTTCTTCCACTAGCCGGGCAATTAGTGATGAGGAGAGTGTCGTGGGAGGAGGTGTTGCAAGCCGAGGTAGTGGAAGAGGGTCCCTGGAGTCTGCGGCGGTGGCGGCGGCAGCAGCAGCAGCAGTGAATTATTGGGGACTGTTGGTAGGAAAAATCAGCTACTCAGCGATGTGGCAGTTTTTCATGTAGCATCCACAATCCTGTGGAGAAAAAGTAGGTTAGTTAGTATATACATACATAAAATTATGAATAAACAAATGCAATAGTATTGCCAAAGTGAAGTTTTGTTTGAGGGTGTGTTTCCACCTTGTAATTAAATCAGAAACAACTAGGTATCATTGCCTCTGAATAATTAGCCCTCAAAAATTCTTGTAATTTTTAATCTTGATGTCTGAGGGATTTCTCCTCTCAGACAGCGTCACCATAAGTCCAGCCTGCTGCATTACCCAGTGGTGGACCTTTCAGAGAACTGATGGCTTATGCCGAGCCGAGGTGGAGAGTCCCATGGTATCATTGCTTTGCGAAGATGGCAGTACCTGCCCTGTAAAATGTTGTTGAACAGAAGGTGGGCCAGTCCTTTAGCCTGTCAGTGTGTACCAAAGTGCACAGTGTTGTCTACGTCTGGAGCTGTAACTATGGACTCATGGTGGACAATATATATCCTTTTAGGCCCCCTTGGTGATTGTGGTTTCACGCTGTTCTTCACATGGTTTTCCTTGAGTCACACATGGGAGGAACTACTAAAAATGAGAACTCAATCCATGAAATCATTGCTTAATCCACGAAAACAGCAACATCTTGTTTGCGCTGCGACAAGGAAGCCAGAGTCATGCGTCCTGACATGGCACACGTGTTCAGTCTAGTTGTGAAGCGTTTTCTGAAGTCTTCCCCCCATCTGAAAGACATCCGAACAACAGGAAAGAAAGTTAGCATGCACTTCTGGCACTCCTACACCACCAAGCACAACCTTATTGAGCCTCAGCGTCAGAACGGTGTACCCCAACATAGTCTGATTTGCGATGTTTCCACTCGTTGGAATTCCACCCTCCATATGCAGGATCCACTATAGGAACAGAGAAAAGCCATCATGGATTTCTGGATGATCCAAACGGATAGGGGGACACCCCTGTGTAAATTCAATGTAAACCATTGGCAGCTCATACGTGACACCGGTCGTTTGCTCAGGCCCTTTGAGGAAGCTACTTTATTAGTCAGTTGCCAGGACTATGAGATGAACGATGAGATTCCACTGCTTCATGTACTACAACACATGTTGGAAACCATGGCTGGTCAGGGCACTGGAGACATGGCACATACATTTCACAGCCACATGAAGCCTGTGGGGGCTGAAGTGGAGGAGGAGGAGGGGGTGGGGCACAGCAAACCACAGTTTAGGTTTCACAAAATTACCATTTTATCTAGTCATCTGACAGGAGAGGAGGAGCAGGAGCAGCCACAGGAGCTAGAGGGTTGTGAGGAAGGCGAGACAGAGGACCCAGACACACCGTGGCAGTTTACAGTGGAGATGGAGACAGGTAGTCCCTCCGAGTCACTTGCACAAATGGCACGATGCATGCTCACATAGGGTGCAAGGTGCAGCTTTGGGGTGCCCTGTGGCCTGGTTTATTAAAAGCAGTCAAAAACAAGTGCAAACTGAAGTAGCTTAATAAAGCAGCTGATGCTGATCAACGTTATGTTGTATAACAGATAGGGTTAAAATAGCATGTGCCTTGGGATGCCCGTGTGGCCTGGTATATTTCAAGCTGAACAAAAAGTAACAATAATCCAAGTATGAGAAATAATTTTGACCTTCTTTACAGCGCCATACTTTGAAAAAAAATCCTTAATTTCATGCCGATCAATCCAAAGGTCAATGCCCCTAACAAAAATAGTGTTCGGCATAAGTTTTCCTTCTGGAAGGACGTAACCTTTAGTTTACATGGTTGGGGTAGGTTATCTTACAAATTGGGATACCCCAGGCAGCAGTGTCATTGAAAGAGACAGATTGTAATGCAGGCCATACGCAAGCAGAGAAACTCAGGCTGCAACAGGCCTCTTTAGTTTACATGGTTGGGGTAGGTTATCTTACAAATTGGGATACCCCACTGTATATGAAACCGAATATAATGCACACCCAAAAGTGGACAATCAGCCTCCAAGAGGCCTGCTTAGTTTAAATAAGAGAGCTGCTTAGTGTAAATAAGAGAGGTAGGTTATGTTATGTTACAGAATGGAATGCCCCCACAGCAGACTTGAGATCAGTATATATGCACAGCAACAGTGTCTAAGCAGGCTCAAACAGGCCAAATTACTTTAAATAACTGTGCAGCTTACAGTAAATACAGAGGCTAATGTGATGTTACAGAATGGGATGCCCCACAGCAGACTTGAGATCAGTATATATGCACAGCAACAGTGTTTAAGCAGGCTCAAACAGGCCAAATTACTTTAAATAAGTGTACAGCTTACAGTAAATAGAGGCTAATGGGATGTTACAGAATGGGATGCCCCACAGCAGACTTGAGATCAGTATATATGCACAGCAACAGTGTCTAAGCAGGCTCAAACAGGCCAAATTACTTTAAATAAGTGTGCAGCTTACAGTAAATACAGAGGCTAATGTGATGTTACAGAATGGGATGCCCCACAGCAGACTTGAGATCAGTATATATGCACAGCAACAGTGTCTAAGCAGGCTCAAACAGGCCAAATTACTTTAAATAAGTGTGCAGCTTAGAGTAAATACAGAGGTTAATGGGATGTTACAGAATGGGATGCCCCACAGCAGACTTGAGATCAGTATATATGCACAGCAACAGTGTCTAAGCAGGCTCAAACAGGCCAAATTACTTTAAATAAGTTTTCTGCTTAGAGTAAATACAGAGGCTAATGGGATGTTACAGAATGGGATGCCCCACAGCAGACTTGAGATCAGTATATATGCACAGCAACAGTGTCTAAGCAGGCTCAAACAGGCCAAATTACTTTAAATAACTGTGCAGCTTACAGTAAATACAGAGGCTAATGTGATGTTACAGAATGGGATGCCCCACAGCAGACTTGAGATTAGTATATATGCACAGCAACAGTGTCTAAGCAGGCTCAAACAGGCCAAATTACTTTAAATAAGTTTGCTGCTTAGAGTAAATACAGAGGCTAATGGGATGTTACAGAATGGGATGCCCCACAGCAGACTTGAGATCAGTATATATGCACAGCAACAGTGTCTAAGCAGGCTCAAACAGGCCAAATTACTTTAAATAAGTTTGCTGCTTAGAGTAAATACAGAGGCTAATGGGATGTTGCAGAATGGGATGCCCCACAGCAGACTTGAGATTAGTATATATGCACAGCAACAGTGTCTAAGCAGGCTCAAACAGGCCAAATTACTTTAAATAAGTTTGCTGCTTAGAGTAAATACAGAGGCTAATGGGATGTTGCAGAATGGGATGCCCCACAGCAGACTTGAGATCAGTATATATGCACAGCAACAGTGTCTAAGCAGGCTCAAACAGGCCAAATTACTTTAAATAAGTTTGCTGCTTAGAGTAAATACAGAGGCTAATGGGATGTTACAGAATGGGATGCCCCACAGCAGACTTGAGATCAGTATATATGCACAGCAACAGTGTCTAAGCAGGCTCAAACAGGCCAAATTACTTTAAATAAGTTTGCTGCTTAGAGTAAATACAGAGGCTAATGGGATGTTGCAGAATGGGATGCCCCACAGCAGACTTGAGATCAGTATATATGCACAGCAACAGTGTCTAAGCAGGCTCAAACAGGCCAAATTACTTTAAATAAGTTTGCTGCTTAGAGTAAATACAGAGGCTAATGGGATGTTACAGAATGGGATGCCCCACAGCAGACTTGAGATCAGTATATATGCACAGCAACAGTGTCTAAGCAGGCTCAAACAGGCCAAATTACTTTAAATAACTGTGCAGCTTACAGTAAATACAGAGGCTAATGGGATGTTACAGAATGGGATGCCCCACAGCAGACTTGAGATTAGTATATATGCACAGCAACAGTGTCTAAGCAGGCTCAAACAGGCCAAATTACTTTAAATAAGTTTGCTGCTTAGAGTAAATACAGAGGCTAATGGGATGTTACAGAATGGGATGCCCCACAGCAGACTTGAGATCAGTATATATGCACAGCAACAGTGTCTAAGCAGACTCAAACAGGCCAAATTACTTTAAATAAGTTTGCTGCTTAGAGTAAATACAGAGGCTAATGGGATGTTACAGAATGGGATGCCCCACAGCAGACTTGAGATCAGTATATATGCACAGCAACAGTGTCTAAGCAGGCTCAAACAGGCCAAATTACTTTAAATAAGTTTGCTGCTTAGAGTAAATACAGAGGCTAATGGGATGTTGCAGAATGGGATGCCCCACAGCAGACTTGAGATTAGTATATATGCACAGCAACAGTGTCTAAGCAGGCTCAAACAGGCTAAATTACTTTAAATAAGTTTGCTGCTTAGAGTAAATACAGAGGCTAATGGGATGTTACAGAATGGGATGCCCCACAGCAGACTTGAGATCAGTATATATGCACAGCAACAGTGTCTAAGCAGGCTCAAACAGGCCAAATTACTTTAAATAAGTTTGCTGCTTAGAGTAAATACAGAGGCTAATGGGATGTTGCAGAATGGGATGCCCCACAGCAGACTTGAGATCAGTATATATGCACAGCAACAGTGTCTAAGCAGGCTCAAACAGGCCAAATTACTTTAAATAAGTTTGCTGCTTAGAGTAAATACAGAGGCTAATGGGATGTTACAGAATGGGATGCCCCACAGCAGACTTGAGATCAGTATATATGCACAGCAACAGTGTCTAAGCAGGCTCAAACAGGCCAAAATACTTTAAATAACTGTGCAGCTTTGAGTAAATACAGAGGCTAATGAGATTTTACAAAATGGTAATGTTCCCACAGCAGACTTGGGATCAGTTCAGTATATATGCACAACATCAAAAGTGTATAAGCAGCCTGAAACCGCTAAAAAAGCCAGTCAGCCAGCCAGTAACACTCAGGCTGGATGAAAAAAAGAAAAATCTCCCTGTGACTGCCTCCGATTTTTCCTAACTTTCCCTGCTTCTCGCTGACTTCCTGCCTGTCTCCTGCCTGTCCCTGGCTCTCTAACTGTCTCTCCCTGACTACAGCAGTGTCCTGTCTCTCACGAATGCAATAGAGAAATGAGGAAAAGCAAGATGGCCGCCGCCTTAAATAGCGCTGTGACGTCACCGGGCTTGCTGGCTGCTGATAGGCTGCATGTGACTGCCCCAGCATGCACTGGAGCGGGGTAGATGTCTGGACATGTCCCGTCCGCCATCTTAGAATGCCTGTAATGTAAATGTATGGATGTTAAAGGAAAACTTCGAGCGATCGAAGCACGGGGAAATTCGGATTCGATCCGAATCAAATTTTTCATGAAATTCGGATCGAATCCGGGTTCGTCCGGATCGATTCGCTCATCCCTAGTCTGCAGCATGCTCCTGCCCCCCAGCCAGTCTGCATGGCTTTGTCAAGCCTCCAGGCTACAACCATGTAAAGGTAGAATTCCAACAGGTAGCTAGGGATGGGTGGAGCTCCAGGTGTGGGGGCATAGCGGAGAAGTTGAAGTGGGCCAAAACCCAGGATCTTGACTATCCTGGGTTTTGGTTCTTTCCCTTGTGGCACCCTGCTGTGTGAAACTCCCCAGATCATCAAAATCAACTCACCTCTTCCCAGACCTATGACGCATGCGCGGCCGCTGGTCCAATCAGCAAGCTCGGATCCGCTGACATCACATCGTCTAAGCCTTCGTCTGGAACAAATCCAAGTTCAAGTTCAAACCATGGAATCCGTCCGAGAGCTAAACCGAGAGCAGACCAGGTCAATCCGGGAAATCGGTCAGGAAACATTGGAAACAGGAATAACAGAATCCGGGCTGTCAATAAAGCTGGGAGGGATGTCACTTCCTGTCCACTGGAACCAAGGAAACCCCAGAAGTAAAAGTCTGAGAGCTTACACTCTAGGCTTGCGGGCTTGCTTGTATCATGCTGGACACCAGGTGGCGCAGTAGAGTAGAGGAGAGGATGAGGAGCCAGGTCATGTGCACGCCCGTGACACAGACAGCGTCGGAGATCCGGGGGCACACCCGCATCTGACAGGGGAGCGAGAAAGGAGAGTAGACTGACAGGTTTTCAGTTGCCGTTTGTTTGTGGGCCTTTCTGACTGAAGTGAAATGCAGCTCAATGGGGTTGAGATCAGGTGACTCGGCCATTCAAAAATATTCCACTTCTTTGCTTTAATAAATTTGTGGAAAACCTTGGCTTTATGTTTTGGGTCATTGTCCATCAGTATTATGAAACGCCGACCAATGAGTTTGTCTGGATTTGAGCACAGTGTTTCTCTGAATTTGAAAAAGGGATGCTGTTGTGCCCGAAATGCGTTTGATTTAATCCCTGCTTTTAATGATATTTGACAATAAATGGATGTTGTATGGGAGTGCAGACCGGCATCATTATATTTTGTCTCTGAATGGCTCAGAATTCATGCGGCTGCTTCTGTCCTGTGCCACATCATCGATAACACCAGTGACCCAGTGCCACTGGCAGCCATACATGCCCACACCATCACAATTACCTTTGCCTGCAGTATCACTTTTTTAATGGTTTGTTTCACCTGCATGGAGAGCTCCTTTGACCGCATGTTTTCTTCACCACAAATTCTTCCAAATTCAAGCAGCACACCTCAAAATCAACTCCAGGAGTTTTATCTGCTTAATTGAGAATGGCCTAATGAAGCCCAGAGCCCACGACTGCCCACGAAATGGCCTTTGAGTCCATTGTTCAATTACTTTTGGTTGTAAAGGAGGGTAAGGACACACCATGGCTGTAAAGGAGGGTAAGGGCACACCACAGCTGTAAAGGAGGGTGAGGACACATTACGGCTGTAAAGGAGGGTGAGGAAACACCACTCCAAAAATAAGCCTAGTTTCAAATTATGATTCGACTGCCAGGCTTCAATAGATAGAAGGGAGCGGCTGTAAAAGAGGGTGAAGATACATCTCGGCTATAAAGGAGGGTAAGGACACATCACAGCTGTAAAGGAGGGTGAGGACACATTACAGCTCTAAACAAGGGTGAGGACACATCACAGCTGTAATGGAGGGTGTGGACACATCACAGCTGTAAAGGAGGGTGAGGACACATCTTGGCTATAAAGGAGAGTGAGGACACATCACAGCTGTAAAGGAGGGTGAGGACACATCACAGCTGTAAAGGAGGGTGAGGACACATCTTGGCTATAAAGGATGGTGAGGACACATCACAGCTGTAAAGGAGGGTGAGGACACATCACAGCTGTAAAGGATAGTGAGGACACATCACAGCTGTAAAGGAGGGTAAGGACACATCACAGCTGTAAAGGAGAGTGAGGACACATCACAGCTGTAAAGGAGGGTGTGGACACATCTCGGCTGTAAAGGAGAGTGAGGACACATCACAGCTGTAAAGGAGGGTAAGGACACATCACAGCTGTAAAGGAGAGTGAGGACACATCACAGCTGTAAAGGAGGGTGTGGACACATCTCGGCTGTAAAGGAGAGTGAGGACACATCACAGCTGTAAAGGAGGGTAAGGACACATCACAGCTGTAAAGGAGGGTAAGGACACACCCCAGCAGTAAAAGAGGATGAGGACACATGTCGGCTATAAAGGAGAGTGAGGACACACCACAGCTGTAAAGGAGGGTGAGGACACATCTCGGCTGTAAAGGAGGGTAAAGAATCATCACAGCTGTAAAGGAGGATAGGGACACATCATGGCTGTGAACGAGGGTGAGGACACACCACACCTGTAATGGAGGGTAAGGACACATGATGTACTCTGTGCACATACTGTATCGGAGCTGCTGTACTGCTGCCTTCAACTTGCTAGCTGCAAGTCGGCTTTATTACATACCCTGCAAATAAGACATAGCGACTATATTTGGAGCTAAATTTTTTTTTTGGAGGGGGGGGAATCTCGGTTTTTGTTTCAACCAAGGCCTGTAAGTAACCCCTCCTCTCACCATCTAGCATACTTATATGTTTTTTTATTATTGGACAATTTCGCTACAATTATGCTCTTTAGGGTTTTAGATTTTTTATGATTGGTTGAGCAGACGGCTGCGTATTACTTTGATGCTGCTTGAATCAAAAACTTCAATCAGCCGTATTAGACCCATTAAACTGAAAAGATGATCCTGAATAGTCCCAGCTATATGGAGATGTGTTTGCTTGACTGAGATGGGTGGAACGCACCCTTCTACTTGCTAATATGTAGAGCGCCTCTAGATGTCGCTCTTGTACCATCAGACTGGTTGCAGTCACCCGCTTTGCTGTGACCAGAAGGTTGGGATGGCTCCCGGCACAGTGAGGTTCATTGATGTAGGAAATGCTTCGTATTTGTAAAGTGTCTTCTAATAATTGTTGTAAGCATGAACATTTCCTGATAGAATCCTGCACTCTATTATTTACCTGCTGCCTTGTCATGAGGTTTACTAAAGGTTTGCTTAGCTCCCCCCAAAATTAGACAAGAGATATTATTATTATTATTATTATTAGTTCTCTGAAAAACAACGGTAGGGCTTAATTTCAGCGGATGTCTTAATATGACTACAAATAGTTGTAATATTACATATAGTAAACTGACTATAGAAAGGGTATACTATACAAAACTCTGACTATAGAAAGGGTGCAGAGGAGAGCCACCAAACTAATAAGGGGAATGGAGGATCTTAGTTATGAGGAAAGATTACGGGAATTAAATCTGTTTAGTCTTGAGAGGAGACGACTGAGGGGGGACATGATTAACTTGTATAAATATATAAATGGCCAATACAAAAATATGGGAGAACACTGTTTCAGGTAAAAATCCTCTCTAAAGACAAGGGGGCACTCCCTTCGATTGGAAAAAAAGAAATTTAGTCTCCGGAGGCGACAATCATTTTTTACCATAAGAACTATAAATCTATGGAATAGCCTCCCACAGAAGCTTGTTACAGCATCAACCGCTGACAGCTTCAAAAAAGCATTAGATGCTTTTTTAGAAGAAAATAACATTAACAGTTACTATTAGCGGTTATCAGTAAAAAAAAAATAAAAAAAACAAACAAAAATAAAATAAATAGCATCCCCTATAAAATAAAATATAAAATAACTTCCCTGACCCCAACACCCTTGGTTGAACTTGATGGACATATGTCTTTTTTCAACCGTATTAACTATGTAACTATGTATGTAACTATGTAAATAATAATTGTGCCCACGTTGGTTGGCTAGGCTAGAATACAATCAGTCACTGACTTAAAGTGGACTGAAACCCAGGATTTTGACTATCTTGGGTTTTGGTCCTTGCCACGGGGGCACCCTGATCAGGGATGCCCTACTATGTGAAACCCCCCAGGTCCCCGATCTCACTCACCCTTCCTCAGTCCTACGGCGCATGTGCAGCCTCTCATCTAATCAGTGCACTCGTATCCACAAACATCGGCATCCAAAATTGGGATGCCCCGCTGTGTGAAACCCCACAGGTAGCACATAAACTCACCTTCTTTTCTGGTCCAACGGCGCATGCATGAGTCACAGATGCATCCCTGCATCACATCACAAATGCAGGCATCACAAATGCCTGGCGAGAGCACAAGCCCCGCCTAGAGGGATAGCGGGGATGCGGCTGCTGCTCACACACACGCCATTGGACCAGGAAAGAAGGTGAGTTCATGGACGACCTGGGGGGTTTCACGCAGCGGGGCATCCAGATTTCAATCGGCCCAGGAATCTTATAGATTTCTAGGACAAGGTGAAAGAAAACAGGGCTTCTCGGGGGTTTTACACAGCAGGGCATCCTAATTTGTGATGCCCCAAGGAGTGGAACTTGGATGTCCCTGGAGTCTTTTAGATTCCGGGACCTCTGATTTTCCTCTTTTAAATAATTGTATGTAATCGAGCCCTAAATCAGACACCAAGAAATGACCCCAAAGCCATGTGTAGCTCTCTTTAGATAGCCTTCAGTTTGCACTATGTAACCCTCACTGGCACCAACTTGGCAAAAGAGATGCTAAACGCCTTTTGGTAAGCGAATTGTGGTAACTACAATTTAAGTTTAGTAAAGGGGGTGGAAGTTGCTCCATTACTAATATTAAATGTCACTGGTCTAACCAAGGAAGAATCCGGCACCGTCTCAAGCAGATGAAAATCGATAAATCACCGGGACCAGATGACATACATCCTCGTGTTTTAAGGGAGTTATGTACAGTAATAGACAAGCCGTTATTTCTAATATTTGTGGATTCCATAACTACAGGGTTTGTTCCGATGGATTGGCGCTTGGCAAATGTGGTGCCAATATTCAAAAAGGGATCTAGGGGGGAACCTGGGAACTACAGACCGGTAAGCTTAACATCTGTGGTGGGCAAGCTGTTTGAAGGTTTCCTAAGGGATACTATCCTGGAGCACCTTGGGGAAAATGACCTTATTACTCCATATCAGCATGGATTTATGAGGAATCGCTCCTGCCAGACAAACCTGATCAGCTTTTATGAGGAGGTAAGTTCAAGATTGGATCAGGGGGAGTCATTGGATATCATATATCTTGACTTTTCTAAAGCATTTGATACTGTGCCACATAAAAGGCTGGTACAAAAGATGAGAATGCTTGGACTGGGGGAAAACGTGTGCAGATGGGTGGGAAATTGGCTTAATGATCGGAAGCAGAGGGTGGTTATCAATGGTACACACTCAGATTGGGTCACTGTTACTAGTGGAGTACCACAAGGGTCAGTTCTGGGACCAATTCTCTTCAATATATATATAAATGACATTGGGTATGGATTAAACAGTAAAGTCTCAATCTTTGCAGATGATACTAAGCTGAGTAAAGTAATTAAAACAAAGGAGGACAACAGGCAACTGCAAACAGATTTAGATAAATTGGAAGCATGGGCAGTTAAATGGCAAATGAAGTTTAACACAGATAAATGTAAGGTTATGCACATGGGAAGGAGAAATCTGTGTCATGATTACACACTAAATAAAGAAACACTTGGTAAAACCACAATGGAAAAGGACCTAGGGGTTTTAGTTGACAATAAGCTCAACTGTAGTAATCAATGCCAGGCAGCTGCTGCCAAGGCAAATAGGATCATGGGGTGCATCAGGAGGGGCATGGGTGCTCATGACCAGAGCATCATTTTACCCCTGTACAAGTCACTGGTTAGACCCCATATGGAGTACTGTGTACAGTTCTGGGCACCTGTGCTTAAAAAGGACATATCAGAACTGGAGCGCGTTCAAAGAAGGGCAACAAAGTTAATAAAAGGAGTGCGGGGGCTAGAGTACCCGGAAAGATTGTCCAAGTTAGGTTTATTTAGTCTAGAAAAAAGACGATTGAGGGGTGATCTAATAACTATGTATAAATATATTCGGGGTCAATACAAGGATCTGTCCCACAATCTATTTATACCCCGGAGTGTAACCATAACCCGGGGGCATCCACTAAGGTTAGAGGAAAGGTGCTTTCTCCACCGACATAGGAGGGGATTCTTCTCTGTAAGAGCAGTGAGACTATGGAACTCGCTGCCAGAGGAGGTAGTAATGAGGGATACATTAAAAATGTTCAAAAGTGGCCTTGATGCCTTCCTGGCATGTAATAACATTTCCGGCTATGGCTACTAGACCACTGTAAGGAATTAAACAGGCTGAACTGGATGGACTAAAGTCTTTATTCAGCCTTACATACTATGTTACTATGTTACTATGTTACTAATACAAATACTAATATTGTATAAATATTAGTGATGGAGTAACGCCCATCCCCTTTACTCAACTTAACTACAATTTAGTCTCTATATGGGATTCATGGTTGTGTGCTGATATTTTAAGCACGCAATTTGGTGCGCTAATTTGCAATCGGACTTATACCCCTCGATTCAAAGAGCAAAAGTTAATTGATTTCGTATCGAGAATCGTAAGTTTGGGTGGGTGTTAGTCATTTTTTCCTGTTTTTTTGGCCATTTCCGACTCGCACGAGCCTACGTACGAATGCGTATATGCTCTTACGATCAGCGGAAGTTCGTTCCTAAATTTTAGGATCAAAACGTAAAACTTAGGATGAAATCCTAAAACTTACGATCAAAACGTAAAACTTAGGTTAATTGGATGTGTTTAGGTGTGATTCAGAGAAACCTCTAAACGCGTTTTAAAAGAAAGCCACAGCCGACACCTTTTAGCAGCCGGATTGCTGTTCGTGAACAGGTTTTTTGGCTATGTGGAGGAGTCTGCGCGTCTTGTGCTCCAATGAACTGCATGTATCAGCATGGCCGAGGCCATAAATTGTATGGCAATGCATACCTGATTCATGTATGCCTTATAAAAGCATTTTAATGTGGACCTTAATTAGTCCTTTGCATGTAAACCTTTATTTTGCAATATATTTGCGTTAATTAAAGAAACTTATGTCCTTTGTTATTTATTTTAAAATTGAGGTACTAGAATAATATTTTTAGATTGCATTTATTGGTGTAGTTGTTTACCTTTGCTTTGTTTAATTATTTAAGCACATCTTTGGTCAGATGCATCACACTTACTGAGGAGAGGAGAGCGGGATAAAGTGCAGGATGTGGGTTACTGCTGTATTTTGCACAGACACAGCAGAGCTGGGGGCATGGAAAGGTCAGAAATCAAAGAATCCAGAGCAACACAGTCACAAGGCCCTTTCTGTTGGCAGGCTGCCCGATAATACCTGAGCCGCCATCTTGGCTGTTTCTAGGCTCATAACATGCAGAAGTTGCTGGGTGTTTTTTAATATTTGTGAGCAATCTGTATGTAGAGGGTGTGGGTAACCACACTAAAAATTTAAAGTTGTACCATTTGAAGCATAAATATTAAAATTACATCCACAAGTAAAAAATGCAAGTTAAGTAAAAATTAAACAAAGTAAGATTTACTTATGCAAATGCATTCATTAATGGTTGGTTACTACAAAATGATTGAAATAAAGAAAAATAAAAGACCAAATATTTAGAATGCACTTTAATGAGGTAAGTTTGTAGTGCGGAGCCGCAAGATCAGAAGGATTTACGTCCAGACAAAAAAGGAAAAAGGGCAAAACCAATGTTGCAACCTGAGAAATGAAACGGAAAATTCAGGATGGAAACTGACATAGGTCTGATTCCCGAACTGCCATACGAACGGACGTATATTTTAGGATAGAAACGTATTTGCTTAATGAATCACTCGCAAGTTCATACGAACGCACGAGCGGACGTGAAAAATAGGATGATCGTGAGCCAAATCCAAGCTGTTACATGTTTCTTTGAATCAACCCCATAGTCATCAAAATAGGATGCACATTTGTTTTTGCGCCAATTTGCACACTAGCACTCGTCAATTTCCGCCTGAAATTTCCAGCTAGCACCATTTTGGCGCACCAAATGGTCTTGGGCGTCTGATTTATGGCTTAGAGGGAAGAAAAGTGTGCGTAATTTGAAGAGTGAATTTCCTCCAGCAAATAGGGGAGGAAACTGCTGATTCCAATGAGTAACAGGATTGTTTCATTCCTAAAACACATGGCAGCAGCGTCCTGCATGTTTATGAGCAATGAAAAAAAAAAATGATAAAAAGTTGTCCAAAATCACAAAAATTAGGGTCAAAACAACAAAAATGTGGATATTGGGCAAAAAAAAAATCTAGTTAAATTATTTAGCATTAATATGCAACCCAAACAGGAGGGGGAGGGTTAAATAGAACATCTGGAACAAAACATTGGGCAAATAAACGTTAAGGGGTAACTGGAATCAGAATATCCTCCCGAAAAAAACGCAGGTTCTCCAGAGAATACACTCCAAAATGGGGAACAGAGCTTCGCAGGAATCACAGAAATAGCTAGAAAAAAGACCGAACGAAGGAGACCGTATAAAGCCAGGGCACTCAACTAGGTAACATGTATAGCAATACATTTATTATGTAAATTGAGCCATCATATAAAAAACAAGCAACAAAATGACAAGACAAATTAAAAACATGACTATAACCTACCCGGGAGGTATATGATACAATAAATATATAAAGCTGATACAGATCTAATCAATCACAATACTATTAAGATAATAAATATAATACTAATAGTTCTTGCGACATGTGGCTATTCAAAAAAATATACTCCAATGATGTAAAATCCCTGAATATTAAATTCTTAAACCATATAATAATAGCATACTAAATTAATTTACCAATATCTACTAAAAACTAGTGTATAAAGTGACCGTGCTCTAATATTGCTAATAACTACAATGTGCTAAGGAATTAATATATAACAAAACTACAATTCATGACAAAAAGCCTCTATGTGTAGTGATATACATATAAATTAAAGTGCTGGTGGAATAAATACACTATGAAAAACTAAAGTAAAAGAAAGTGGGCTAAGATCTCTAAGCTCCAATGGTCAACATGGGATGTGATAGTAACCATATGAAGGCCAGCACCAGCTGGTCGTTTATATCACAGAAACAAACAGATCACAAAAATAACAGGGAATTGAAGTAAAGTCAAAGATGCCGCAAGTAAAATGCTAATCCATCCCGGGTATATGAAGCTGCCCCATATACCCATATACGGGATGGATTAGCATTTTACTTGCGGTATCTTTGACTTTACTTCAATTCCCTTTTATTTTTGTGATCTGTTTAATTTATGCAAATATTATGTGGTTTAAGAATTTAATATTCAGGGATTTTACATCATTGGAGTATATTTTTTTGGAATAGCCGCATGTATTATATATATTCTTTTGGCTTATAGGAACTATTAGTATTATATTTATTATCTTAATAGCATTGTGATTGATTAGCGCTGTATCGGCTTTATATATTTATTGTATCATATACCTCCCGGGTATGTTATAGTCATGTTTTTAATTTGTCTTCTCATTTTGTTGCTTGTTTTTTATATGATGGCTCAATTTACAAAATAAATTTATTGCTATACATGTTACCTATTCTAGTGCCCTGGCTTTATACGGTCTCCTTGGTTGGGTCTTTTTTCTAGCTATTTGCTATAAATATGTAAGGAGCCCCGGGGTGCACCTTCTGGTTATTTATATTACTTTGGCTTTTTTGCTATTAGTGGTGCCATCACCAACTTGTTTCTTGTGTGCGAAACACAGAAATTCGCGAGATCAAATCGCTATGGTGAAACCGTAAATGGAAGAAACATGGGGGACAATCGGCAGTTAAGCGCTTAGCCGGCCAAATGTGCAGGGGGCGGGGCCATTTGCGCTTAAAACAGCAGATCTACTATGCAGAAAGCGCAAATTAGTGTAAGAAGAGGCAATTTTTTGCTTCTCCCGTGTGTTTGCCACTTAGTGTGATTTGCACGTGCGCTTGCAGCCATGAATCATGCGCCTAATTTACTATTTTTAGTCCCACATTTGCATGGGCATTATTAGTTTGCACAGCTGGTATGCCGACGTGTATGTTAATCACGCATTTTCTTCCTAGGTTGCGTAAAACGGTGACCTAGACCTACTTCACTGTAAAAATGATGGATAGTGTCCCATACGTCCCAACTGGTTTGGAGGGGCTGTCCCTCTTTTGGCCCATGTCACCCTGTCCCTCGTTGTTCTCATTTGTTCCTCTTTGAGGTGGAACATGCAGGTCTGCAGCAATAACTGATTCATTTGCTGATTTAAAGTGTTTCTATTGTTGTTACTGTTACAATATATCTCCTATCCATCCCTCAATGAGGGGGCATGGCCAAATTTAACAGTTGTCTCTCTTTCCAACCCTGAAATCTTGGGAAGTATGGTGTCCCTCTTTATGGTAGATGATTGGGCCATAATATAGGTGCAACATGTGAAGTGTAAGTGCGTTGGGTAACAATAATAACTGCATTTAAAGAGGACCAAACCCCACTGCGATCGGCCCGAGAATCTATAAGATTCCCGCCCTCCCCCTGGGGCTTTCAAAATCGGGATGACCCCCAGGTCACCCTGTTCTCTTACCTTGCTTCCTGGTCCAACGGCGCATGTGCGAGCCGCATCCCCACTACCCCCCTAGCAGGGAGGCCGACACGGGCACGCTCGCAGTTAGAGGGAAGTGATGGATGTGGCACCACCACGCTCTGAGCCGCTGGCCTTAGACGAAGGCTTAGATGACGTGACGTTAGCGGCTCCGAGCACGCAGATTGGATGAGCATGAGCCGTAGGACTGGCAAGAGGTGAGTTGTGTTTGGCTATCTGGGGGGGGGGGGGGGGGGTCCGGTGTCCGGGGGAAAGGGCCAAAACCCAGGATAGTCAGAATCCTGGGTTTTGGTCCACTTTAAAGATGCAAAAAGACCTTAAATGGTGTGATCATGATCTTACATTGCAGTGACCATGGGCCAAGAATGTATTATATATATATAGAATTGCACATCCTGATTTTACAAAGAAATAAACATTAATGGTGGAAACAAACCATTATCTTTTGTGCCTTTTATAGTGTTGAAGTGAGAATCCATGACATCACAATCAGGCATGGCAATGTGTCAGTAAATGTTAGGCATCAGGTGATCCCATGGTGCATGCACGGATCCCCGGCCAATCGGCAGCTTCGTTCATTCCTTACTAGCCCTCCGACATCGCTGTTTTCAACTGCGTTTACATAACGGTAAAGTAGAAAAGTTGGAATGTGGCTGGGTAAACCTTCAAAAGCCCCTGAAAACATTCAATCAATATCCTTACAGTGGAATATGCCTATAAAGTACTATTCTGCTGGTACCTAGCGCCTGATAAGCTTAATAAAATGTAGAGGGGATATCCTCCACATATGGTGGAAGTGCCCAATGGTTGTAAGCTTTTAACCTTTAATGGTTGTCATTAAACTAGTACCTGATGAGTAACCAACAGGACAGGTCAGGGACCACCAGCACATTCCCCCCCCCCACCCCCAAATCCTTCCCGCACCCACACCCCTCCAACTTTGCTTTCTTACTCTAGTTTCTATTCCGTACAGATGTGTAGCATACGGGTCCCTGAGGGGTTTAGCTCCTCAGGCGTATGGGGAGTGGGTTCTTTGTTAACGGGCTTGGGGGACCTCCTGATGTGGGCTTACTTCCAAAAACTCCAAATGAGACCTACTTTATGAAAAGGGCACTTACTTTATTAGCAGGACTTCAGGTACACAGCAGGTCATACAGTCTTTCCACAACAGTTTCCTTAGCAGCTTCCATAGCACAACATTACATCCATGTGTACTCCAACAGGTGGTGGTCACTCATCCTGATCCCATGGCAGAATACTGCGGCCTTAAGCTTCCTCCATCAGCATCCTGGGTGGAATGGTTCACCTTTCCTGTGGTCACTCGTTAGGTATGAATGTGGCTCCTCTGCTCTCTCTTACACCTCCTGCGACTTCTACCAGTTGACCCTGCTGGTACCTTCCTCACTCCCGGTTACTACAATAGAGAACTACATCTTGTAGGACTGTAGAACTGTCTCCTCCTGAAGTGACCCTCCTTATATAGATTCCCTTAACTAGCTTCTACAACCTTCTCTAGTTTACTCACCTTAGCCAATGGCAGTTCAGCTGTACTCCTATGTGGTTAGGTTTTAGGTTTGGTAGACCTGCAGTGTCATAATTCATTTCTTATCTAACAGTGCCATCTTGTGGTGATGTAGCGCAACTGCAGGACAGACATGAACCATCACATTGAAGAACCACAAAGATAATGGTTGAATACTTTCCACCGGCTACATCTGTGCAGTGTCAAAAGTTATAGCTGAAGAAGAAACTTGCTTCTAAGTTTTATCTTCCTTGTTGCATTATCATTGTGACGCTGTAAGCGGGTATCGGGCGCTGTGACCTAGCACTCCAGTTGCTGTAGTAACCTGGCCGTCATTGATGAATGTGATGTGTGTTGGGCGCTGTAACAACAGCACAACACTGCAGCGAGCGAGAGGTAGCGCCAGCTCAGTGCGTCCGGCTCTCGGTGCTCCACACCATATTTAACAAAACACTACACACAGTGTGGACGCTCTAAAGCTGGGCGCTGTAGAATAGAGCGCCAGACGCTGTGTGATTAAAGTCTGTTTTTGAACACATATCCACCAATAACAAAGCGAAAACACATGGAATGACATTGTTATAACACTGTGACAATAACACTTTAGTGCCAGACCTATAATGACAATTCTGCATAAAAATATAAAAAATCAAAAAAGTTTTCAAAAATGACTTTTTCTAGGCCAGGAGAGGTCACACAATGATTTGAGACAAAAAAAAAAAAAGAAAAAAAACTAAGTACCCTGTTTAAACAGAAGAAAGGGAAAGTCCTATACTATATAAACTACTCTAATTGCTCTGTGCACTTTTTGGGAGAATGACACTGAGCGAAAGGTAATACCTGGCTAGATCGCCGGCGCTATACACTGAGCCGCCTGTAAAAATACATCGGATACTACATGGCGCTGTTAGAGTCACTCACCAGATTCACTTTCTTAAATGTGGTTTTGCGTATAGCGCCTGGCGTTCACCAGATGCTGCCTGCCGCTACGAGGCGCCACCTGGCGCTATGCTTTCTTAAATAACCCCCATAGTTAAATGAATCTGAATCTTACATGTCCTTTCTCATCCTCTTCCATTCCGGGGCACCACACCCGCCCTAATGTTGTGTTACGACTTCATCGGTGAATGTTGCCTTCTACATGGTTTAACTTTACTGCACTGTCTCTAGTTGCGCACATTATGCACAGGTTGGTGTTCTCCCCTCCCGGGGCTGTAGCTGAACTACTTTTGAATAAACTTGATTAATCCTGCCACAGCCTGTCCTATATAGGGGGGAGGAGCTAGTTTTTTCTATCTTGCAGTCCCCGTGTACGGCTGAGATTAACCCATGCGTTCCTACTGGTGGTGCCCCGGAATGGAAGAAGATGAGAAAGGAAATCTACCAGTGAGTACACAAATTTCCCTTTTATGGTTCCTAGCCACGAGAGTGTATAGTGGTTGTAGTACCTTTATTCAGACTCAAGATGGCGGCAGTGATGTCATAGAGAATCATTGAGCCATATAATTAAACCGTACCTTCACCATGATTTAATGAAAAGCCCAAACCCTTAAAAAACTATTCCCCAGCACCTCAAATAAATATATTTGAAGTTTTTAGTCACTTATTATTCTTTCCCCCACTGGGCTGCAACTCTGTTCAGGACTCTAGGATACGGGCGCCGCCATCTTGACTCAGAAGCATCACACTTACTGAGGAGAGGAGAGCAGAATAAAGTACAAGGGGGCGGGTTATAGTTGTCTTTGCTCAGACAGAGCAGAGCTGGGGTCAGGAAAAGGTCAGCAATCCCAGAATGCAGAGAGACACAGTAAGAAGACACTTCCTGTTTGCAGGCTGCCTGATGTTCCATGAGCCGCCATCTTGGATGTTTAAAGGTTCATAACATGCAATAGATGCAGGTAGGATGATTTTTAATGTGAGCAATCTGTATGTACAGGGTGTGGGAAACATATAAGATAGGCTCTTATTCATGGTGAAGGTCCACTTTAAAGTGGACCAAAACCCACGGCAATCGGCCTGGGAATCTATAAGATTCCTGGGCCAATTGATTTCCTCCTCCCGGGGAATCCAAAATCAGGATGCCCCGCTGTGTGAAACTCCCCAGGTCACCCCATACACTTACCTTCATTCCCGGTCCAACAGTGCATGCGCGAGCCGCATCCGCATCCTTGCTATCCCTCTAGCAGGGCACATGCCCATGCCAGGCTTTTGTGAATGACCAGCACGGGCATGCTCCCTGTTATAGGGAAGTGGGGGATGCGGCAGTCAGCACGCTCAGAGCCGCTGGCCTTAGATTAAGGCTTAGATGATATGACTTCAGCGCGTTGATTGGACATACGTCATAGGACCAGAAAGAGGTGAGTAGGTTTCACACAGCGGGGCACTCCACTTTAATGGAGACTCCACTCCACTCCAATGGAGACTGTTCTGGCAGGTACGGTAGAATGAGTTAATAACCAGAGCAGGATGCTTGATAGACATAGTAACAACCAGGAGGATAGTGATTGGTTGGAAGGTCTGTGAGGTAACAGCCTATCACATGGTGACGAACATGTGAGGGAAGGTTCTAGAAGGAAGCTAGAGGTTATGTAAGGAAGAGAGACCCTGTAACTAGTGTTCTATACCACTTGAATTGTTGAGGAGCAGACGTGAGACCAGTCCCTTAGTGTGTGAGATAATACAATTCTGTGAAACTCACCTGTAGAATAGTTCAGGTCGTCCCAGAGTGATGACATGTGGTATTTTGCCCCCAGGGGGCGCTCGACTGCAAGATTAAAAGCTGTCGCTCCTCCTGGCCCCCTATAAAAGCAGGTGTCTCTCTATCATTTCCCAGTGGTTAAAAAGCAGTAAGAAGAGACAGGCCGGGAGGCCAAGAAACCATGTTACTTCACATAGCTTCAGCATGTACTCTCTCCAACAAAGAACTTTAAGGACAACAAGTCCAAGAATACAAAGGGTAATCACCATAACAGGCAAACAGAGATAATGAACAAAGGGCAGGGTGGGACGACCTGGACTGGATATACTCAAAAACAATTCTACAGGTGAGTTTCACAGAATTGTATTTTTCCCTATATCCAGTCCAGGTCGTCTCAGAGTGATGACATGTGGGACATCCAAAAGCAGTGTCCATTAGGGCGGGATCCCCAGTGCGGAACAGCATGTAGTTCATTTCACTACCGCCTGAAGCACCTTTCGGCCAAAGACAGCATCAGCTGAGGCCCTAACATCAACCTTGTAAAACTTGGTAAAGGTATGAACTGAAGACGAAGTGGCGGCCTTACAAACCTGTACAGCAGATGCATGGTGCTGAAAAGCCCAAGCACCACCAATAGCTCTGGTAGAATGAGCTGTAATACGAAAAGGGGGTTCTTTCCCCTTGGCAGAATATGCTTGCACCACCGCCTGTCTGATCCACTTACCACAAACCTTTCCTAGGGCCCTCTGTTAGGACAAAGAGCAAATCCGATTTCCTGAAGGATTCAGTCGCAACCAGGTAATACTTAATGGCTCTGACCACATCCAAGGCTGACCACATCCAAGGCATGGAGGGTCCTTTCCTTAGAATTAATCGGTGCTGGACACAAAGAAGGTAAGACAACTTCCTTATTAAGGTGAAAGGGAGACATGGCCTTACGCAAAAAATCAGGTTAAAATCGAAAAACCACCTTATCCTTATGCCACTCAAAGTAGGGGGGCTTCATACAAAGCGCGGCCAGCTCTGATACGCGATGCACCAAAGTGATCGCTCCCAAAAAGACCACTTTGAGAGTCAAAATGGACAATGCAGCATCGCACAAAGGCTCGAAGGGAGGACCCTGAAGAGCAAAAAGTACCAAATTCAAGTCCCAAACCGGTATTACTGACTTACGCGGTGGACGGACATGGGTGGCTCCCTGTAAAAAAGTCTTGATCAACTTATGATTGGCAATGGATCGCTGGAAAAAGATGGCTAAGGCTGAGACCTGACCCTTGAGGGTGCTCAGCTGGAGACCCAAGTCTAAGCCGTGTTGTAAAAACTCCAGAATCCTAGAGATAGAGAATGTGCGGCAAGGGAGACTCTTGGACTCGCACCAAGCAATGTAGGTGTGCCAAACTCTGTAGTATATCATAGAAGAAGACTTCTTCCGTGCCTGAATCATGGTATGCACAACCGTGGCTGACAGCCCCTTTTCCATCAGGATTGAGGTTTTGAGCGTCTGTAAATTGGGGTGCCGCAGCGACCCCTGAGTGAGAAGCCCTGGGTCGTCGGGCATGATGTAACGATTCACTGACATCTGAACTATGTCCGCAAACCAACTCCTCCTCGGCCAGCGAGGAGCCACCAGGATGGTTAGCACCCCCTCCGGGGGCAGCATTCGGCCCAGGAGTGGAAACGGAGGGAATGCATAAAGGAGCCTGAACTCCATCCAAGGAATCGCCAGAGCGTCTATGGCAAAAGGCAGAGGATCTCTTGACAGGAAGACGAACCTTGGGAGCTTGAGATTGTGTCTGGACGCAAACAGGTCCACATCCGGCTGACCCCAGCGGGGACACAGAGCGTGAAAGGTCTTGTTGCTGAGAGACCATTCCCCCAGGCGTGAGGCGTTTCTGCTCAGGGCATCTGCCTCCTGGTTTTCTACCCCGGGAATGTAAACCACCAAGATGCAGGGAACATTCTCCTCTGCCCAAGTCAGAATCTGGGTCACCTCCTTGAGGGCTCGCTTGCTCCGAGTCCCGCCCTGGTGATTGATGTAGGCGACATCCGTCTGATTGTCCGAGCGAACCTGGATCGCACGACCCCTTAAATGTGGAGTCAAGCGAAGAAGTACCAACCGGATAGCTCTCAGCTCCAGGATATTTATGAGTAAGCAGTTCTCCTGCGGACCCCACTGACCCTGGATCTTCGGCGTCTGCCAAACGCCACCCCAGACGGTCAGACTGGCATCCTTGGTAACTATATCCCACCGGGGAGTCAGAAAGGACTTGCCCACCAATAGGTTCCTGGAGTACAGCCACCACAAGAGGGACTGCCTGGCCAGGCGGGGGCAGTGAAAATTCCTGTTCCAGCGACTCCTGAATCCGTCCCAGCCGGTCAACAGGTTCAACTGAAGAGGTCTCATGTGAAATTGGGCGAAGGGCACGGCCTCGAAGCATGACACCATTTGGCCCACCAGTCTCATCCCCAGACGGATCGATGGCCGTTGACAAGACAGCAAGGCCTGCACCTGTGTCTGGAGACCCACCGTTGAGGGAGTGATAGAAGACTTAATTGACTACCCAGCCGAAATCCTCGAGAGTGGATAACGTCTGGGTGTCGCTCTCGGCCTGCTGAAGGGACTGAGCCGCAATCAGTAAATCGTCCAAATAGGGCAACACACGAATGCCCCGATTCCTCAGGATAACCATGATGCCCGCCAGCACCTTGGTGAAAACATGGGGGGCTGAGGATATCCCGAATGGCAGTGCCACAAACTGGTAATGCAGATCCTCCAGAGCAAACCTCAGGAACCTCTGATGCCCCTGGAATATCGGGATGTGCAGATAAGCATCCCTGATGTCCACCGTGGTCATGAAGTCGCCGGGCCGAAGTGAGCTCACCGCGGACCGTAAGGTTTCCATGCGGAAATGTCTGACTCTGACAAACCTGTTGAGACCCTTCAGGTCAAGGATAGGCCTCAACGTTCCATCCTTCTTGGGAACCGTGAACAGATTGGAGTAAAAGCCTTGACCCTGTTCCTGACGAGGTACAGGACAAATCACACCTAACCGCAGGAGGTGTTGCACAGCCATTCTCAGGCCCTGTGCCTTCAATGGGTTCTGGGAAATCCGAGACTGAAGAAATCTTGAGGGCGGCCTGACTGCCAGCTCTATTTTGTAACCGGAGGACACCACCTCCTGAATCCACCAATCCGAGACGCGCTGTCTCCAGATATGAGCAAATAGCAGAAGCCGTCCCCCCACCCGGATGGGTGAGGGCGCCTCCTCATGCCTGAGGGGACTTGGCAGGGGGCTTGGACTTGGCTCCCCAAGTGGGATTGGGTCGGCCGCGGGACCTACCTCTACCCCAGGTATCTCTGTGGCCACCTGAAAATGAAGAGCCTCTTCCTCCTCGAAAGGAGCAATAGGCAGATGAGCCCCGAAAGGGCAGAGCAGGCCTCCGTCTCTGAGGGAGTCTACCATCCTTGACCAGTAGGTCCAGACGCTCCCCGAATAACCTGTGCCTCACGAAGGGGATACTAGTAAGCGACTTTTTGGCCGCGGCATCAGCTGACCATTGCCGCAACCAGAGCGAGCGGCGAAGTGCAACAAGTAGGGCCGAAATCCTGGCACCAAGCCGGACACCATTGTCCATGGCAGAGACAACAAAGGCAATGAAGTCCACGCAAGCCTTGAGGTCTTTAAAATCCTCCGCCTGCTTGCGAGTCTTAGCGCTATCCACAAGGCGTCTCACCTTCTTTCTAATAGCCAGGGACACAATTGCCGCGGCACACACAGGCCGAAACAAGGCACCAGCAAAGGTGAAGGCATGACAGACCAGCTGATCCATGCGCTTGTCAGCTGGATCACGTAACGAAGCGGTATCAGGTGAAGGCATAATAGTAGTGTTAGACAACCCCGACACAGGGGCATCCACGTCAGGAGGACGAGACCATAGCCGGACCAGCTCCTCAGGGAAGGGATACCGCCTATCCAGGCCCTTAGGCACCAGCGGTAGTTTGTTAGGCCGTTCCCATTCCTTGAAGATCATATTAGAAAAATGGGCCTGCTCTGGAAAGACTCGCCTCTGTCTTTCAGGCCTAAACAAATCACTCTGCTTCCTCTTAGCCGCTTTAGGAAGGACAATGTGTAAAGTCTCAAACACTGAGGCAAGCAATTTCTCCGTATCATCAGGGAGCCACGCATCCTCGTCCAAGGAGGAATCAGACAAACTGTCCTCGCCAGCAGAATAATCCGCAGTGGACCGTGAATCCTCTGGCAACGCACCTTCCTCCACAGGGCCCAAACCGTCAAAAAGATCATCATCATTATCCGAGTAAATGGGCTCGATGTGCCGTCTCTTACTCGTGGCCTTGCTAGGAGCCGTTCGCAAGATCTGTCTCTTGAGAATGGCCACCCTGTATGCCAAATCAACATGGGATCCTCTGCTGGCTTCCCCCTCACTGGGGGCTGAGTGCAGCAGCGGGGGTTCTGGAGAGGCCGTAGGCAAAGAAGGGCTAGGGGCAGGTACGCCCGCCCGATCATGCTCCAAAATGACGCTCCGGGCCCAAGGGGTACAAACAGTGCTGAATCCGCCCAGAGGGCATGCACTGCACATGGGGCATAGCTTCACCCGCCCAGATGGGGCCCTTAGCTCACTATCCCCAGATGCCTCCATTATGGTGTTGGTATGCAGGTTACAAGGCACTGACGGCCCAAACCTAATTAGCCCACTTATATAGTCCCTCTTATGTGATCCCTCTTAATAAAAGGGAGAGAGGGGGCGGGGGACCGGGAGGAACCACAACCCTCAATATATCAATGGGCCCACCTAAAAGACACAAGCAAAAAGTGGCCATCAGTATCCCACAGCACACGCGCATAATAGATAAAACAATTGATAGTAGCAAGAGGGACTCACGACACAGACAACGTCAGCAGCGAACCCTGGAGGGGTCCTAGGTAGCGTGGCAGGGGAGGCAGCAGCAAAATGGTGCAGAGCCAGCAGCGCGGCGCATACCTCGAGGGGCGGGCCGCATGGCAGTGACGCGAAAAGCGTCATCGTGCGGCCCCACCCCCCCCCGGCGTAGCGAAAACGAGCGCCCGCCCCAAGATGGAGGAAGATGCCCCCGCATCCAAAATGCCACTGGGCGTCCCACAGCGGGGCCCCCGTACAAGATCCTGCTGTGCGCACACACGTCCGCACCTCCGCTGCCTGTCACAGAAGTTGCGGCCTTAGAACCGCCGAGCGGCGTCCCGCCCCCCCCCCTCGCAGCGTAGCAGCCACAAGATGAAGGGAAGAGAGGAGCAGGAGACATACTCGAGGGAGGTATGTATAAATGCGCAGAATAAAAATACCATTTTGTGATTACTCACCTGTAAAATGGGTATTATAAGTATGTCTCACACCCTGCTTCGGAATTAATCATTACACTTGGGTTATAGTCCACAAGAGGGCGCTTTACTGCAGAGATGGCAAAAAAAGAAGCCCCTCCCAGCCCCACAAACACCTGGGACCTCCCACACATCCCCCAGTATAAAAAAGCAGTAAGGGGACCAGGAAGAGCAAATAAAATCTATGAGAGAAACAGTACCACCAAACAGAGGATCCAAGATACAACTCAGGGTGGGGCGAAGCAGGGTGTGAGACATACTTATAATACCCATTTTACAGGTGAGTAATCACAAAATGGTATTATTCTAAGTATGTCTCACACCCTGCTTCGGAATTAATCATTACACTTGGGACATCCAATAGCAGTGTCCAAAAAAGGGTGGGGATCCCAACAGGCAAAAATGCACAAAGTAAACCACTGCAGCTTGCAGAACTTTGCTAGTCAAAAAACAGCATCCGCTGAGACCCACAAATCAACCTTATAAAACTTGGAAAGGTATGAACAGAAGACCAAGAAGCAGCTGTACCAACTTGTTCCACAGAAGCCTGGTGCTGAAAGGCCCAGGAAGCCTCAACAGCACGAGTAGAATGAGCAGTGATCTGGAAAGGGGGATCCCTCCCCTTGACAGAATAGGCCCTAATAACGGCCAGACAAATCCATTTACAAATGGTAGTCTTGACGGGCGCCAAACCCTTCTTGGGCCCGGAGGGCAACACAAAAGAAGGCGTCCATCTGGCGCAAAGGTGAAGTAGCCACCAGATAGTACTGTACCCATCCAATGATGTCCAGAGAGTGCAAAGCCCTCTCCCTGCCATTATTATGAGTAGTACACGAGTAAGGGAGCACAATATCCTGAATGAAGTGAAAAGCAGAGAGAACCCTTGACAAGAAGTCTGGTTTTAAGTGGAAAACCACCTTGTCCTGATGTCTCTCAAAGTAGGGGCCCTGAATGGGCAGAGCCGCCAACTCAAAAATCCGAACAGAATTTATAGCCACCAAAAAGACAACTTTTAAGGTGAAAAATGTATAATGTATAGAGCATCCTGCACTGGTTCAAAAGGAGGACCCAGAAGGGCAGACGATGCCAAATTTAAATCCTAAACCGGCAACATGGGTTTGCGAGGAGAGCGCACATGAGCGACCCCCGAAAATAAAAGGCCTTAACCAAAAGGATGAAGAGCGAAGATCTCTGAAAACCCATGTCCAAACCATGCTGAAGAAAATCCAAAATCCAAGGAATGGAAACACCTGACGAGAAAAGACACTAGCCTCACACCAATCAAAGTAGGCCCGCCAGGTCCAACAGAAGATAGTAGAGGATGATTTCTTCCTATCCCCAACGAGAGTCTGGACAAAGGCTTCATACAAACCCTTTTCCATAAGATGAGGGGTTCAGCAACCACGCCGCCAAAGCCAGCGTTTGTAAATTGGGGTAACAAGGCTGACCTTGTCTAATCAGATCGGGAAACAGAGGCAGCCTGTACTGATCTACCGCCAGCCGGACAACGTCTACGAACCGCACCTGTCTTGGCCACCTAGGAGCCACTAGGATTGCTGGCACACCCTCTCGAGCCAGCTTGTGCACTACCTTGCCCACCATGGGAAAAGGAGGAAACAGATACAGGAAAACCGAGCTCCCGCCAGGACAGAGGCACGGCATCCACTGCCAGAGCCAGAGGGACCCGGGAAATAGAAACAAATGCTAATAGCTAGCGAACGTGAGGAGAGGCAAACAGAGCCACAGCACCAAAATACACGGAACGATGCCCACGGCCCAATACAGAGTCAACAACACCACTCGGAGGGTACTCTTGTTACAAGTCCCTCCCCGATGACTGTAGTAGGCAACCACAGTCCGGATGTTGGAGAGAACCTGAACCGGCAGGCCCCACAGGTGAGGCATCCAGCGCAACAGCCTCATCCGAGCCACCCTTAGCTCCAAAACATTGATGGGGCGTGTGCCTCCAGAGGGCCCCACAGCCCTCAGAATTGGTGGGCTCTCCAGTAGCCCCCCCAAACTGACTGTCTGGGATTCGTTGAGACAGTCTCCCAGCGGGGCAGAAAAATAATCTGCCCCACCAGAAGGTTTTATTGAGTCCAGCCGCACCCGAAGGGACCGACGGACCAGAGGAGACAGAACAAGGACTGAACCCAAGGACAGGGAACACAAAAAGGTACTGTTTTGCAAAAACAGGCCACCATCAGTCCTACCAGTCTCCATCCCTAGCCGGATGGACAGATGAGAGTTCGTAAGGACAAACCGAATCGGCGCTTAAAATGCTCCAGGTGATGCACGAAGTCACAATCACGGCATTGCACAACAGATACTGCCTTATAAGTCCAGCGCGCTAACCAAAAGCGCCACTGGAGCACACCTGAAGAGCGTCCACCTACGGCTAAGGGAAAGGAAATCCTGGCCTGAAAGTTATCCCACGACATGCCCGGGATAGAGGACACCCTTGATGAGGAAAGTGAAGACATGGGATAAAAGATTACCCCCCTAAAACACTCGACACCACGACCGGCCGGGCATCCAGCTCCGCCTGACAGAACAAAAGAGACGTAATGAGAAGGTTGTCCAAATAAGGAAGAATGTGAATGCCCTGGACTCATGAGAAGGGCCATCACACCCGCCAGCACCTTGGAGAATACCCTGGGTGCAGAAGTGAAACCGAAAGGGAGAGCCATGAATTAGTAGTGCTGCTCCCCTACCGCAAACCTGGGAAACCGCTGGTACCCTGGAAGGCTGGCACAAGAAGGTAAGCGTCTTTGATATCTATTGATGATATAAAGTCCCCCGGGGGCAGGGAGCTGACAGCGGAGAGCAGCGTGTCCATGCGAAACCATTTTGTTCAGATGAACCGGATGAGATCTTCAAGGCCAGAATGGGCCAGATGGGACCATCTTTCCTGGGGACTGTGAAGAGATTGAAATAGTAACACTGACCTCTTTCCCCAGGGGGGGGAGCCTGACGAATGACCCCCATGGTCAGACGGCCTTGTACTGCCGTAAACAGGCCCTAAAACTGCCCAGGATCCAAAGAAACTCGTGAAGAGAATCTGGGAGGAGAGAAGAACAGCAGCAGCAGCAGCAGTCCCCCACCAGAGGGGAGAAGACGCCCCCTCAATGCAGAGTGGGCTAGCAGAAGATTAAGGCTTGGCACGCCAGAATAATACAGGTCGGGCACGGCAACAGCTATTGCCCCGGAATCTCCCCCTTCTTTCCCGCAAAGGGCACCCCCCCCTGCCTGACCCAGGCCCATAAGGGAGGGAGTGAAGGACCATGACCCCCGAAAGGGAAGTGGCTGCTTTTGCGTTGGTGTAACTTACCATTTCGGCCAGAGCTCCACCCTCACCGACAGGCGCAACCCAACAGGGAGAAGCCCTTCGAACGCCTTTGTGACAGCCAAGTCAGCTGCCGACCAGCGCTACCCGACCGAGTGGCTGGAATCAGATCACTCAGCTGAGGTCAACAATTCCTTTGAATAGTGCCAACTAAAGCAGATAGGACAAAGGTGTTCCCCCACCGTGATAATTAGCTCACAAGCGACAAGCTCTAAATCCAACACCAGAAGGATCCAATTGGAAACCTTAAGGACGTCCCCCAATAAGGTCCTAATAAGCGTGGCCTAATAGCGAAAGCCTCCACAGGGTGTAAGGCCACACAGACAAGGGCCTGGGAGACCCGTTAGCCTCACTATCCATCAGGTAATGAGAGGGGGGAGCGCACCACATACACAATATACAACCCCAGGATGGTGGCATCCACCCAGAGGGGTCGACGACCAGAACTAGACCAAACCGCGGGGAAGGGATACCTCCTATTCCACCCCTTAGCATGAGGGAGACGATAGCATCCCACTGCTCTGAGGGCATCAGTGCAATGGCAGGCTGATCGTCAGGGGAAACAGAATCTGAATAATATCCCTTTACACAAAGGGTGTACAGACAGGCAATAATATTAAACATATTAAGCATATTGTTAATGTATAGGCCGGCGCAGCGAGCGCCATGAGCCGACATTCAGCTGGATTCTTCCGGCCACAAGGCTAGCAATCCATCACAGTGTTGCCCTCTAGCGCAAACATCCATTGCTACTCCCCGCTAGTGTAAACGTCACTAGGGGTCATACCCAGGAGCGGGGGTGTGAGTGACCAGCCGAGCAAACCCGGCCGCACGGGCCCAGATTGCCGCGCCAGCACCCGCTGTGCACATATACTCACTCTAATACAATGTTGCCCACCAGGGATGCCCCGCATCCCACATAGAGCCGGGCTTGCCCCGAGGGGACCCCGAGCAAAGTATCCTGGGAAAGCCTCCATAAAGTGGTTTTGATATCCGCAATGACCAATGGGAATTACGCTGTTGAGCTACCCGGGATGCCCCTTAAATGTCCGTTAGTGGGAGGATTTAATAAATGGTAACTCATGTCAAAGAAAAGGCCACAGGAACCAGGGGGAAGCACTAAATTTGGAAGACCCCCGGAAGACATAAATGTCATCACAAGCATACAGAAATACATAAAGATATACATATAATGCAAATAGCATAAGATGCAGCACCCCCCAGCTCAGGGGACGCACATACCATACATGCATCTTAAAATAGAAAATAAACAGCCCGGCAGGGGACACTCACCAATACTATAGGAGACAGGATAGCGCGAGACAGTCTCCCAGCAGGGCAGCTGGAAGGTGTGACAGTAGGAAGAAAAAAGGGGGGGGGGTGAGGCACCTGCAAAGTGCGCCGAGCGCTAGGCTCCGCCCCCTCCAAGCACAGGAAGAATACAAGCGGCCGAGCTCCCCAGCAATGCGGGAGCCAGCCGTTAAATGAAAAAGAGAGAGAGAGAGAGAGGGGGTGAGCCACCTGCACAGCGCGCCGAGCGCTAGGCTCCACCCCCTCCAAGCGCGGGGAGATCGCAAGCGGCCGAACTCCCAGCAATGCGGGAGCCAGCCGTGACGTAAAGAGAAGGGGTGGGCGAGCCACCCGAGTAGCGCGCCGAGCGCTAGGCCACGCCCCCAGTCAGCCAACCAAACCGCCGCGCTCCCCAGACAAGGGGGAGCCGGCCAAACATCACCCGGCCCTCTGCCGGCTAACAAAGCAAGAAGGAGCAAAAGGGGGCAGGCCTGCCGGTCAGCGCGCCGAGCGCAAGGCCACGCCCCCTTCCCCCTCAGAGAACCACAAGCAGCCGAGCTCCCCGCCATTTTGCGGGAACCGGCTGTAACGGCACCGGACCGCCGCCATGGAAGGCGCACGCTGAAGGATGGAGAGAAGCGCTGTACGGCGACAGCGCCATAGTTAAAACACAGTCACACACACACACACACAATTAAAATAAAAATATACATATATATATCACACACAGCGCCCCCCCCCCCCCCCCCCAACAAACCGGGACCAGGGAGGAGGGAGGTTAGGGGGAAGCCGGTGACTACATGTAAATTTGTAGCGAGGGCCTCAACGGACAGGGCATCCCAAGTCAGGATCACCAACAAACCTGACGACCGCCTACCCTTTGAAGAGGGCCTCACGGTGGAGCAAAGCTCCTTCAAAACACCTCTAAAGGTGCTACCTATCCTCACCCAGACCCTGCAGCCATAGCTGGGAGGCTTAATGTTAGTTAAAAAAGGGTCCAGGCGAAATTAGGACAAATTGGGGGCCGGGTGTTACCCAGCTTACCTGAAAGGAGAGAAGAGCCATCATCTTGAGTGTCGTCGCCTTCACTGCAGAGACTAAACTGGGGGATGTGTGGGAGGTCCCAGGTGTTTGTGGGGCTGGGAGGGGCTTCTTTTTTTGCTATCTCTGCAGTAAAGCGCCCTCTTGTGGACTATAACCCAAGTGTAATGATTAATTCCGAAGCAGGGTGTGAGACATACTTAGAATAGCAAAGTGACTGTCTCACCAAAAACACAAGACACATCAATAAAGCTTGTGGGGCAGGGAGGGTATGAAGCCAGTAGGCAATAGGTGGTCCCCCCCCCCATAGGCTCACCATCAGCCTATGGCCGACTACCCTTTAATCAGGGTCTGCGGCCCAGAGCCTAGCTCTGCCAAACGCCTGACCCCGGCATTCTCCCTACGGTCACAGTCCCGATCAGCCATGGCTGGAAGGCAATAGTGGGTCCACGGGATCAATGGTAATAGGGTCCGCAGTGGCCGACGAGTTAGGAGGCCCTGCTCAGCTGCAAAAATCCAGGAGAGAGTATCCAACGATCTTCAGCAGCCAGACTGCAAGATGAACGCTGGGAAATGATAGAGAGACACCTGCTTTTATAGGGGGCCGGGAGGAGCGACAGCTTTTGATCTTGCAGTCAAGCGCCCCCTGGGGGCGGAATACCCACATGTCATTACTCTGGGACAACCTGGACTGGATATAGGGAAAAGAGATCCAACAAGAGCAGTGGCCACCGGTGGGACCTCAGTGGAGGAAGTCCTGAAAATCCTTATATGGGAGTAAGAGTAGCTGGCTAATCTATGGCTGTGGATGTGACAGAAGAGATAACTGGAAGGATCTATGTCAACAGTTGACGTTAATAAAGAGGAACTCTGCTTTTATCTATTGGATTGTCTATCATCTTTGTGAGCTGCACAGTAAGTACCAACATCGCCCAAGGTAGAACCCCAGCACCCCCCATCACACAGACACACTTGGAGCCCCCTGGGCCCAGAAGAACCTGCTCTGTGCCATTCTCAACAAACACCAGGTATGTGAGGGTAACACATATACAGGGGCGCAACTATAAGGGGAGCGACCGCACCAGGGCTCAGAAAGTTCTGACCTTCATTGTTTCTCCTTTTTTATAATATTTGTGCTCACTTGGCATCGTTTAAAGAAGGAGCATTTGTCTCTGCTGTTTCCGTCTAGCTGTATCCAACTGAGTTAAAAGACAGACAAAAAAGTATCATGTCCCACGCTATTTTTATAGTTTTATATTACCCGGGGTAACTGCTTAATATAATGTTTATTATTATTTACATAGGCTGAGCAGTGTTTCTTTAATTCACTATGTCCCTTCCTGGCTTCCCTAGTCTTGCTGTGCTGCAAGTAGCTCCTCCCTTCTCCCCCTCAGCCATTTCTAGTCTTGCATCCAAGCAATGCACACCTGCTGCTCCATTCTGCAGCTACAGTCTTTCTACCTGCTGTTGCTGTAAGGTTTACAACACAAGTTTCCTGCTGTATTGAACGTACATGTCGAGATTCCTGCTGTAAGGAGTTTTATTGCAAGATTATATATTGAAACTTATTCTACATGATCCACGAGCAGCCGAGTAAGCCATCTGCCAAGCCTTATGGCGTAAGAACACATCCATCACAGACACACACTGAGAATGTGGAGCGGTCTACAGGATTCACATTGCTGCCATCTGGTGAGTTAGAATAATGATCCTTGGGCCCCATTACACTTAGTTACACCATATAATGATTGGTAAGGCCCGTGTCATGTCTGTTAAATGTAAAATAACCACACAGAGACCCTAGCTCACAGATATTGCTCATTTTATTGAAACCTATTCTGACTTCTGTTTTGCTTTGCTCCCATTTCGCTTTTCCCTCCCCTATCACACAGAGGAAACTGTTTATTTCACATGTTTGCTGCAAGTCTTTGTTATTTCAGTGATATCTAACATTCACAATAACTGGAACTAAATAATCATTTGAGTTAATAAAAAAAAAACAAAAACACACACGCCACTTATTGCTGTTAACGCGTTTAGGAGACTCTTTATATTATACTCTTTCTTTATAGACTTCAACACCAATAATAACTGATGTAGCAAATATAAACCTTTGCTGTCATGGTGGATGAAGAGAGGGATATGGGAAAGGGGTTCGGGCATGGGCATTGCTATAGCAGTCTCTTATATTTTGTGGTATTGTGTGACTGATCGAAGCTCACAATTAATGTTACTCTCAATGGCTGCCACATTAGGCTCGATGCATAGTCGTGCACCTGTGCATTAGCGCATTATTTTTGTGTGCCGAGTCGTGCTCGGGCTTCCTCACGGTTCATGGTCATCTATATTTGAACCATTTTTTTTAAGATGGAAATTTGCGCCAATGAGGAAACGTGCGCCTGTAAATTTCCATAATCACACATTTTCGACTGAATTATGGGGTGTTTAGAGGGTAGAGAAGCACAAATTTGTCGATTTCCAGAGTAATTTTCCTCCAGCAAAAAGCTGGAGTAAACTGCCGACTTCAGTGACTAACAGGCTTATTTCATTCCTAAAACACATGTCGGCAGCATCCTGCATGTTTTTTAGCGACGAAAGTGCCAGCTGTAGGTTTTTATTCCCTTTTTTGGGGTTTAGGTGAGGAAAAAAAAAAAAAGTCAAAGTTGACAAATCTCAAAATGTTTAATGATAAAAACACCAAAAAAGGTGGACATTGGGCCGCAAAAAGTAAGAGAAAATAATGAAAAAAAAACATTAAGGACTAATACGCAATAGAGAACAGAGAGGGAGAGCACTAAATTGGGAAAACACTGGAGGTGACCTGGAATCAGAATATCCCAATAAAACACAACACCTAAAAATAAGCACCAACAACAACTAAATATTTCTCTCCTTTCTCTCATTTGCGATTTTGTCTCTCCAGTTTCTGTGTTTTGGTGAATCTATATTTCGCAGTGTAACCCGAGTCACCTGACAGAATACAATCCGAAATGGAGAATAGAGATTCGCCTAAAACACAGAAGCTGGAGAGACAAAATCGCAATTGAGAAACAGTAAAGAAAGGGGAGAAACATGGGGAGCCGTCAGGACCAGGAGCTTTGCCAGCCAAAAGCACATAAGGCAGGGCCATTTGCGCTTTAAAACTACAGAATTTCAGATGGGAGGCGTTTGAATTTAGCACTCACCCTGAGCGCATGTCATTTGGTGCGATATGCACATGCGCGCGCATTTGGAACCATTGGAGCTTGATTTAAGGTTTACAGGTGCACGACCATGAATCGACCCTATAGCAGCAGATGCACACGTCTGTGCCAATGTGATTAAGTGTGTAACGGTGCCATGCTTAACTAGTTACAGTAGTTGTGAGAGACTTTAGATGTGTAAGCTAGCCACGCCCCTGTCCTGTGCCCGCCTCTTGCTATGAAAACATAGGTCAGAATATGGAATGTGGAAGTTACTATTTTCTCAGTGGGGTCATTTAACCGCTGTAGGGGTATTTAAGCAGCAGCGCTTCCCCCGGCACCAGCTTTAAATTCTTGAGAGAAAGGTTGCTTCCCTCTTTCCTATCGGGGTTTGAACTTAGCACCACCGTGCACTGTTCCGGCAGGTTCTGGTGTACGACCGTTACTTCTGTCTCTGCGTCTGTGTCTAAGTTTACCACAGTGACAAATCTCTCGTTCTGGTCCCAACTGCGCTCGTAGGCAAGAGATTTGTCCGAATATTGGAACAGCGTGAAGTCTCCGTGTAGGAGAGAGCGCTCCTTTCCACGCAGTTCACTTAAACGTTTGTAGAGATTGAGGAGTGAATCCTTATCGGCCTCTTGCGCCTGAAAACAAAAAAAAAAAAAAATGAAATGTAAAAAGGTCATTTTTTTCATTCCATCAATGGGTACGCGTCACACTGACATGTACAGAAGTCTAATACTTTCCCTGGATTGAGGAGTAAAGCTGATCATAGAGATGGGATCTTATTGTTTATTCAAACCTTAGGTCCATTTTAAAGTTGACCAACACCCAGGATTTTGACTATCCTGGGTCTTGCTCCACTTCCCTGGGGCACCCCGATTGGGTGTGCCCCGCTATGTGAAACCCCCCCGATTGCTCGTAAAAACTCACCTCACTCCGCTCCTACGGCACATGGGCGGCTGCTCGTCCAATCAGCGCGCTCAGAGTCCAAGCGACGTACAACCACATCGGCTCCGAGCACGCTGGCAACCGCATCTCGCGCTTCTCTCTAGTCACAAATGGTGGGCACACACCCTGCTAGAGAGAAGCGCGAGATGTACCCACGGCCCGCGCATGCGCCGTTGGATCGGGATCAAGGTAAGGTTCCTGGGGGGTTTCACACAGCGGGGCATCCCAATTTTGGATGCCCTGCGGGGAGGCATCGGATCGGCCTGGGAATCTTATAGATTCCCGGGCCGATCCGGGAGGGTGTTGGTCCACTTTAAAGGTGAAAGGGGAGGGGAGGGGAATTTAACCCACTACATGCCAAGGCTTGCTTAAACCTAGAATAGAGACTGAGAGTTAATGCTTTAAAATATTCATTTACCATAAAATAGAAGAAATGCTTTTTTGTTATTAGGTCATGTTGTAATGGAATGTGCCCGTTGTTCTTTCGATATTATTATCTCTCCTCCTTGAGCAGGATGTGAAGGTGGGGGCACTGGCTGCGCGCTGCGAGCAGGGTATAAGACTGTAAGCTCCTCTTCATTAAACTGAACTTGTATGATGAAAGCTGTTGTATTCGCTGTCTATCGGCAAATCATATGAGTTCCTAGCCTGGCTATGCAGAGATTTCTCAGAGGCAGACGCTCAACAGGCAGGGGTGAAGGATACCCCAAGCTAAGGGTCAGTCCAGTCTAACTAACTCATAATGCTGCCCCATTGTCTTCTATTTAGAGGAGAAGGCAGGGATGGTGCTTTGTCTCATACATCTCAATAGAAGACAATGGTGTGGCATTATGCAGCAATTCCATCATGGCTGCTCCCAAGAGTTCTTAAACCACCCCCCACCATGCTTCCCTTACCAAGTGCTAAAGCAGCGGTAAGGTACTACGCGTACTCTAGTGGTGACCATCTCTCAATCACCGCCATCGTCCGTGGGCGCCGCTAGAACCGAAAGCTTGCGCCGCTATGCACGCGACCATCCACAGGCACCTGAATGGGTTGGGCATCCGCGCGCATGAATTCTGGCTGGACTGCCTCTTTAAAGCGGAAGAAAACCTACCTTGATTCCAGGGCTGGCCACTAGCCTTCCCTGGGAAATTCCGAATTGGAATACCCCACTGTGTGAACCCCCCCACCAGGGCGCCGGTAATCACTCACCTTTCCCAGGGGTGGCAGTTCAGGTAAGGCAAACACTCATTATGTAGAAAGTGGGTGCGAGACGGTGGGTGGGGGTCTGTGTGTAACCCCCCCAGATCTGAGTGTCACAATGCGGCCCCACACTCATAATGGAGAAGTAGTAGTAAGATACAGCGCCGTGAGCACTTACCTACAATCTTACACTTACAACAATATAAACACTTTGAGGTGTAACATGCAGATCTGCAGCAATAAATGGATTCATTTGCCTATTCCAAGAGGGACAAATGAGAACAAAATGGGACAGCGGGACACAGACCCAAAAGCGTGACAGTCCCTCGAAATCAGGGACACTTGGGAGGTATGACCTTGGCCGGTTTGTGAAGTCTAATGACAGTATTGCTATAAAGAGCTGAATGCTGAAAAACAAGTTTTACGCGTTTTTCCACGTAATTAAAAGGATTGTTTGACGGATCAGCAAATCTTTTAAACCGCTTTAGGGGGGTTTAAGTCACAAGAACAAAGTGCTGAGTTTCATTTGGCGAAAACACAGTTGGTAAGTAGAGCAAAGGTCGTCTATAGAAACTAGCTGACTCTAGATTAGGAGAGAACAAAGGGCTCAGCCGAGTCAGGAGGAAGTGGAGGAGGAGGAGGAAAGGTCTGCTGGCTGGAATGCTGAAGACAGCGGGGATCAAAGAGGGATCAAAGAGGCCGCCTGGTGGACTTCAGTATAGGGACAGGGAGCAAGGCTTTACAGATAGGAGTTACAGGTCTGCACACACTTTACACTGCAGATAGCTTTATCTTCATATTTAATAGCAGCCTTTCATAATAAAACAAACTTCAGTGACAGCAGAGGATTTTATGCATATCTTCTAAGTGTCCCTGATTTGGAGGGACTGTCTCTTATTCGAGTCCCTGCCCCCCTCTCCCTCGTTCTCATTTGTCCCTCTTTGAGGTGTAACATGCAGATCTGCAGCAATAAATCATTCATACTGTTCAAAGTGTTTCTATTGTTGTAGCTGTTACATCCTCTCTCCTATCCATTCCTCAATGAGAGGGCGTGGCTTAATTTCATACCTCCCAAGTGTCCCTGATTTGGAAGGACTGTCCCTCTTTTGAGTCCATGTCCCCCTGTCCTTCTTTGAGATGTAACATGCAGATCTGCAGCAATAAATGATTTGTTTGTCTATTCAAAGTGTTTCTATTGTTGTAGCTGTTACAATGTATCTCCGATCCATCAATCAATGAGGGGGCGTGGCTTAATTTCATAACATGCAGATCTGTAGCAATAAATGAATCATTTGCAGGACGGAGAGTCTAGAGCAGCAAAGCCGCCACCAGAAACGCTACAGTGATGGGTGCAGAGCTGTCACTGCACATAAGCCACCAAGCACAGCCTCTGGCAGCTCAATGCAGGGAACCAGCCGGGCGACTACACTACCCCCCACCTAGAATGGCAAAGCAGGAGTTCCCGAGCAGCACGCACCCGCACAAGGGGGGCACAAGGGAGCCCGACAACCTGCAACCAGTTACTTGGCTGGACTATTATTTTAAAGGAAAAAAAAAAAAACATGCTGTCTCTGGGGCCTCCACCACACTTACTCCGACGCTGATTTAGGTCAGGTGGCGTGAGAGCCCCAGTTTGTGCATTGAGTAGTGTTTACCTTGGTATATATGTTATTTTTTTTTATGAAATATCGATCTTTTGTAATATGTGTTTTGAATAAAGTTTACATTTATTGAGTATTTTTCAGGTGTGCTGTTATTGGCTGTGTTTGGTTCCATAGAGGTTTTATATTGTGGTTGCACACAGTGGACAGCGTCCTGGATGGTGCACACACAGATGTGTTTTGTGTTAAGGTATTGACCATCTTGGGATGCCCCGCTGTGTAAAACCCCGCTGGAAGCTCACCCGGAGCCCTCGCCACATCTGTGCTGCAGCCGCATCCCCGCTCACCTCTAGCCGTGCCTGGCATTTCTGAATGGGCGGCACAAGCACACCACAACGGTGAGCAGGGGATGCGGCCGCAGTATAGACGTGACTAGGGCTCTGGGAGAGCTTCCAGCGGGATTTTACACAGTGGGGCATCCCAAGGAGTGGAACTTAAAAAGCCCTGGATTCTTTTAGACTGCAGGGCCCCCAAAATTTGCCCAGAGGTGGGTTTTAACTGAGTAAACCTTTGCTCAGCCGTAGTGAACTCGGCAACCTAGAGTAAGAGAGAGTGCAGTGATTGGATGAGCGCACCGCTCAGCCAATCAGCGCCATGGGAGTGAAAGGAAGGTGAGTGTTTGGGGCGACATTAGGAGATACACACAGTGGGGCATCCCACTTCGGAATGCCCCCCCAGAGAGGAACACCACACGGGAAAGTGACATCCCTGTGTGTTATTCCGCTTTAATTGCAATATCCCCATTTTATCATCTATAGCAGATGTTTTATGAGCTATACTTCAAGTGGACCAAAACTATACTTAAAGTTGCCCCCCGGGGCAACCCGATCGGGGATGACCCACTGTGTGAAACCCCCCAGATCGCCGATGCCAACTCAGCTCTTCCTGGTCCTACAACGCATGTGTGGCCACTCGTCCAATCAGTGTGCTCGGAGCCGCTGACATCATGTTGTCTAAGGTCAGTGGCCCCATCCCCCGAATTCCCTCTAACAGGGAGCGTGCCCACACTGGCCATTCACAAATGCCTGGTTCGGGCACGCGCCCGGCTAAAGGGATAACAGGGATGCTGCTGCGGCTCGAGCCGGAATTCGAGGTAAGTGAATGGGGCGACCTGGGGGGAGGGAATTGATCGGCCCAGGAATCAGATTTAAAGGAGCACTATCATGAAATTGTGTAATATAAAAATCCATATAAACACCTTGGCTAATGAGCGGAGGGGTCACATACACCTGAACTGAATAAAACTCCCACCAAGCTTGTGGTTTTCTTCTCCTGGTAGGAATAAAATCCAGGGATGACGGGTTTAGTCTATGAGGGGTGACATGACCTGTGATTTCCTCTTTCCACCATTAAAATAAAGAGACAAGCCTGGCTGGATATTTCCTGATACCGGGTGTATAACTGACCTCTCCTCCTGCCATCCACCATATTTATATAGATTTGTGTCATTGGAACATTTTTCGCAATAGTGATCCTTTAAAAGCAGACCAAATCCCACCATGATCAGCCGGGGAATTCCCATCCAAAACCACGATGCCCCGCTGTGTGAAACCCCCCAGGTCACCCTATACACTTACCTTGCTTCCTGGTCCAACAGCACATGCACGAGCCGCATCCCCGCTATCTCTCTAGCAGGGCGCGTGCCTACGTCAGGCATTTGTGACTGGCCGGTGCGGGCACGCTCCCTGTTGTAGGGAAGCAGGGGATGTGGCTTTCAGCGCACTGGCCTTAGACGAAGGCCTAGACGACGTGACGTCAGCGGCTCTGAGCGCGCTGATTGGACGAGCGACCGCACATGCGCCATAGGACTAGGTAGAGGTGAGTTACCTTCGGCGATCTGGAATGGGGGGGGGGGGGGGGGGGAAAATCACACATCGGGGCATCCCAGGGAAAAAGGACCAAAGCCCAGGATAGTCAAAATCCTGGATTTTGGTCCACTTTAAGTCATTCGGATGTTCTAGGTCCTGGAGCCACAGCCATGGCCCCCACAGCGTGATACGGAGGGGGGCGTGCCCAGGCAGTACCTGCCCCCACAGCGTGATACGGAGGGGGGCGTGCCCAGGCAGTACCTGCCCCCACAGCGTGATACATGGGGGAGTGTGCTTAGGCAGTACCTGACATCCCCACCCCTCTCTTACAGTAAATGTAGCTGCACACTTCAGTCCACAGCTTTATCCTTACGCAATGTGGACAACCATCATAAGGCCTGCATGGGCCCCACCACAACAGGGGATTTACAGAAGGTGACAAGTATATAAGAGGATCGGGACTGGCAGTGGGTTATATTTTGCCCAGACATACATCGGATTCTCACCTTAAATGTGCTGTTTGTGTCGGAGTCATATTTTCTCAATGGGGAGCCTGAAGAAAATCCATGATTATTCGTATCATCCCACTGCATGTACGGCCCACTGGAAGCAGGCTGAAACAGGAGAGAAGGTTAGTGATGCCATGCAGGACTACGGCAATTATCTCAAGTGCAGGGGCGTAGATGGGGGGTGCAGGTGCAGCGGGTCAGGGGGGGCCCATTTTGTATCAATTAAATTAGGCCATGCCCCCTTATTGAGGGATGGATAGTAGATAAGGTGTAACAGTTACAACAATATAAACACTTTGAATAGGCAAATGAATTATTTATTGCTGCAGATCTACATGTTACACCTCAAAGAGGGACAAATGAGAACAATGAAGGACAGGGGGACATGGACTCAAAAGCGGGACAGTCCCTCCAAATCAGGGACACTTGGGAGATATGGGTATGTCTATGTATCTCTTGAAAGTGCCCAGAGCAGCATTTGCCTACAAATATTTAGTCAGTGTTGGCGAGTTGTATGAAATGGATGGGGCCACCCGATAAGTGGCATCTTTTTTATTGCTGACACATAACAAAAAATAAAAGAAAATTAAAAAAGGAAAGCAGAGTACTTACTTGTCCTGGCAAATCTTTAAGTCCAATTTCATCGCCATATAAAGTGAGAGGGGTGCCCTTTAGAGTGAAGAGCAGCAGCTGATACACACGCAGCAACTTCTCACTGACCACAGAGGCCATGTGACCCAACCGTGGTCTGACCTGTTGGTAAAGAACATACATTAGGTTAAATATCATGGATATGCCATTATAGCCTACACACACTGGACTGTTCTCGCCTACACACACACACACTGGACTGTTCTCGCCTACACACACACACACACTGGACTGTTCTCGCCTACAGACACACACTGGACTGCTCTCGCCTACACACACACACACTGGACTGCTCTCGCCTACACACACACACTGGACTCTTCTCGCCTACACACACACACACTGGACTCTTCTCGCCTACACACACACACTGGACTCTTCTCGCCTACACACACACACTGGACTCTTCTCGCCTACACACACACACTGGACTCTTCTCGCCTACACACACACACTGGACTGCTCTCGCCTACACACACACACTGGACTGCTCTCGCCTACACACACACACACTGGACTGCTCTCGCCTACACACACACTGGACTCTTCTCGCCTACACACACACACACTGGACTCTTCTCGCCTACACACACACACACTGGACTCTTCTCACCTACACACACACACACACACTGGACTCTTCTCGCCTACACACACACACACACTGGACTCTTCTCGCCTACACACACACACACACTGGACTCTTCTCGCCTACACACACACACACTGGACTCTTCTCACCTACACACACACACACACACACTGGACTCTTCTCGCCTACACACACACACACACACTGGACTCTTCTCGCCTACACACACACACACACTGGACTCTTCTCGCCTACACACACACACTGGACTCTTCTCGCCTACACACACACACTGGACTCTTCTCGCCTACACACACACACACTGGACTCTTCTCGCCTACACACACACACTGGACTCTTCTCGCCTACACACACACACTGGACTCTTCTCGCCTACACACACACACACACTGGACTCTTCTCGCCTACACACACACACACACACTGGACTCTTCTCGCCTACACACACACACACACTGGACTCTTCTCGCCTACACACACACACACTGGACTCTTCTCGCCTACACACACACACTGGACTCTTCTCGCCTACACACACACACACTGGACTCTTCTCGCCTACACACACACACACTGGACTGCTCTCGCCTACACACACACACTGGACTGCTCTCACCTACACACACACACTGGACTGCTCTCGCCTACACACACACACTGGACTCCTCTCGCCTACACACACACACTGGACTGCTCTCGCCTACACACACACACACTGGACTCTTCTCACCTACACACACACACACACACTGGACTCTTCTCGCCTACACACACACACTGGACTCTTCTCGCCTACACACACACACACTGGACTCTTCTCGCCTACACACACACACTGGACTCCTCTCGCCTACACACACACACACTGGACTCTTCTCACCTACACACACACACACACACTGGACTCTTCTCGCCTACACACACACACTGGACTCTTCTCGCCTACACACACACACTGGACTCTTCTCGCCTACACACACACACACTGGACTCTTCTCGCCTACACACACACACTGGACTCTTCTCGCCTACACACACACACTGGACTCTTCTCGCCTACACACACACACACACACTGGACTGCTCTCGCCTACACACACACACACTGGACTGCTCTCGCCTACACACACACACACTGGACTGCTCTCGCCTACACACACACACTGGACTCCTCTCGCCTACACACACACACACTGGACTCTTCTCACCTACACACACACACACACTGGACTGCTCTCGCCTACACACACACACTGGACTGCTCTCGCCTACACACACACACTGGACTCCTCTCGCCTACACACACACACACTGGACTCTTCTCACCTACACACACACACTGGACTCCTCTCGCCTACACACACACACACTGGACTCTTCTCGCCTACACACACACACTGGACTCTTCTCGCCTACACACACACACTGGACTCTTCTCGCCTACACACACACACACTGGACTCTTCTCACCTACACACACTGGACTCTTCTCGCCTACACACACACACTGGACTCTTCTCGCCTACACACACACACACTGGACTCTTCTCGCCTACACACACACACTGGACTCTTCTCGCCTACACACACACACACACTGGACTGCTCTCGCCTACACACACACACACTGGACTGCTCTCGCCTACACACACACACACTGGACTGCTCTCGCCTACACACACACACACTGGACTCTTCTCGCCTACACACACACACTGGACTGCTCTCGCCTACACACACACACTGGACTGCTCTCGCCTACACACACACACTGGACTCCTCTCGCCTACACACACACACACTGGACTCTTCTCACCTACACACACACACACACACACTGGACTCTTCTCGCCTACACACACACACTGGACTCTTCTCGCCTACACACACACACACTGGACTCTTCTCGCCTACACACACACACTGGACTCTTCTCACCTACACACACACACTGGACTCTTCTCACCTACACACACACACTGGACTCTTCTCACCTACACACACACACTGGACTCTTCTCACCTACACACACACACTGGACTCTTCTCACCTACACACACACACACTGGACTCTTCTCACCTACACACACACACTGGACTGCTCTCGCCTACACACACACACTGGACTCTTCTCGCCTACACACACACACTGGACTGCTCTCGCCTACACACACACACACTGGACTCTTCTCGCCTACACACACACACTGGACTGCTCTCGCCTACACACACACACACTGGACTCTTCTCGCCTACACACACACACTGGACTGTTCTCGTCTACACACACACACACTGGACTCTTCTCGCCTACACACACACACTGGACTCTTCTCGCCTACACACACACACACTGGACTGCTCTCGCCTACACACACACACTGGACTCTTCTCGCCTACACACACACACACACACTGGACTCTTCTCACCTACACACACACACTGGACTCTTCTCGCCTACACACACACACACTGGACTGCTCTCGCCTACACACACACACTGGACTCTTCTCGCCTACACACACACACACTGGACTGCTCTCGCCTACACACACACACTGGACTCTTCTCACCTACACACACACACTGGACTGCTCTCGCCTACACACACACACTGGACTCTTCTCGCCTACACACACACACACACACTGGACTCTTCTCGCCTACACACACACACTGGACTCTTCTCGTCTACACACACACACACACTGGACTCTTCTCGCCTACACACACACACACACTGGACTCTTCTCACCTACACACACACACTGGACTGCTCTCGCCTACACACACACACACACTGGACTCTTCTCGCCTACACACACACACACTGGACTCTTCTCGCCTACACACACACACACACTGGACTCTTCTCGCCTACACACACACACTGGACTCTTCTCGCCTACACACACACACACACTGGACTCTTCTCGCCTACACACACACACTGGACTGCTCTCGCCTACACACACACACTGGACTCTTCTCGCCTACACACACACACTGGACTCTTCTCGCCTACACACACACACACTGGACTGCTCTCGCCTACACACACACACACTGGACTGCTCTCGCCTACACACACACACACACTGGACTGCTCTCGCCTACACACACACACACACTGGACTGCTCTCGCCTACACACACACACTGGACTCTTCTCGCCTACACACACACACTGGACTGTTCTCGCCTACACACACACACACTGGACTGCTCTCGCCTACACACACACACTGGACTCTTCTCACCTACACACACACACTGGACTGCTCTCGCCTACACACACACACTGGACTCTTCTCGCCTACACACACACACACACACTGGACTCTTCTCGCCTACACACACACACTGGACTCTTCTCGCCTACACACACACACTGGACTCTTCTCGCCTACACACACACACACTGGACTCTTCTCGCCTACACACACACACACTGGACTCTTCTCGCCTACACACACACACACTGGACTCTTCTCGCCTACACACACACACACACCCTGGACTCTTCTCGCCTACACACACACACACACTGGACTCTTCTCGCCTACACACACACACACACTGGACTCTTCTCGCCTACACACACACACACTGGACTCTTCTCGCCTACACACACACACACTGGACTCTTCTCGCCTACACACACACACACACACACTGGACTCTTCTCGCCTACACACACACACACACTGGACTCTTCTCGCCTACACACACACACACACACTGGACTCTTCTCGCCTACACACACACACACACACTGGACTCTTCTCGCCTACACACACACACACACACTGGACTCTTCTCGCCTACACACACACACACTGGACTCTTCTCGCCTACACACACACACACACACTGGACTGCTCTCGCCTACACACACACACACTGGACTCTTCTCGCCTACACACACACACTGGACTCTTCTCGCCTACACACACACACTGGACTCTTCTCGCCTACACACACACACTGGACTCTTCTCGCCTACACACACACACTGGACTCTTCTCGCCTACACACACACACTGGACTGCTCTCGCCCACACACACACACTGGACTGCTCTCGCCTACACACACACACACTGGACTCTTCTCGCCCACACACACTGGACTGCTCTCGCCCACACACACACACTGGACTGCTCTCGCCCACACACACACACTGGACTGCTCTCGCCTACACACACACACTGGACTGCTCTCGCCTACACACACACACTGGACTGCTCTCACCTACACACACACACTGGACTGCTCTCGCCTACACACACACACTGGACTGCTCTCGCCTACACACACACACTGGACTCTTCTCGCCTACACACACACACTGGACTGCTCTCGCCTACACACACACACACACTGGACTGCTCTCGCCTACACACACACACACTGGACTGCTCTCGCCTACACACACACACACTGGACTGCTCTCGCCTACACACACACACACTGGACTGCTCTCGCCTACACACACACACTGGACTGCTCTCGCCTACACACACACACACACACACACTGGACTGCTCTCGCCTACACACACACACACTGGACTCTTCTCGCCTACACACACACACTGGACTCTTCTCGCCTACACACACACACTGGACTCTTCTCGCCTACACACACACACACTGGACTGCTCTCGCCTACACACACACACTGGACTGCTCTCGCCTACACACACACACACTGGACTGCTCTCGCCTACACACACGCACACTGGACTCTTCTCGCCTACACACACACACTGGACTCTTCTCGTCTACACACACACACACACTGGACTCTTCTCGCCTACACACACACACACTGGACTCTTCTCGCCTACACACACACACACTGGACTCTTCTCGCCTACACACACACACACTGGACTCTTCTCGCCTACACACACACACACTGGACTCTTCTCACCTACACACACACACACTGGACTCTTCTCACCTACACACACACACTGGACTCTTCTCACCTACACACACACACTGGACTCTTCTCGCCTACACACACACACTGGACTGCTCTCGCCTACACACACACACTGGACTCTTCTCGCCTACACACACACACTGGACTCTTCTCACCTACACACACACACTGGACTCTTCTCACCTACACACACACACTGGACTCTTCTCACCTACACACACACACTGGACTGCTCTCGCCTACACACACACACTGGACTCTTCTCGCCTACACACACACACTGGACTCTTCTCGCCTACACACACACACTGGACTCTTCTCGCCTACACACACACACACTGGACTGCTCTCGCCTACACACACACACTGGACTGCTCTCGCCTACACACACACACTGGACTCTTCTCGCCTACACACACACACTGGACTCTTCTCGCCTACACACACACACTGGACTCTTCTCGCCTACACACACACACTGGACTCTTCTCGCCTACACACACACACTGGACTCTTCTCGCCTACACACACACACACACTGGACTGCTCTCGCCTACACACACACACTGGACTGCTCTCGCCTACACACACACACTGGACTCTTCTCGCCTACACACACACACTGGACTCTTCTCGCCTACACACACACACTGGACTCTTCTCGCCTACACACACACACTGGACTCTTCTCGCCTACACACACACACTGGACTCTTCTCGCCTACACACACACACTGGACTCTTCTCGCCTACACACACACACTGGACTCTTCTCGCCTACACACACACACACTGGACTCTTCTCGCCTACACACACACACACTGGACTCTTCTCGCCTACACACACACACACTGGACTCTTCTCGCCTACACACACACACTGGACTCTTCTCGTCTACACACACACACACACTGGACTCTTCTCGCCTACACACACACACACTGGACTCTTCTCGCCTACACACACACACACTGGACTCTTCTCGCCTACACACACACACACTGGACTCTTCTCGCCTACACACGCACACACTGGACTCTTCTCGCCTACACACACACACTGGACTGCTCTCGCCTACACACACACACTGGACTGCTCTCGCCTACACACACACACTGGACTCTTCTCGCCTACACACACACACTGGACTCTTCTCGCCTACACACACACACTGGACTCTTCTCGCCTACACACACACACTGGACTGCTCTCGCCTACACACGCACACACTGGACTCTTCTCGCCTACACACACACACTGGACTGCTCTCGCCTACACACGCACACACTGGACTCTTCTCGCCTACACACACACACTGGACTGCTCTCGCCTACACACACACACTGGACTGCTCTCGCCTACACACACACACTGGACTCTTCTCGCCTACACACACACACTGGACTCTTCTCGCCTACACACACACACTGGACTCTTCTCGCCTACACACACACACTGGACTCTTCTCGCCTACACACACACACTGGACTCTTCTCGCCTACACACACACACTGGACTCTTCTCGCCTACACACACACACTGGACTGCTCTCGCCTACACACACACACTGGACTGCTCTCGCCCACACACACACACTGGACTGCTCTCGCCTACACACGCACACACTGGACTCTTCTCGCCTACACACACACACTGGACTGCTCTCGCCCACACACACACACTGGACTGCTCTCGCCTACACACACACACTGGACTGTTCTCACCTACACACACACACTGGACTGCTCTCGCCTACACACACACACACTGGACTCTTCTCGCCTACACACACACACTGGACTGCTCTCGCCCACACACACACACTGGACTGTTCTCGCCTACACACACACACTGGACTGCTCTCGCCCACACACACACACTGGACTGCTCTCGCCTACACACACACACTGGACTGCTCTCGCCTACACACACACACTGGACTCTTCTCGCCTACACACACACACTGGACTCTTCTCGCCTACACACACACACTGGACTGCTCTCGCCCACACACACACTGGACTGTTCTCGTCTACACACACTGTGGGGCCTAGAACTGCCTCTAAACCTGCCCCCAGGTGCGATGCCTGTAAAAGCGTCTGGTTCCCGTCTTTTCTGGGGGGGCATAAGCATAGATGATACTGCGCTCACCAATGAAGTGGGGCGGCACCCAGCTGCTGCCACCCGGCACATATCAACAAGCCACATAAAAAGACTTGGAGGGCCAGCTCCGGCCTACAGGCCTTTAGTTTGACATATGTGCTCTAATTACTAACAAGCAGATCTTATCTTCAGTGTTGGAGGTCTCCATTGAGCAAATCATGGCAGGAAGCACTGACCCTCTGTGCGCTTTGCCCAGGGGCGTAGCTAGGGGCGGTGGCATGTGCCCTGGGTGCAGAAGGTTAGGGGGGGTGCCTGAGCACAGGTGCCATTTCGAATCTTTGCCCCGGTGCTGGAAAGCCTGGTAACGCCTCTAGTTTGAGGGACAATATGTAAATGAAGTTACGCCCCCTCATTGAGGGATGGATGAAGCCACGCCCCCTCATTGAGGGATTGATGAAGCCACGCCCCGTCATTGAGGGATGGATAAGAAATAGGATGTAACATTTACAACAATAGAAACACTTGGAATAAGCGAATCATTTATTGCTGCAGATCTGCATGTTACACCTCAAAGAGGGACAAACGAGAACGACGGGCGGTGCTATGGGGGAGGCGGGCAGCGGGGGAGCCATGGAATTATTTTTTTTTTTTTGACACAACATTTTCCACCCACTTTTGAGGGGGAACTAAGTGCGTCTTATAGGGCAAAAAATACAATAGTTGTTACTGTATGTGGAAATGCCAACTGGTTCTGATACAAGTAAGACCACAATGTTTTGTACCGATGTTCAAAATGCATTTATAACATATTATTATTCCGACAACTGTACTCACCGCCCATAGTATTCTGTCCTGCTCACTGGGCGGCTCCTGATATTCCTTGATGCGTTCTCCTAAGCTGACACTAGTGCTGTTATCGTTAAAGAGGTAGCGCGCAGTCAGCATGCCAGAGGTGGTGTCATTGAGGAGCCATTGGACATGGATACTGTGAGGGTCATTAGCCGAGGCAAGAAGCACCCTATAACAACAACAAAGAACAGTTGTTAGGATACTATTAATTTAGATCTCTCTAGCACACTTAAAGCAGAACAAAACCTAGTGTGGGCCCCCCCCCCCCCCCCGGAGAATCCCAAATCGTGATGCCCCACCACGTGAGCGACGCGAAACTCACCTTGCCTCCTTACTGATGAAATAAATAAAAATTGGGCTGCATCCGCGCATCTTTGGCTGGGAACCCCCCAGGTCGCCCAGAAACTCACCTTCTTTCCCAGTCCAACGGCTTACGCTCGAGCAGCGGCCGCATCCCCGCTATCCCTCTAGCAGGACACGTGCCCGCACCAGGCATTTGTGAATGGCCATCGCTGGCACGCTCTATGTTAGAGCGTCCGCCAGCGCACTCTTAGATGGAGGGGTGGGAGCGGATCGGAGCGCGCTGATTGGACGAGTGCCTGCACATGCGCCGTAGGACTAAGGAAGGGTGAATGTGATCAGACGGCCTGGGGGAGTTTCACACAATTGGGGTGCCCCGGGGGCAAGGACCAATACCCAGGATAGTCAAAATCATGGGTTTTGGTCCGCTTTAAAGTTTTTGGCCCCCGATCGGGGATGCCCCACTGTGTGAGACCCCCCAGATCGCCACAGCCAACTCACCTCTTCCCAGTCCTTCGGCACATGCCCGGCCGCTCATCCAATCAGTGTACTCTGAGTTGCTGATGCCACGATGTCTAAGCCGCATCCCCCGCTTCCCTCTAACAGGGAGTGTGCCTGCCCCGGCCATTCCCGGATGCCTGGCACGGGCACTCGCTCTGCTAGGGGGATAGAGAGGATGCGGTCACGGCCGCGGCTCGCGCATGCACTGTTGGACCGGGAAACAAGGTAAGTGTATGGGGCGACCTGGGGGGTTTCACACAGCGGGGCATCCCGATTTTGGATGCCCCCGGGGGAGGTAATCGATTCGGCATGAGTTTCAGTCCACTTTAAGCAAAAAACAGGGAATGTCAAAGGATAAAAATAGACAAGTAAAAGGTTATATATAGTACAGGAAAGTATAGGTCTGACACTTTACCTTGCTTTTCCCTCTGAGCTGTGGTTGGCTGTGATGTTTCGAAATTCCTCGAGAAGGTCTCCAGACTGTAATGTAAAAATATACATTTTATTTAAATAAAGAAATAAAAAAAAAAAAAAAACACAAAAACTTGTGCGCTACTTATAAACAACTAAAACGCTACGTCACCACTTACATTTCGCAAGTTTTCAATGCCATGGAAATAGATTCCTCCAACACCAAACTGAAGCCAGAAGTTCATGGCGTCCTGCAAAATAAAAATGTTAATATATTATTATTGCTTATTTATATAGCGCCATCCTCTTCCATAGCACTGTACAAAGTGGTAATTACAGACAGAGTAGAAAGGCCTCGTAGCATCTAGTTTTGTATTGTTCCCTGTACTATAGGTTTTACCTTGTTTGTAACGACACCTTGTAATGCACCACGGAAGATGCTGGCGCTATATAAATATTATTAATAATAATGATACAGTACATAGACAAATGCAGTGTTACAGAGTTTCCAATTAATATTCTAAATACAAGATACAATAGGAGAGAGCAGCCCCGCCCCTGAGGAGCTGACAGTCTAAGCAAGATAGAGTTTTGTTATGCGCACTGTAACCATAGCGTCACTGTCATGGTTATGTAAAGTCATTAAAGAAGACTCACCTTCACCTGGTCCACAAGGTCACTATCTGGTGCCGTATCCGAATCCCTAAACCACACATTGCTGCCGCGATAATTGGGAGTGAGGTCCAGGACCACCTGAATACCTGCAAAAAGAGACACAGGTCAGACCTTTACCAGTGGTGTAAATAAAAGGTGATGGGCCCTGGTGCCAACATTAAATGATGGATTTATGATCAGCCATTTTAGACGCAGTTATTACTAGCCATGCTCAGTGAAGAAAGGGTGTTTTATAACACTTTAAAGTGGACCAAAACCTGCTGCCATCGGCCCTGGAATCTATAAGACTCCAGGGGCGCTAGGTTCCTTCCCCTCGGGGCATCCTGATTCTGTGTGCGATGTTATTAGACATTGATATACGAGAGATGCACAACCTGCGGCCCGGCGCTGCATGCAACTCGCACTGCCATCTGTTGTGGCCCCAGATCCTCTGCCCGCCTCTACCTACCTCATCTCAGCTCATCTTTTCACGCCTGCCCATCTCTTCCTGCGCCACCTCTGCCCCCCTCACCTCTGCTTACCTCTACCTACCTCATCTCTTCCTGCTCCGCCTCACCTCTGCTTACCTCTACTTACCTCATCTCTTCCTGCTCCGCCTCACCTCTGCTTACCTCTACCTACCTCATCTCTTCCTGCTCCGCCTCACCTCTGCTTACCTCTACCTCATCTCTTCCTGCTCCGCCTCACCTCTGCTTACCTCTACCTACCTCATCTCTTCCTGCTCCGCCTCACCTCTGCTTACCTCTACCTACCTCATCTCTTCCTGCTCCGCCTCACCTCTGCTTACCTCTGCCTACCTCATCTCTTCCTGCTCCGCCTCACCTCTGCTTACCTCTACCTCATCTCTTCCTGCTCCGCCTCACCTCTGCTTACCTCTACCTACCTCATCTCTTCCTGCTCCGCCTCACCTCTGCTTACCTCTACCTACCTCATCTCTTCCTGCTCCGCCTCACCTCTGCTTACCTCTACCTACCTCATCTCTTCCTGCTCCGCCTCACCTCTGCTTACCTCTACCTACCTCATCTCACCTCATCTCTTCCTGCTCTGCCTCACATCTGGTCGCCTCTGCTCACGTCACTTCTTGCCATCTCACCTCTGCTTACCTCTACCTACCTCATCTCACCTCTACCTACCTCATCTCACCTCTTACTACCTCATCTCACCTCTACCTACCTCATCTCACCTCTACCTACCTCACCTCACCTCTTACTACCTCATCTCACCTCTTACTACCTCACCTCTTACTACCTCACTTCTGCCCACCTCACTTCTTGTCGCCTCTACTCACCTCACCTTCTTGCCATCTCACCTCTGCCTACCTGGACCTTGGCTCTGTTCCCCTCACCTTTTCCCCCTTCGACCCCGCCCACTTCTTCACCACCTCACATCACCTCTACCCACCTCTGTATGTACATAAAAGCATCTACAATGCTTTAAAGTTAAAGCTTGTCTGCAATAAACTGTTTTCTTTGCTTACATTTCATTGCAGCCACTGGAACTAGACGCCAATGCCGCCCCTTAAGTGGAACTAGACGCCGCTGCCGCCCCTTAAGTGGAACTAGACGCCAATGCCGCCCCTTAAGTGGAACTAGACGCCGCTGCCGCCCCTTAAGTGGAACTAGACGCCACTGCCGCCCCTTAAGTGGAACTAGACGCCACTGCCGCCCCTTAAGTGGAACTAGACGCCGCTGCCGCCCCTTAAGTGGAACTAGACGCCGCTGCCGCCCCTTAAGTGGAACTAGACGCCACTGCCGCCCCTTAAGTGGAACTAGACGCCACTGCCGCCCCTTAAGTGGAACTAGACGCCACTGCCGCCCCTTAAGTGGAACTAGACGCCACTGCCGCCCCTTAAGTGGAACTAGACGCCACTGCCGCCCCTTAAGTGGAACTAGACGCCACTGCCGCCCCTTAAGTGGAACTAGACGCCACTGCCGCCCCTTAAGTGGAACTAGACGCCACTGCCGCCCCTTAAGTGGAACTAGACGCCACTGCCGCCCCTTAAGTGGAACTAGACGCCACTGCCGCCCCTTAAGTGGAACTAGACGCCACTGCCGCCCCTTAAGTGGAACTAGACGCCACTGCCGCCCCTTAAGTGGAACTAGACGCCACTGCCGCCCCTTAAGTGGAACTAGACGCCACTGCCGCCCCTTAAGTGGAACTAGACGCCACTGCCGCCCCTTAAGTGGAACTAGACGCCACTGCCGCCCCTTAAGTGGAACTAGACGCCACTGCCGCCCCTTAAGTGGAACTAGACGCCACTGCCGCCCCTGATCCACAGGCCGTCACTAGCCAGTATCTCTATACTTACTCTTCTTGCGAGCTGCGTCCAGCAGGCTCTTCAGGTTTTCTTGGGTGCCATATTTTCGGTCAATTTCCACAAGGTTTGTTGCTGCCAGGTTATCTTCAGTGGTGACATGCAGGGGGCCAATCACCAGGCCCTTCACCTTGAGGCCACTGAGTACATCCAGCCGATTTTGTATCCCTACGTAAAGTAAAAATTAAGAAATTAGAACGTTGAACCGCACTTAAGGGTGAAATATAACCAACCAACCAAGTAACATCCAGATTGCTGGAGCGCCCCCTTACACATACACTCCTTCAAACTTATTGCCTTTAGAGCAATATTATGTTACAGAAAGAGTAGTAGATGCTGGGAACAAACTTAAAGTAAAGGTAGTTGAAAAATCGACAGTAAGTGAATTTAAAGTGGACCAAAATCCAGGATTTTGAATATGCTGGGTTTTGGACCCCCCCCCCCCCCCACAGGGCACCCCAACCCCGCTGAGCTGAGCTGATTGCGGACACTTGGGAGGCATGCGATTGTGTCGCACTTATTTCGCACTTATTTTGATTCAGGTGGCTACGTTACAGCGTCACACCAGGATTGGCATGTATTGTGGTCAGCATAACACGGTCCTAAACTCATAAAAAAAGATATTTAAAGCATAGGACAACTATATGTATTACTAAAGTTGTATATTTTAACACGGTTGGGGGGGGGGGGGGGGTGGATTTTGGATAGGGTGATGGCATACCTCTCAGCTTTTCAGGGTGGGAAAGAGGGACATGTGTTAAATTAGACCACGGCCCCTCATTGAGGGGTGGGTGAAGCCATGACCCCCCCCATTTGGGGGTGGATAAGTGAAAACAGTTACAACAATAGAAACACTTTGAATAGGCAAATGAAACATTTATAATGTAATTTATAAAAGCCTGAGAATGTCACTGTTACTGAATCACCAACTTTTTAAAAGTTGAATTTCATAGTAGATAAAGTTGACTTAGTAGAGAACTTTAGTCTTTTTTTTCTTACACTGTAGTAAAAAGCTGCCATTGACTTTCATTGTCTTTTTATCTGGCGATTCAGTAACGGTTACATTCTGGTGCTTGTGAATTTTTTTCCAACTCTTTTTGAATGGAGGCCAATGTCTGCCATGATTTCTGTGAATGCAAACGCTCGGTACAAAGAGATTGACGCAATACATTTCCAGGCCGGCTCAGACTGGTGCACTTCCTGGCTGATGCCGGCTTCTGATGCAATACTGCGGTGCTGTGTCATACACACATCAGCGGATTCGCAGCACGAGGTGCTCGCGCTAAAAAAGGTTTCATGTAGGAGGTGGCAAAGTGGACCAAAACCCACAGGGATCTTATAGATTCCAGGGCTTATAGATTCAAAATCCTGGATTTTGGACCACTTTAAAGTGGACCAAAACCCACCCTGGAGTCTATGAGACTCCAGATCAAGCATAATCGCTCCCTCGATCAGGGATGCCTCTGTGTGTGAAACCCCCCCCCCCAACTCATCCCTTACCTCGTTTCCTGGTCCCACGAGCAGTGGCCGCATTCCCACTATCCCTCTAGCAGGGCACGTGCTTGCGCCAGGCATTTGTGAATGGCCGTCGTGGGCACGCTCCCTGTTAGAGGGAAGCGGAGGATGTGACCATCAGAGCCGCTGCTCTTAGACGCGCCGTGGGACCGGGAAGAGGTGAGCTGGTCGGGGTGCTGAGGGCAAGGACCAAAGCCCAGGATAGTCCAAATCCTGGGTTTTGGTCCACTTTAAGGCAAATGAAATCATATTTATGCACATATGTAAGTCAATAAAGCCGGCGCTCCATATCAAATATGCAGAAAAACTGTATTAGCAAATCATACAGTGACATATATATTCTGCAGTCCGTAAAGTCCAACGTTTCGGGGTGACATAGCCATGGGCCATGACACTGAAACGTTGGACATTGCGGACTCCATATCTAATATGCAGAAGAACAGTATTAGCAAATTATACAGTGACATACAGGCAGCCCAACTTTTCGGGGTGGACATATAAGCGATATTCGGAATATCCAATGTGTCATAGCCGCCCTTCATCAGGGAAAAGACTCGCGAAATGTTGGATATTCCGAATATTGCTTATATGTCCACCCCGAAACGTTGGACTTTTTAGACTGCATTATATCGTTTATGTTACTGTATGGATTTGCTAATACAGTTTTTCTGCATGTTTGATATGGAGTTGCCAGGCTTTGACTTACATATGATACAGAGGCGCCACCGCGGACCTGGCGCCCCCAATAGAGCACACCTTATTTGGCATATTTATGTACAGGCCATCCCCCACCACAGCCAATATCCCCTTCCCCGCCATTACTTACCGGCGATATCACCAACACCATCGGCGTCTGAATCTTGGAAGTTCTCGGGGTCTCCAAGCTGATACAGCGGCCCCTTGTTCCACCATTCCATGACGGGTAGAGGACGGCAACGGGGAGCCTGGACTATGATCACCACCGCCCCGGCAAGCATGCCGAGCCAGCCCAGCCAGAAGAGGATCAGCAGAGCCCAGCGGACCCTGACCCACCCCGGGGTGCCGGCCACCTTCAGGAGCTCTTCTTTGGAAAGGCCGGTGAATTTCTGAGCCCGGTCATCGTCGTCGTCCTGCAGCTTCACCTTGACTACACCATTTTTCTCGCCGACGGGCGAGTCTTCAGCCCCCGCCGCCATGGGCTGCTTCTCCGGGTCGATCTCGTTCAGCTCGACGTCCTTCATGTCGAGGGCTGTATCTTGCGTCATGTCTAAGGTGGCTGATTAAATAAAGAATAAGTAAAAACATTAGCATATAATATATGTATAGATAGAGATTGATATGTATAGATAGAGGGAGAGAGATCGAGAGAACGATATGTATAGATAAATAGAGAGAGAGCGATATGTATAGATAGATAAATACATATAGATAGAGGGAGATCGATATAGATAGATAGATACATAGATAGATATCGATATGTAGAGATAGAGATCGATATGTATAGATAGCTAGAGACGATGTGTATAGATTGATATGTATAGATAGAGGGAGAGAGATTGAGAGAACGATATGTATAAATAGAGAGAGTGATATGTATAGATAGATAAATACATATAGATAGAGGGAGATCGATATAGATAGATAGATAGATAGATAGATAGATAGATAGATAGATAGAGATCGATATGTATAGATAGCTAGAGACGATGTGTATAGATTGATATGTATAGATAGAGGGAGAGAGATTGAGAGAACGATATGTATAGATAAATAGAGAGAGAGCGATATGTATAGATAGATAAATACATATAGATAGAGAGAGATCGATATAGATAGATAGATAGATAGATAGATAGATAGATAGATAGATAGATATCGATATGTAGAGATCGAGATCGATAGAGATCAATATATAGAGATATGTATAGATAGCTAGAGATAGAGACGATGTGTATAGATTGATATGTATAGATATACACATACACACACACAGAAGAGAGCTATAACATCACATAAATAGGACGTGTGACCCTACAATGTCACAGAATAGGGTTCAGAGACATTCCGCCCCCAGATATTTCTCTCCTTAGTGACCAGAACACACACACACACACACACACACACAATTACCGGGCGGTGTCTCTCTATCAGCAGATCCTCTGTCCTCCCGGCCACTGTCAGATGTTGCTTGGAAATCCTGTCTGTCAGGGCAGACGCTTAAATAGAGCGGGCGCCCCTCCCCCAGCTGCTGCAGCGCGGCCCTACAGAGGAGGAGCACAGACACAAAGGGGAAAGGAAGTGCTGTGAGAAAAAAAGACCTAACGCTTAGGGAAGCACGGGGTGACCCACAAACATCACAAGCAGTGGGTTGTCAGTGGTCTGGCTGCATCCAATTGAGTTAAAGAGGAACAGCACACAGGAATTTCACACTCTCAGATGGCGCATCCCGAATTGGAATGCCTCAGTGTATGAGACTCCACAGTTCGCCAAGTGTGCTGATTGGCCGAGAGAGCTGGTTTACTCGGCTCCGATAGCCAAGCAGAGGCGAGTACATCCCCAACACTCGCCCGCACGCCACCTGTTCAATATGGCCTGGCGTGGGTGTGCGCACAGCTAGAGGTGAGTGGGGATGCGGCTCCAGAACAGGTAAGTGGAGTTGAGGATGGCAACTCCCAGGGCATCCCGAATAGGCCCAGTACAACTCAACCCGGCAATTCCCAGATCTTCTCCTTAGATAGACATCCTTAGAAAAAGGGAAAATTAGCTCACCCACCCAAATATTAGACCAGGGAAGGAGAATCTGGCCTATCCCCTGGGGCATCCCGAATCCTTGACAGGCTGCCTCCAGAGCCCGGAAATGGGTCTGCCCTGCACCAAACCCACAGCGCCGGTACTTGCCTAAACCCGTCGGTTCAGGAGCTGGTGGTCTGGATCCTGTCCTAGGCAGGGACACATAAACAACTGGAGGCTGGGAGGAGGAGCCAAAGCTTTATTCATTTCTGGTGGTGGTCATGTGATCCTACCTAGGGGCGGAGCCATGGGGTCTCAGGAGTATGCTGCCCTGAGGATGTTTTGACCATAGCACCGGCATAGGCAGCATCTGCACCCCCGGTTTACCTGCGTTGTGCGCCACTCTTGCAACCTTAGCTGCAGGGATGCGGGGAAGGTGAGTAATTGCTGGCCTGCTGGACGGGTTCACACAGTGGGGCATCCCAGATCCAGTGGGAAAGAGGGACAATTGTTAAATGAAGCCACACCCCCTCATTGAGGGATGGATGAAGCCACGCCCTTACTGAGAGATAGATGGAGTCACGCCCCCTCATTGAGGAATGGATGAAGCCACGCCCCCTCATTGAGGGATGGATAGGAGATACATTGTAACAGTTACAACAATAGAAACACTTTGAATAAGCAAATGAATCATTTATTGCTGCAGATCTGCATGTTACACCTCAAAGAGGGACAATATGTAAATCAAGCCACACCCCCTAATTGAGGTATGGATGAAGCCACGCCCCTCACTGAGAGATAGATGAAGTCACGCCCCCTCATTGAGGGATGGATAGGAGATAGGATGTAACAGTTACAACAATAGAAACACTTTGTATAGGCAAATGAATCAGTTATTGCTGCAGATCTGCATGTTACACCTCAAGCAGGGACCATATGTAAATGAAGCCACACCCCCTAATTGAGGAATTGATGAAGCCACACCCCCTCATTGAGGAATTGATGAAGCCACACACCCTCATTGATTGATGGATCCAAAGCAGGGACAGTTTAGAGGTATGCAGATTGTGATGCTGCGGGGGCACTTACTTGGCCATGGAGGTGATAGGTCCACAGGAAAGGCTTACAGGTAGGTCTAGAAGCAATGCAGACTGCAGAAAAACACAGAATGGCTTCGGGTCAGCATGAGGGGCAGCGGGTTGGCATAGAAGGGACAGGAGGGCTTCGGGTCAGCGGGTTGGCATAGAAGGGACAGGAGGGCTTCGGGTCAGCATGAAGGGCAGCTGAGACAGCACCTCTGGGGGGCAGGAGAAGACACACACAGGGGCTGGAAACACACACATCTGCCATGGTGGGCAGCAGAAACACTTTTGATGAGGGTTTTACTCACTACAAACTTACTTTAAAGTGGATCAAAACCAAGGATTTTGACTATCCTGGGTTTTGGTCCTTCCCTCGGGGCACCCCGCTGTGTGAAACCACCCAGGTCGCCCGATAGCACTCGCCCCTCCCCGGTCCTACGGCTCATGTGCATCTGCTCGTCCAGTCAGCGCGCTCAGATCCCACTCACCCTTCCTCGGTCCTGTAGCCTCTCGTCCAATCAGTGCGCTTGGATCCGCTCATGTTAGCTGGTGGGAGTGTGGGCGGCGGCACCATCAGAGTAGGGGGGGGGAGGTATAAACATATGGGGCTATTGTGTGTTCCAATGCTCATGCGCATTGGGAGGCCCCACTGTGCGAAACCCCCTGCCATCGCCCACATTCAGGCTCACCTCTTCCCGCCCCAGCGGCGCCTGCTCGGGCTCCCGTCCAATCAGAGCGTGATGTGACGCAATTCAGCGAGCGCCTCTGATTAGAGTGAAACAGTAGCGGGAAAGGCCGCATCCCCTGCTGCCCCGACCTATCAGAATGGCTGGAGCGGGAGCGCGCGCACAGCCCGCAGAGGCGGCTGCTCTCGCTCCCCATTCACAACAATCAGCCGTATCACCGTCACTTGTCGGACTGGACGAGAGGCCGCACATGCGCCACTGGATCAGGGAAAGGTGATTACTGGCGCCCTGAGGGGTTTAACACAGCGGAGCATCAGATTCCAGGCCGGCAGCTGGTGGGTTTTGTTCAACTTTAAGTTTTCTCTCCTAAATAAAAGGAGCGAGAATTCATACCCGGCTCTAAATCGATCCCAATGAAAGTGAATGGCAGTTTTCTCTCCTAAATAAAAGGAGCGAGAATTCTCACCTGTCTCTGAATCGATCCCAATGAAAGTGAATGGCAGTTTTCTCTCCTAAATAAAAGGAGCGAGAATTCTCACCTGTCTCTGAATCAACCCCGATGAAAGTGAATGGCAGTTTTCTCTCCTAAAAGACTAGCGAGAATTCTCACCAGGCTCTGAATCAGCCAATGAAAGTGAATGGCAGTTTTGTCGCCGAAATAAAAGGAGCGACAAACTGCCATTGACATCTGTAATAGTCTATGTACTGTATGTTTCTACCCTGCCTGTAATTACCGCTTTGTACAATGGAAGATGATGGCGCTATATAAATATACAATAATAATAATAATAATGATATATTTCATACCTACCCCACTAACAACATATACAAAATACTTTAATATATTGGTACTTTATACTTTTTATATACTTATATATACTTTTATATACTTCCTTTATATACTTTTATAATTTTAGTACTTTTTTTATATACTTTATATATGCTTATATATACTTCCTTTTATCTACTTTTTTAATACTTTTATATACTTCCTTTATATACTTTTAATATACTTATATACTTTTAATATACTTATATATACTTCCTTTATATACACTTATATATACTTCCTTTTATATACTTTTTAATACTTTTATATACTTCCTTTATATACTTTTAATGTAGTATATACCGTACTTACTTATATACTTTTATATACACTTATATATACTTCCTTTATATACTTTTAATATAGTATATACTTACTTATATACTTTTATATACACTTATATATACTTCCTTTATATACTTGTAATACTTTTTATATACTTATATATACTTCCTTTTATATACTTTTTTAATACTTTTATATACTTATATACTTTTAATACTTTTTATATACTTATGATGATATATTGATGAAATTACCACTTTGTACAGTGCTACGGAAGAGGATGGTGCTATATAAATAAACCATAATAATAATAGATGCGTTGGGGACATTACCCTAAAGCTATTCCCGGGTGGAATCCCTTATCCCGATACGGCTGATCCCTATCCCGGGAAGGCCTCGTACCCATTGGTTGTTTATGAAATGTTAGGCCCCGATCTCCTGCGTCATGCACAAACATGTTTTCCATCCCTGAGGGGGGCGGACATCTTTCCAGCAGAGACAACACGTCCCCAGGATGAACTCGGCTCCGATTGCAGAGCTGGTTTATTATAAGACATACCGGGAAAGAAGGGACACGCTCCTATTAGAAAGTGTTTAGGAAATAAGCCGTGGCTCTGTTAAAGTGTCCCTTTCCCCCGCTGTGTGAAATCCCCAGATTGCTGAGCGCAACTCGCCTCTTTCAGGTCCTACGACACATGCGCGGCCACCCGTCCAATCAGAGCCGCTGACGTCACGCAGCATAAGGCCAGCGGCTCCGAGCACGCTGGCGGCCACATCCCCTGCTTCCCTCTAACGGCGAGCGTGCACGCGCCGGTCATTCACAAATGCCTGGCAGGGCATGTGCCCTGCTAGAGGGATGGGGGGGAGCGGCCGCGGGTGGCGCATGCGCCGTTGGATCAAGAAACAAGGTAAGTGTATGGGGCGACCTGGGGGGTTTCACACAGCGGGGCATCCCGATTTTTGGATGCCCCGGGGGAGGGAAATCGATCGGCCCAGGAATCTATAGATCATGTGGGTTTTGGGCTACTTTAATGACACCTTCCTCATACATCCCAAGTGTCCCTGATTTGGAGGGACTGTCCCTCTTTTGAGTCCATGACCCCATCCCTGGTTGTCCTCATTTGTCCCTCTTTGAGGTGTAATGCAGATCTTCAGCAATAAATGATTCATTTGCCTATTTAATGTTTCTATTGTTGTAACTGTTACAATGTATCTCCTATCCATCCCTGAATGAGGGGGTGTGGCCTAATTTAATAAATGTCCCTCTTTCCTACCCTGAAAAGTTGGGAAGTACGTGTATGGCCGTGGCTAGCTGGCAGTGAAGGGGTTAGCCTCAGTCACAGAAGCCCTCAGAAAAGGCTTTTATATAACCCAGGAAAAAATAAAAACATGGCTGTCAGCTCTATTGTAAGGCAGAGGGGCCCGAGGAGGTGAGGCTGCCAGGACACAATGTCCTTTACCTCAGCTGCTGGGGGGGGATGGCGGCCTGAGGAGGGGGGAAGGGCGGGAAATAGCGGGCTGAGAGGAGGGAAATGGCGACCTGAGGGGAGAGAAATGGCGGGCCCGGGACTACTGAGGAGAATTTCTCTGATGTGAGGAACACACGCAGGGAAATGGCTGCTCTCGTCTCGTCTTCCTGTTATTCACACGTCCGCTTCCCGCCCTGCGGCAGCCTGACGTTTATTTCAGCAACACACAATAAATGGCCATTTTATATCAAGAAGCCTTTATAGCCTCCTCGCGCGTTACTGCGCTAATGTAAAACGACCGCAGCTCGGCCCTCGTCACAAGCCCTCCATTTTCCCTGATCCCCGCCTCCCGCCGCATCATAGAAGAGTCTGCGCGTGCGTGAAAGACAAAATGGCGGCGGCTCTGTGGTGAAATGGAAGCTGCCTCACGGCAACAGCCACGTGTCCTGAGTAACGCTGTGTGGGCGGACGGTACCACATTGTGACTGACAGGTAGCCTGATGCTTTAGGATTAAAGTGGACCAAAACCCAGTGTTTTGACTATCCTGGGTGTAGCCTGGTCCTTTTCTATGTCCCTGAGAGGATTAAAGTGGACCAAAACCCAGGATTTTGACTATCCTGTGTGTAGTCTGATACTTTGCTATGCTGAGGAGAGGATTAAAGTGGACCAAAACCCAGTGTTTTGACTATCCTGGGTGTAGCCTAATCTTTTTCTATGCCGAGGAGAGGATTAAAGTGGACCAAATCCCAGGATTTTGACTATCTTGGGTGTAGCCTGATCCTTAAGGATTAAAGTGGACCAAAACCCAGTATTTTGACTATCTTGGGTGTAGCCTGATCCTTAAGGATTAAAGTGGACCAAAACCCAGGATTTCGACTATCTTGGGTGTAGCCTGATCCTTTAGGATTAAAGTGGACCAAAACCCAGGATTTTGACTATCCTGGGTGTAGCCTGATCATTTTCTGTACCGAAGAGAGGATTAAAGTGGACCAAATCAAATCATCTAAGGCCAGCGGCTCAGAGCACGCTGGTGGCCACATTATTATTATTATTATTATTGTTTATTTATATAGCGCCATCAACTTCCGTAGCGCTTTACAAGTTAAGAATACAGACAAGGTAAAACATATAGCACAGAGAACAATACAAAATTAGATGCCACAGGTTAAAACCAAGTGTTGTGAGCACAGGAGACAATAGGGAGGAGTCGCTTCCCTTTAACAGGGAGCGTGCCTGCGCCGGCCATTCACAAATGCCTGGTGCGGGCATGCGTCCTGCTAGAGGGATGTGGCTCGTGCATGCGCCGTTGGACAGGGCATCCCGATTTTGGATGCTCTGGGTGCTGGGAATCGATTGGCTCGGGAATCTATAAGACCACTACATTCCCCCTCCCCCTGGGGCATCCAGATTTGGGATGCCCCCGCTGTGTGAAACCCCCAGGTCGCCCGGAAACTCACCTTCTTTCCCAGTCCAATGGCGCATGCACGAGCAGCGGCAGCATCCCCGCTATCCCTTTAGCAGGGCGCGTGCCTGAGCCAGGCATTTATGAATGGCCGGCGTGGGCGCGCTCCCTGTTAGAGGATAGCTGGGATTGCGGCTGCCAGCACACTGGGGTCTGCTCGCCTTAGATGAAGGGGCGGGAGCGGATCCGAGCGCGCTGATTGGACAGGGGGCCACGCATGTCCCATAGGATCGGCAGAGGTGAGTCCATTCGGGTGGCCTGGGGGTCACCCGGTCAGGGCAAGGACCAAAACCCAGGATAGTCAAAATCCTGGGTTTTGGTCCACTTTAAAGCAACACACTGCACCCCTCACTAGACAGAACACACAGACAGCTATTCCCATACCTCACAGCTTTTCAGAGTAGGAAAGAAGGACAATTGTTCTAATAAGCCACGCCCCCTCATTGAGGAATTGGTGAAGCCACGCCCACTCATTGAAGAATTGGTGAAGCCACACCCACTCATTGAGGGAATGATGAAGCCACGTCCCCAATGACTGATGGATAGGAGATAGGATGTAACTGTTACAACAATAGAAACACTTTGCATAGGGAAATGAATCATTTATTGCTTCAGATCTGCATGTTACACCTCAAAGAGGGACAAATGAGAACAACGAGGGACAGGGGGACATGGACTCCAAAGAGGGACAGTCCCTCCAAATCAAGGACACTCGGGAGGTATGGCTATTCCCCATACAGTACCTGGTCCCATGGCCGGCTGGTGTGACCTACGTGATTTGGGTGGGGTTTAATGAGTGTCATGTGACCCAACCTTTTGTTTTAGATTGCAAGCTCCCAGGGGCAGGGCCCTTCCATTGTACTCGAGTATCATTGTGTATCTGGTGCCTTTCTGTCACATATGACCCATAATTCCCCTGTGTATTGTGTTACTCTATATCTATAATGTCTATTAACATATCACCAGAAAGAGGGACACAAGTCCAGCGTGTAAACCATACCCTTAAAGTGGACCAAAACCCAAGATTTTGACTATCCTGGGTTTTGGTCTTTTCCCCTGATTGGGGGAAACTCCCTAGATTGCTGAGCACAACTCACTTCTTTCTGGTCCTACGGCGCAGCCACTGATGTCACATCCTTAAAGTGGACCATCACCCTCCCGTGATCGGCCCGGGAATCTATAAGATTCCCGGGCCGATCATCTCCCTCCCCGCGGGACATCCGAGATCGGGATGTCCCGCGGGGTGAAACCCCCCCAAACGCCCCAAATCCCCTTACCTTGTCTTCGGCGGCGGCCTCCCTCGTGCCCCTCTAGACGTGCGCGCGCCCGCGTCGGCCGTCTGTGAATGGCCGGCCGGCCGTTGCTGTCAGATCGCTTGTCCGTCCGCGCTGATTGGACGGCGCGGCCACGTGGGAGCGGGGAGAGGTGAGTTTTCCGGGTGATCGGGGGGGTTTCACACAGCGGGGCACCCCGATCGGGGGTGCCCCACCGAAGTGGACCAAGACCCAGGATAGTCAAAATCCTGGGTGTTGGTCCACTTTAAAGCCTTCGTCTAAGGCCAGCGACTCCAAGCGCGCTGGTGGCCGCATCCCCCGCTACCCTCTAACAGGGAGCGTGCCCAGGCTGGCCATTCACAAATGCTTGGAGCGGGTACACGCCCTGCTAGAAGGATAGCGGGGATGGGCCGCGGCTCGCACATGTGCGGGTGGACCGCAAGGAAGCAAGGTAAGTGTATGGGGCGACCTGAGGGTGTTTCACACAGCGGATGCCCCAGGGGGAGAGAACCAATTGGCGATCGTGGTGGGTTTTGGTCCACTTTAAAGATAAGAATTACATAATAATACAGACAAGCCCCGCCCCCCGCACACATGCAGAGTCTCTCTCTCTCTCTGCTCACCAGCCAGCGAGGTTTCTTTCCACAGCTCAGCACTGCGTCAGCCAATGGAAGGTTGTGGGGCCCATACTCTCCGCCCCTCCCCCACCCTTCAATGACAACGCCGCGGCCACCTCTCCCAGAAGTCCCAGTCATTGCGGACCTAACTATGGCGCCAAACTCATTACAGTGGTGCCTCCAAATTCACCCTCACAGCGGCACGGGACTCACAACAGCGTCGCAGGACAACGGGACGAGGGCCCCAAAGCGGGACTGTCCCGAGAAAATCGGGACACTTGGGGGCTATGCTACACAGAAGGTGGCGGCGCTTTATAAATAACAGCTGTCCACCTCAATAGAAATCTTTACTAGCCACATTGGGTGGGGGCGGTCAGGTCTGTCTGGGATATAATTTTTTAAATCAGAACAAAACTCAGTATTTTCACTTTCCCGGGTTTTGTATACATTATTACAGATACATTAAAGTGGAACCAAATCCAGCTCTGAATTCTAAAATATTCCACTGGCTTTGCCCTGGTGCATCCCGAATTGGGACGCCCCACTGTGTGACACCCCTCAGATCGGCGCATTTAGACGCACCGCTTCCTGTTGCAACTGTGACTGCGCAGGCTCTAGTCCAATCAGAGCCGCCTACTAAACTGACGTAATTCGGCAAGCTGCTCTGATTAGTGTCATGTTATTGTTTTGGTTGTTATCTGAATGTGGGGATGCGGATCCCAATTTGGGATGCCCCACTGTCTGATACCCTCCAGGGTCACCTTTTCCTGGTCCAACCGGAGATGGCGTAATTTGGGATGCCCCACTGTCTGATACCCTCCAGGGTCACCTTTTCCTGGTCCAACCGGACATGTAATTCGGGATGCCCCACTGTCTGATACCCTCCAGGGTCACCTTTTCCCAGTCCAACCCGGCATGACGTAATTTGATGAAGCAGCTGGATGGTCCTGGAATCTTTTAGATTTTAGGGCTGAACACAGTGTGTTTCGTTTCACTTTAATGTAACCGGAACACCAGTTTTTTTTCTAAAATTAGTGTTCCCTATACAAGGGGGTTTCCCGATTGCTTTTTTTTTTCCATAGACAACGTCACTCGTTCCCTTTGGCTGTGCGCGCCCCTTGCAAAGCAATTCAGTGGCAAGTAGGGCCGCGCTCAGTAAGTGATGCCTGAGCCGATTGCGTATGCGCCGTGCACTCGGGGGAAAACGTAATATTTGCGGGTGACTCGAGGCGGATGGGGGGAGTTCCACAGAGCGGGGCATCCCGACTGGAGGGAGTAAGCCTGCCCTGGAGTCTCATAGATTCATGGTCCGCTATCCTGGGTTTTGGTCCTTTCCCCCGGGGCACCCCGATCAGGGATGCTCTGCTGTGTTATACCCCCCAGATTGCCGAGTGCACATCGCCTCTTCCCGGTCCTGCGGCGCATGCGCGGCTGCTCATCCAATCAGTGCGCTCGGATCCGCTGACGTAACGCTGTCTAAGCTTTCGTCTAAGGCCAGCGACAGTATAAAAAATAAAATATAAATATAACTTTAAAAAGTCTAAATTATAAGTTAAAAAAACCCTTTCGGCCAGTTTGCCAAGGAGCCGCGCAAAATCCAGCGCATGCGCTGTAGCGCAACTGCCGTCGGACAGGGCAGGAGGCGAGCATCTGTCCAGCGATGGCTTTTCAGGCATATACAGCGTGGGCGAGCACGTCCTTCTCCATGTTGGTAATGCGCTTGTGCCGGCAGCACTGAGGCAATTGTAGTGCAACTGTACACTGCGACTGTGGCACAACCCGGAGCCCACAGAACCGCAAGTAAAGATGCCAGCATGTGTCACTTCAAAAAATCCTTGTTGCAACTGTGACTGTGACTGCGCAGGCTCTAGTCCAATCAGAGCCGCCTACTAAACTGACGTAATTCGGCAAGCTGCTCTGATTAGTGTCATGTTATTGTTTTGGTTGTTATCTGAATGTGGGGATGCGGATCCCAATTTGGGATGCCCCACTGTCTGATACCCTCCAGGGTCACCTTTTCCTGGTCCAACCGGAGATGGCGTAATTTGGGATGCCCCACTGTCTGAAACCCTCCAGGGTGACCTTTTCCTGGTCCAACCGGACATGTAATTCGGGATGCCCCACTGTCTGATACCCTCCAGGGTCACCTTTTCCCGGTCCAACCCGGCATGACGTAATTTGATGAAGCAGCTGGATGGTCCTGGAATCTTTTAGATTTTAGGGCTGAACACAGTGTGTTTCGTTTCACTTTAATGTAACCGGAACACCAGTTTTTTTTCTAAAATTAGTGTTCCCTATACAAGGGGGTTTCCCGATTGCTTTTTTTTTCCATAGACAACGTCACTCGTTCCCTTTGGCTGTGCGCGCCCCTTGCAAAGCAATTCAGTGGCAAGTAGGGCCGCGCTCAGTAAGTGATGCCTGAGCCGATTGCGTATGCGCCGTGCACTCGGGGGAAAACGTAATATTTGCGGGTGACTCGAGGCGGATGGGGGGAGTTCCACAGAGCGGGGCATCCCGACTGGAGGGAGTAAGCCTGCCCTGGATTCTCATAGATTCATGGTCCGCTATCCTGGGTTTTGGTCCTTTCCCCCGGGGCACCCCGATCAGGGATGCTCCGCTGTGTTATACGCTCCGCTGCGCCCCTTGCAAAGCAATTCAGTGGCAAGTAGGGCCGCGCTCAGCAAGTGATGCCTGAGCCGATTGCGTATGCGGCGTTCGCTCGGGGGGAAAACTTAATATTTGCGGGTGACTCGAGGCGGATGGGGGGAGTTCCACAGAACGGGGCATCCCGACTGGAGGGAGTAAGCCTGCCCTGGAGTCTCATAGATTCATGGTCCGCTATCCTGGGTTTTGGTCCTTTCCCCCGGGGCACCCCGATCAGGGATGCTCTGCTGTGTTATACCCCCCAGATTGCCGAGTGCACTTCGCCTCTTCCCGGTCCTGCGGCGCATGCGCGGCTGCTCGTCCAATCAGTGCGCTCGGATCCGCTGACGTAACGCTGTCTAAGCGACAGTATAAAAAATAAAATATAAATATAACTTTAAAAAGTCTAAATTATAAGTTAAAAAAACCCTTTCGGCCAGTTTGCCAAGGAGCCGCGCAAAATCCAGCGCATGCGCTGTAGAGCAACTGCCGTCGGACAGGGCAGGAGGCGAGCATCTGTCCAGCGATGGCTTTTCAGGCATATACAGCGTGGGCGAGCGCGTCCTTCTCCATGTTGGTAATGCGCTTGTGCCGGCAGCACTGAGGCAATTGTAGTGCAACTGTACACTGCGACTGTGGCACAACCCGGAGCCCACAGAACCGCAAGTAAAGATGCCAGCATGTGTCACTTCAAAAAATCCAACATTTCGGTAACTTTCTTTTTTATTAAGCTCAGCATGCATGGGATTTTTTGATGTTAATAGACTGTTGGTCCACTTTAACACTCTCCTTGGGGGCATCCCAGTTTAGGGTGCCTCTATAGCAGAACAAAACCCGGGATTTTTACTTTTGTTTTGTTCCGTGCCCCCTGGGCATCCCGCATTAGATGCCCTACTGTTTGAAACATCCGCCATCGCCGCCTACAGACTCACCTTTTTCTGGTCCAGTGATGCCTGCACAGGCTCCCGTCCAATCAGAGCCCCCTGCTGAAGTGACGTCATTCGACGAGCGGCTCTGATTAGAGTGAATGGGGAGAGAGCGCGGCACCTGCTTCCCCACGCTCCGGCCTATTTGAGTGGATAGGGTGGGAGTGTACGCAACAGCCCAAGGATGCAGGTATGCGGACGATTTCGCTCCACGTAGTAAACAGAGTCGCCCTGCTGAATTACGCTAGTTCAGCAGGCGGCTCTGATTGAACGAGTGCACATGCACGTCTGGACCAGTGAAAGGTGAATGAGTGCCGGTGCCCTCAGGATGTCCTGAGGGAAAGCCAGCGGTCGGCCCTCTTTTAGATTCCAGGGCGGCCGCTTGTGGGTTTTGTGCCGTTTTAAAGATCCTTAGGAAGCCAAATTCAGGCCTTTATGATGGGGCATAGGAAATAGCTGTGTACTGCAGTGAAGCATGTCTCCTACTGGGTAAGCTGCAGATAAGCTGTTTGTAGCTGTTGTAAAGTGGACCGATAAAGTCAAAAATAAAAAAAAAAGCCCAGAGGACTTACCTTTCCGGTGCAGGTCCGGATGTCCCTGCAGCCACACAGACTAATGCTGGCTGTGCAGCTGCTTCTGCAAGCCACTTCTGGGTTTATGGAATGGCGGATTCCACCTTTTTGAGGGGCCAGCTGACCAGGAGGGTCAAAGGCTGCATCCGGGAGGATTTTGGGATACTTACTCTCGGGTGAATCAATATGGTGACATAGGAGCAAGCTGTCCGGGAGCTGGGGGGAGGGGGTGAGTAGGTAATTAATAAACATGCCGCAGTTTGCATGCTCATTAATTACCTTTTTTATTTTTTTCGGTTTAAAAGTGAGGGGGTAGGTTAGGTGAGGTCAGGTTAGTTTGGTGTCCCTATGAACCAGAGTATAGATCCGCTTTTAATCTTAAAGGGTAAGCCTGCTTTCGTTTTAATTTTTCCAAGTGTATATTTTTGTGTGGCAAGATGTTGTCTTATGCAGATTCCTTCAAATGCTCCGTTTTTGGAGTTTAGTACATTTTTCTGCCTCACCCCAGTATTTTTGTGGTAGTCCAGAGTCTGTCAGCATATATCTGATCATTTCAGTCAGAGTTCTGTTCTTTCTTTCAGCTATCCCATTTTGCTATGTTGTGGATGGCACTTTTGATGCTCTGTTCCGTTCAGCTTTAGGTACTCCTGTACCTTTTGTCCTGTGAATTCCCCCCTTACTATCACTCCAAAGTACGAGAGGTTTCCTCTGAAACTTGGTATTTGTCTTTACTACATAGTCCTGTAATTTGGTCAAGAACTTCACTCTTGTTTTGCATTAGGTAAGTGACTGTGTATCATTAGATAGTCATATATGAAAGTCACTATGTACCTGTTGATTCCAGGTGTAGGTGGGTTTAGGGGACCACATACATTACTGTGAACTAGGTCAAGTGGTCTTGAAGCTTTAGTCTAACTGGCTTTAGGAAGTGTTGCTCTTGAGACTTTGATGCATCATTCACACTTAACAGCAACTGGACAAGGGGATACTGTCAGATTGTTTGTCAGATTCCTCTTTTGCAGTTCTTGTATGCATTCTGGGTGTCTGTGACCTAAACCCCTTTGCCACGTGTATACAGTCATTGTGTTTATGGGTGCATAGTTTCACCGTTTCCATCACTGGGTTGAGGTGATATAGATGATCATCCAGTTTGTCACATCTGCTTGCCATCCAGGATAGAACACTTGTCATCTTGGAATTTTACAGTGAGTCCTTTGGCTGTTAGACACTTCACAGATATGAGTCCTCTTTCTAGTTTAGCAGCATAAAGGATGTCTTCTACTGGTATGACTAAATTGTGTCACGCATCATTGGGGCATACAAGGGTTCCATGCCCATATCCCTATGCATGTATTTTGCTGCCATCTGCAAGGTAAATTGGGTTGGTAACGCTGATCCAGTGCCTCCCCACTTCCCTGGAATGCAGTCCCCCGCTCAATCTGTCACTCTCCATCACTCCAAGCCTTTAAAAGTGCCCTAAATACTTACTTCTTCAGACAAGCATATAACCAGCTCCTATAGCCTTCAAATGGCACATGCAGCCCAACTCAAGCTCTACCATATGTGATCCCACCCCTTTTGTCTCCACCCTCATTCTTTACACTGTAAGCTTGCAAGGGCAGGCCTCTCTTTCCTACTGTCTCCTGTGCTCACAACACTTGGTTTGAACCTTGTGGCATCTAGTTTGTATTGTTCCCTGTACTATATGTTTTACCTTGTCTGTAATCGCACCTTGTAAAACGCATACGGAAGATGATATCGCTGTATAAATAAACATTAATAATAATAATAAATAGTCTCTTTGTTATTCAGATCAAGTTCTGTGAAAAAGCGTCTATCACTTGTCATGTGACTGGTTGCTCCCGAGACTTGAAGTGTATGATTGCCTGTCACTTTAAATGTGGCATTCCAGTTCCCTTCACATGGATCAGAGATTGTGTTTATCACTTTCTTTAGTAGCAGAGGGACGCGTCTCATTTGCTCTGCTTTTTGTATAGTACAGTCTCTTTATGTGTCCCTGTTTGTGGCATCTAAAGCACACCCTGGTTTCCTTCCTGTATATCTTTGTGTCTGTAGCTTTTAGAGCAGTTCTGGTGTCAGTCTCTGTGGAGTCATGCTCAAGCTCCTCCCTTCGCTGATACTCTATGAGCCTGGTCTTTACAAACGCTAGTGTCAGATTTGTCTCAAGCCTTGTCTCAGGCCTTGTCTCGGGTAGGTTGCACAACAACACTGTTGCGGCGTGACTGTTAAATTTTCACTGACTGATCTTAGTTGTGTGATCACTCCCAGCATAGCATTTATATGCTCCTGCATGTCCTGCTCTCTGCTAAGCCTCATTTTGTAAAGTTTCCTCAGCAGAAACAACTTGCTATATAAGCTGGATCTCCCATGCAGTCTTTTCAGTACATCCACATGCCTTTCACTGTATTTTCACTGTGTATATGAATAGGCTGATCTTCTGCTACTAGTAAGCTTATCGTGGCATGTGCCTGTTTGTTTTTCCTGTCCCAGTCCTGATTATTGTCCTGTGACCTCTCTGTAGTGATAACCTCCCACAAGTCTGGATAATAGCATTTCCATAGCTGATAATTGTCATTGTTCAGCTTGGCCACTGAGAGTTTAAGCTCTGAGCTGCTGGTCATTCTCCCTCCTTTATATATAAGAACAGTCCTACTTGTATACAAGAGATGTCTCTGTGCAAAGCTTCCTTATGTTGATCTCCGCACCGACTGCGCTGTCTCTTGTTCTGGGCTTTGCTCTGCCTGGACCGCATCTGGTCACTGGGCTTTATCTGGTGCCTGGGGCTTCATACGGTCACTGGGATGCCATTCATCACTGGGTAGAGTGCTGGGTGCAGCAGAGTCATAATCCAGATAGACATTTGTGGTGTAACAGGAACTGGCTTTACTGGAACATCAGTGCAGTAAGAGACACAGACAGGAAAAAGAGGTGAGCAGAGTTTTATTAAGTCCCCAATACCTGCAATGTTCCGCTTTAAGTACATCGCTGGACAGGTCACCAAGCACGTCAGCATGAATGATATCGAGCCGGTTATCTGGACTACAATTAGAATGTAATGTTTAGGTCTTAGGGTGCCCTCCAATGGTATTGGTTGGAACAGCTATTTGTCAAGGTGATGACATCATAGCTCTGGTGATGGCATGGGAGGTTTCTTGCAGCTACAAGTATTTGCATGTCCAGTATATCAGTTGTGTGTATATATAGGGAATAAGTGCTGGCCAGTATGAAATCCTTGTAACATGAGCATCTCGAGAACGTTATGACAATAAAATATACATTTCTAAAAATGCCATAGAAAGCGGAGTTCCCCTTAAACCGGACCAACAAGCATGATACTGAAGTATTGTCAGCACTTACATTTGCTTCTGCATCCATTCAAAGCTGAAATGCCCCCCTCACCTATTTTCTGGTAGCACCCCCGAGGCTTTCTTTTCCAGCTCCCCAGCCGTGCTGCTGCCTGGATTTAACCGTCATAACCCACAGTGCACAGTGGCAGGAAACCCAGCAGCACTTCCTGTTTTCAGGCTGCCTGTCGGCCCATAGGAACATTGACCACGGCAAGAGTTACAAAAAGGTCAATTATGTGCAGCAATGGGAATTTCCCTGAAGAGGGATGCATATGGGCGCTGTTTCTTCTAAGGGCATTATTCGGGTTTAAAGTGGACCAAAGTCTGAGACTCCAGGGCAGGCATCCTCGCTCCCCCCAGGGCATCCAGATTCGGGATGCCCCACTGTGTCAAACCCCCCCAGGTCGCCCAAAAACTCATGGCAGTAAAAGAGAGCGTGGGCACATCAAGCCACACATGCAAGCTTGTCTGTCAGGAGTGAAATGTGTGATCTTACTGGCTCTACACCAGCCTGCCACCATACTGGGCACATAGCAGATTCCCCCGCTGCCAGCCAGCTCTGTGCATGTACTGTACTGGAGCTGCTGTGCTGCCGCCGCCATTTTGCTAGATGTCAGCCTGCTAGAAGACATGCCCTGAAAATAAGCTCTAGCAACTATTTTTGGAGCAAAAAATATAAGACCTGTCTTATTTTTGGGGAAACACGGTACATGTACCTGTAATGTGGGTGTAAAGGAGGGTGAGGACACATCACGGCCGCAAAGGAGGGCGAGGGCACATCACGGGCGCAAAGGAGGGCGAGGGCACATTACGGCCGCAAAGGAGGGCGAGGGCACATCACGGCCACAAAGGAGGGCGAGGGCACATCACGGCCGCAAAGTAGGGCGAGGGCACATCACAGCTGCAAAGGAGGGCAAAGACACATCAAGCCACACATGTAAGCTTGTCTATCGGGAGTGAAATGTCTGATCCTACTGGCTCTACTCAGTTGGGCACATGGCCAAATTCTCCCGCTGCCAACCGGCTCTGTGCACTTACTGTACCGGAGCTGCTGTACTACCACCACCATCTTGCTAGATGTCAGCCGGCTACAAGACATCCCCTGAAAATAAGCTTTAGCAACTATTTCTGGGGCAAAAATTAATATATGACCTGTCTTATTTTTGGGGAAAAACGTTACATATGCCTGTAATGTATGTGTGTGGTGGGCAAGGGCACACCACGGCTGTAAAGGAGGGCGAGGACACCTCACGGCTGTAAAGAAGTGTGCTGGCACATCACAGTTGTAAAGAAGGGCAAGGACACACCATGGCTGTAAAGGAGGGTGAGGACATATCAAGTCACACACAGGTAAGTTTGTCTGTTGGGAGTGAAATGTTTGACCTTGCTGGCTCTACCTCGGCCTGCCGCCACGCCGGGCACAAGGACAAATCCCCCCGCTGCCAGCCGGCTCTGTGCACTTACTGTACCTGTGCTGCTGTACTGCCCCCACCATCTTGCCAGATGTCAGCCGGCTAGAAGACATCCCCTGAAAATAAGCTCTAGCAACTATTTTTAGAGCAAACAATATATGCCCTGTCTTGTTTTTGGGGAAACACGGTACATGTGCCTGTAATGTGTATGTGTGTGTTTAAAGAAGGGCAAGGGGTACATCACGGCTTTAAATAAGGGGCGCGGCACATCACGGCTGTAAAGGAGGGCGAGGACACATGACTGCTGTATAGCAGCGTGTGGACACATGGATTTAAAGGAGGGCGAGGGCACCTCACAGCTGTAAAGAAGGGCAAAGGCACATCATGGCTGTAAAGAAGGGCGAGGACACATGTAGTGTAATAAGGTGACGACACATCACAGCTGTAAAGGAGGGCAAAGACACGTCAATGCTGTAGGAGGGTGAGAACACATCAAGCAATGTCAGATCCTGCTGGCTCTACCCCAGCCTGCCATACCGTGCATGTGACCGAATCCCCCTGCTGCCAGACCACTCTGTGCACGTTTTGTACTGGAGCTGCTGTACTCCCACTACTATCTTGCCAGATGTCAGCCGGCTATAAGACATCCCTTGAAAATAAGAACTAGCAACTATTTTCTTTATTGCATGGCACGGCCCACTTCGGTATTTATAACAGTTGGTTATTCCGCCACAAGGTGGCGCAATGGTACTGCAGAAAGCTGTGGCATCTCCCGGCCCCCTATAAAAATGGGATTAACCATAGAGTTTCCAGTGTTTTCTCTGCAGTGATACTGCAAAGTTAGAAGATGGCTCTCTCTCTTGCACAGGTGAGCAGGGCAACCGAGCCTTGCATGTCTATTTCCATCCGTTTCTGGACCCACAGTGCCTCCCAGCCTCAGCTGACAGATTGGGTGAAGGTAGAAGAGCACTAGGGTCAAGTGCTCCAGGAGCGCAGCTCCAGCCGGAGACCCTGTACCACAAAGGGTAGCCGGCCATAGGCTTTATAGTGAGCCTGATAGGGATGCGGAGTTCATGTTCTGGCTTTTGAGGGGGTGAGTGTTTTTGGGGACTATGTCTCCTTCTTTTCCTTCAGGGGTCCCTCCCCCTCCCTGGCCTGGATGCTCGCCGTTGGCCTCTCGTCTCTCTCCCCTCCCCCTCTCTCCGGCCTTGTTCGGGGTGGCGGGTGGCATCGGCGAGTGGTATTCTATGTGGTGTTTTTTGGTGTTTTTCAGCCACTGCGCGCTTTGTACTGCGCTCCGCGGCGGTTGGCGCTATAACCTGAGGCGTTTTTTGCTTTGTCATGGCGCCAGCCGGGTCACGTGATTGCCGTTTTCGCGCTCTTGGGGGGGGGGGGGGCCTTGGGATGACGCATATTGCATCGTCTCCCCGCCGCCCGCCCCTCGAGGTACCTCTGCCGGCGCCATTTTGGACTAGCTGTGCGTCTGGATTTCTCCCTTCCTGGCTGCAGCGCTGCTTCCTCTGGTGTGTCGCTTCATCCTACGGTCTGCGCCTTGGTGACCCTGCGGGACAAGTTTGGCTGTGTTCCATGTGTGGGGTATCCCCTGAGAGTAACAGTGTCACGGTGTGCGTGCCATGCGCTGAGAGTGTACTTGCGCTTTAAGCTGGTTTGCCTGCTTCGCTTCCCAGCTCTGCGCCTCCCTCGGCTTCACCTACTCCCCCGCTCCTGCAATTGGGCCCTTGTGAAGGGGATATTAGCAGGGAGTCACACTCTGATTTGGCTCTGCGGGTGGCCAGCATTGAGAGGCAGCTTGCCAGGACTGTTCCTAGGAAGGCCTCTGGCAAGAAGCGGCACCTGATTTCCACGTTATTCCCTAGAGGAAGTGGAACTGCTCCAGGACTCTGACTCCTCTGGGGACCAGCAGGAGGGTTGTGATAGTGACAAGTGATCTGAGGAGGATTCATGGTATCCTGAGGACACTGATAATTTGCTGTCTCACATTTTTGAAATTTTACACTTTGCTGCCCCTGTGGCGGCTAAAAGGAAACAGGGTGAGCTGTTTCGTCCTAGTAAACAGCGTCTGGAGTTCCCTGAGCAGGGGCATTTCACCACTATGGTGCTTAAAGAATGTGAACGTCCTAACAGGCTGCCTGCTGTGCCCAAGGGTTTGGATAAGAGGTATCCCTTTCCTGCTGATCTTGTTAAGAGGTGATCATTTCCCCCTGAAGTGGATGCTCCCGTGCTAGGCTTGTCCAATACTTCAGTCATGCCTTCACCTGACACTACCACTCTGAGGGACAGTGAGGACCGGCACATCAGTTGGCCTGCCATGCCTTTACCTTTGTGGGGGCTGGATTGCGCCCGGCCTGTACGACTGCCATTACAGCTATTGCCCTTAAGAAACTGCTCAAGCATCTCCTTGATGGCGCTACAGTTCGTAGTGAAGGGGGGAGTAAAGGACTCTCTTGGTTTGCTCTGATTTTGTGGCCTTTATCCTTACTGCTATAGATGATGTGCGGCTGAGCGGTAGGGCCTCTGCGCTCTTGGTGGCTATGCGCCGCTCTGTTTGATTACGTCAGTGGGCAGCTGATGCCGCTGCTAAGAAAGCTCTCACTGGACTCCCCTTCGCGGGGCTGCGGCTATTTGGGGAGCGTCTTGATGTTCTAGCCAAGGATGGCAGGCTACCTCAGCGTAGGAGGCAGTCTCGGCCCTTTTGGGGGTCCTCCGTCCCCCTCTCTTCCTTTTGTGCTCCCAGAGGAGGCCGTGGCTCCCTCCTCTCTAGTGGCCGCGGAGATTCTTGGTGCCGTGGCAGATTCCGTGGTCGTCCCAGTCTCTCCTGGAGTTCCAAGCCCAAACCCTCTCCTGAGCCCCCTCAGGCATGGAGGGGCGCCCTCACGCATCTGGGTGGGGGGACGGCTTCGGCTCTTTGCTCACGTCTGGAGGCTTCACGTCTCAGACCAGTGGATTCAGGAAGTAGTGTCCTCCGGTTACAAGATAGAGTTTGCAGCCTGGCCGCCCCCAAGATTCATCAGATCCCGGATGTCTTTAAACCCCGTCTGCTCAAGGGTTGCTTCTGGCTGTTCAATGCCTGTTAGAGTCAGGAGTAATTTGTCAGGTGCCCCATCAAGAACAGGGTCAGGGGTACTATTCCAATCTTTTCACGGTCCCCAAAAAAGGACGGCTCTCTGAAGCCCATTCTGGACCTGAAGGGCCTCAACAAATTTGTCAGATTCAAGCATTTTCGTATGGAGACAATACGCTCTGCTGTCAGTACCCTTCGCCCGGGCGACTTCATGACCAATGTGGACATCAAGGATGCGTATCTTCATGTGCCTATCTTCCCAGGTCATCAGAGATTTCTAAGGTTTGAGCTGCAGGATCAGCAGTACCAGTTTGTGGCTCTACCCTTCGGTATCACCTCGGCGCCTCGGGTGTTCACCAAGGTACTGGCGGGGGTGATGGCTCTGCTAAGGAACCAGGGCATACGCATCATTCCTTACCTGGATGACATCCTGATTGTGGCCAAGTCCTTTGCTCAGGCCGAGCAGGACACTCAGATGGTGACATCCACTCTAGAGTCCTTCGGCTGGGTGATCAACTATCCCAAGTCTTCTCTGTCCCTGTCCTTGGTGATGTCCTTTCTGGGCATGACTCTGGATACCTCTCAGGTCAAGGTGTTCCTCAGCAGAAGGTGGGGGGTCTTCAGATGCAGGCTCGGGCTCTGCTATCATGTCCTCATCCCTCCATCCGTCAGGGGATGCAGTTGGTGGGCCTGATGGTGTCCTGCTTCGAGGCAGTCCCCTTTGCTCAGTTTCACATGAGACCTCTTCAGTTGCACCTCTTGTCAGTTTGGGATCGGGACCCTGTGTCCCTGGATCAGGAATTTGCTCTGTCTCCTCTGGCCAGACAGTCCCTCTTGTGGTGGCTGGACTCAAGGAATCTTCTGGGGGGCAGGACCTTCCTGCCCTCGTGCTGGGAGACGGTCACCACAGATGCCAGTCTGACCGGTTGGGGAGGCTTCTGGAAGTCCCTGAAGTTCCAGGGTCGGTGTGGCCCACAAGAGGCCCATGCTTCCATCAACGTCATGGAACTGAGGGCGATCAAGTTGGTTCTTTCTCGCCTAACCACTCACCTTCAGGGTCAGGCTGTTCAGATCCGCTCAGACAACCAGACGGCGGTTGCCTACATTAATCATCAGGGAGGGACTCGGAGCAAGCGAGCCTTCAAGGAAGTGTCCCTGATTCTGTCTTGGGCGGAACGGCATGTTCTCTGCATCTCAGCGGTCTACATTCCGGGAGTGGAGAACCAGGTGGCAGACTCCCTGAGCAGGGGGTCGTCCCGTCTGAGGGAATGGTCCCTCAACAACCGGGTGTTTCTCTCCTTGTGTCACCGCTGGGGTTAGCCGGACGTGGACTTGTTTGCATCCCGTCACAATCACAAACTTCCCAGATTTGTCTATCTCAGGATCCTCCATTACAGCTATTGCCCTTAAGAAACTGCTCAAGCATCTCCTTGATGGCGCTACAGTTCGTAGTGAAGGGGGGAGTAAAGGACTCTCTTGGTTTGCTCTGATTTTGTGGCCTTTATCCTTACTGCTATAGATGATGTTGTGCAGCTGAGCGGTAAGGCCTCTGCGCTCTTGGTGGCTATGCGCCGCTCTGTTTGGTTACGTCAGTGGGCAGCTGATGCCGCTGCTAAGAAAGCTCTCACTGGACTCCCCTTCGTGGGGCTGCGGCTATTTGGGGAGCGTCTTGATGTTCTAGCCAAGGATGGCAGGCTACCTCAGCGTAGGAGGCAGTCTCGGCCCTTTCGGGGGTCCTCCGTCCCCCTCCCTTCCTTTTGTGCTCCCAGAGGAGGCCGTGGCTCCCTCCTCTCTAGTGGCCGCGGAGATTCTTGGTGCCGTGGCAGATTCCGTGGTCGTTCCAGTCTCTCCTGGAGTTCCAAGCCCAAACCCTCTCCCGAGCCCCCTCAGGCATGGAGGGGCTCCCTCACGCATCTGGGTGGGGGGACGGCTTCGGCTCTTTGCTCACGTCTGGAGGCTTCACGTCTCAGACCAGTGGATTCAGGAAGTAGTGTCCTCCGGTTGCAAGATAGAGTTTGCAGCCTGGCCGCCCCCAAGATTCATCAGATCCCGGATGTCTTTAAACCCCGTCTGCTCAAGGGTTGCTTCTGGCTGTTCAATGCCTGTTAGAGTCAGGAGTCATTTGTCAGGTGCCCCATCAAGAACAGGGTCAGAGGTACTATTCCAATCTTTTCACGGTCCCCAAAAAAGGACGGCTCTCTGAAGCCCATTCTGGACCTGAAGGGCCTCAACAAATTTGTCAGATTCAAGCATTTTCGTATGGAGACGATACGCTCTGCTGTCAGTACCCTTCGCCTGGGCGACTTCATGACCAATGTGGACATCAAGGATGCGTATCTTCATGTGCCTATCTTCCCAGGTCATCAGAGATTTCTAAGGTTTGAGCTGCAGGATCAGCAGTACCAGTTTGTGGCTCTACCCTTCGGTATCACCTCGGCGCCTCGGGTGTTCACCAAGGTACTGGCGGGGGTGATGGCTCTGCTAAGGAACCAGGGCATACGCATCATTCCTTACCTGGACGACATCCTGATTGTGGCCAAGTCCTTTGCTCAGGCCGAGCAGGACACTCAGATGGTGACATCCACTCTAGAGTCCTTCGGCTGGGTGATCAACTATCCCAAGTCTTCTCTGTCCCCGTCCTTGGTGATGTCCTTTCTGGGCATGACTCTGGATACCTCTCAGGTCAAGGTGTTCCTCAGCAGAAGGTGGGGGGTCTTCAGATGCAGGCTCGGGCTCTGCTATCGTGTCCTCATCCCTCCATCCGTCAGGGGATGCAGTTGGTGGGCCTGATGGTGTCCTGCTTCGAGGCAGTCCCCTTTGCTCAGTTTCACATGAGACCTCTTCAGTTGCACCTCTTGTCAGTTTGGGATCGGGACCCTGTGTCCCTGGATCAGGAATTTGCTCTGTCTCCTCTGGCCAGACAGTCCCTCTCGTGGTGGCTGGACTCAAGGAACCTTCTGGGGGGCAGGACCTTCCTGCCCTCATGCTGGGAGACGGTCACCACAGATGCTAGTCTGACCGGTTGGGGAGGCTTCTGGAAGTCCTTGAAGTTCCAGGGTCGGTGTGGCCCACAAGAGGCCCATGCTTCCATCAACGTCCTGGAACTGAGGGCGATCAAGTTGGTTCTTTCTTGCCTAATCACTCACCTTCAGGGTCGGGCTGTTCAGATCCGCTCAGACAACCAGACGGCGGTTGCCTACATTAATCATCAGGGAGGGACTCGGAGCAAGCGAGCCTTCAAGGAAGTGTCCCTGATTCTGTCTTGGGCGGAACGGCATGTTCTCTGCATCTCGGCGGTCTACATTCCGGGAGTGGAGAACCAGGTGGCAGACTCCCTGAGCAGGGGGTCGTCCCATCTGGGGGAATGGTCCCTCAACAACCGGGTGTTTCTCCTTGTGTCACCGCTGGGGTCAGCCGGACGTGGACTTGTTTGCATCCCGTCACAATCACAAACTTCCCAGATTTGTCTATCTCAGGATCCTCTGGCCTTCGCCACGGATGCCCTGGCAATACCTTGGGCAGAGTTTCGGCTTCTATGTGTTCCCTCCTTTTCCTCTCCTGGGCAGGGTCATGCGCAAGATAGCCCAGAAGTGGGTACCAGCTATCCTGGTGGCCCCTTGTTGGCCAAGAAGAGTTTGGTTCGCAGACATCGTGCAGTTGGCAGTAGACCGGTACGTCTTGCCCAAGGATCCAGATCTTCTCACTCAGGGGCAGCTACGCCATCCCAATTTACAAACGCTGGCTTTAACGGCTTGGCTGCTGAAACCTCCATCTTAATGGAAAAGGGGTTGCCTGCTTCTGTTGTTGATACCATGATTAGGGCTAGGAAGAAGTCTTCGTCCTTTATTTATTACAGGGTCTGGAATGCTTACATTGCCTGGTGTGAGTCCAAGTCTCTTCCCTGTCGGGTTTTTTCCATTCCCAGGATTCTGGAATTCTTGCAACATGGTTTGGATCTAGACCTTCAACTTAGTACCCTAAAAGGCCATGTTTCAGCTCTGGCCATTTTTTTCCAAAGATCCTTTGCCAATCACCGGTTGGTTAAAACCTTTTTCCAGGGTGTTTCTCATGTGCGTCCACCCCGTAAGCCTTTGCTACCAGTCTGGGATTTGAATCTGGTGTTGTCTGCTCTGCAAGGGCCTCCCTTTGAGCTTATCTGTGAGGCTGCCTTGCCCATTTTGACTCTTAGGGTAGCCTTTTTGGTGACTATCACTTCTGTAAGGCCAGTTTCTGAGCTGGCGGAGCTTTCCATCAAACCTCCTTATTTTGAGCGGCATCAGGATAAGGTTGTGTTCCGGCTTAAGCCGGATTTCTTGCCTAAAGTGGTGTCTGCCTTTCATCTCAATCAGAACATTGTTTTGCCTTCATTGTGTCCTAATCCTGCTAATTCCAAGGAGCGGACACTGCATTCTCTGGATGTGGTCAGGGCTCTGAAGTTTTATTTGGTCGCTACAGAGACTTTCAGGAAGTCTGATGCTCTTTTTGTTCTCACTTCTGGACCTAGGAAGGGTTTGCCTCCGGCTAAGTCCACTATCAGCAAGTGGATCCGTCAGGCGGTGATTCAAGCCTATTCTGCTAAGGGAAAGGAACCTCCCTTTAGGGTGACTGCTCATTCCACTCGTGCTATTGGTGCCTCTTGGGCTTTTCAGCACCAAGCTTTTGTTGAACAAATTTGCAAGGCCGCTACTTGGTCTTCTGTTCATACCTTTTTCAAGTTTTAGAAGGTTGATGTTAAGGCCTCAGCAGATGCTGCTTTTGGCCGCAAGGTGCTTCAGGCGGTAGTGACTTGAACCACCCTTGTTATCGTTATTCTTGGTTGCCTCTTTATGGTGATTGTTCCAAGTTAATTGTGTTTTTTTTTACCCTTTTTACCTTTATTCTCTCCCGGCTTCTTGTCTCACTGCTTGTCTACGCTGGGAACTCTATGGTTAATCCCGTTTTTATAGGGGGCCGGGAGATGCCACAGCTTTCTGCAGTACCACTGCGCCACCTTGTGGCGGAATAACCAACTGTTATGAATACCGAAGCGGGCCGTGCCATGCAAGAACAAAAATACAATTCTGTGATTACTCACCTGTAGAATTGGTATGAGTATACAGTACGTCCCGCTCCAAATCTAATACTTACAGTTGGAATATACTCCGCCAGATGGCGCTGGACTGCAGAGAAATCGAAAATAGGCTCCTCCCGGCCCCTCAAATACCCAGGGACCTCCCACAAATCCCCAGCATTGAAAAGCAGTTAGTGAGAAGCTGGGAGAATTTAAACAATCCAAACTATCAACTCTAAAAATGGTAACAATCACCATACAGGGGATCCAAGAAAATGCAACCAAGGGTGGGTTGGAGCAGGACGTACTGTATACTCATAATACCAATTCTACAGGTGAGTAATCGCAGAATTGTATTATTCTTAGTATACAGTACGTCCTGCTCCAAATCTAATACTTACAATTGGGACATCCAATAGCAGTGTCCATAAAGTAGGGTGGGATCCCCAAGAAAAATCAGCAGCAGACAGTTTAAACCACTGCCGCCTGCAGAACCTTGTGGCCAAAAGCAGCATCGGCTGAGGCCCTAACATCAACCTTGTAAAACTTTGAAAAGGTAAGAACAGAAGACCAAGTAGCGGCCTTGCAAACTTGTTCAACAGAAGCCTGCTGCTTCCACGAGTGGAATGAACAGTAAGGCGGAAGGGAGTATTCTTCCCCTTAGCAGAGTAGGCCTGAATCACAGCCTGACAAATCCACTTGCTGATAGTAGACTTGGTAGGAGCCAACCCCTTCCTAGAACCAGAAGGGACCACAAAAAGAGCATCAGTTTTCCTGAAAGGTGCAGTAGCCACCAGATAGTACATCAGACACCTAACCACATCCAAAGAGTGCAAAACCCTCTCCTTAGCATTGCTAGGATTAGGGCACAAAGAAGGAAGAACAATATCCTGATTCAAATAAAAGGCAGACACTACCTTAGGCAGAAAGTCAGGTTTGAAAAGAAACACCACCTTGTCCTGGTGTCTCTCATAGTAGGGGGCTGAATGGAAAACGCCGCCAACTCAGAACACACGCCTGACAGAAGTGATAGCCACCAGAAATACAACCTTGAGCATAAGAATGGCCAAGGCAGCACCCTGCACAGGTTCAAAGGGAGCACCCTGTAAGGCTGACAGAACCAAGTTCAGATCCCAAACAGGCACCATAGGCTTACGTGGGAGGCGCACAGGAGTGACCCCCTGGAAAAAAGTCCTGATCAGAGAGTGCTGAGCAAGGACTTCTGGAAGAAAATAGCCAGGGCAGAAACCTGACCCTTCAGAGTACTGAGTTGGAGCCCCATCTCCAACCCATGCTGCAGAAACTCCAGAATCCTGGGAATAGAGAACACACGACAGGGAAGAGCCTTAGACTCACACCAGTCAATGTAGGCACACCAAACCCTGTAATAAATGGAAGAGGAAGACTTCTTCCTAGCTTTAATCCAAATATCCACAACCGAGGAAGACAGCCCCTTCTCCATCAAGATGGAGGTTTCAGCAGCCAAGCTGTCAAAGCCAGAGTTTGTAAATTGGGATTACAAGCCCTGAGTGAGCAGATCTGGCACCAAGGGCAGAGCGTACTGATCTACTGCCAACTGCACCACGTCTGCGAACCACACTCTTCTTGGCCACCTGGGGGCCACCAGAATTGCTGGCACCCTTTCCAGAGCAATCTTGCGCAGAAGGGAAGACATACAGGAACTGAAAGTCCTGCCATGACATTGCTAGCGCATCCGAGGTCAAGGCCAGAGGATCCTGGGACAGAGAGACAAAAGCTGAGAGCTTGTGATTGTGGCGGGACACAAACAGATCCACATCTGGTTGGCCCCAACGGTGAAATAGAGATTGAAACACCCTGCTGCATAGGGACCATTCTCCCTGGCGAGAGGTCCCCCTGCTCAGAGAGTCCGCCAGGTGATTTTCCACCTCCGGGATGTACACAGCTGATATGCAGGGGACATTGGCCTCTGCCCAAGTCAGGATCAGAGACACTTCCTGGAGGGTCCCCTTGCACCGGATCCCTCCCTGATGATTGATAAAGGCAACTGCCGTCTGGTTGTCCGAGCGCACCTGAACAGGCAGGCCCCGAAGGTGAGTAGTCAAGTGAGCCAGAACTAGCCTGATCGCCCGCAGTTCCAAGACATTGAAAGGTATGTGGGCCTCTTGAGGGCCCCACCTCCCCTGGAACCGCAGGGACTTCCAGAAACCCCCCCAACCTGACAGACTGGCATCCGTGGTGACCGTCTCCCAGGAAGGGGCAAGAAAGGATCTGCCCCCCTACAGGTTCCTTGAGTCCATCCACCACGAGAGGGATTCCTGACCAAGGGGGGGGGGGGGGGGGAGCACACAGACCCTGTCCAGGGATGCTGGGTCCTTGTCCCATACTGACAAACCGCTTCGAAGCATGCCACCATTAGGCCCACCAGTTGCATCCCCTGCCTGATGGAGGGATGGGGACAAGCTAGGAGGGACTGAGTCTGTGCAATCATACTGTCCACCCTCTGTTGAGGAAGGAAGATCCTTGCCTGAACTTTATCCAGAATCATTCCTAGGAATGGAGTTACCAAGGAGGGGGACAGTGAGGACTTGGGGTGGTTGATCACCCATCCAAATGACTCCAGAGTGGACACCACCAGCTGAGTATCCAACTCTGCCTGATGTAGAGACTGCGAAGTGATGAGAATGTCGTTCAGATAGGGAAGCACGTGGACGCCCTGACATCTGAGCAGAGACATCACGCCCGCCAGCACCTTGGTGAACACTCTGGGAGCTGAAGTGAGGCCGAAGGGCAAGGCCACAAACTGGTAGTGTTGATCCATCAGAGCGAACCTGAGGAACCTTTTTGACCTGAGAACACAGGAATATGAAGATAAGCATCTTTGATGTCCACAGAAGTCATGAAATCCCCTTGGCGCAGGGAACTGATGGCAGAGCGCAGAGTTTCAATGCGAAAGCGCCTGCCCCTGACAAACTTGTTGAGGATCTTCAAGTCCAGGATGGGCCTGACTGAACCATCTTTTTTGGGTACTGTGAATAGGTTGGAATAAAAGCCCTTGCCTTTTTCTCTTAAGGGGACCTGGCAGATGACCCCCAGCTCCAGGAGGCCTTGCACTGCTTGCACTAGCTCCTGAGCTGAGACAGGGTCCTGAGGAATCCGGGATCTGATGAATCTTGGAGGGGGATCGGCGGCAAACTCCAACTTGTACACACAACTAACTATGGAGTGGCCCCCACCCACTCCCAAATCCTAATCCCACAGAGACTGACTCTTGCACTCAATCACCATCTGATCAATTTTATTATACATACACTTAAAAACAATCACTAAAACCAAAATCACTGTGCCACAAAAAGATGCGCCACCAGGGGGAGCTCACACTCAAATAACCTGGCTATCAAATAAATTACAATACCATCTGACTATACTAAATTTAATGTGAACATATATTAATAATAATCCATAAAGTGTCAGTGCCTGTAAAAGTGCATTCATCTCAAATCAGCAACGCCATTTAGCATAAATAGTGCAAAATAAGAAGTCCTATAATCGAAGGTAAAGTGCAGCAGTGCAAAAAACATCACAAGTAGAATAGTGCTTACATGTGGATAGTGGAGTGGCCCCCCCGGGGTGCGACCAACGCGTTTTGAGCCTCTGCAGTCTCTTGTTCACGGCCAGTATAAAACAGTGTCTTACATCAAGTGGTGGGAGGGTGCTCCCGGCCCCCTTAAATACACACCCGCCTGTCCGCTCCCGCGCCGGGTCCCCATCGTGTGTGCGCGCGCTGCAGCACTCCGGCCGGAAGTGCGTCGGCCCGCCCATGTGACCTGACAACCCGCGCGTCGTGCCTGTCACTCCACTAACCACGCCCCCCGCCACCTGTCAATGGAGACACAGGCCTGTGACGGGGGTGCGCAGGGGAACTCCAGCATTGGGGCAGACAGGCGGGGGAGCAACCACTCCCCTCCCCGAACGCACTACTTGACAATCTTAAACTATTAATACAGCAATATTATTCTAACCTATTTACATTACATTATTACATTATTAATAATCCTATCTCTCTACACAACACTACTTGAGAAGGAAGCCCACTGGGTCTCCCCAGCGCTACTATATCCCTCCTTGTATTTTTTATACTTATCAATCAGTACTACGTTACTATTGTTTAACCAGCATACTTTATGCCCCTTTTTCAAAAGGGCTGTAGGAGGATCGAGCACCCTAGGAGGTATACGGAGTATGGGCTCCAGGCCCCCTGCTCACATGGTTCCATGGCAACAGCGCTGCATTGGATCCACTTGAGCAAGAAATGGGAAATTCAGTATAATGAACATACAGAGCAGACGGCAACTGCCCACCTGGGGGAATTGTATATTAACCGAACCAACAGGCAAATACAGGCCACAAACCTCCCCCATACATAGTGGAGCAGTGACCGACATATTACATTGTTATAATAATGGCTGGAACCCGCTGGGGCGATCCACACTGGTCCACTCGGGTATGTTCCATTTTTCCATTCATGCCATCAGGCACCCTCTTTCCTTGGAACTTCTCGTGCACCTCCATACTTCTGTCCCAACCAATGTTCAGTACCATAACTCTATTATCCCACTGGCCGGCACATCTCTCGTACCTTGATAACATAAAGGGCAAGCACTATAAAAACCTTACACAATCAACCCTTGTGCTTAAGTCTCAGAGGCTAATACTCCCCATTAATTAACTATCACCAAACCAAACCCACAAACCAAAAGTGCAAAACATTAACCATCCCATGATCCTTGAAGGAGGCCAGGTTGGCCAAAACCACCCTCACCCTGAACCTTATAACCCACTGCAACGTGCCATGCACGCTCACTTACCCCATGACAATATTTAACAAAAAAAAAAACTTTGTTTTGGGACCCCAGGAGGAGCCATGACGTCCATGTCCTCTGCCTCTACCCCAGAAATCTCCCCGGGCCCCAGGAAAGGAAACCCCCCTTCCCTGTCTTGCACCACGGTAAGGGGAGGAGAAGGAACCCTGACCCCGAAAGGGCTGAGATTGCTGCCTGTCCTGGGGTAACCGGCCTCCCTTAGCAAAAAGGTCCAGGCGATCCCCAAACAGGCGTAGTCCTTTAAAGGGAAACCCAGTGAGGGCCTTCCTGGCAGCGTTGTCGGCAGCCCTCTGGCGCAGCCAAACCGAGTGGCGTATAGCCACCACAAGGGCAGAAGTTCTGGCACACATTCTGATGGTGTCATCCAATGCTGAGAGGACAAATTTACAAAAACATCACAACTGGAGAGTGCATTAAACACCTCACAAGGCAAATCATCAGGGGCACTATCAAGCATATTTCTGATAAGGGTTCTAGTGGCCACAGCCGTAATGGCAGAGGCACAGACTGGGCACAGCGCCGTCCCTGCACCAGCAAAGGCGTGGGATGCCAGCTGACCAATGTGCCGGTCCTCAGCATCCCGCAGGGTAGTAGAGTCGGGGAATGCATGACAGAGGTGTTAGCCCTAGGATCGGGGCATCCACCCTGGGAGGGGGGGGAAGACCAACATTTAACCACCTCAGTCAGAAAGGGATACTTCCTATCCCAACTTTTTGTAACCCCGGGAAGTTTACTGGGGCGCTCCCATTCCATGAGCACAAGGTTATGGAAATGTGCCTGCTCGGGAAATTCCAAACGTGATTTTGCTGTATGGAAAAGCTCCCCTGGGAGCCGCAACAGGGAGAGAGATGGACAGAACCCAAAAATCTCGGTCAATAATCTGTCAGTGTCATCCGGGGCCCAGGGGTCAGAGCCAGAATCGTCATGACCCCTTGGTCTCTCATCAGATCAAAGAGCTCCCCTTCATCAGACATGGTATAGCCACAAAGATACCAAAACTCCTCAGTTCCCATAGGGAAAACAGTGACATTATGCGTCAAGTGCCGCTTCTTAACAGGGGGCTTACGCGCTAAGGACTTAGCAATCAACTGCTCAACAGTAGCCAGTCTAGAAGACACATCAGGCTGAGAATCCCCGCTAGTATGCAACTCAGCAGGAGTGAGATTTAAGCTTGGGGGAGTAGGCGAAGTGAAACATGGTGCAGCCACTGGCAGGCCAGATTGCAATGCAAGCACCTGCTCAGCACAGGGTACACAGACCCGCGCCTTGTCAGCGTCAGCATGAGGCTGCCCACACGCTACACACAGCCGGTCTTGTCCCGAAGGGGACCCCGGTCACAATATCCTGGGATGCCTCCATATGGTGATTATAGTGGCACTATACGCCGATAGGGAATAACGCTATATAGCAACGCCGGATGCCCCAATAACCCGCTAGGGAAGTGGGAGTATTATTTTTACAAAGCCTACAAGTTATATACTAATACAGGGCTGGGAGAAGCCAAAGGGGTTCGCCCCGCCTGAAAGACATAAGCAGACAAGACCTGAAAGCACACAGTAACAAAAGTTGAAAGATATAAAACCGCCCGCGAGGACACTTACGGACCACGGTAGGTAGGGGTCCGTCGCGCCTGGGCCAAAGGCAGGATAAAGATGGCGTTGGTATACCTCGAGGGGCGGGCCGATATCAGCGATGACGCGGAGCACGCCATAGATGGGCCCCGCCCCCCTGAAGAACGCAAAGCCAGAACTGCAAGCAGCCAATGATGGGGCACCAGCGCCTGAGGTAATGCCGTCACCAAGCGCGGAACCAAGTCAGCGCGCAGCGGCGGCAATTTTAAAAAAGACAGTAAAGACAAGCCAGCGCGGCGTCTGATACAAGACGAAACAGAATGGAAAAAAGGTGTAAAACACAGAATGCATAGCATACATATTTACACCCCCCCCTCTTTTCCCCCAAAGACTACAAGGAGGATGAGGGAAGACAGCGGCCACTTAAACAGGGCCCACCGATGGGCAGGGGCAAGGGGGCACTAGTGCAGGAGGGGCATCCATAGAGGCTCACCATAAGCCTGAACCGCCTACCCTTTGGTGGGGGATTGCGGTGGAGCAGCGCTCCTAAGCACCTAACAGCGGTGCTGCCTACCTTCACCCGACCAGCGCAGCCAAGACTGGGAGGCATATTACTAGTGGAACAGGTGGTAGTAGTCCTACAGGGCCGCGGGCGAATAGCCTCGCTCACCTGCGAGTAGAGAGCCATTTCTCGTCCTTCGCAGCCAGACTGCAGAGAAATTCTGGGGTTTTGTGGGAGGTCCCCGGGTATTTGAGGGGCCGGGAGGAGCCTATTTTTGATGTCTCTGCAGTCCAGCGCCATCTGGCGGAGTATGTTGTCTCTTCGCGCGTGCGTGTGACGTTCTTACTTACCATGGTCCGTAAGTGCCCTCGCGGGCGGCCTTTTACTCATTGTAGAGTTTTTCATTCTGACACCCCTCTCTTCTCATTGTGTCTTTCAGACGAGTGAATCTGTTGGCTTCTCCCGGCCCGGTGTAATTGATAGCGGGCCTTGTAAATTACTCCCACTTCCCTAGCGGGTCATTGGGGCATCCAGGTTTGCTTTATAGCGTCAATCCCTACTGGCATATTGGGCCTAAAAAATCACCATATGGAGGCATCCCAGGATAATGTGACCGGGGTCCCCGCGAGACAACCCCATGCTGACGCTGACAGGGCACGGGTCTGCGTACCCTGTGCCGAGCAAGCGCTGGCCCTGCAATCAGGCCTGCCAGTGGCTGCACCTTGTTTCACTTCACCTACTTCCCCAAGCTTAAATCTCACTCCTGCTGAGTCGCATACAAGTGGGGATTCTCGGCCTGATTTGTCTTCCGGACTGCCTATGGCTGAACAGATTATTGCAAGGTCTTTAGAGCGCAAGGGCCCTGGTAAGAAGCGGCACTTGACGCCTCATGTTACTGTTTTCCCTACGGGAACTGGGGAGTTTATGAATCTGTGTGGCTATACCCCTTCTGATGAAGGAGAGCTCTTTTCTGACTCAGGCTCATGTGATGGGAGGCCGGAGGGTCATGATGATTCTGGCTCTGACTACTGGGCCCAGGTTGACACTGACAGCTTATTCCAGATTTTTGAGGTTCTGTCTATCTCTCCCCCTGGTGGGGCTCCCAGGCATAGAGGGGAGCGATTCCATACAGCAACATCACGTTTGGAATTTCTAGAGCAGGCACATTTCCATACCCTTGTGCTCAAGGAATGGGAGTGCCCCGGTAAACTTCCCGGGGTTCCAGGGGATTGGGATAGGAAGTATCCCTTTCCTCCTGAGGTGGTTAGATGTTGGTAATTCCCCCCGAGGTGGATGTCCCTATCATAGGGCTATCTAACACCCCTGTCTTGCATCCCCCTGATCATACTACCCTTCAGGATGCTGAGGACCGGCGCATTGACCTGCTGGCCTCCCACGCCTTTGCATGTGCGGGGACGGCGCTGTGCCCGGTCTGTGCCTCTGCCATTACTGCTGTGGCTGTTAGAACTCTCATCAGCAAAATGCTTGATCGTGCCCCTGATGATCTACATTGGGAGGTGTTTAACGCACTCTCCACTTGTGATGTGTTTGTAAAATTTATTTTATTGGCATTGGACGACACCATCAAAATGTGTGCAAGAACTTCTGCCCTTGTGGTGGCTATACGTCGCTTGGTCTGGCTGCGACAGTGGGGTGCTAACAATGCTGTGAAGAAGGCCCTTATTGGGCTTCCTTTTAAGGGGCGACGTCTGTTTGGGGCCCCTCTAGACCTGTTTGGTAAGAAAGGTAAGTCACCCCACTCAGCCCCTTCGGGGCCAGGGCCCCCCTTCTACCCCCTACCATGGTGTTAAACAGGAACCAGGGGTGTCCTTCGCGGGGGCTCGCACAGATTCCTGTCCCAGGAGCAGCAGACGACACCCTGGCTCCTCCGGGGGGGCTAAGCTCAAAACTTCCCTCAAGCATGATGGGGCGCCTTCGCCCGTCAGGGTGAGGGGACGGCTGCGGCACGTTGCTCATGTCTGGAGGCATCACGCCTCAGACCGGTGGATTCAGGAGGTAGTGTCCTCCGGCTACAAGATTGAGTTTGCTGCGCGGCCTCCCTCAAGATTATCAGGTCACTGGTACTCCTGGTCCCTGCCTCTGCTCTGGTGTTAGCGCTGGTCGTGCAAGGCCTGCAGGGTCTGGGGGTCATTTGCAAAATTCCCCTTACTGACAGGGGCAAGGGACTCTACACCAACCTTTCCACAGTTCCCCAGAAGGTTGGGTCAGTCTGGCCCATTCTGGATTTACAGATCTTCAGCAAATCGTCCAGTACAGGTGTTTTCTCCTTGGAAACTCTGGGCTCGGCCTTCAGCTCCTTGCGCCCCAGGGGCTTCATGCCATCTGTGGAGATCAAAGATGCTTATTTTCACATTCCTGTGTGTTCAGGACACCAAGGTTCCTCAGATTTGCGTTGGAAGTCCAATACTGCCAATTGGTGGCCTTACCATCTGGCCTCTCTTCAGCTCCCAGAGTGCTCACCAAGGTGCTGACGGGGGTGATGTCCCTGATGAGACCAAGGGGCGTCCGCGTGCCCCCCCTACCTGGACGTCCTCATTACTTCCTAGTCTCTACATCAGGCTGAGTTGGGTACTCAGCTGGTGGTGCCCATTCGGGAGTCATTTGGGTGGGTGATCAATCACCCCAAGTCCTTACTGTCCCCTTCCTTGGTAACTTCATTCCTAGGAATGAATCTGGATACAGTTCAGGCAAGGATATTCCTTCCTCAGACAAAGGTGGACAATCTGGTTGCACGGGCTCAGTCCCTCCTAGCGGTCTCCTTCCCTCCACCAGGCAGGGGATGCAGCTGGTGGGCCTGATGGGGGCGTGCTTCGATGCGGCCCCTTATGTCCAGTCCCACTTGGGACTTCTGCAGCTTCTCCTACTGTTTGGGACAAGGACCCAGCATCCCTGGACAGGGTCTGTGTGTCTTCCCCTCTGGTAAGGAGGTCCTTATTGTAGTGGATGGACTCAAGGAACCTGTTGGGGGTCTTCTGCGGGTTCAGGGGAGGTGGGGCCCTTAGGAGGCCCATACACCTATCAATGTTTTGAAACTGTGAGCATTCAGGTTAGTCCTGACTCGCTTGGCTATTCATTTTCAGGGCCTACCTGTTCAGGGGCGCTAGGTCAATCTGATGTCAGTTGCCTACACAATCTTCAGGGAGGGACCCGGAGCAAGAGGGTCCTCCAGGTAGCGTCTCTGATTCTGACATGGAAGGAGGCCAATGTTCCCTGCATGTCTGCGGTATACATTCCGGGGGGGGGGGGTCCCTTGTAACAGGGTGTTCCAATTTCTGTGTCACTGTGGGGACCAACCATGTGTGGTTCTGTTTTGTGCCCCGTCCCAATCACAAGCTCCCGGCCCTTGTCTCCCTGTCCCAGGATCCTCTGCCCGTGGTCACGGATGCTTTAGTAATGTCATGGCAGGACTTTCTGGTATATGTATCCTTCTTCCATCCCTCCTGCTAGGGGGAGTTCTGCGCAAGATTGCTCTGGAAGGGGTGCCAGTGATTCTGGTGGCCCCCAGGGGGCCTTGAAGAGTGTGGTTCGCAGACGTGGTGAAGATGGAAGTAGATCAGTATACGTTCTGCCAGGAGTGCCAGTTCTGCTCACTCAGGGCCCCTTACGCCATCCCAGTTTACAGACTCTGGCTTGACGGCCTGGTTGCTGAAACCTCCATCTTGATGGAGAAAGGTTTGTCTGCCTTGGCGATTGAGACCATGGTGTAGGTTTGGAAGAACACGTCTTCTTCCATCTATTATATAGTGTTTGGTTTGAGTCTGGGTCTCTTCCCTGTCGGGTGTTCTCAGCCCCCAGGGTTCTGGAGTTTTCACAGCATCGGTTGGGATCGAGTCTCCAACTCAGTACTCTGCAGGGTCTGGTCTCAGCCCTGTCAGTCTTCTTTCAGAAGTCTTTTACTCAGCATTACTTGGTTAAGACTTTTTTAAGGGAGTTACTCATGTGCGTCCCCCGCGTAAACCTATGGTCCCTGTTGGGATTGGAATTTGGTTTTGTCTGCCTTGCAGGGTGATTCCCTTGATCCTATTCAGGTGGCTGCTCTGGCTGTACTTACCCTCAAGGTTGTCTTTCTGGTGGCTATTACTTCGGTCAGGCGTGTGTCTGAGCTGGCGGCTCAGTCTATCCAGCCCCTATGCCTTGAGAGACACTAGAATAAGGTGGTGTTCAGCTTTAAGCTGGATTTTCTGGCTGAGGTGGTGTCTGCCTTTCATTTTGAATCAGGATATTGTTCTTCCCTCATTGTGCCCTAATCCTAGCAACGCTGAGGAAAGGGTTCTGCATTCCCTGGACGTGGCCAGGTGTTTGAGGTGTTACCTGATAGTCACTGCGTCGTCGGGAGAACTGATGTTCTTTTTGTGGTCCCTTCTGGGACCAGGAAGAGTTTGGCCCTTGCCAATTCTGCCTTTAGCAAATGGATCTGTTAGGCTGTGATTCAGGCCTATTCTGCTAAGGGGAAGTGTCTTCCCTTATGCCTTACTGTTCTTTCTACTCGTGCTATTGATGCCTCTCTGGCCTTCCAGCACTAGGTTTCGGTTGCACAAGTTTGCAAGGCCGCTACTTGGCCTTCTGTTCATACCTTTTTCAAGTTTTACAAGGTTGATGTTAGGGCCTCAGCTGATGCTGTTTTTTGGCCGCAAGGTTTTTCAGGCGGCAGTGGTTTAAACTGTCTGCTGTTACCTTTTTTGTTGGGGATCCCACCCTACTTTATGGACACTGCTATTGGATGTCCCAAGTGTAAGTACTATATCTGGAGCAGGACGTACTGTATACTAAGAATAATACAATTCTGTGAAAATCTCACCTGTAGAATTGGTATTATTTGTATACAGTACGTCCTGCTCCACCCCACCATGTTTTGCATTTTTCTGGATCCCCTGTATGGTGATTGTTATCATTGTTATAGTTACCAGTTGTTTTGGGTGGTTAAATTCTCCCGGCTTCTTGTTTACTGCTTTTCAATGCTGGGGATTTGTGGGAGGTCCTCGGGTATTTGAGGGGCCGGGAGGAGCCTGATTTGCATGTCTCTGCAGTGCAGCACCTTCTGGCGGAGGATAACCCAAGTGTAAGTATTATATATGGAGCAGGACGTACTGTATACAAATAATACCAATTCAGGTGAGATTTTTTTTGGAGAAAAAATGAATATAAGACCTGTCTTATTTTTGTAGAAACACGGTACATGTGCCTGTAATATGTGTGTGTGTGTGTGTGTGTGTGTGTGTGTGTGTGTGTGTGTGTGTGTGTGTAAAGGAGGGTGAGCATACCTCACGGCTGTAAAGGAGGGCGAGGACACCTCACGGCTGTAAAGGACAGGTCAAGGCTGCAAAGCAGGGTGAGAACACATCAAGTCACACAGGTAAGCTTGTCTGTCACCTGCCACCACACCAGTCACATGACTGAATCCCCCTGCTGCCAGGCGGATCTGTGCACACACTGTACTGGAGCTGCTGTACTGCCGCCCCCATCTTGCCAGGTACATATGCCTTTAATATATGTGTGGTATGTGTAAAGGGGGGCGAGGACACAGGGCGGCTGTAAAGGGGGGCGAGGACACAGGGCGGCTGTAAAGGGGGGCGAGGACACAGCGCGGCTGTAAAGGGGGGCGAGGACACAGCGCGGCTGTAAAGGGGGGCGAGGACACGTCAAGAAATGTCGGATCCTGCTTGCTCTACCCGAGCCTGTCACCAATAAGACATAAAAAGGCAGGTGTCCCTCTATCATTCTCCAGTGGTTAAAAAGCAGTAAACAAAAAAAGAGGACAGGCCGGGAGGCCAAGAAACCATGTTACTTCACATAGCTTCAGATTGTACTCTTTCTAACAAGACTGAAGGTTACAAGTCCAATGAATAAAAAATTTTAATCACCATAACAGGCAAACAAGAGATAATGAACAAAAGGGCAGGGTGGGACGACCTGGACTGGATATAATCAAAAACAATTCTACAGTTGCGTTTCACAGAATTGTATTTTTCCCTATATTCAGTCCAGGTCGTCCCAGTGATGACATGTGGGACATCCAAAAGCAGTGTCCATTGCTCAAAATGAAGAGCCTCTTCCTCCTCGAAAGGAGCGAAAGGCAGACTGATTCCGAAAGGACCGAGCAGGCTTCTTTCTACCATCCTTGACCAAAAGGTCCAGGCGCTCCCCAAACAGCCCCACAAATGGGATACTCGTAAGCGACTTTTTGGCCCCGGCATCAGCCGACCATTGCCGCAACCAGAGCGAGCAGCGGAGGGCTACAAGCAGGGCCAAAATCCTGGCCCTAAGCCAGACCCCATCGTTCATGGCACCATGAGACAACAAAAGCAATAAAATTCTCGCAGGCCTCGAGATCCTTATACTCCTCCGCCTGCTTGCGAGCCTTAGCTCCATCCACCAGATGTCTCACCTTCTTTCTGGTGGCCAGGGAGACAATAGCCGCGGCACACACAGGGCGAAACAGGGCACCAGCAAAGGTGAATGCATGGCAGACCAGCTGATCAATGCGCTTGGCAGTTGGGTCATGTAAGGAAGCGGTATCAGGTGATGGCATAACAGTAGTGTTGGACAACCCCGACACAGGGGGATCCACTTCGGGAGGGCGAGACCATAGCCACACCAACTCCTCAGGGAAGGGATACCACCTATCCAGACCCTTAGGCACCAACTGTAGCTTGTTAGGCCTCTCCCATTCCTTGAAAATCATATTAGAAAAATGGGCCTGCTCTGGAAAGACCCACCTCTGTCTTTCGGGTCTAAACTAATCACCCTGCTTCCTCTTAGACGCTTTGGGAGGAACAATGTGTAATGTCTCAAATACTGAGGTAAGCAACATCTCCGTATAATCGGGGAGCCACGCATCCTCATCCGAGGAAGAACCAGACATACTGTCATCGCCAGCCGAAAAATTCACAGTGGAGCAAGAATCATCTGGCAACTCTCCTTCCTCCACCAAGCCCAGATCATCAAAGAGATCGTCATTATCCAAGTAAACGGGCTTGAGATGCCGTTTCTTACTCGTGGCCTTCTTGGGGGCCGTCCGCGAGATCTGTCTCTCGAGACTGGCCACCCTATGCGCCAAGTCTGCATGGGACCCGCTGCTAGCTCCCCCCTCGCTGGGGGCCGAGTGCAGCAGCGTAGGGTCCGGATAGGGCGCAGGCAGTGAAGGGCTAGGGGCAGGTACGCCCGCCCGGTCATTATCCAAAATAATGCCTCTGGCGAAACTGGTACAAACAGTGCTGAATCCGCCCAAAGGATTCTTACTGCACAAGGGGCAGAGCTTTCCCTGTCCAAATGGGGTCCCCAGCTCACTATCCCCAGAAGCCTCCATTATAGTGATTAAAAATTGTCAATTGGTAAGGTTACAAGGCACTAACGGCCCAAACCTATAGCGATCCCTCTTAATAAAAGGGGGGGACCAAGAGGAACCACAACCCTCAACCACAAGCCCACGACCTAAAGACAAGAGCAGGGAGAGAGCCCATGAATAATAAGCACATGGCAATAGGCATCATAAAACAGTATACACAAGAGGGACTCCCGACACCGACAGAGGAACAGTCCCTGGGACCACGCGCAGCCTCCGATGACCGGGTTCTCAGCAGCAGCCAGAAGAAAAACCACTGCACATGACTGCCCAACAGACCTTGCAGCAAGGCAGCACAGCTCGCAGCCCGAACACAGCCAGCCAGGCTTCCAGAGCGTTCCTCGAGGGGCGGGTGGCGTCTGATGATGCAAAATGCGTCAGTGCCCAGCTCCGCCCCCTCAGGCGGCGCAAAAGCGCGTGCCCGCCCATCTCCTCTCTGAGGGAGACTAGTAGTATGGCCAACGGCCAAAAGAACGAGGCCCTCGGCCCTCCTCCGCAGCGGAGCCACGCCGCATACTCAGCGCTGCGCCGGCGGCGTTTCACCCCCCCTCCCCGTCACGGACAGCGCCGCAAGACAGAGAAGGAGGCCTGCGGGTACAGCAACCCTTAGACAGCAACGAGGGAGCGAGGGAGACAAGGCATACATGCTCCAGACTCATGCGGAGCCACACAGTGAAAAGTCAAAAGTCACAATGCCAAAAATCCAATAAAGCTTGTGGGCAGGGAGGGTACATTAATATAACAAGTGCCCCCCCCCCCCCACGCTCACCATAAGCCTGTGGCCGGCTACCCTTCAGTATAGGTGATGCGGCCCAGAGCCGAGCTCTGCCAAATGCCTAAAAGACCCCAGCGTTCACCCTACCGTCACGATCCCATAGCAGCCAGTGGCTGGGAGGCAAGGATTGGTCAGAAGGGATCAGTGGGAATAGGGCCCACAGCGGCCGACGGGCTAGGTGGCTCCGCTCTGCTGCTACAGTCAGAGAGTATCCAACGATCTTCTGCAGCCAAGACTGCAAGATGAACCCTGGAGAATGATAGAGGGACACCTGCCTTTATAGGGGGCCGGGAGGAGCTACATCTCTTGATCTTGCAGTCGAGCGCCCCATGTCATCACTGCGAATACCCACATGTCATCACTGGGACGACCTGAACTGGATATAGGGAAAAATACCATTTTGTGAGTACTCACCTGAAAAATGGATATTATTCTAAGTATGTCACACACCCCGCCTCAAGATATCCATAACCTGTGGGTAATACTGACCTGTAGAGGGCGATCTGCAGAGATGATAGGGAAAAAGAAAGCCCCTCCCAGTCCACAAATACCTGGGACCTCCCACTCATTCCCCAGTCTTTCATCTCTGCAGACGGCGAGCAAGTCAGAAGATGACTCCCGGCCCGTTATTTAACTATTTCCGCCCGGATCCTTTTTGATCCCCATGCCTCCCAGCCTTGGCTGCTGGTCCAGGCGAGGGTAAATTAGCACCCTAGGTGCTCAGGAGCTATTGCTCCACCGTGAGACCCTATACAAGAGGGTAGGCATTTACACCGGGTTGGTGACCCCGGTTTGGGATGCCCTGTCCCTTGGCCTTAAACCCTGGGTGGCCCCTCTACGGATGCCCTTCTCCCTAGCGGGGTGGGGGGGGGGTCACTTCCTTAGTGTTAGGTCTGTTTATTTTATTGTGGTTTTTTTTGTGTGTACTGTCACTTTAAGTGTTGTTTTGTACTTTCCGGCACTGCGGCCGCCATTGCCGCCGCGGCGCCGTTTTTTTCTGTGGTAAATGGTGGAGTGGAGCTTCTCCCCTCACACACTTCAGTTGGGGGCGGGGCCGGGCTTTCGGCGCGAAGCCGCGGCCCGCCCCCGTGTATCAGGCGCCGCTGAGGAGCTTGGCACTGGGAGCGGGGCCGGGTGTTCCGCACGAGGCCGTGGCCCGCCCCCCCTCCTCCTTCCTTCATTTGACGATCGACGCGGCGCCGGCCTCTGGGGTGACATGGCGGAGGGGAGCTTCTCCCCTCACGCGTTTACTATAGGGGGCGGCCTGCCCCTCTACTACAGGCGCCACTGGGTTTCTTTGTGTTTTTCAGGCGGATCTACAGTGGGGTTTAGGGGGTTTCTCCCGGTCCTAGGGTCCCTGGGTTCTTTTAATTGACTTCTTACAAATCCTCCCACTTGGGACATTAAAGGGGCATCCCGGGTTGCTTATATGCGTAATTCCCTCGGTCATTGCGACTACCTATAAATTCACTGTATGGAGGCATCCCCAGATACCGGGCTCCCCTCGGGGCAATCCCGGAAGTGTATGGGGTATCCCTAACAGGGGAGGATGTATTTCTATGTATACCATGTGCGCAGCAGACTATTACGCGGCAGTCCGGACCCCAAGCGTCTGGTTCAGCACCGCCGGCTCCTTCCCCTCCCCCTCCCAGCTTGATCCGTGCCCCGTGTGACGTTGTCATGGGTGGGGAGTCACAATCTGATGTGTGTGCCAGATTGGCCAATCTTGAAAAATTATTTTCTACCGCGGTTGCCAAAAAGGCCCCGGCTAAGAGAAAGCACTTGTTACCGGCCGCGCCGGCAGTTGAATATGATTATGTGGATTATCTGGATTGGTCCGATTACTCCCCACTAGAGGAAGGGGAGTTATATGAAGAATCGGATCATTCGGACGATCAGCAGTTTGTTGGCGCTGATACCGAGCGGGGCTTAGGGAGTTCCTCGGATACTCCTAACGTTCTGACTCAGATGTTTGAGGTTCTGGCCATTTCTCCTCCTGAGGCAGTTCCACAGCAAAAGGGGGAGTTTTTCGAGGAATCCAGGCCGCGTTTGGAATTTCCTAATCAAAAACATTTTGATGGAATTATTACCAAGGAATGGGAGAGGCCTGCTCGGCTTCCAGGCGTTCCTCAGAGTTGGGATAAAAAATATCCTTTCCCTTTGGATACGGTTAAGCGTTGGGCGTCCCCTCCTGAGGTGGATGCACCGATTCTGGGGTTGTCCAACACCGCTGTTTTAAATACTCCTGATTGTTCCACTCTTAAAGATGCTGAGGATAAACGCATTGACCAGATGGCTTGTCATGGTTTTGCCAGCGTTGGGTCAGCCATGCGGCCAGTTTGTTCTTCGGCGCTGTTGGTGGTGGCTACCAGGTCGGTGGTTAGGGACCTGTTGACTTCTTCCGGACTAGATCCGGATAGTGACGAGTTCCTTGGCCTTAAACGGTGAGTTGTTTTTGTCATTTGTGCTAGCCGCCTTGGATGACACTCTCATGATGTGTGGCAGAACTTCTGCCCTGCTGGTGACTATTAAGCGTTTGTTTTGGTAAGCCAGTGGGCGGCCGATTTTGTGTCAAAAAAGTCGATTACGGCTCTTTGGAGAAAAATTGGATTCTGTCGCCAAAGGTGGTAAGTTACCTCAACGTAAGAAGCAACGTCGTCCGACCTGAACTGGATATAGGGAAAAATACCATTTTGTGAGTACTCACCTGAAAAATGGATATTATCGGTGTGCCACACACCCCGCTTCCCTTTTAATACTTACGATCGGGTTACTCCACCAGTAGGTGGCGACGTGCAGGGAGAAGTCTTGAAAATGAGCCCCTTCCGGCCTATATATACCTGGGACCTCCCACTGAATCACCAGTTATTTAAAAAGCAGAAAGACAAGGTACCAGGAAATCCAACAGTAACCTCAACATAAAGAAAAGCTTCACCATATAAAGGATTCGGGATACCGAAAAGGGCGGGTGAAGCGGGGTGTGTGGCACACCGATAATATCCATTTTTCAGGTGAGTACTCACAAAATGGTATTATTCTCGGTGTGCCACACACCCCGCTTCCCTTTTAATACTTACGATCGAGACATCCAAAAGCAGTGTCCACAAGGGATGGGTATCCAAAGGCAAGGTGAAGCATAACTTAAATGACTGCAGTCTGCAGAACTTTGCAGCCAAAAACAGCATCCGCTGAGGCCCGCACATCAACCTTGTAAAACTTAGAAAAAGTATGAACAGAAGACCAAGTAGCAGCCTTACAAACTTGTTCAGCAGAAGCTTGGTGCTGAAAAGCCCAAGACGCTCCAACGGCGCGAGTAGAATGAGCAGTGATACGAAAAAGGGGGAACTTTCCCCTTAGCAGAATAGGCCGCAATAATGGCCTGACGTATCCATTTGCTAATGGAAGATTTGGCCGGCGCCAAACCCTTCCTAGGCCCACAGGGCATAACAAAAAAGGCATCAGTCTTACGAAAAGGAGAAGTAATAATCAAATAGTACTTAACACAGCGTACTACATCCAAACAATGCAAAACCCTCTCCTTCTCATTCTTAGGCTTAGGACACAGGGAGGGAAGAACAATATCCTGATTCAAATGAAAAGCAGAAACAACCTTAGGAAGAAAGTCTGGTTTGAACCAAAAGACCACTTTGTCCTGATGTCTCTCAAAGTAGGGCGCCTGAATAGACACGCCGAACCGAAGTGATAGCTACCAAGAAGACAATCTTCTGAGTCAGGGTAGACAAAGCAATATCTTGCAAAGGCTCAAAGGGAGGAGCCTTGGTCCTCTTGGGGCCACGAGAATGGCGGACACCCTTTCCAGAACCAGCTTCCGTACCACTCAGCCTAGCGTGAGTATCGGAGGAAACAGGTACAGAAAACCCGGGTTCCCCCGGCTCAGGGATATGGCTTCCGCCGCCCGAGCCAGAGGATCCTGGGAGGGTGACACAAAGATCGGGAGCCTGCAATTGTGGCGAAAGGAAAACAGGACCACCTCCGGTGTCCCCCACCGGAGCGGACTGCAGACTGCCGAGAGACAAGGAACATGTGTCTTCGCCCAGGTCAGGTTCAGGGACTCCACTCTGAGAGCACCCAGACTGGAAGTCCCTCCCTGATGATTGAAGTAAGCAACCGCTGCTTGACTGTCCGAGCGTAGCTGAACCAGAAGGCCCAGACCATGATGGGACAAAAGAGCAAGAACCAGACGGAAGGCTCTCAGCTCCAGAACAGACGGCCGAGGATTGAAAAGAAGGATCCAAACCAACTCCTGAATCAGACAGACCTTGGACTGAGTGAGCAACACCCTGTGTTGACCGAAATCCGACCGTATTCCCCGAAAGACCACCACCCTGACTAGAGCAAGGGGGGACCTGGGAAGTTTGAAAAACTTCAGATGCAGGACGGGGCAAGCTGACCCGTCCTTCTAGGGGACTGCGAAGAGAATGGTGTAAAAATCGAGGCCCACCTCTAAGTGCGGCACCGGCCGGATGACCGCCATTTCCAGGAAAACCCGTGAGGGAGGGCGAGACTCGAACTCCGGTCTGTAACCGGGCGACACTACCTCCCAGATCTATGTGTCCGGAGACTCCCGGCCTTAAACCAGGGAGGAGAGTCGCAATTGTCCCCCCACCCGCACGGGTGAGGGCAGCCCCTTATTGCTGAGCGGGCTTAGCAGTAGGTTTGGGCTTGGCGCCCCAGGACTGACCGGGATGGCCACGACCTCTTCCCCGGGACCAACCTACAGCCCCGGTAACGGGAAGGGAAGCCCCTCTGCCCGCTCTGGCTCCTCGAAAGGAGGGACTAAAGGAACTCGCACCCCTGAAGGAGCGACAAGGTTTCTTGAATTGAGGCAACTTACCATCCTTGGTAACAGCATCCAATTTCTCGCCAAAAAGGCGTAAACATACGAAGGGTAGCGCTGTAAGCGCCTTTTTAGAATTAAGGTCCGCCGTCCACTGGCGCAACCATATAGACCGACGAATAGCCACCAGCAATGCCGCTGTCCTGCTACTCGTCGCAAGAGCATCTTCCTGAGCAGTCAGGGCAAAAGAAACAAACGACTCACACTGCTTGAGAGAGCTAATCATATCACAAGCGGGATCAAGATCTGCAAGCAGATCCCTAATCATGGATCTAACAGCCAGCAAAAGAAGCGCCGAAGCACAAATTGGCCGTAGTGTCGAGCCGGCACTGATAAAACCATGGCGAGCCAATTGATCAATCCGACGATCCTCACCATCTTTAATGGTAGTGGTGCCAGAAAGGTGCAACGCAGCCGGGCCAGTCAACCCCAACACCGGGGTGTCGACTTCGGGGGGGCACTGACCAAAGCTTCACCAAGTCCTCTGGAAAGGGATAACGCTTATCCCAATTAGGAGGAGTTCCAGCCAGGCGCGTGGGTTGTTCCCATTCCTTAAGGACAAGCTTCTCAAAGTGCTGTTGCCTGGGAAACACCAAACGCGGCTGGGGTACATCAAACAACTCACCTTTTGGCAGAGGGACCACTGCAGGCGGATCCAAGGCCAAAATTTTAAACATTTGAGCCAAAATGGAAGGAGTGTCAAGGGACACCCCCACAGCCTGATCACCAGCAGTATCAAACAATAGCTGGTCTCCAGGCTCATCCGATTCCTCAAGAAGTTCCCCCTCCTCATCAGGGGGACAATCGGAATAATCCAAAAATTCAGATACCTCATCCTCCGGGGCAGGTACTGCCGGAGCAAGGTGCTTCCGCTTTGCCGTAGCCTTCTGAGCCACTGAAGCGGAGATAATTTTCTCGAGGTTGGCCAACCGCGCATGCACCTCGGAATGCGAATCCCCATTTTTGACAGTGTCACACGCGGTCCGGACTAGGTTGGGGGGGATAGATGACGGAAATTGCGAGGAGCCAGAAGCCGGAGCAACGGACTGGCGAGCAATGTTCTGCTGAGCACATGGAACACATAATATGACATCATCGCCTGGGAGCGGAACCCCACAGCCCCCACACAACCTGGATGGCCCCGAGGAGCCATTTCCGGTAACATTGGAAGCCTCCATATGGTGAATTTATGGTATTCGCAACAACCCAGGGTTTTACGCAATAAGCAACCCGGTATGCCCCTTTATAATTAAAGTCCCGGAAGTGGGAGGATTTTTTTTTTTTTTTAAACCTAGGAAAATCCCAAATTAGAGACTAAGACTAGCCAGGTATAACAGACCGGGAGAGCCACTGCAGTGAGGGGATCCCAGAATCTGTGGGGGAAAAGAGACCACAGTCAGTCCCCCAGCTACAATCATACATAACCAATAAGGCAAACATATATGGCTAGCTTAAACATCTTGAATAAATATACATGACATATGTAATTTCAAGGCAAAGCAGAGTGCAAAAAATCAGAGCACATACTGTGTATAAATACATGCCCATACACATACATACCTGTACATACATACACATACATATATAAATATAACTATATATACATACATACACATACCTACACATTAAATATATATATATATATATATATATATATATATATACACATCACAAAGGTAAAGTGAACAATCGCAGCCACTGGAGCACATATCCCACCTATGTGAAAAAACAACATTCCCCATAAGTAGAAATGCCCCAGGGAGAAAAATGCTGCACAAGCAGCCATAGCATAAGAACGGCCCCACGTGCGCAATGGTGGGGCCGTTTTACCTGTGTAGTTTTCAGCTGCCAGGATGCTCTTCCCCCACCGGCTGCAGCGTCCAGGTCTCTAATGAGACCAGCCGCAAAAGGAGGGAAAAACAAACAAACGGTCAAAAACAGGTCCCAGCAGCCCTGGCCATGCGCTGACACTAAGACCTTTTCACAGTAAAGTAAAGCACTCATGCACATTACACCCCCCCCCCCCCTTTAGCGAAGGCCAAGCGGGAGAAGGTGACCTAAAGGGACATCGGGACAGGGGCATCCCAAATCCGGATCACCAGCCGGATAGCCGCATTGCCCTCAAGTGGGGTCGAGCGGAGGAGATAAGCTTCTAGGCACCTAAAGTGCCATCTACCTTTGCCCAGCCCGCAGCCTAGGCTGGGAGGCTTCCATTTAACTAAGCATAATAAACACACAAGAACTGGGCAGAAATAGACTAAAAGGGGATGCCGGATTTTACCCCGGCTACCTACAAGCAGGAGACTTCATTCTTCTGTCTTGTCGCTTCATGCAGAGAAAAAAACTGGTGATTCAGTGGGAGGTCCCAGGTATATATAGGCCGGAAGGGGCTCGTTTTCAAGACTTCTCCCTGCACGTCGCCACCTGCTGGTGGAGTAACCCGATCGTAAGTATTAAAAGGGAAGCGGGGTGTGTGGCACACCGAGAATAATACAATTCTGTGAAATACTCACCTGTAGAATTGGTATTTTAAGTATACAGTACATCCTGCTCCAGATAGATTACTTACACTTGGGTTATTCTAAGTATGTCACACACCCCGCTTCAAGATATCCATAACATGTGGGTATTACCGACCTGAAGAGGGCGTTCTGCAGAGATGATAGCAAAAAGAAAGCCCCTCCCTGATCCATAAATACCTAGGACCTCCCACTCATTACCCAGTCTTCCATCTCTGCAGACGGCGAGCAAGTCAGAAGATGATGCCTCCTCCTTGCACAGGGGGATTTCAGGTAGCCGGGATGACTCCCGGCACTTTATTTATCTATTTCCGTCCGGATCCTTTTTATCTGATACCAATACATGCCTCCCAGCCTTGGCTGATGGTCCGGGTGAGGGTAATTTAGCACCCCTGGTGCTCAGGAGCAATGCTCCACCGTGAGACCCTATCTAAGAGGGTAGGCGGCTACACCGGGATTGGTGACCCCGGTTTGGGATGCCCTGTCCCTTAGTTTTAACGTTGGAATGGCCCTCCTAGGATCCCTTTTCCACCGTGGGGATGGGGGGTTGTGGGTCTCCTCTTTAATATTCTTTCCTCCCCCCATCTTGCTCTTAACGTTTTTCTGTCTTTTAACACAGTTTTTGGTGTGCTTGTTTCTTTAACTGTACTTAGTGTCAGCGCAGCGGCCGCTATGTCTGTGCGGTGCTGGGCTTTTCTGAGAGTCATTAGAATCTGGGGCAGAGGAGAAGCTGTAATGGCGGAGGTATTTTACCTCACGCACTGTAGTGGGGGGGGGGCGGGGCCGGACCTTCGGCGCGGGGCCGGCGCCCTCCCCTCCTTGTATTGGGTGCCAGCGTAGTTTGGAGCGCAGGTGCCACATTCACTTTGTTTTTTTTAATGTGCCAAGCGCAGCGGCCGCATATTCGCCGCGGCGCCGGCCTTTTGGCGCCTTTTTTCTCTGAGGGGAATCTTCCCTCATGATTATCCTCTTGGGGGCGGGGCCGCTGCGGAGCTAATGCTTGGCATAGGAGGGGGCGGAGCTTGGCGTATCACGCGTCCCGCGTTGACCACACCCCCTTTTCACTCTTGTAGTCAGAAAGTCTCCTCTTCACACAGTCTGGATGCCATTACACGATCCTTGCGGTACTGTAAGTGGCCTGTGGCCCCCCTCTTCCCCATCTTTATTTGTATGCATGTTCTTTTATTTCTTATCGCCTGTAATCCTCATAAGTTCGTTCTGTGTCTTGCAGGCGGAACCACAGTGGCAATTAGGGGGTTCTTTCCCGGTCCTAGAGTCCCTGGGTTATTATTTCAAAAAGCTTTCAAATCCTCCCACTGGGACATTAAAAGGGAATCCCGGGTTGCTTACTAGCGTAATTCCCTCGGTCATAGCGACGTACTACAAGTTCACCTTATGGAGGCATCCCAGGATTCCGGGCTCCCCTCGGGACATTCCCGGAAGTGCATGGGTTGTGGGGTATCCCTAACAGGGGATGATGTATTTCTTTGTATACCATGTGCACAGCAGACTATTACACGGCAGTCTGGACCCCAGGCATCTGGGTTAGCACCGCCGGCTTCATCCCCTCCCCCTCTCACCTTGACCAGTGCCCCGTGTGACGTTGTCATGGGTGGGGAGTCGCTATCTGAAGTGTGTGCCAGATTGGCCAATATTGAAAAATTCATTTCTACCGCGGTCGCCAAATTGGCACCGGCTAAGAGAAAGGATTTATCACCGGTCATCCCGGCATTTGAATTTGATGATTATGTGGATTGTCTGGATTGGTCAGATTACTCCCCACTGGAGGAAGGGGAGTTATTTGAGGAATCTGATAACTCAGATGATCAGCAATTTGTTGGCGCTGATTCTGGGCGGGGGTCAGGGAGTTCTTCGGATACTCCTAATGTCCTGGTTCAGTTGTTTGAGGTTCTGGCTATTTCCCCTCCAGAGGTTACTCCTCATCAACGGGAGTTTTAGGAGGAATCCAAGCCGCGATTGGAATTCCTAACCAAAAGCATTTTGATAAGATTGTTTCTAAGGAATGGGAGTGGCCTGCTTGGCTCCTGGGCATTCCTCAGAGTTGCGTTTAAAGATGTCCTTTCCCTTTGGATACGGTTTAGCGCTGGGCGTCCCTCCCTCGAGGTTGACGCACCAATTCTAGGGGTATCCAATTCAGCTGTTTTGAATAACCCTGATGGCTCCTCTCTTTTCAGATGGCGAGGATAAACGCGTTGGCCAGATGGCTTGTCATGGTTTTGCTAGCGTTGGGTCAGCCATGCGGCCCGTTTGCGCTTCGGCGCTGATGGTGGTGGCCGCCAGGTCCGTGGTCAGGGACCTGTTGACGTCTGCCGGGCTTCGTCCTGGTAGTGACGAGTTCCTTGGCCTTAAACGGTGTGAGTTGTTTTTGTCTTTTGTATTAGCCGCCTTGGATGACACTTTGATGATGCGTGGTAGGACGTGGGCTCTGCTGGTGACTATTCGGCGGTCGGTGTGGTTGCGCCTGTGGGCGGCCGATTTTATGTCCAAAAAGTCGCTGACGGCTCTACCTTTTGTTGGATTGCGGCTCTTTGTAGAGAAATTGGATTCTGTCACCAAGGGTGGTAGGTTACCTCAACGCAAGAAACAACGCCGTCCCTTTCGGGGGGCGCCTTCCTTTACCCCCTCCTTTCGTGGGGCCAGATCTGGCAGGGGATTTGCCTTCCCCTCTTCCAGAGGAGATTCCGGGTAAAGGGGCAGAGGATGTGCCCGTCCAGGTTACAGTTGGGGCTCTAAGCCCAAACCTGCTGCTGAGCCAGTTCAGCAATGAGGGGGCGCCCTCACCCATGCGGGTGGGGGGACGGCTGCGACACTTCTCCCAGGTCTGGGATCAGGAGGTCTCGGACAGATGAATCCAGGAAGTGGTGCCTTCCGGTTACAAGCTGGAGTTCGAGCTCCGCCCCCCTTCCAGATTTTTTTCAGGTCTCGGGTGCCTTCGGAACCTTTGGCCGCGCAGGGGCTCCTAGTGGCAGTAGAGAGTCTTCTGGACATGGCTGTCATTTGCCCAGTGCCCTTTTCAGACCAGGGCAGGGGTTTTTTATTCCAATCTGTTCACGGTACCCAAGAAGGACGTATCGGTCCGACCCATCTTGGATCTGAAGTTTCTCAACAGGTTTATCCGGCCGCGGAAGTTCCGCATGGAAACGCTGCGTTCGGCTATCCACTCTCTTCGTCAGGGAGACTTTCTGACGTCCATAGACATCAAGGATGCTTATCTACACGTTCCGATTTTTCCAGCACACCAGAGGTTTCTCAGGTTCGTGGTGGAGGATCGGCATTTTCAGTTTGTGGCACTCCCTTTCGGTCTCACCTCAGCTCCTTGGGTGTTCACCAAGGTGCTGGCGGGGGTGTTGGCTCTACTCAGGGTTCAGGGTATCCGCTTTGTGCCCTATTTGGACGATCGTCTGATTATGGCTTCTTCCTTCAACCAAGCGGTGTTGGACACCAGAACGGTGGTATCCACTCTGGAGAGGTTCGGTTGGGTGATCAACTACCCCAAGTCCTCTCTTTCTCCGTCCAAGGTTGTGACCTTTCTGGGAATGTCTTGGGACACTTCGCAGGCCAGGGGTTTTCTGCCCCAGGCCAAGATTCTTTTGATTCAGGAGTTGGTTCGCCTTCTCGTGTCGGCCCCTCGTCCGGCCATCCGGCTAGGGATGAGGCTGGTGGGGTTGATGGTGGCCTCTTTCGAGGCAGTTCCTTTTGCGCAGTTTCACACAAGGACGCTCCAGCTTCATCTGTTGAAGGTTTGGGACAAGTCTCCGCTATTGTTGGATCAGTCCTTCCAGGTGACCCCCCCGAGTCCGTCAATTCCTGCAATGGTGGCTGGGGTCTGCCAATCTGTTGAAGGGTAGATCTTTTCTGGCGCCGTGTTGGGAGACGGTCACCACGGATGCCTGTCTGTCAGGCTGGGGGTGTGTTTGGAAGGATCTTCAGTTTCAGGGTATGTGGGGCCCGCGAGCCCTTCAAGGTTCTGGAATTAAGAGCCGTCAGGTTGGTTCTGTTTCGCTTGACTCATCAGTTGCAGGGCCTGCCAGTTCAGGTTCGGTCGGTCAACCGGACGGCGGTTGCTTACATCATCACCATGGAGGGACTCGCAGCAGGAGTGCCCTCAGGGAAGTATCTTTGATTCTGGATTGGGCGGAGACCCACGTCCCGTGTTTCTCAGCGGTCTACATTCCGGGAGTAGAGAACACGGAGGCGGACCTTCTGAGCAGGTCCTCCTCTCGTCAGGGGGAGTGGTCTCTCAGTCCCCAGGTGCTTCGTTCATTTTGCCTCAGGTGGGGGTTCCCGGAGGTGGACCTCTTTGCCTCTCGTTACAATCACAAACTTCCGGTATTTGTGTCTCTCTCGCAGGTTCCACTGGCTCTGGCAGTGGATGTCATGTCTCTGAATTGGAGGGTTCTGGGGTTTCTTTACCTGTTCCCTCCGTTTCCAATGGTAGCCAGAGTGGTGCGCAAGCTGGCCCTGGAGGGAGCGTCGGCGATTCTGGTGGCTCCAAGGTGGCCAAGGCAGGTTTGGTTCGCAGACCTGGTAAGACTGGCAGGGGATCAGTTCGTTCTGCCTCTACTGCCGGACCTGCTTACCCAGGGTCGGCTATGCTATCCCAATTTACCATCGCTGGCTTTGACGGCATGGCTGCTGAAACCGCCATCTTGAAGGAAGAAGGTCTTTCTGACGCGGTGATTCAGACTCTTATTAGCGCCAGGAAGCGGTCTTCCTCTACTATTTACTATAGGACCTGGAGGTCCTATATTGACTGGTGTGAAGGTAGGTCGTTTCCTTGTCGGGAGTTTTCCATTTCCAGAATCCTGGAGTTTCTTCAACATGGTCTGGATCTGGGGCTCCAACTTAGTACCTTGAAGGGGCAGGTTTCTGCCCTGGTGGTGTTCTTCCAAGGGTCCTTTGCACTTCATCCCTTGGTCAAGACCTTTTTTTTTTCCAAGGAGTTACGCATGTACGGCCTCCTAGGAAGCCCTTTGTTCCAGTTTGGGATTTGAACCTGGTTCCTTCTGCTCTTCAGGGTCCTCCGTTTGAGCCCTTGAATGAGGTTGCTTTGCCTTCACTTACTCAAAAGGTGGCCTTTTTGGTGGCTATCACTTCGGTTAGGCATGTTTCTGAGTTGGCAGCTTTGTCCATTATAGATCCGTACTTCGACAGGCATCAGGACAAGGTTGTTTTTCGTTTCAAGCTGGATTTTCTTCCTAAGGTGGTCTCTGCCTTTCATCTGATTCAGGACATTGTTCTGCCTTCTCTATGTCCTAATCCCAGCAACGACAAGGAAAGGGCGCTGCATTCCTTGGATGTAGTTCGTGTTGTGAAATATTATCTGGTGGTTACGTCTTCCTTTCGTAAGACTGATGCCTTTTTTTGTGGTGCCCTTTGGGCCTAGGAAAGGTTTGGCTCCTGCCAAATCTTCCTTTAGTAAATGGATTCGTCAGGCCATCATTGGGGCCTATTCTGCCAAGGGGAGGAGTCCCCCTTTTCGTGTTACTGCTCATTCTACTCGTGCGGTTGGGGCGTCCTGGGCTTTTCAGCTCCAGGCCTCTGTTGAGCAAGTTTGTAAGGCCGCTACTTGGTCCTCTGTTCACACTTTTTCCAAGTTTTACTAGGTTGATGTTCGGGCCTCAGCGGATGCTGTTTTTGGCCGCAAAGTTCTGCAAGCTGTTGTGGTTTAAGTTGTGCCTTGTTTTGGATCCCCGCCCTTTTATGGACACTGCTATTGGATGTCCCACATGTTATGGATATCTTGAAGCGGGGTGTGTGACATACTTAGAATAATACCATTTTGTGAAATACTCACCTGTAAAATGGGTATTATAAGTATGTCACACACCCCGCTTCACCCGCCCTTTTTGTATTCTGGTTCCTCTATATTGTGAACTTTGCGTTGCTTTGGTTTATATTTGCCTCTTCCTGGTCCCTTACCTTACTGCTTCTATATACTGGGTAATGAGTGGGAGGTCCCAGGTATTTATGGATCAGGGAGGGGCTTTCTTTTTGCTATCATCTCTGCAGAACGCCCTCTTCAGGTCGGTAATACCCACATGTTATGGATATCTTGAAGCGGGGTGTGTGACATACTTAATACTCACCTGTAAAATGGGTATTATAAGTATGTCACACACCCCGCTTCACCCGCCCTTTTTGTATTCTGGTTCCTCTATATTGTGAACTTTGCGTTGCTTTGGTTTATATTTGCCTCTTCCTGGTCCCTTACCTTACTGCTTCTATATACTGGGTAATGAGTGGGAGGTCCCAGGTATTTATGGATCAGGGAGGGGCTTTCTTTTTGCTATCATCTCTGCAGAACGCCCTCTTCAGGTCGGTAATACCCACATGTTATGGATATCTTGAAGCGGGGTGTGTGACATACTTAATACTCACCTGTAAAATGGGTATTATAAGTATGTCACACACCCCGCTTCACCCGCCCTTTTTGTATTCTGGTTCCTCTATATTGTGAACTTTGCGTTGCTTTGGTTTATATTTGCCTCTTCCTGGTCCCTTACCTTACTGCTTCTATATACTGGGTAATGAGTGGGAGGTCCCAGGTATTTATGGATCAGGGAGGGGCTTTCTTTTTGCTATCATCTCTGCAGAACGCCCTCTTCAGGTCGGTAATACCCACATGTTATGGATATCTTGAAGCGGGGTGTGTGACATACTTATAATACCCATTTTACAGGTGAGTATTTCACAAAATGGTATTATCCTCCGCCAGATGGCGCTGCACTGCAGAGACATGTAAAACAGGCTCCTCCCGGCCCCTCAAATACCCAGGGATCTCCCACAAATCCCCAGCATTGAAAAGCAGTGAACGAGAAGCCGGAAGAATTTAACCACCCAAACTGGTAACTATAACAACGATAAACAATCACCATACAGGGGATCCAGAATAATGCAAAACTAAGGGTGGGTGGAGCAGGACGTACTGTATACTTATAATACCAATTCTACAGGTGAGTATTTCACAGAATTGTATTATTCTTAGTATACAGTACGTCCTGCTCCAGATAGATTACTTACACTTGGGACATCCAATAGCAGTGTCCATAAAGTAGGGTGGGATCATCAACAAAAAAGGTAACAGCAGACAGCTTAAACCACTGCCGCCTGCACAACCTTTCGGCCAAAAACAGCATGAGCTGAGGCCCTAACATCAACCTTGTAAAACTTTGAAAAGGTATGAACAGAAGACCAAGTAGCGGCCTTGCAAACTTGTTCAACAGAAGCCTGGTGCTGGAAGGCCCAAGAGACACCAATAGCACGAGTAGAATGAGCAGTAAGGCGAAAAGGAAGACTCTTCCCCTTAGCAGAATAGCCTGAATCACGGCCTGACGGATCCATTTGCTAACAGTAGACTTGGCAGGAGCCAAACCCTTCCTGGGCCCAGAAGGGACCACAAAAAGAGCATCAGTTTTCCTGAAGGACGCAGTGACCACCAGGTAATACTTCAAACACCTGACCACATCCAAAGAATGCAAAACCCTCTCCTTAGCGTAGCTAGGATTAGGGCACAAAGAAGGAATATCTTGATTCAAATGAAAGGCAGACACTACCTCAGGTAGAAAATCTGGCTTAAAGCGGAACACCACCTTGTCCTGGTGTCTTCCCAAAGTATGGGGGCTGAATAGAAAGAGCCGCCAACTTAAGACACGCCTGACTGAAGTAACGGCTACCCGAGAGACAACCTTGAGGGTAAGAACAGCCAGAGCAGCATCCTGCATAGGTTCAAAGGAAGCACCCTGCAAGGCAGACAAAACCAAGTTCAAATCCCAAACAGGGACCACAGGTTTACGTGGGGAACGCACATGAGTGACCCCCTGGAAAAAAAGGTCTTAATCAAAGAATGCTGAGCAAAAGACTTCTGAAAGAAGACAGACAGGGCAGAAACCTTACCCTTCAGAGTACTGAGTTGGAGTCCCGACACCAACCCATGCTGAAAGAACTCCAGAACCCTGGGGACTGAAAACACCCGACAGGGAAGAGACCTAGACTCACACCAGTCAAAGTAGGTACGCCATACCCTGTCATAGATGGAAGAAGTTTTCTTCCTAGCCTTCACCATGGTATCAACCACCGAGGCGGACAAGCCTTTTTCCATCAAAATGGAGGTTTCAGCAGCCAGGCCGTCAAGCCAGAGTTTATAAATTGGGATGGCGTATGGGGCCCTGAGTGAGCAGATCTGGCACCCCTGGCAGAACGTGCTGGGCTACTGCCATCTGCACCACGTCTGCGAACACACTCTTCTCGGCCGCCTGGGGCCACCAGAATTGCTGGCACCCCCTCCAGAGCAATCTTGCGCAGAACCCTGCACAGCAGGGGGAATGGAGAAAAGACATACAGGAACTGAATGACCTGCCATAACAGTGCTAAAGCATCCGTGGTCAAGGCCAGAGGATCCTGGGGCAGGGGGACAAAGGCCGGGAGCTTGTGATTGTGACGGGACGCAAACAGATCCACATCTGGTTGGGCCCAACGGTGGCACAGAGATTGGAACACCCTGTTGCAGAGGGACCATTCTCCCTGGCGAGAGGTCCCCCTGCTCAGAGGGTCTGCCAGCAGATTTTTCACCCCCGGAATGTACACCGCTGATATGCAGGGAACATTGGCCTCCACCCAGGTCAGAATCAGAGACACTTCCTGGAGGGCCCTCTTGCTCCGGGTCCCTCCCTGATGATTGATGTAGGCAACTGCTGCCTGGTTGTCCAAGCGCCTCTGAAACATGCAGGCCCTGAATATGAGTAGTCAAGCGAGCCAAAACTAACCTGATCGCTCGCAGCTCCAAGATATTGATAAATGTGTGGGCCTCCTGAGAGCCCCACCTCCCAGGAAGGGGCAAGAAAGGATCTGCCCACCAACAGGTTCCTTGAGTCCATCCACCACAAGAGGAACCTCCTGACCAGGGAGGAGAGCACACAGACCCTGTCCAGGGACGCTGGGTCCTTGTCCCATATAGACAATAGGTGAAGTTGCAGAGGCCTCCAGCGGAACTGAGCCTAAGGGACCGCTGTGAAGTACGCCACCATCAGGCCCACCAGCCGCATCCCCTGCCTGATGGAGGGATGGGGACAAGCTAGGAGGGATTGAGCCTGTGCAATCAGATTGTCCACCTTCTGCTGAGGCAGGAAGATCCTTACCTGAACTGTATCCAGATTCATTCCTAGGAATGGAGTTACCCAGGAAGGGGACAGTGAGGACTTGGGGTGGTTGATCACCCATCCAAATGACTCCAGAATGGGCACCACCAGCTGAGTATCCAACTCTGCCTGATGTAGAGACTGGGAAGTGATGAGGATGTCGTCCAGATAGGGAAACACGCTGACACCCTGACGTCTGAGTAGAGCCATCACGCCAGCCAGCACCTTGGTGAACACCCTGGGAGCTGAAGTGAGGCCGAAGGGGAAGGCCACAAATTGGTAATGCTGATCCATCAGAGCGAACCTGAGGAACTTTGATGACCTGGGAACACAGGACATAAAGGTAAGCATCTTTGATGTCCACAGAAGTCATGAAATCCCTTTGGCGCAGGGAACTGATGGCAGAGCACAGGGTCTCCATGCGAAAGCGCCTGCCCCTGACAAAACTTTTTGAGAATCTTCAAGTCCAGGATGGGCCGACAGAACCATCCTTTTTGGGTACTGTGAAAAGGTTGGATTAAAAGCCCTTGCCTTTTTCTCTTAAAGGCACCTGGCAGATGACCCCCAGCTCCAGGAGGGCTTGCACTGCATGCACTAGCTGCTGAGTTGACACAGAGTCCTGAGGAAAGCAGCAAACTCCAACTTGTAACCGGAGGACACTACCTCCTGAATCCACCGGTCTGAGACATGAAGCCTCCAGACGTGAGCGAAGTGCTGCAGCCGTCCCCCCACCCGGATGGGCGAGGGCGCCCCATCATGCCTGAGGGGGCTTGGGAGAGGATTTAGCTTTGGGACCCCAGGAGGAGCCAGGACGACCACGTCCTCTGCCTCTACCCCAGCAAACTCTCCGGGCCCCAGGGGAAGATACCCCCCTTCCCTGTCCTGCACCACGGTAAGGGAAGGAGAAGGGACCCTGACCCCGAAAGGGCCGAGACTGCCGTCTGCGCTGGGGTAACTTACCTCCCTTAGCAAAAAGGTCCAGGCGGTCCCCAAACAGGCGTAGCCCCTTAAATGGAAGCCCAGTGAGGGCCTTCTTTGCAGCACTGTCAGCAGCCCACTGGCGCAGCCAAACCGAGTGGCGTATAGCCACCACAAGGGCAGAAGTTCTGGCACACATTCTGATGGTGTCATCCAATGCTGCAAGGACAAAATTTATAAAAGCAGCACAACTGGAGAGTGCATTAAACAGCTCACAAGGGAAATCATCAGGGGCAGTATGAATCATATTTCTGATAAGGGTTCTAGTGGCCGCAGCAGTAATAACAGAGGCACAGACCGGGCGCAGCGCCGTCCCCACACATGTGAAGGCGTGTGAGGCCAGCTGGTCAATGCGTCGGTCCTCAGCATCCCGCAGGGGAATGCATGACAGAGGTGTTAGACAGCCCTAGGATCTGGGCCATCACCTCGGGGGGAGATGACCAACATTTAACCACCTCAGCAGTAAAGGGATACTTCCTATCCCAACTCTTTGGAACCCCGGGAGGTTTACAGGGGTGCTCCCATTCCTTGAGCACAAGGTTATGGAAATGTGCCTGCCCTGGAAATTCCAAATGCGATTTTGCTGTATGGAAAGGCTCCCCTCTTTGCCTGGGAGCCTCAACAGGAAGAGAGATAGACAGAACCTCAAAGATCTGGGTCAATAATCTGTCAGTGTCATCTGGGGGTCAGAGCCAGAATCGTCATGACCCCTTGGTCCCTTATCAGATGAACCTGAGTCAGAAAGGAGCTCCCCTTCATCAGACGGGGTGTAGCCACACAGAGCCATAAACTCCTCAGCTTCCATAGGGAAAACAGTAACATTAGGCGTCAAGCGACGCTTCTTCCCAGGGCCCTTACGCGCTAAGGACCTCGCAATAATCTGTTCAGCAGTAGCCAGTGTAGAAGACACCGCAGGCTGAGAATCCCCACTAGTATGCAACTCAACAACAGGAGTGAGATTTAAGCTTGGGGGAGCAGGTGAAGTGAAACGAGGTGCAGCCACTGGTAGGCCAGATTGCAATGCAAGCACCTGCTCAGCACAGGGTACACAGACCCGTGCCTTGTCAGCGTCAACGAGGCTGCCCACACGCTACACACAGCCGGGCTTGTCCCAAGGGGACCCCGGTAACATTATCCTGGGATGCCTCCATATGGTGATTATTAGGCACAATATGCCAGTAGGGATTTACGCTGTAAGCAACCCTGGAAGCCCCAATGACCCGCTAGGGAAGTGGTAGTAATTTTACAAGGCCCTTATCAATTACATCGGGCCGGGAGAAGCCAATGGATTCACCCGTCTGAAAGACACAATGGAAAGAGGAGTTGTCAGAACCAAACACACTAACAAGAGTATAGAGCCGCCCGCGAGGGCACGTACGGAATGCGATAAGTAGAACCGCCACACGTGCGTGCGCGATCTGACATAAAATGGCACCGCAATCACCTCGAAGGGCGGGCCAGAGCGAGCCATGACGCATAGCGCGCCGAGCCAGGCCCCGCCCCATGAAGCCCACAGACAGGCAGCCAATGAGAAAGCATAAGCATCTGAGGTAACGCTGCCGCCCGGTGCAGAGCATCCAAACGAAGAAAAAGACGCGCGTGGCAGCATTTGCCATAGTAAAAAAAGACAAGTCAGCGCGGCTGACACCACATATAATGGTACAGGAAAAATGACAAAACACCGTAAGCACGAAACACAATACACGCTATCACACACACCCCCCCACCTTTTCCCTCGAAGGCTACCGGGAGAATGAGGGAGGATGGCGGCCCTCTGTACAGGACCCACCGCTACACGAGGCATGGGCAATAATGCGGGAGGGGCATCCCATAAAGGCTCACCATCAGCCTATACCGCCTACCCTTTGGTGGGGGACTGCGACGGAGCAGCGCTCCTTAAGCATGCATGGTGCTGCCTACCTTCACCCGACCAGCGCAGCCCAGGCTGGGAGGCAAATCACACGAGGAACGGGTAGGAATAGTCCAACAGGGCCGCAGGCTAATAGCCCCGCTCACCTGCGAGAGAGTGATACTTCATGTCTTTGCAGTAAGCACTGCAGAGAAATCTGGGGATTTGTGGGAGGTCCCGGGTATTTGAGGGGCCGGGAGGAGCCTGTTTTACATGTTTCTGCAGTGCAGCGCCATCTGGTGGAGGATAGTGTAAGTAATCTATCTGGAGCAGGACGTACTGTATACTAAGAATATAAGCTCTAGAACCTATTTTTTAAGGAAAAAACCTTTTTGGGGAAACCCGGTACATGTTCCTGTAATATATATGTGTGTATGTATATGGGGTGTATGTGTGACTGTAAATCCCATCACAAAAAGAAAGACCATTATAAAAAAGAAACATTTATTAAACCTTTTTCACAGTGAGCTAGTTTTGGTTTTACAACATACAGTATAATTTCCGTCCATGACGACAAAGCATGTGGCGAAGTACAAAACAAGCATTTGTGCTGTATTACAGGCTGCGCTGCATGCGGCACTTTCTACAATTCACATACAACATCCAGTAAAGAGCGACCATAAATCATTTACGATAAAGGTACATTTTATCCCAAGAAAAAAAAAACTCGGCCCGTCTCTCCATTACTTTAAGGGCACCTCCACACTTGGCTTTTTTGTGTCTGCAGTGTCCCTCACAGCGCAGGAAAAGTGCAATACATGCGCATTTCCTGTGTTCTATGGGCTGCATTGGGAGCCAGTCGCTTCATGCAGAGTTTCCTGAAATGCAGCGCATAGATGACAAGCCCATTAATTTGAATGGGAACAATTATGTTTTCATTTGTGTTACGACGACGAGTAATCAGCTCCTAATTGCAACACAAGTAGCAAACAATGGGGTCGATTCGGAGCCAGGTGAGAATTCTCACTCCTTGAATTTAGGAGAGAAAACGGTCATTCAGTTTCATTGGGGTCTATTCAGAGCCAGGTGAGAATTCTCACTCCTTGTATTTAGGAGAGAACACTGTCATTCACTTTCATTGTCTACCTTGGGACTGATCTAGAGCCCGATGATAAATTACACCCGGTAGCCAATGAAAGTCCATGGCACTTTTCTCTCCTGAATCAGCCCCAAGGTAGACATTGAAAGTGATTGACAGTTTTCTCTCCTAAAAAAAGAAGCGAGTTTTCTCACCTGGCTCAGAATCAGCCCGAAGGTACACAATAAAAGTCAGTTTTCTCTACCTTGGGGCTGATTCAGAGTCAGGTGAAAATTTACACCCGGTAGACAATGAAAGTCAATAGCAGTTTTCTCTCTTTAAAAAAAAAAAAGAGAATTCTCACTTGGCTCTGAATCGACCCCAAGGCGTCAAAGTGGCGTAAGCCAGGTAAATAATAGAAATCAATTTTACTTGGTATTCAGAAGTAAAGGATTAGTCATGAGCGCGCCCTCCCATCACACCCTCCCAGCACCTTGGGGGCACTATTCACGTGCCTTCAGCCATCATCCCTGCTGCCACCTGTATGGAAGCCATGGATGGTTCGCTGTTAAAGTGGACCAAAGCCCAGGATTTTGACTATCCTGGGTTTTGGTCCTTTCCCCCCGCTGTGTGAAATCCCACAGATCACCTCTTCCCAGTCCTAGGGTGCAGCACGCATGGAGTGCTGACGTCACGCCATCTAAGACGGCGTCTAAGGCCGGCGGCTCCGAGCGCTCTGGTGGCCGCATCCTCCACTTCCCTCTAACAGGGAGCGTGCCTGCACCGGCCATTCACAAATGCCTGGTGTGGGCATGCGCCCTGCTAGAGGGATAGCGGGATGCGGCCTCTGCTCTTAGACATGCCGTGAGACCAGGAAACGAGGTACGTGTATGGGGCGACCTGGCGGCTTTCACACAGCGGGGCATCCTGGTTTTGGATGCCCCGGGCCGTTCGAGCTGGGTTTTGGTCCGCTGTTAAAGATGGGCTTCACACCTTTACTTCTGCATATCAAAGCACTATTTTATTTTTAATGCAGGACTTCTAGGAGGTTGAGGGCCAAGGTTTTGTTCGTGGACCTATACCTTCCATCCCCCAACTATTTACACATAACCCGTTCCAGGGCACGCTGGAATGATACATGTGCAGGTTGCCCTAGAAACAAGAAAAAAGGTCTTCCCATAATAAAGGTAGGCACGTGACTTTGGGAAGTAAACTCCAGGTCATTTAGGGTTGGGAGAGAGCAGTGATTGTTTCCCCCCGGGACAGTAAAGTCCAGGTCATTTCGGGTTGGGAAAGTTTCTCTCCGCAACCGATGGCCAAAGCTTTGCACCCATGGGTGTCAGCACAGGCAATAAACATAGACGCACAGCCATTGCAAACGCCCATGTTTACGGCACATTAACAACAAAAACAGACCACAGCCAAAAAGGACTTTTGTTCCGCTTGGTCCCGGTGGGAAAGAGCAATACGGATTCAGGATGCTGTGCAGCCACACTCGTCTCCTTTCATGTCCTCTGGAACCCTGTGACTGCCAGCAGCTAATCAGGTTTAGACAGATGTGCAAGCTCCCAATGAACCTGATTAGCCGCTGGCAGAGACGTGGGGTGCAAAAACCAATGACGGAACATGGAATTGTGGGTAAATCTGTCCGGTATCAGGCTTGGATACGTATGGAGCGAGTTCGTACGGCTTGCGCAGACGTACGGAGCAAGTTCGTACGGCTTGCGCAGACGTACGGAGCAAGTTCGTACGGCTTGCGCAGACGTACGGAGCAAGTTCGTACGGCTTGCGCAGACGTACGGAGCAAGTTCGTACGGCTTGCGCAGACGTACGGAGCAAGTTCGTACGGCTTGCGCAGACGTACGGAGCAAGTTCGTACGGCTTGCGCAGACGTACGGAGCAAGTTCGTACGGCTTGCGCAGACGTACGGAGCAAGTTCGTACGGCTTGCGCAGACGTACGGAGCAAGTTCGTACGGCTTGCGCAGACGTACGGAGCAAGTTCGTACGGCTTGCGCAGACGTACGGAGCAAGTTCGTACGGCTTGCGCAGACGTACGGAGCAAGTTCGTACGGCTTGCGCAGACGTACGGAGCAAGTTCGTACGGCTTGCGCAGACGTACGGAGCAAGTTCGTACGGCTTGCGCAGACGTACGGAGCAAGTTCGTACGGCTTGCGCAGACGTACGGAGCAAGTTCGTACGGCTTGCGCAGACGTACGGAGCAAGTTCGTACGGCTTGCGCAGACGTACGGAGCAAGTTCGTACGGCTTGCGCAGACGTACGGAGCAAGTTCGTACGGCTTGCGCAGACGTACGGAGCAAGTTCGTACGGCTTGCGCAGACGTACGGAGCAAGTTCGTACGGCTTGCGCAGACGTACGGAGCAAGTTCGTACGGCTTGCACAGACGTACGGAGCAAGTTCGTACGGCTTGCACAGATGTACGGAGCAAGTTCGTACAGCTTGCACAGATGTACGGAGCAAGTTCGTACAGCTTGCACAGACGTATGGAGCAAGTTCGTACAGCTTGCACAGACGTATGGAGCAAGTTCGTACAGCTTGCACAGACGTATGGAGCAAGTTCGTACAGCTTGCACAGATATGGAGCGTGTCCGTACAGCTTGCACAGATATGGAGCGTGCCCGTACATCCGCCTAATGGACCAAACAGAGCAACAGTAGTTTTTGACTGTTGGGCCGTTTTAAAGGAAACTAGCTGGTCTGGCGACTGGGCTGTATGTGTTTTAACCCAAGACACTTCTCTGCCTCTCATTTGGTAAATCCGCTAGATTCTCCTACTGCAGGGTAAGCATATCACAAACTAACAGCCAGACAGATTGAGACTAACCAGTTTATCAGCTGAGCGGCAGAGAAATGTCGGTGATTGACATACAGCCTGTTGCCAGAGCGGCTGGCAAATGACAGTTGTCCTTTAGAGGAGCACCATCGTGAAATTGTGTAATATTAAAAATCCATATAAACACCTTGGCTAATGAGAGGAGGGGTCACTTATACATCCAAACTAAATAGAACTCCAACCAAGCTTGTGTTTTTCGTCTCCTGGTAGGAATAAAATTCAGGGATGACAGGTTTAGTCTATGAGGGGTGACGGAGTCTGTCACCCATGATTTCCTCTTTCTACCATTAAAATAAAAAGAACCAAACCTGGCTGGATATTTCCTGATACCGGGTGTATAAGTGACCCCTCCCACTCACCATCCAACATATTTATATGGATTATTATTATTGGGCCATTTTTCACGATAGTGCTCCTTTAAGTCTTTGGCTAATATTAGGCCTCTCCGAAAAAAACGACTATACATCCTCCCAAAACAGATTTACAATATAAACACAGACTAATCTAGCTTTTAAGCATATTGCTCTACATAGAATAGCTCGGCACTTTTCAATGGAATACATTTTACAAACCTCTAAGTGAGAAAACCCTGCAATGCTTCTGCTAAAGGTGACCCCATAGAAATCCACAGCCCACCCAGGAAGGAAAATCAGTTATTCTACTCAGCCACCCAGGAAGGAAATGTAGTCAGTTATTCTATTGCCTAGTAATTAACACACCAAACCAAACCAAAAAAAAAAAAAAAAAAAAAAAAAAAAAAAAAAAAAAGATCATGCACACATACAGTCTTTCCCCCGCAAAAAAAAAAAAAAAATCTTATACCTTCACACACCAACACCTCTTGTCCATTCACTCTATTGTCTGTAACCATTCATACAACTACCTGTTTATTGCCCCAGTAAACTGCCTACTTCCACCCCATTATTTTGCTTTGCTGTAAGAATTACAGCCACCCTTCCAAAACCTGCATGTGCAGAGCTCCTCCCTCTTGGGAAAAAAAATAAAAGCACTCAGAAAAGTTGGTTACAGAAAGTTTAGTGTCTAATCCTAAGAAAGTTACCACAGCAGATTTCACACTGATTTGAAACAACCTCTACAAACCAAGTGTTACATTCATTCTATTATGCACTCATACTATCACCACCAGCACCCACAAACCCTTCTATTTGTACTACATCATGCAGCGCACACCCTATACCCAACCAAAGGCCTCTACACATCCAACACACGCAAACCAACACATCAAGTCTTCAAAACACAATCCCGTAACCCAAAAATAACAAAAAAAGATAAACTATGATTTGAATGCAAAAAATAGTAAAGGGGATATAATGGGGGTGGTGTACGCAACAAAGTGCTGGCATACATAAAATCCAGGATACAGTATATGAAGAATACACAGGTGATTAGCGGTCATTTGTATATATATCACCTGTGGATTCTTCATATACTGTATCCTGGATTTTATGTATGCCAGCACTTTGTGTTGCGTACACCACCCCCCATTAAATTCCCTTTACTATTTTTTCCATTCAAATCATAGATGTTCCTCTTTTTTCATTATTTTTGGGTTACATAGTTGTTCCCTGTGTGGGCATATTTAGCTTGTTCTCAAAAAAAGAGCTGGTTGAAGCACACCCTCAGCATTTATATCAAAACACAAACCCCCCACCTTTATACCTGCTGACCACACACAGAATTAACACATCTAATTATATATATATATATATATATATATATATATATATATACACACACACACACTTGTAACTTGCATTAAGCATTCAGAGTTGAAAAGGGTGAAATAAAAACCCTAGCACAAAAGTATACTAAAACTAGCTCATGTAGAATAAAAAAGAAAATTCGAGTACAAACATGGTGTAGAAAGTTTACCAACAAGACCAGAAGCAGTGCAAAAATATACGACGGTAAATTTACACAGTAGAACCGGGGCCTCACAAAGAAAAAAAAAGGGAAGCCAACTTCCCCATCACTAGCTTGCTTAGTAACTGACGAAGACTATGTACAACTGCCGCCACGTTCCCCAGTTTTAGTAAATCAGTCCTGCATTGCTAATTATTGCAAAAAGCGCAATTCTTTATCTGTACAAAGGCTGTATGAAAAATAAACGGATTCCACATAAAAAAAAATTAAAACCACCCTTAACAGACAACTGCTTTGGGTTATATCGGAATATTGTTGCACTGTTCCCAATGTTTCTGCCCCAGCAGGTTATGTACGCCCTCGGTTTTCTACCCCAAAGTTTCGACCAGAAGCGGCTTATTACGTTTTGACATAAAATAGAGCTTTTGTATGCAACAGGAATTCACGACGACTTGTAAAAGATCCTTCTATTTGCCCACAAGAATATGTACAGAAATATCATCAGCATGAAGAAGGAAAAATATTGTACAAGGTTATAAACAATTTAGATTCACGACTAAAGCAGCAAATCGTTTCCCGGTCCCCTTTCCTATGCTTTGTTGTCCTAGAACACAGGCGGATGTTGTTCTGTTGTCTGGACAGATTCTGTCTGAGCAGATTAAGGGATTTCTCCGAAGTAAGAAGAATGGGAACATAATGTCGCAAACCGAAAGGTAAGAGCCAGATCCACTTTACTTTCAAGGCCAGGCTGATTGAATTTAAAATTCCCCTTGTTGTCTTTGTCATTTCAGTCTTCATAGACTATATGAAAAATAAAGCTGGAGGAGTGTGCAAAAGTACAACGAAATCACTTGATAAAGGCGATCTCTGGAATCTTGCCCTCAGCCTAAAAAAAATAGACAATTATTACAATCAGGCTGAATGTAAACTAGAAGAAGATAAAAAAAAAAAAAACACTTACCTTGAGCCTCATAAAAATTTCAACTGACCGCTCCCAGTCCCAGTTATTGTCCTGGAGACACCTGTAAGAGAAAGAGAACTAGTTACACATTTTACTGAGCAAAAAAGTACCTAAATCACAGCCTTAAAAAATATACAATTCTGTGATTACTCACCTGTAGAATTGGTATTATATGTATACAGCACGTCCTGTTCCAGAATATTCCTTACACATGATGGCGCTGGACTGCAGAAAATAGCTTGTGGCTCCTCCCGGCCCTATATAAGTCAAGGACCTCCCATAAATTCCCCAGTATTGACACGCAGTTAACAAGAAGTCAGGAGAACAATAACAACAGGAATTCAAAAATGAACATATGAACAATCACCATACAGAGGTAACTAGTAATGATAACAAGGGTGGGATGGAAAAGGACGTGCTGTATACGTAAGTATACAGCACGTCCTGTTCCAGAATATTCCTTACACATGGTACATCCAATAGAAGTGTCCGTAAGGTAGGGTGGGATCCCCAAAAATTAACAGCGGCCAGTTTAAACCACTGCCGCCTGCAGAACTTTGCGACCAAAAGCAGCATCAGCTAAGGCCCTAACATCAACCTTGTAAAACTTAGAAAAAGTATGAACAGAAGACCAGGTAGCGGCCTTGCAAACTTGTTCAACAGAAGCCTGGTGCTGAAAAGCCCAAGAGGCACCAATAGCACGAGTAGAATGAGCAGTAAGGCGGAAGGGAGGCTCCTTCCCCTTAGCAGAATAGGCCTGTACCACAACCTGACGGATCCACTTGCTGATAGTGGACTTAGCTGGAGCCAGACCCTTCTTGGGTCCAGACGGGAGCACAAAAAGAGCATCAGTCTTCCTGAAGGATTCAGTAGCCACCAAATAGAACTTCAGAGTCCTGACCACATCCAGAGAGTGTAACACCCGCTCCTGGTTACTAGGATTAGGGCATAGAGAAGGCAAAACAATGTCCTGATTGAGATGAAAAGCAGACACAACCTTAGGCAGAAAATCTGGCTTAAAACGAAACACCACCTTGTCCTGGCGTCTCTCAAAATAAGGGGGTTTGATGGAAAGCGTCGCCAACTCAGAAACACGCTTAACAGAAGTGATAGCCACCAAAAAGACTACCTTAAGAGTCAAAATGGACAAAGGGACCTCACGCAAAGGCTCAAAGGGAGACCTCTGTAAGGCAGATAAGACCAAGTTCAAATCCCAGACTGGTAACATAGGCTTACGTGGAGGACGCACGTGAGTAACCCCCTGGAAGAAGGTCTTGACCAGACGATGGTGAGCAAAGGATCTTTGGAAGAAAATGGCCAAAGCAGAAACAAGACCTTTGAGGGTACTAAGATGAAGACCCAAATCCAAACCATGTTGCAGGAATTCCATAATCCTAGGGATAGAAAACACCAGTCAGGGAAGCGACTTAGACTCACACCAGTCAATGTAAGCATGCCATACCCTATAGTAGATGGATGACGAGGACTGCTTCCTAGCCCGAATCATGGTATTAACAACAGAGGCAGGAAGCCCCTTTTCCATCAAGATGGAGGTTTAAGCAGCCAGGCCGTTAAAGCCAGCGTTTGTAAATTGGGATGGCGTAGCTGCCCCTGAGTGAGCAGGTCTGGATCCCTGGGCAGAGCATACTAATCTACTGCCAACTGCACGACGTCTGCGAACCACACCCTTCTTGGCCAACAGGGGGCCACCAGAATGGTTGGCACCCCTTCCTAAACAATCTTGCACAGCGCCCTGCCCAGCAGAGGAAAAGGAGGGAACACAGAGAAGCTGAAAGCTCTTCCAAGACATTGCTAGTGCATCCATGGCCAAGGCCAGAGGGTCCTGGGACAGAGACAAAGACTGGAAGCTTGTGATTGTGACGGGACGCAAACAGATCCACATCTGGCTGACCCCAGCGATGGCACAGGGAGCGAAACACCCTGCTGCTGAGGGACCATTCTCCCAGACGAGAAGTCCCCCTGCTGAGGGAGTCTGCCTCCAGATTCCCCACCCCCCGGGATGTACACAGCTGAGATGCAGGGAACATTCTCCTCCGCCCAAGACAGTATCAGGGACACTTCCTTGAGGGCCCTCTTGCTCTGGGTCCCTCCCTGATGATTGATGTAGGCAATCGCCGTCTGGTTGTCTGAGCGGACCTGAACCACCCGACCCCAAATGTGTGGAGTCAATTGGGCGAGAACCAACATTATCGTCCTCAATTCCAGAATGTTGATAGGGGTGTGGGCCTCCTGAGGGCCCCACTGACCCTGGAAATTCAGGGATTTCCAGAAGCCCCCCCAACCTGGCGTCTGTGGTGACTGTCTCCCAGCACGGGGCCAGAAAGGATCTGCCCACCAACAGGTTTCTTGAGTCCAGTCACCACGAGAGAGACCGTCTGGCCAGAGGGGACAGAACCAACACCTGATCCAGGTACTGAGGGTCCCGATCCCAAACTGACAAGAGGTGAAGTTGAAGAGGTCTCATGTGAAACTGGGCGTATGGAACCGCCTTGAAGCAAGACACCATCAGGCCCACCAGCTGCATCCCCTGCCGGATGGAGGGATGAGGGCAAGACATAAGGAGCCTGGCTTGGGCCTGAAGACTCTCCACCTTCTGCTGAGGGAGAAAAATCTTGACCTGAGATGTATCCAGAATCATGCCCAGAAAGGACCTCACCATTGACAGTGACAGGAAAGACTTGGGGTGGCTGATCACCCAGCCAAAGGAATCCAGTGTGGACACCACCAGCTGGGTATCCAGCTCGGCCTGCTGGAAGGACTGAGAAGTGATGAGAATGTCGTCTAAGTAAGGAAGGATGCAGATGCCCAGAGATCTCAGCAGAGCCAGTACGCCCGCAAGCACCTTGGTGAATACCCCGGGAGCCGAGGTGATACCGAAAGGCATAGCCACAAATTGATAGTGCTGATCCTCCAGAGCGAACCTGAGGAATCTCTGATGACCTGGAAAGATTGGTATATGAAGGTAAGCGTCCTTGATGTCTACAGAGGTCATGAAGTCGCCCGGGCGTAGTGAATTGACAGCTGAGTCTCCATGCGAAAGTGTTTGAATCTGACAAATTTGTTGAGGCACTTTAAATCCAGGATAGGTCTGATGGACCCGTCTTTTTTGGGAACAGTGAAAAGATTGGAATAGTAGCCTCTGCCCCTTTCCCTCAAAGGCACCTGGCAGATGACCCCCGACTCCAGAAGGTTTTGGACAGCAAGGCACAGACCCTGAGCTGGCAGGGGGTTTTGAGCCATCCGGGATGATCTTTGGGGGGGGGGGGGGGGGGCAGGCTTCAAACTATCTTGTAACCGGAGGACACTACCTCCTGAATCCACCGGTCTGAGACGTGAAGCCTCCAGACGTGAGCAAAGAGCCGGAGCCGTCCCCCCACCCGGATGGGTGAGGGTGCCCTTCATGCTTGGGTGAGGATTTTGGCTTGGAACCCCAGGAGAAGCCAGGACGGCCACGTCCTCTGCCCCTTCCCCAGTGATCTCCGCTGGCCCTAGTAAAGGAGACTCCTCTGCCAGTTCTGGAACCACGGAAGGATGGGAGAAAGGCACCCATCCCCTGAAAGGAACGGGACGGCCTCCTACCACCCCTGGCAAACAAATCCAAGCGTTCACCAAAAAGGCGCAGGCCCTTGAAAGGGAAACCAGTGAGAGCCTTCTTAGCAGCATTATCAGCTACCCACTGACGTAGCCAGACAGAGCGGCTATAAGAATATATGCAATAAATTCCTCACAAAGCAGGAGAGATCTATACTCTTCTCTACCCGCATCCTCAGATGCCCCGTCCAAGAGACACTTAAAGTGGACCAACACCCAGGATTTTCACTATCCTGGCTGTTGGTCCACTTCCGCGGGGCACCCCGAGGTCCGTCGACGGACAAGGTGAGAGCCGCTGCCTCTCACGCGTCCCTCTTACAGGGAGCGCGCCTGCATTGCCCATTCACAAATGGCCGGCGCAGGTGCGCGCCCTGCTAGAGGGATGTGCGAGAGGCGGCGGCGGCCCGCGCATGCGCCGTTGGAACGAGGAACAGATAGGATTGTGGGCATCCGATCGGGGTGTCGCGCAGGCAGGGAGCTGATCGGCCCGGGAATCTTACAGATTCCCGGACCGCTCAGCGGTGGGTGTTGGTCCACTTTAAGCACCCCTTTAATGGCAATAGCCGTGATAGCAGAGGCACAAACCAGCCGCAGCGCCGTCCCCACACAGGCAAAGGCGTGACAGGCCAGTTGGTCCAAGCCCCGGTCCTCCCCATCCCGCAGGGTAGTAGTATCAGGAGAGTGCATGACAGATGTATTGGACAACCCGAGAACGGGCACATCCACCTCGGGAGGACATGACCAACGCCTAACAACATTAGCAGGAAAGGGGTACCTCTTGTCCCAACTCTTGGGCACCCCTGGCAGCTTGCTAGGTCGTTCCCATCCCTTGAGCACTAGATTATTAAAGTGAGACTGCTCAGGGAACTCCCAGCGTGGCTTAACCATTTGAAAAAGCTCGCCCTGCTGCTGTGGAGCCACTGCAGGAGGGGAAAATACCATTTTGTGAAATACTCACCTGTAAAATGGGTATTGTAAGTATGTCACACACCCCGCTTCAAGATATCCATAACATGTGGGTAATACCGACCTGAAGAGGGCGTTCCTGCAGAGATGATAGCAAAAAGAAAGCCCCTCCCTGATCCACAAATACCTGGGACCTCCCACTCATTCCCCAGTATATAGAAGCAGTAAGGTAAGGGACCAGGAAGAGGCAAATATAAGTCATAACAACGCAAAGTTCACAATATAAAGGATCCAGAATACAAGAAGGGCGGGTGAAGCGGGGTGTGTGACATACTTACAATACCAAAACCAAAACAAGGCAACAATGCACAACTTAAACCACAACAGCTTGCAGAACTTTGCGGCCAAAAACAGCATCCGCTGAGGCCCGAACATCAACCTTGTAAAACTTGGAAAAAGTGTGAACAGAGGACCAAGTAGCGGCCTTACAAACTTGCTCAACAGAGGCCTGGTGCTGAAAAGCCCAGGACGCTCCAACCGCACGAGTAGAATGAGCAGTAACACGAAAAGGGGGACTCCTCCCCTTGGCAGAATAGGCCCCAATGATGGCCTGACGAATCCATTTACTAATGGAAGATTTGGCAGGAGCCAAACCTTTCCTAGGCCCAAAGGGCACCACAAAAAAAGCATCAGTCATACGAAAGGAAGACGTAACCACCAGATAATATTTCACAACACGAACTACATCCAAGGAATGCAGCGCCCTTTCCTTGTCGTTGCTAGGATTAGGACATAGAGAAGGCAGAACAATGTCCTTATTCAGATGAAAGGCAGAGACCACCTTAGGAAGAAAATCCGGCTTGAAACGAAAGACCACCTTGTCCTGATGCCTTTCGAAGTACGGAGCTTTAATGGACAAAGCTGCCAACTCAGAAACACGCCTAACAGAAGTGATAGGCACGGCACTCCAAAGCATAGATTTAAATGCTTGTATTCAATAATACTGATCAAAAGGTATCCAATCGCACATAAGGTATGACAAGAGAATAATCCAAATCATGGCCAGAAAAAAGCAACAGTCTCATAATCCAACGTTTCGGGGGTCGGGTGCCCCCTTTCTCAAGGAGGACTGTAAACCGGGACGTGCTGCATCCCCCATCAATAAATACACACAGCAGAGTGCAGAGTTCAAGAAATTCCCGCCTGACGTCAATGTGACGTCAGCGGGCGTTGTATGGTGCCCCATAATAAACAGTAATGCACATACAGTATTAAAAATAATAAAGATGGGGCTGTAACAACTTACCTGCATCCACCGGGCCTCCAGACTGCGGAGGACCCGTCACCGCCAGCCGCCGCTCGCCGCACTGGCGGGCAGCGGTTTCCTCGTCTGTCAGCGGGGACAGGGAGCTGGCAGCCGGGCTCCAAAATGCTGCCCGGTAACTGATGACGCGGCGGGGGCCGCGATCCGATTGGTTCGCGGCCCCAGTCTCTGCCATCAGCCCGTGAGACAGACAGCGTCTGTCAGGACACCGCAGCCCCTAGCCAGAGGCTGCAGCATGTAGGAGACGGCTGTCACGGGTACTGACAGCGTCCCTGGGTGGCGGTGAAAGACCAAAGGGGCTAGTTGGAGCAGGCACCATTTAAGGCATCAATTCATAATAGTTCACGTCAACTATATACATAAAGAAAAAGAAAAAGAGGGATTCAAGGAGTGCGGGCCCCAGAGGAAGTAGAGGGGGAAAAAAGGAATAAAGGAAAGTGCCAGCCAGGTGGAAAGATCATTGAGGACCGTGTGGGAAAAACGGGATGGGATCAGCATGGATAGGGGCCAAAGGTGGACCCCGGAGGGGGGTAAGTAAGGGATAATAGTTGGGGCAGGGGAATAAGAGGGAAAAGCAGCATATAGGGCAGAAATGGAGGGGAAGGAGAGGAACAAGGTCACAGGGAGGAACAAGGGGTGGGGGCATTAGCGTAATGAGGAAGGAGCTGCATTTCAGTGGCACGTAGCTACAGTCACTTCAACGTCTTGGTAGATAACAGGCGAATCCAAACGTGGTATTGAGTCCCCTCGGCTGAACCGTATCCAATTTGTGAATCCAGTAGGTCTCTCTCTGTAAAAGTTTAAGGTGTCGGTCCCCACCCCGGCGTGGTCTTTCCACATGCTCAATCACCATGCCACGGAGTTCATGAGTCGGGTGTTTATGTGTCACGAAGTGGACTGCCACGGGCTTATCATAGTCCAGGGATTCACCGTTATTGTGTTTATTAATACTAGTGCGCACATCGCTGCGGTGCTGCTGGAACCTCTTCTTAAAGGGGCCTATAGTCTTACCCACATATAACAGGCCACAGGGGCATTTCAGTAAGTATACACAAAAATCGGTGAGACACGAGAGTACACCACGGATCTTAAAGCGCTGTCCAGTGTGCGGGTGGGTGAATTCTGAGCCACGGATAAGAGAGTTACACACGTTGCAATTATTACACCTGAAACATCCAGTACGAGTTGAAAGCATAATGGGTTTCCTAGAATATTTTTCAAAGGGGTCGGCCGTAACCAAGGAGTCTCTTAAGTTCCTATTACGCTGATAGACCTTAAGAAACGGTTTCTTGATGACCGGACATACCGTGGCATCGGATGTCAGTATGCACGCATGTTTTTTAATAGTGTGCTCTATGGTAGGAGCAGCCTGGTTGAATGTTAGCATAAACGGGGTGCGTTCTTCTTGTTGCCTCCTCTCCTTCTTCTCACCTGCCCAAATTTCTTCGGCACGTTTACGGGCTTGGGTAAGTACAGATTCGGGGTACCCCCGAACGCGGAATTTGTCCATCATTAGTAATAATTGATCCATCCGGGTCACTGGATCAGAGTTGATTCTCAAGACCCTTAAGAATTGTGAGATAGGGAGGCTATTTACCAACGGTCTGGGGTGTGCACTGTCATATCTCAACAGTGTATTCCTGTCCGTGGGTTTGGTATAAAGGCCCGTTGTAATCTGTCCATCGGGCATCTTGTCGATAGCTACATGCTGCAGCCTCTGGCTAGGGGCTGCGGTGTCCTGACAGACGCTGTCTGTCTCACGGGCTGATGGCAGAGACTGGGGCCGCGAACCAATCGGATCGCGGCCCCCGCCGCGTCATCAGTTACCGGGCAGCATTTTGGAGCCCGGCTGCCAGACGAGGAAACCGCTGCCCGCCAGTGCGGCGAGCTGCGGCTGGCGGTGACGGGTCCTCCGCAGTCTGGAGGCCCGGTGGATGCAGGTAAGTTGTTACAGCCCCATCTTTATTATTTTTAATACTGTATGTGCATTACTGTTTATTATGGGCCACCATACAACGCCCGCTGACGTCACAGTGACGTCAGGCGGGAATTTCTTGAACTCGGGGCACCCGACCCCCGAAACGTTGGATTATGAGACTGTTGCTTTTTTCTGGCCATGATTTGGATTATTTTCTTGTCATACCTTATGTGCGATTGGATACCTTTTGATCAGTATTATTGAATACAAGCATTTAAATCTATGCTTTGGAGTGCCGTGCCTATTTACTCACTTGGATATATAGCGGCGCCACCGCGGCTCTGGCACCCACTAACTATGTGTCTGTAAGAGTGCACCAGCAACACTGGACTTTTGCATAACAGAAGTGATAGCCACCAAAAAGGCCACCTTTTGGGTAAGTGAAGACAAAGCAATCTCATTCAAGGGCTCAAACGGAGGACCCTGAAGAGCAGAAAGAACCAGGTTCAAATCCCAAACTGGAACAAAGGGCTTCCTAGGAGGCCGAACATGCGTAACCCCTTGGAAAAAAGTCTTGACCAAGGGATGAAGTGCAAAGGACCTTTGGAAGAACACCGCCAGGGCAGAAACCTGCCCCTTCAAGGTACTAAGTTGGAGCCCCAGATCCAGACCATGTTGAAGAAACTCCAGGATTCTGGAAATGGAAAACTCCCGACAAGGGAACGACCTACCTTCACACCAGTCAATATAGGACCTCCAGGTCCTATAGTAAATAGTAGAGGAAGACCGCTTCCTGGCGCTAATAAGAGTCTGAATCACCGCGTCAGAAAGACCTTCTTCCTTCAAGATGGCGGTTTCAGCAGCCACGCCGTCAAAGCCAGCGATGGTAAATTGGGATAGCATAGCCGACCCTGGGTGAGCAGGTCCGGCAGTAGAGGCAGAATGAACTGATCCCCTGCCAGTCTTACCAGGTCTGCGAACCAAACCTGCCTTGGCCACCTTGGAGCCACCAGAATCGCCGACGCTCCCTCCAGGGCCAGCTTGCGCACCACTCTGGCTACCATTGGAAACGGAGGGAACAGGTAAAGAAACCCCAGATCCCTCCAGTTCAGAGACATGGCATCCACCGCCAGAGCCAGAGGATCCTGCGAGAGGGACACAAAGACCGGGAGCTTGTGATTGTGACGAGAGGCAAAGAGGTCCACCGCTGGGAACCCCCACCTGAGACAGATCGAACGAAACACCTTGGGACTGAGAGACCACTCCCCCTGACGAGAGGAGGCCCTGCTCAGAGAGTCCGCCTCCGTGTTCTCCACTCCCGGAATGTAGACTGCTGAGATACACGGGACGTGGCTCTCCGCCCAGTCCAGAATCAAAGACACTTCCCTGAGGGCACTCCTGCTGCAAGTCCCCCCCTGGTGATTGATGTAAGCAACCGCCGTCCGGTTGTCCGACCTGACCTGAACAGGCAGGCCCCGCAACTGATGAGTCAAGCGAGACAGAACCAATCTGATGGCTCTCAACTCCAGAACATTGATGGGCTCGTGAGCCTCCTGCGGGCCCCACAGACCCTGAAACTGGAGGTCCTTCCAAACACCCCCCCAACCTGACAGACTGGCATCCGTGGTGACTGTTTCCCAACGCGGAACCAGAAAAGATCTGCCCTTCAACAGATTGACTGATCCCAGCCACCATTGCAGGGATCGACGCACTCGGGGAGTCATCAGGAAGGACTGATCCAACGATAGAGGAGACTTGTCCCAAACCTTCAACAGATGAAGCTGAAGCGTCCTTGTATGAAACTGCGCAAAGGGAACCGCCTCGAATGAGGCCACCATTAATCCCACCAGCCTCATCCCTAGACGGATGGCTGGACGAGGGGCCGACAAGAGAAGCCGAACTAACTCCTGAATCAAAAGAATCTTGGCCTGGGGCAGAAACACCCTGGCCTGCGAAGTGTCCAGAGACATTCCCAGAAAGGTCACTACTCTGGACGGAGAAAGAGAAGACTTGGGGTGGTTGACCACCCAACCGAACCTCTCCAGAGTGGACACCGCCACTATGGTGTCCAACTCCGCTTGGTTGAAAGACGAGGCCATGATCAGAAGATCGTCCAAATAGGGCACAATGCGGATACCCTGAACCCTTAGCAGAGCCATCAACCCCGCCAGCACCTTGGTGAATACCCGAGGAGCCGAGGTGAGACCGAAAGGGAGTGCCACAAACTGAAAAT